>CAKLNU010001115.1:3747500-4947500 GCA_922788865.1 Poeciliopsis turneri
ACATTCAATATCTCTGCATCAGGAACAAAACTAACACTGAGACCACTTAAGCAGTGTCAGTTGTCTTTAATGTCATTATCTCTGTTAACAAAATTGCACACACCCATGTGTAGAATACCAGGCTTTTGTGACTTAAAAAAAAAAAAAATCAAGAGGTTATTTCAAAACTTGTATCGTCATTTAATGTAACATAAATGACCTACAATTCTACTTAAAAACAAATGTATTGACAACAATAGGGGCAAAAAGTTCAAAAGGTACAACAACCTGGCTGCTAGGTGTACACACCCTTAAACTAATGTTGTTGAAATACCTTCTGATTTATTTTAAGGATTCAGTCATCTTTGGTCACAGTCTATCTGTGAAAAAGGTTCTTTCTTTTCTGAGAAGAGTTTGTTGTGATGCTTCCTCCACTGCCAACAATATCCCAACAATATTTTATTACACAGCTCCCCTGCCTCATCAAATGAACTAAAGAAGACTGAATTCTTATTTTTGTTTTAACATTCATTTTTTTATGTGTTCATTGTGGCCTATTTTAGTTCATATTTACTATTGTTTTTTAGTTATAGCTTTTTATTTGAACCTTTTCATGTTGTCAGAGTTGTTTTATCTAAAACTGGGATTTGTTCACCTGCAATGTGTTGCTGAGATGGTTCAAGAATTACCCCAAAGTTTGTAAATTCAGTAATACTTCCAGGGCATATGGCTTGTATTAAAGTTGTTCTAATAAATATATTGACATAGGCGTGCGTGCAGAGCCAGGACAGGATAGCGGTATGAGGTTGGCCCCCGGAGAGAGACAGTCAGGAGATGGAACATCTCTTCCTGAGACTCCCAATAACCTCACCAATGTGTGTAAACAATGCCAGATTTTAACATGAAATATAAACTGTTTAGGTTTTATTAAGTCTTACTCTAGTTCATCTGTATGTACCCCTATAACAGCTGTCAGCTGTGTATGCTGAACTGGAAAATATGTATTCAGCCAAGAGGTCCAAGTCTTTGAAAAGTCGCCCTCCTCCTGCTCCTGAGAGTTTGCTGGAAATGGAGCCTTTATCCCGCACAGCGTCTCCTACAGGGAATGCTAACACAGGTATCCACAATTTCAGTATAATGTAACTTTGTCCAATAAAAGATGAGATCAATTCTAGCTGTATTTTGTCTCAGGGGCCCGCAAAAGTTCCTCACCCCATCCGTCATGGGCAGATCCTCTACCCAGTTCACCCTCTGGCCAGTTCTACCCACCAGGGTTGACGAGCCAGACCAGCGGGGAGTCTAACCCCTACATCAGCCTGGACAGTCCCCCTCCCTCACCTCTGGAACCCGACTTTCCATGCAGCCCGCCTGTTCACCGCAACAACAAACGGCGGTACACCTTCTCAAAACCTCCTCGCTCAGAAGACACAGATCGCTTCCTGGATGCTCTGAGTGAGCAGCTGGGACAGAGGGTGGCGATTGTGGATGACTTCCTGACCCCAGACAATGACTACGAAGAGGTATGGTCAGCACAAGAACCTTTGCAAATTGAATGGCATCTTATTCCCTAAGAAATCAAAAATCAATACCACAGTCATCACTCAACTAACATTTCATTTGTCTTTATTTAAAAATTTGGACACAACACCTTAAGCCACCAATGTACAGAATAAGCACCGCCTGGGGGCCATACATTTGCTTCATATATGAAGCAGATAAATTAATTGCTAAAATAATTATAAAATTTCTTGTTTATAATAAAAAATATTAAGTAAATATTAAATCATTTAGTTAGTACTTAATCACTTAAGTCTGTTTTTAATAAAAAAATAACTATTTAGAAAAAGAGAATATGATTTTGATGCTATTTAATTATCAATTTAATGGTTTTGTGTCAACAGACTATATGAAGAGCCAAACATGTGAAATCATTACTGTGTCACTTTTAATCCTTGATAAAAGAAGGAATATTTGAATGAATTATTTTGAAAGAAATATTGGAAGGAACATTTTTGTCTGTAAGTGAGCAAAATCATCTAAAATTCAAAATTTTTCTTCACTGTAGCTTATAGCAAAGTGGTCCATGTTTAATGTATCAACTGTATAGAAAGGCATTACTTTATGTATATATATGTATATGTATTTTAAGGGAACATCCAGCTTAATCACAAACTAGAATCAGAATTAAAGAAAGTCTTTGGTGTCATTACGTATTGAACAGTTGTCAGATTTGTTTAAAATTTCATGTTTTCACAAGTTCCACTTTGACATCGAAGGTCTAATGGTGTGTACTTGGTGTTAATGTCAGGATGTTGTGCAGATGGACTTCCCAGATGAGGAAGATGAAGATAATGAAGATGAGCTAGGTGTGGACGAGGAAGAAAACGGAGGATTCGTAGCTCCAGAGCTAAGCAGCCCGAGTGACGTTCAAAGCAGCAGCGGTGAAGAGAACGCCTCCTCCCTCACGTACTCCTCTTCCTCTGATCACATTCCTCCTCCCCCTATGACACCACCGCCACCTCCACCCGTTCAGTTCAATGACCCGCCTCCTCCACCTCCTCCGGCACCCCCACAGAATCAGCCTCAACACCAGCCACAGCAGGAATCCATCACCTACACCCCTGAGCACATTCCAAGGGCGTATGTGCCAATCCGTCGGAAATCTGGGCCCCCTCCACCACCTCCTCCACGAAGCAACCCACCACCAAAACGCCACTCCTTGCACAAAGTCCTACCTACAAGAGAAGATCTACATGTTCAAGCTACCTTACAAGAGCTAAAAGCATACCAGGAGAGACAACAGGCTTTTGAGGAGAGGCAGGCATATGAGGAGCAAAAAGCTTATGAGGAGCAACAGCTTTATCAAGAACAACAGGCCATTAAGGAGAAAATGTTCAAAGACAGACAAGCGTTTGAGGAGCAGAAGGCTTATGAAGAGCAAAAAGCTTTTGAAGAGCAGCAAATGTATGAAGAGCAGCAAGCCTACCAAGATAGACAAGCCTATGAGCAGCACCAGGCTTACCAGGAACAAAAAGCACACGAGCAGCATCACGCCTACAAAGAGCAGAAGGCACTTAAAGAGCTTCAAGCCTACCAGGAGCAAAAAGCCTATGAGGAGCGTCGAATTTACGAGGAGCGTCAAGCATATCAAGAGATGCAGCAGATTTACCAGAGTCATCAATCGATGCCTGCTCAGCCAACACAACAAAAGGCCCATTCACCTCTTCCTCTCCAACAACCACACCAGTCTTTACCTCTGCTCCCCTCCCAAGAGACTTCCCATCAACATGCTAACCACCACCTTTATATGATGCGACAAGTACAGCAGCAGCAACTGGCCCACCAGGGCCTCCACCACAGACGCTTGTCTCGTTCAGCACCTCCACCACATCAGCCATCACCCCACCCACCTCTCCACCCTGGCCAGCAAGGTCAGTATGCAGAGGGAATCTACCAAAGTCATCAAGGCATGAGACCCCAACCCCACCATTCATCAACAGAGATACTCCACCAAGGCCCAGCACATCATTCCTCCTCTGAGATGCTCCATCAGTTGCACCAGTCACAGGCCCACCATTCGTCCGCAGAGATGCTCCAACAAATGCAGCAGGCCCAGGCTCTCTACTCATCATCAGAAATGCTTCATCAAATGCACAAAGCCAAGGCCCATCATTCATCAGCTGAGCTTTTACATCAGACTCAGCAATTGCAGCAAATGCAGCCTCACCATTCCTCAACTGAACTTCTCCACCAGGCTCACCAGATGCACAGAGGCCAAGCCCACCATTCGTCAAGTGAGCTGCTCCATCAGATCTATCAACCCAAGCCCCATCACTCATCTACAGAACTTCTCCATCAAGTCAGTCAAATACACCAACCCAAAGCCCATCACTCCTCCACAGAACTTCTGCATGAAATCCAGCAAGAGCCAGCCTCCCTCCCAGTCCAGTTTACACGTGAGAGTCAGTCCCATCAGAGTCGCAGGAGTGTTAAAGGTCATCATCAGACAGATGTGTCATTGCAGGGAAGACTCAAAGACCAGCAGATCCAGCAAATTCACCAACCTCAGCCAACCAAACCTTCTCCCCAAAGACCCCATTCCATCCAGCAGACTCACCACCATTCCAGTACCCCTCAGATCCCCACATCCACCACCATCCCCAGCAGCCCCACAGACCTCAGCCACTTCTTTCCACCTTTCAGCCCCTCCAGCCTCACCAGCCCACCCTCTCCACCTTTCAGCCTGTGCCCCAACTCCACCAGTCACAGCATCAGGTCCAGTCTGCCACCCAAACTGGTCGTCCGCAGTCACAGCCCTCACATCACCTCTTGCAGTCCCAACAACAGCATCAAGCCCAACCTCACCACAAGCAATCTCACAGCCAGAATCAGCCCCAGTCCCTCCCTCACTCCATATCTGATCCCACAGAGAATTTGGGACTGCCCCCTCCTCCACCTCTTCCACCACCATGCTCTCCTCCACCATTGCCAAGACCCACTCTGTCACGAATGGACTCGCACCATATGAGTGTGAAGAGGCTGCGCTGGGAGCAGGTGGAGAATTCAGAGGGGACCATATGGGGACAGGTAAGTTATGAGACATTTCTAAAAGTGACATTAAAAAAGAAACAGAATATTCCCTTTTGGACAGTAGTATGCCAGATGGCATGGATCAGATGTTTAAGGCCTTCCCCTTTGAACATTATAATTACAAACTTATTGAGATATGTTATAAACTGACATTGTGTAGCTCGTAATTAAGAAGTGGCAGTAAAAGGAGGTGCAGGTTGGGCCACAGTATAGCCCAACCTGCTTTGCACATCCACAGGCTAGAAAGTTTTCTTTTTACAAAATATCCCAAACCCTCTTAGATTGGATGGAGAACATTGGGGAATATTAGTTTCAAAACCTTCATACAGGTTCTCTGTTGGTTTTAGGTCTTGACATTGGGGCAATGGTGGTAATAGTGGGAGGCAGTTTACTAATCATGGGGCTTCTGAAAGCAGTTGGACTAAAGGAGTACTACACTTGACAAATTTTACTTGTGATTTTGTTTCTTTCCTGTACTTTTTGCACAATGTATTTTCAACAAAATACACATAATGAAGTCTGTGGTTGAAATGTGAAAATGTAAAAGAGTTAAAGGGGTATGACCAGTTTCACAATGCACTGTCAAACATTTCCACTGAAGAGTGAGACTTGACCCCTATGCACATGGCCAATGCCAAACAACCCTTGAAGGATGTTGTTTTTCCAATGAGAGAGCTTGCCTTAAAATGCACAGTAGCACACACCAAAATGTTTTATTGTCTACTTTAAGATTCTAAATTTCTCTTGTTTATACTTTATCAAGACAGATAAGCTAGATAATCTCACCGCAAGACAAATGCTGATTTTCTCTTTCTCTTCCTTTTGAAGTTGGGGGAAACTTCTGATTATGAAAAACTTCACAACATGGTGAAATATTTGGACCTGGAGCTGCACTTTGGGACACAGAAAGGCTCATGTGAGTGGAAGTAAAAGGATGTCCTTATCGAGCGTAAATTTGAAGAGTCAGCACTCAGACCATTACTCACCATTATATAAGATATTTAAATGAATAAAATATAAGTTTTATGAGCTGAATATTATAAGGAGCTTTTGTTTTCATTCATTAGACAACTCTCTACTACTTAGTGTAAATCTTGATTAGTTGGGTTTAATCAAGATTAAACTACATTTATAGTCCAAGAGCGACCAAATCCAAATCAGGCTTCAGCTATAATTCAGCTATCACTTTCATCTTAGAAAAATATTTGTTATTTATGTAAACATTGTTTTATGAGCAGTGGAAAGTCATTGCATTTCCAGGCATATTGATATATATCTTTTAAATAAAAAAAATGTACTTAAAAAATATTCCATCTCTTCAAATTCAACTTGTAAATTTAGTTTCAATAGAAATAAAAATAAATGTCAAATTTGCAGTGCCTGCTCCGGAGCCTCTGCCACATCTGGAAACCTTCAAGAAGAAAGATGTTATAGAAATCCTGTCCCACAAGAAGGCTTATAATGCCTGTAAGTGTAGCATTGTGCCTACATACCAATATTTACATTTTCCTCATTTTAGTTTTCGATTCAATCTTCTGCTTTCTGTTTGTCATCTTATAGCCATCCTCATAGCCCACTTGAAGCTTTCTCCTGGAGAGCTGCGTCAGGTGCTGATGAACATGGCTGCAGACAGACTGGAAGCAGCTCACATTAAACAACTGCTGCTGTACGCTCCTGATGCGGAGGAGGTGAAAAAATACGAAGCGTACAGAGAGGACCCCAGCAAGCTCAGTGAACCAGACCAGTTCATGTTACAGGTAAAGTCCCGGCACATTGTGGAGCGAGTGCTGTTGCCGTACAGCTGTGAAGGAACAGAGTTTCGTCATGGTGATGATTTGATGGTTATTGTTGATGTCTGTCAGATGCTGTCGGTACCAGAGTATAACACCCGTCTGCAGAGCCTCGTCTTCAAGTGTTCACTTCAGGAGAAGACAGAGGAGCTGAGGGGAGCATTTGATTGTATCATTAAGGCCTCTACGGAGCTGAAGTCAAGCAAGAAGCTAGCTAAGATACTAGAGGTACCCTCCTTCCAAGAAAGTGACTTAAAATGACAAATGTGTTACACATTTGTGAAACTTTCACACATTTGGTAGAACATTCCTACTCATGACTCTGTAACTTTAGATACAAATCCTTAACCTTCCACCGTACAATTTTGCCCTACTTGGAATTTTCCCATTGCCTGAAATCCCAATAAAACACTTTGAGTTTTGTGCTTGTAATGTGACTAAGTATAAAATGTTCAAGGAAAGTATGAATTTTCCTTGCGCTGTGCAGTTAAATATATCAACTGCATAGCGCATTGATATATTCAGTTTGTTCTGCGTAGCTGAAAACGCATTTCTTATACCACTTTTCCCCCCATAACATTAATCTTTTATGTAGTTTGTGCTGGCGATGGGGAACTATTTAAATAACAGCCAACCTAAAACCAACAAGACCACAGGCTTCAAGATCAACTTTCTGACAGAGGTATTGTAGTTTGTATGCCATAAATTGTTTGTTATAGTCGCGACATGTGTTTTGCATATGCATCAAACATCCTGCCTATGTCCTGTTCAGCTGAGCACTACTAAAACTGTTGATGGAAAGTCGACATTTCTGCACATCCTGGTCAAGTCGTTGTGTCAGCACTTTCCAGAAGTGTTGGACTTTTCTAAAGATCTTAATATGGTCCCTATTGCAGCAAAAGGTAAGGAAACACATTAGATGTTCAACTTTTGTTTTACACCACTTCTGCACACAAACTCACACTCCTTTCCAGTGAACCAGAGGACTATTACATCGGATGTAAGCGACATCCACACAACGATACAGGATATCCGCTCAGCTTGTCAGAAGGTGCCTGCAACCGCAGAGGATCGCTTTGCGGTCGTCATGAGTGTATCCTTTAGAGAGAAAGAAAAGCAGCAGAGGGAGTTATTATCTACTTGGAGAAATGAGATGGTTTAGTTCCTTAACTTTAATGTGTGAAGAACTTCCTGGAAAACAGTCATCCAGCAATCCAGTCCCTGGAATCGCTCCAGCAGAGGGCCATGGAAGAATTCAGCAAGACAGCCTCATACTTTGGTGAAGATGGCAAAGCCACCACTACAGAGGCTTTCTTTGGCATATTTGCAGAGTTTATTAACAAGTTCGAGGTAAGGAAGCCATTTTTTTGCCATTAACTATTTAAATGACTACCGGATTTAAACTTGGATGCATCACATCTTCTCCCTTTTTTGTAGTTTGTTTTGCACATGTATCTGGCATAAGCAGTTCTTGAACTTTTTCACCTTTTATCACTCATAATATTGTATAAGAATGTATGTATTTTTTTTACTCAAAATCCCCAATATATACATTGTAGTTACATAATAAAATGTGAAAAAGTTCAAGGAATACAGATGTACTTTCAAGCCATTAGACATAAAATGATTCACTGAATCTAACAGATAGATATTTTTGTTTGCTTTTTTTCCACTGCAGAGAGCTCTCAGCGATCAACAAGCGGCAGAAATCCCAAAAAGCCCCAGGAGTCCTCGAATGGCCTCCCCCCAGGCCTGGTAACACACATTCACATTTGCAGATGAGACAGAACATTGCAGCAGCTGAAACACTTCACACACACATCAAACCTGAGGTAGGCATACCATGCACAAACACGGGCACACAAGCAAAATGAAAAAGAGAAACTAAAGACGGACATTTTCCACGCTAAACCTGCAAACGTTAGTGTTGTTCATGTTACGTCATGCAGAGAGAACAAAAAGGATCATGATCAAGAATCTTGTTCAGTTTTCAATATTTCTGTCTGAACTGTCTGAAAGGCAGATACTCAGTAATGAACCTTAGTTTAAGTTTCATTTCCATAATCACCCATTAGTGAGGTGCGATGACAATAAAATAGAATATTTGTAGCAAATCTTTAAATAAGATGTATTTATATGTTTAATCTTGAAATAGATACGAGCTTTAATCAAAACTTGTTTCTGGAGAAATCACAGAAGCTGTGGAAACTTGTTCTATACTTTTGTCAGACACCCACCACTTTGAATGTAACATAAGCTCTTTACTAAGTGTTTTCTTAAATAAATCTCCTCAGATTAAAGGCTGTTTTACTCGCTTTTGTGTACCTTAACCTCACTGTCTGCAGACTGTTCTGCTCTTGGATGATACTTTGGGTGATTATTACAACTTTCATTTAGGAGGTAATGTCTGCACGGGCTGCAGGTGGCTATTTGTTTCATAGAAAATAATGTAATTGTAATCTGAATACAGAGAGAAGATTGCAGAAGTAGGAACCATGTGAGTCTTAAATCGGGCATGTTGCAATTTCCAAATGTTTGCTGTGCTGCACTGTTAGATACTGCACTCATTAATGTGTAATAGACATGTATAATGTGATATCTGTACAGAATGAGAGTGTAAAATATGTGTATGCTGCAACTCAGAGCACTGTTGTTTTCTCATTATTCCTACATTTCTTTAATTTTGTTGCATTTAACTGGATTTTATTGTGTTTTTGGGCCAAGCATAGTAATACTCTACTAAAAGAGGACAGTGATGTTCTTTAGTTTATGGTGAATTTGATTTACCTTGATATTAAAAATAACTACAGTATTTAAACCCTTTTGAGCTTTTTCAAATTTGTCACACTGCAATCACAAACCTCATTGCACATCATTGGATCGTATGTGACAGAGACAGTGCATCGCTGAAGCAGAGAAAAAAGAATCAACTAATTTTTGAAAAAGATAAAAGATATGAAAAGTGCAGCATGCAGTGGGCTTTAACCACCTTGAGTGAATATCAGAGAATTAAAAAAACGTTCAAGCCTAGTCAAATCGGATGGAGAGTGCCTGTGGCGTACCATGGATTCTCAATGATTTGGATATGGAGTTTGACTAGGCCACTCTAACTCTGGATGTTGTCACCCAGACCAATCTAAGAGATGAACTTGTGCATCAACGTTGTTTTCTTCAATTTCCAGGCAACTCTGACCTGTTTTCCTCTTGCTGCACTTTTCATTATTTACATGAAAAAAGCATGCATCATTTTTCTTTCCTTGAACAGTTATGCACTGCCTTAACTGTGCATAACTATTAAGGGACTTAACAGTTATGCACAATAATATCTGTCATGTGAAACTACAAAATAGTTCATCAAAGTTTGCTGTCGTGACATTATGTAAAAGAGAAAAAATTTAAGAGGGCGATTAATATCTTTGCAAGGCCCTGTACATAAATGCATGCCTTAGTTTTTACTATTTCAAGTGCAATTGTAAAAAAAAATATGTTTAAACCACTGTAAGCAAAGTTTTCAAATGTTATACTAATACATGCTGTTTTTTGCTTGAGTACTAAAAAGCTATATTTAAAGCACTGCTCTCCATTTATCATATATAAAATATTACATCTGTATTTTTTATTGTGCCAAATAAATTCAGACAAATATAAAAAGTTGTATGATGACTGCTTTTGTTGCATTTTTGTAAAATTAACTCTTGATGCGCCAAAGAGAATAGACTGGTTTATAACGTCAGTTTCTGTCAGTGCATCCTCCGACCTTTTTATTGTATGAATCTTTTTTTTTACAACTGCTGACGCGTCTCCTGCTGTCGCTGCAAGCAATTGGTCTGCAATGGACATAAGTAGTATTTTTTTGTGCCTGTAATGTTTCCTCTGATCACTGCTGACATGAACTCAAATAGATATTCCACTTATTCCGCTCTTACTTTGTCTCGTGAATAATTTGAATGAATTTGAACCTTTTACAGCAATCATTTGGCAATTTACAGACATGAGGAAACGTTCTTTCACACACCTCCCACTGAGGTGTAATAAATCCCTTACATTTTAACTAAACCTTGTTGTGCATGTTGGGAAAGTGGAGTTTGAACCTTATGATGTGTAGACGACAACTCAAAGCCAGAATACACAGATTCTTATGGGATATTGTTGACATGCTGTATTGTTTGGATACAAGGCAAACCCATGGTATGAGACTCAAGACAACAAATTACTGAAAGGTGAGTTTGTCAAACATTGCAAACTTTGACGCACTGTAGATTAAAGACCGTTTTGTAGCTTTTACTGCAGTCACTGATAACACACATCAAAGGTTGAAGCTGATTCCGTATTTTATGGGACAAATCTGCAAAAAGTGTCAAAAAATGAGAAGGCTGAGATGACTGCCTTTACCCGTGGAAGGGTTATAAATATTAAATGTCAGATCATGCTGCCAGGGAGTTAAAAGAAACAAATAAAGCAAGCGCCTTCATAGAAAAGACTCCAGAATACTGTGATACTTCAGATGGTTTGAGAAATGTAATGAAAATCCCTTTTTCTGCATCAGCTGAGTAAACTTTCTTCTCTGTTCTTAGTATGAAACAATCTTTGTTGCATTTTCCAGATGAGCTTCAAACAGGCAACTGGTGAAAGAGCACCGACAACCAACATGCCCCCGACCCAGAAGCCCTCCTCTGGGAGCAGCACCCTGGTCACTGTGGATATTGTGGTCCTGGTTGTCTACTTCCTGCTGATTCTGGCTGTGGGTTTCTGGGTAAGAAGCCTGTCTTTATCTTTCCCCTCTTTGCTATTGATGATATAAAAACGGTTAAGATACTAGCCTTTGTTTTGAAACAGGAACATACTGAACCACGCTAGTTTTGTCAGTTGTGTTTACCCTTTTGCAGCCTTTGTCCTCCCAAGTTTATCAGTCTTCAAACTGTTTTATTTACATGTACAAATGTCACAGATGGAAGTGAAAAATCAACTCAAACAGGTGTGAAACCGGAAATTATGTGTTGGTTATTGGTTTACATACATGACTAAGTATACATTAATTACTTAGTATCTTGTAGTGAAGAAAATATGGTCATGTATGAAAAACGTGCAACAGTTCAGTGAAAAAAAGCATAAAATCATAACTACAATCTGTTCAAATGTTGAGAAGAAATGTGCTGTTAAATAATATATGTAATTACATATATGGTTATAATAAATTAATGTATTTCAGTTATTAAAGCCCTTATTATCAGGGCTAGGGTTATCTAACTATATTTGATTGTGTTGCATTTAATAGTCACATGTTGTCATTATTCTTATTAAATATTGTTATTCTTTCAGAGTGACTTGTGGTATATGAATATAATATTTTAGTTTAAGACTTTCATGATTTTAAAATGTTTTTAGTTGAATAAATGTCACATTTATTAAATTATTCCATTCAAAAATCATGCACATAATTCGGAATGGCGTTTTTTTATGCAGCCATATTTTTTATCATAAGATATGTATAGTTCATTAGCGATTGATAATAAATGAATATAGTAATGCAGATATTACAATCTTCAAAAAGGTTGTAACAATAAACCTTTGTTTAAATATGTCAGCCAAATGATAAGATCCTTATAGGCTTTATTTTTTTTTTACTTTTTTATGTTTTATAATATTGGAAGTAATTTTTCAGAATCATGTCAGACTACAACCTAGAAACAGGAGCTGTTAATGTATCAGCATTCGTGGTTTACATATCACACATTTTTTATTTGCTCTCATCAAGAAATGGAAGTGACAGAGCAGTGAACCACCAAACAACTTTAGATGAACATAAAGGGAAACAAAACTGGTCTGATGTTCAGGAGCAAACCGGACATCTGTTTGTCCAGGCGTCCAGTTTGCCCCGAACACAAAACAATTTCCTCTGTGTACTCTAAATAATCGACTTTCTTTTATTTTATTAGTCCATGTGGAGAACGAAGCGCAGCACAGTGGATGGATACTTCTTAGCTGGCAAGAGTATGACGTGGTGGCCAGTAGGTGAAACACCATCAAATTTTTGGGAGACAAAAAAAAAAAAAAGGGTGGACTGATTTTCTGATTAAAACATTTGAAGAAGAGCTGTTTTCCTCTTTTAAAAAAATGAGGCCAATTTGATCTTAATCCCAATTTCCTCGACTATATTTAGGTTGGGGCCTCACTGTTTGCCAGTAACATTGGCAGTGGACATTTCATCGGTCTGGCCGGGTCAGGAGCTGCAGCAGGAATTGGGGCAATAGCTTATGAATGGAATGTAAGACATTTTATTTAATGTAAAAAAAAAAGCCTGAAGAAGAAAAAATGTTAATGTCTTTGCATTTGTAAAAAAAAAAACCCAAAACAAAACAGGGAATGTTTATGGTGTTGCTGCTTGGATGGCTCTTCCTGCCCATTTACATTTCTTCTGGGGTGAGTTTCCTACACAACCAACTTGCACAGGAGTGCACTCATGGTGTGAGAGCAGCTCCCAACACTCTCTCCTCTCCAGGTAACAACCATGCCAGAATATTTGCAGAAGCGCTTCGGTGGAAGAAGAACGCAGTTATTTATAGCCGTCCTGTCCCTGTTTATTTACATCTTTACAAAAATATCGGTATGGCATAAATACAACAGAGATTTCTGTGTCTGGGTGGAAAATTGCATAAATCTGCATGGATGAACTCAAATTGTTTACTGTTTTTTTTGTTGTTGTTGTTGTTGTTGTGTTGTTGTGGTCAGGTGGACATGTATGCAGGTGCTGTGTTCATCCAGCTTGCTTTGAAATGGAACATCTACCTGGCCGTGGTGCTGCTGCTCGCGGTGACTGCACTGTACACTGTAGCAGGTAACTTTTCTCCCTCCAAAACACAAATTGTGTGAAACATACTGTATATTCACATATTCCCATGCGTTGCATCTTTTGTTTTGCATTAATTGTTGAAATTCCCTAACGAGCCATGTGTTGTGTTCTAGGTGGTCTTGCTGCAGTTATCTACACTGATGCAGCTCAAACTGCAATCATGCTGGCCGGAGCTCTCACCCTCATGGGTTTTAGTAAGTCAGACGCAACTGATTTTGTCACTTCCCACTACTTAATTTTACACGCCTATTTTTGTTTCTGTCTCCACTCTGAGGTTTTGTTGAGGTCGGAGGTTGGAATGCGCTGATGGAGGGATATTTCACCGCCATTCCCTCGGTCCGTGTCCCCAACTCGACCTGCGGCCTCCCTCGAGATGACGCTTTTCACATTTTCAGAGACCCGGTGCACTCTGACCTGCCCTGGCCTGGTGTCATCATCGGCATGTCCATCCCCTCCATGTGGTATTGGTGTTCTGATCAGGTACTGCAATAAGTTTATTTTTGAACGAATCCAGTCACACACAAAAACATTTATCTGCCTTGAGCTTTTTCATATTTACATATAACCATGATGCAAACTCTTGTGTATTTGCAATGTATTTCATTATTTCACCTGACATACCAATGCCAAGTATCATAATTTAAAAATTATGCTGTTTTCAAAATCTGCTATTGTATTTAGTCTTCCTAAGCAAAAACTGTATTGCTTCAATTACAACTGCAGGTCTTTAGGGGGTGTTTCTACCATCTTTGTACATTCAGAGAGTGAAAATGTTGTCAGTTCTCTAAAAAATATCTCAAATTCATGGAGAATCTCATTAAGTCCTGCTATGTGCCCCCTTTAGCTCTGAGCTTTGACACATGAATATGCTGTCAATTTATGTGTATTTAAGCAAATGATCCAAAGTGCACAAAGCTGAATACTGAATACATTAGCTTTATCACTGAAATAAATGTTTCCGTTGTAGTTTTTGTTTGTTTTGAGTAAAGCAGAGATGTATTATAAAAAGAAATAGACTTAATGCATGGTGAAGTACAAAATTATGTTTAAGAATCATGATTTCTAGAATGAACATTTTAAATTTGTGTAAAAAAAAGTGGTAGTTTTTCATCTTTTAAAGACTGAATGAAAATTTCCATTTATTTATGTGCTAAAATTTTCTCCTGGATTTAGCTTGCTGACATATTTTTCTGTTAGAAACTTTCCACTTCACAGTATTAGTGACCTAAGAGAAAAATGCACAAGCAGTTCAACTGATCATTTACTGACTTATCAGTCAAGTGACAACATTGAGTTATAGGATTACTATTCCCATTCTGATTTATGCAAAATAGATTCTTCCAATAAAGATCCCAGTTATTCATTCACCAAAGCCAGGAAGCTGAGAGTTTCTCTTGGATCTCTGCAGGTGATTGTGCAGCGCTCTCTGGCTGCAAAGACTTTGACCCACGCTAAGGGGGGGTCTCTTCTGGCTGCATACCTGAAAGTTCTGCCTTTCTTTGCCATTATGCTCCCCGGGTTGATCAGCAGGATCCTCTACACAGGTACAGATTGGGATCTTAGGGGATCGGTCAGGGTATTTCCCTTTTTATTGTGTTCACTGGATGATGTCGTGTCTAGATGAGGTGGCGTGTGCAGACCCTGACCTGTGTAAACAGATTTGTGGGAACTCAGTGGGCTGTTCAGACATTGCGTATGCCAAACTGGTTATGGAGCTTCTCCCTGCAGGTGAGAGGCTGTTTCTGCCGTTACTCTCCCTCTTCCCCATCGTCCTTTCACACAGACAGTTCCCTACTTGCCACTCTTCCTTCTCAGGACTGCGAGGACTCATGATGGCGGTGATGATTGCGGCTCTCATGTCGTCTCTGACCTCCATCTTCAACAGCTCCAGTACCATTTTCACCATGGATTTATGGAAGAGCTTCAGATCTCGTGCTTCTGAATGGGAGCTCATGATTGTGGGGAGGTATGACGCACTGTATCATCCAAGCAAAGAACAGAAACTCAACTTATGAAAAGATTTGATTTTATAGAGAAGAAATACAGCTTGATATATGGTCGTTTTGTCCATCTAACTCTCTATACAGCAAACTATTCATTCCCCTGGATCACTTGAATCACATAATTGTAAAGTTAGAGGAAGATAAGACATTTTTCACTTTTTTTTTTTTTTTTTTTACTGACTAAAATCTGAAAAGTGCGGTTGATTTTACTCTATTAACCCTAAAACAATCTGGAGCCATCAGTTGCCTTCAGAAGTCTTATAACTAGCCAGCTCTGGTGAGACAATTACAGCTATTAGTTGTGCATTCTAAAAACCTGGTGTGGAATTAGGAATATGGAATAAGACTTAAACATTTATATTAAAACACACTTTCCATCCAACATAATTGAGTTTGACTTGTATACCCACAAAAAACCTGCAGCTGTAATTGCAGCAATATGCTACTCTATAAAGTGTTGACTCTGTCATACAAATATGTATCATATTCTTCAGTTTTTTGTTTCTGAAAAATGTCAAATTTGTTTGTTTTCCTTTCGCTTCACAATTATGCATTACACTTTGTCTAAAATTCCTATAAAATCCATAAATATTTGAAAGTGTGAGGTAATTTAGTTCAAATGGTACTTTTAATAGGCACTGCACTTCCAAAGTCATGACTTTCCCAAATGTTTTCACCTTAATCCTTTAAAAAAAAAAAGCGTTGCAGCTTAAAACCATGCATATCATTTCAGCAGATTGCTAATTTGCTTATTTAAGGCATTAAACCACATGTTGACCCTGCAGGGTGTTTGTGCTCGTCCTGGTGGCGGTGTCAGTACTCTGGATTCCTGTCGTCCAGGCCAGTCAGGGTGGCCAGCTCTTCATCTACATCCAGTCCATTAGCACCTACCTGCAGCCCCCTGTAAGCATCATCTTCCTCATGGGCTGCCTCTGGAAGAGGACTAATGAGCAAGTGAGGAGCTTTAATCATCAGACTGCATTTAAAAATGAGCCCTTTTGTTCCAATTTGCTGATGGGTTTGTTTTGTCGTGCAGGGCGCCTTCTGGGGTCTCGCTATTGGTCTCACAGTGGGCTGCATACGCATGTTGTTGGACTTCATCTACCCTGCACCACTGTGCTTTGAAGAAGACGACAGACCCGGCGTACTGAAATACGTCCATTACCTCTACTTCTCCATGCTGCTGTCCTTCATCACCCTGGCTGTGGTGGTTGTAGTCAGTCTGGCTACCGAGGAGCCCAGTCCAGAACAGGTGAAGCAGCTTTCTGGACTTTTCTCAGCTGGTTCTTTGTTTGCAAACGTCACAGAAATAAAATCATTTACCTGTAGCATCTCTAGGTGTCAAAAATGTGCTAAGTTACAGGCAGATCCCAGCTGTGACATGTTCTTAATGCTTCGCTTTCTAAACAGATAAGTCGTCTCACTTGGTTCACAAGGTTTGAGCCGGTGAAGCCAAAAGAGCAAGAGATCCCAGAAGAACACAGACGTACAGAAAGCAGAAACGGACAAGCCGCCGATCAAAGTAGAGGTCTGTCTCTACTGCACATCTCCCCACTTCTGCTTCCAAACTGCCTAGTTAACGCTATTTTTCACTGACCTCTGCAGACTCAGTTTCGTCTGTGTCCAGTCCTCCCAGTCAGTCCAGGTTCATGTCTGCCATCTACTGGTTGTGTGGGATGGAAAGACGAAGTGAAGTGGACAACAACACCGTGGCCCCGCCTGAGCCTGAGCAGATCATCTGCACTCTGGATGAAAAGCCAAGTCTACGGCACCTTGTCAACGCCAACCTCATCGTTTGCCTCACGGTAACGGTCTTCATCATCGGCTACTGGGCTTGAACGGAAGAACTCCAAACTTTACGGAAGTATTCCTGTCCCCTCAGACTGTTTCACGATGCAACCACAAACTTCAATGTATTTTATTGGTCCCTTATGGGACAGACAAATATGAATAAAAACATTTTATAGCATGGCCTGCATTTCCATTCAGCTCCTTCCCTTACTTTGATACCCCTAAATTAAAACCGATTGCCTCTAGAAGTTAGCCAATTAGTAAACAGACTGTTGTGTGATTTAATCTCAGTCTAAATCTGTTCAGTGAATCCCTCAGAGCTTTGTGAGGGAACAAACAGGATCATAAACAGAAAGAAATTAGGCTTGGCCAAAAGTTGTGGAGAAGTTTAAAGCTGGGTTAGTTTAGCTTTGAATGACTCATGGAGAAGTTTAATCTGTTAACATAACAATAAAGAGTATGACACAACCAACACCCACTAGCACCCAATGGGAATACACAGCAGTGGCAACATAATACTGTGGGAATCCTTTTCTTCCAGCAATGACAGATGAGCTTTGGAAATACGGTAGGAGAAAATCTTTGTGATATTTTACATATTATAAAAATGTCTCTAGTTGTGATTGGTAGTTTTCTCATCATTTTCTTCCTACTTCATAATCAACGGTCAATGGTAAATAAACGTAATTTATAAAGCACTGTTCGCATACACTGTTCGCAGTCAAGTTAGCAGTTTAGCACACATTCTGGTGTTAAATGACAGAGGAGAAAAAAAACTGGAATCAAACCCACAACTTTAAGACTGAAACACACCTATTTTCAGTTAGCTGCAGTCGCTCATAAAATACATTGAACTATTTGGTCATGTGGCTGTGAAAATGTTTGAGGTGGTACAAATGCTGCAACTATCAAATATGTACATATTTTAATATATTATGTTAACCAGGAGTTAGCCAAAATGAACCAGAATAGTAGTATTTTGTCCTCTAAAATACTGTTTTTATGTATTATTTGTAAATTGAATTATTTTCAAAGAACAATCTCATAATTCACATTTAGTGTTTCTTTTTATAGTATGACTTACTGGGTAAAATATCTGTACTTGTAACTTTTTTTCTAAAGATTTGAATAAAATTAATTATATAGAACGATGATGCATGGTGTGCCGAAGAGTAGAAAAGACCACAAACAAACTCGTAGTAAATTGTACGCAAAGGAAAAAAAAATAAAGATTTTAATGTTTTTTTTTTTGTATTTGGTCGAAGCTTTGATTTTGGAGTAGGAGTGATTACAAAAAGAACATTGTCCCTTTTAACAATAAAAGCAAATATTGACTCCTCAAATAGTACTTGTCCCACTTAAAAATCAACAAGGAATCCTGATTAAAAATGAGACAATCAAACCTACCCTGTTGTATTCTTCAAGATATCTCTGTAAAGCCACCTGAAAATGCAGCAACAAGCTCTGAACAGGCCATCAGCGGAAGACAACTGCATCTCTTATTGCACCCTTCCCAATGTATTTGGTCATCGCATCTCTTAATCCGTGCTAAACAACTCACAATTATCTTTGGCCCTTTAGCTATTTCTTAATACCATCCTGCAGACTGTGAACATTTCATTCTGTCAGATGAAACAGCCAGATTTGGAAAATGAAAAGTCAGTTTAGCTTCATGATAAAAATATCAGTTTGAATTCAAATCCGATGCCAGAGGTTAAAATCTCAAAACAAAAGCTAAAACTGCACTCAGATGCTTGTCTCCGAAAGGATTTTTTAGCTTTGACACTTTGGCATAAAACAAAGAGAGGTACAAAAAGGTGAAACTTCTCCAGCATTCTTTTTTTTTTGTTTTTGTTTTTCCTTAGTTAAGCTGCTATGTAACTCAGGTCCTTTAAGCTTTGGCTCTGCAATTCAATTTTTAGACACCTCGCAGAGCGTGCAGCACAAAGAGTTCAATGTTGGAAGCGATGGCTGCACATGGGTTTTGTGGTTTAAGCCACCACTGTATGACAAGGCTTCTGGTTTGACTCAGTGGAGCAGACAATATATATATATATATATATATATATATATATATATATATATATATATATATATATATATATATATATATATATATATATATATATATATATATATAAACTGTTGGCATCCTGTAAGCAGAACTGGTCCCTTGCCTTAAATGAACAATATAAGCTGGAGCGCATTCTACAGAGCAGTGTTCTCTGCCTCGATTTGGATGGTTGGGTGCAGGGTGGAGGTGGGCTCTTGACCAGCAGAGCCCTTCACTTCTTGCTCCTTGATCACCTGAGGGACAAAAGCTCTTGTGATCCCCTTCATAAGCAGGCCTCCATCTGCAAAAGAAAAAAACCCAGATGGTGAAATCACCAAAGACATCATGAAATAAAGCAAACAGCTTCACACACACACACACACACACACACTGCTACAAACTCCACATTCTTTAAGACACCAAGGACTCTTCTGCAATTTAAATATAGTCAATTCTGCTAAAAATGTATGAGGGATTTCTTTTTTTCAGTTTCCTTGGTGTGTTAATCTGTAAATGCAACAAAACTTTTATAGCACAGATGTGGCTAAGAGCATTGACCACAGAGAGTACACAAAAAAAAAAGTCTGATCCTGTTTAGAAGCATGTTAGTGTGACGGCAAACAGTTAAGAGACAGAGGCCTTTCGGGGAGGGTTAAACCTAAAAGCAAGCAGGTTATGAACAGACAAATGCACAAAAACATCCCTTCACACATGAACATTCAGGTGCATCTCAATAAATTAGAATATCATCCAAAAGTTCATCTGTTAGCTAGCTGGAGACTCCTAACAGTTTTGCCCACTCTCCTTTCCAAACTTTTAATTCTTTCACTCTAAAAGCGTTTCTTTCAGCTTTTAGCTGAAAAATGAACAGCCTGATGCCTTCATGTATCAGTGTCATTGTGGTGCGATCAAAGTTAGTTTTCTGCCTCAATTAGTGTTCTGTATGCAGGTTCGGTTTTTCCACATTTTCACCCCCTTTTTATTTGTCAAAGATTAAGTACATTATGTTCTTCCTGTTCAAAATCATGAAGTATTATGTTATGGTCTAGGCAATTATGAGGAAGACTGTCCTCTTGGCATGTTACATTTTATGGAGTGGAAAATGTCATTGTTAAAGAGTCCCATCTCCAAGACTATCATTGGAAAGTTGAGTGGAAGGGGAAAAAAGTGTGGTAGAAAATTGCACACATAAATAAAAACCCCTGAGATAATTGTGAAGCAAAAACCCAGACTCATTTTAATATTTGTCTTATGTAATATTTTTATTTTACAAGTCACTGTCTTTTGTCTTTTCTAGACTGTTGGAAATACCTTTTTCAAGACTAAAATATTTGAAATACTGCCCTCTGTATTGAATCTATTGCTTCCACTTTCTTAATTGAATTACCAGAAACAAATGAACCTTCTAATGACGGCACAACTTATTGAGATGCACATGCACCTATCTGTGTTACATGTATTAGACATGCAACAAAGCTCTAGTAGCTTTTTTCCTCCAAAATAGACAGACAAACATGAAGCAGCAAATAGTGCCAAAACACCCAGCCAATAGGAACCTTACCATCACCTGCCCGGCAAAGCTCATCTTACAGGCAGGTCAGCAGCTCAGACATCTGCAATGTTTACACACATTTCCTGTCATGCTTCAGATCACCACAGTTCCGTTCAGAGTCACACAAATCGAGACAGTGAAACCAAAAGAAGAAGCTCGAGATCTAAAAACAGCAGCACCTAAGAGAAAGCTTCAGACGGTTATCGGCAGACGAGCAGAAAGGGGAGGAAAAAGAATTGCTGGAAGACGGCTGGAGATGTTGTTTTCTTCAACTTGAACCAAAAAGAAGAATAATTTGATTAAAATGTCAAAAAAAAAAAAGGTTAACAACTTGCAGAATCTGACACAATCAGCTACTTTATTATTATAAGCATGCATCTGGAATATTGTTAACAATCCAAAACGCTTAAAAGATGTGGAAAAAGACCTTGGCCTAATTACAACTTGATGTTAAAAAAAAAAAAGTTTGCTTGATAAATTTAAATGAAGAACTTTAATTTTGATAAATCAAATAGTTTTTAATACTCTGCTCCTGAACCTGTAGAATAATGTCATTACCTGTTATGATCTTGGACGCAGAGCTGCAGATGCCATTACCGTTGTCATTAGCTACTGGCTGTGGTGGCGGCGGCATGCTGGGTCGCACTCTTGGCTTTGGGGCGGGCCTGGAGGGGCGGGGCAGAGATCCAGTGGCGTACGGTGGCGGAGTATCAGGCGGAGTGGGAGTTGTCGGCGGCGAGGGGTCTCCCTGGGCCGGTTGGTGGGCTTGAGGAGGCTGCGGCGGTGGGTGGTTCGGGGCTTGGATGAAATCTTTGCTGGAGTGACGACGGGCCGCGAGGGGTGGGTGACCGGGAGAGCCTGGAGGCTGGGGGCTGCTGGACTGAGAGGCATACAGGCTCGGCTGTTTGGGCGGAGCCGGTGCCTGTTTTTTGGTGCCTTCAGTGCAGAAGAACAAGACATTATTTATTTCCTTGACTTTTTTTTTTTTTTTTTTTTTTTTTAAATGTTTTTTGACGTTACAAACACAAACTTCAATGTATTTTTTTGAGATGTTAAGCGATAAATCAACACGGCAACATGAACATATAGAATAAAGTACAAGAAGTTGCATAAGTGTGAAAACATTTGCAGAACGCTGTAAACAGAATATGACAGTGTGCTCCAGTCTCACCTCTGCGGACCATATGTGGGCTCGGCCCTCTTGACCCACCCTGAGAGTGCGGAGTCCCGACTGTAAGATGGGGTGAACCATTCCTCTGCTGAGGAGGGGTGGACAAAGGTTCCCGGGGTTGGCTGTTAAAATACAACAGAGCAAAGCATTAAACCATATCAATACTCTACTTTATATGACACAACACTTTTTAATGATGCAAAATAATAAAAATAAATAGATCATGCACACAGACATCAACATACATTTTCCATCACAAGATTGGACAAAGGTCAAAACAAGAGGAATCACTCAGGTTTAGGCAAACAAGATGCAAAAACAATAATAGGTCAGTAGATGCAGACACAAAACTGTTTGTGTTGAATGCAAAATGAAAAAGCCCAAGAAGCGGATGAGCACTGGAACGTGCCGGTTAGCAGGCGGAAAGAAGCGCATTGTACTGTAAAAATAGGTTCAAAATCGCAAGCAGAACAGAGAAAACATCAACGCACGATCAAAACAAAACGTGATTTCCATCGCATTCTTAATCACGGAAGCCAAATTAAATGCTGTGCATGAGGTGGAGATTATGAATCTAAGAGATCCAGAGTGGTTCTTACAGTTACGAATCAAACACATGGCAAACACAAAGGTTGGGCAGGTTCCGGACTGGTTGATTGGTTGCGAGCCGACGGTGGAGTACTGTTGCGACCTCAGCTCGCTCCTTACCTGGTGTCCTCTGCGCTGGGCTGCCTTACACCCTGAGGCTGCACTGCGGCTGCCTGGACCCCACCCCCATGAGCCTCACCGCCTCCATCACCAGCAGCAGCAGCAGCGGTGATCAGACCCGGCTGCTGAGCCTCTGGACCTGGCGACTGAACCTGGGGGGACTGCAGCTCGGACTGGGAGGAACCCTCAGCTTCCAGAGGAGGCAGTGAGGGTTGGAAGGTGGGTGAGGTTAGTTGTGTCTGCTTTCTATTTACAGTGCCGATTCTGCGTGGAGCGGGCTCCGGATGTTTGTTAACAGGGCTACGAAGGAGGGGGAAAGGGAAGAGAGTTCAGGAGGGCAAAACCACACGCCAACCAAACAGTGACGGGGAGCAGGAGGCCGAGAGAGAGAGAGACAGCTCAGAGAAGAGAGAGACGGTGTAAGACATACGAAAGAGAGAGAGAGAGAGACGGTACTTCCAGAGAGCAGTGAAACCAGGCCAGTAGGTAGAACCAAAAGAGCACATAAAACCACGCCACAGTCATCTCTGGAACTGAGCAACACTGGGCTGCACTCTATAAAAAGTTACAGGCGACACCAGAGATACAAAAAGCAACACAGGAAGCCCACACAAAATATAAACCTACAGAGAGACCTAAGCTTTAATTGGAAATTAAAAAGATGACAAGAGTACAGAGCAGTAATACAAAGACAAACAGACAAAATCATGTCCCGACAATAAAAATTTCTTCAAAACATATATAAAGAAGCAAAAAAATGTTTCATTACCATGAAACAGAACGTGATTAAATTGTAGTGAAATCTTGCAAACAGATCAGGGAAAAAAAGTGCAGCGATAAAAGAAAACATCATCCCTTCTTTCACTGGTCAGTAACTGAATTCATTAATGCTACATGCTGCTACGGCACAGCTTTGAAGTCTGGGCTAGGCAGATCTTCAGTGGGCGTCTCAGTGACCGTGATGGACTCGTCGGCCACTACGTAAAGGGCCGAGACTGCCGGGCCCCGCGACTCCTGCCTGCTCAGTGTCTTGGGGCGGGAAGGGAGGGCGAGGGGCAGGCTGAGGCTGAGGTTGGGACGAGACGGGTACCTGTCTTTACGGGGCGTGTGAGCATCCCCTTCGTGCCCGATGCTGCCGGGGCGCTTCCTGTCCAGCCCAGGCTCCAGGTCTGGGGTCGGCGGGTGGCTGGGCATGGAGAACATGCCTGAAACATTGAACTCCACCTCTGAAAGAAAGACGAGATAATGCGATTAACAGAGGTAAAATCTCCTTTTTAATTCAGACACAACACAGAAAGAAATGGAATCAACTGTTTACTGTCAAAACTTTGTATTTGTTGTTTGTGGGGAATGACTGAAAACTATATCTGATTCATTAAGTGATGATTAGAGCTAATTTCAATTTTACCTCCAGGAAAGAACCAATCAGCATGTTGGATGATGGGTTCTATGATGGCCCCAACATGGACAGACGTAGCTGCTGCCATCTCTGCCAGAGTCCTGAGTTAGCAGTGACATAGCAGCAAAATAAAACGAACAAAAGCCAAGAATAAATGTACGTAACAAGTATTCAAGAGAACTGCAACAAAGAACCTGTCTTTTACCCCTCTGTTTTTGCCCACAGCAGGTTGGGCCCCAAGACAATGGCGATGTTACTGGGAGTCATTTTATTGACCTCACTTTCCTGAGCCAGTTTAGCCAGGAACTTCACCAAATACCTGCAAAAGAAACCACCAGTATCCCAGTAAGCATAAGAAACAGTTTTGCTTTTACAATCCAGTTTATAAATTGGTAAATAAGAGACTTGTGGTGGCTGTAATTTAATTAAATTACTGGAGCAACCATGACGCTACACAATCGCCTTACATCTTCAGAGACAGGGACCTTTTATTGTTTTACTGGTATATTCATAACTGACCAGTAGAAAGAGATAATTTGTCTAGAAATGCATTTAATATCTACAAGCTTGAAATGCTGAATGTTTCAATAGTTTTGAAACACTGGTTCTTGAGGGCTGGATTTGGAGACCCCCTGCTCTAAAGGGGCACATAAATATACCCTTCAAGATAAAGGTTGTGTTTAAATATTACCCAACAAAACAAAGCAGCTTTATCTGCACACAACCAGGTTAAATCAATGTTAAAAAGTCGATCAATTTTATTTAATTTTAAGAATTACTCATTGAAGGCACAGACTGCTATTTACTAATCTTTTAATAGATTGTCAATGTGTTTTATCAATATATTCTGGCACACCGACCTTAACGCAACATTATTGACTTTGTTGCAAACTACAGTCTCACCACTTGATGTCACTGTTTTCCAGTCTAAAACAAAAATTTGCTTTGACCTCTGCTAATTTCAACTGGTATGACTTTTCTAAATTAATGTAAACTAAAACTAAATTTTTTGTTAATTTCTTTTAGATAACATTTGCTTTTCAATTAGCGCTTTATAAATAAACTGGTTCAATCGCTTTATGTTTCAATTTGGGTCTTGGGACATCTGAGAGAAACTGGCTGACTGTAGCAGTTTGAACTTTAAGAGTAAGCAATAAAATCTTAAAATCAATTGGGAAGCTGACAGGAAACCAGTGAAGAAATGCCAAGACTGAAGTAATGTGTTCAGGCTCTTTAGCCTCAGTTGTAAAAGGGAGTTTTGTGAAATGTACAATTATCTGTTCTTTTGCTACAACTACAGCCACTGCTTATTGGTGATTAATTTTACAACGTTAAAACTGCTCCAAGATTTCAAGATCCATAATTAAATTACTTTGACTTTTTCATTACCATCAAGTTTCTACAATAAATTATCTACAAAGGTGTGGCATTTAAAGTGCAATTTAAGCTCTGGTGACGTAATTACTGAGCGTTCTCATACCTAAAATTAGCTTTGTGAGCCTTTGGTAAATTGTCACATATCACCCAGAGAGCCTGAAGCCTTTTGTCAGGGTCAGAAATGCTGAAAACACAGAAAACAGTTGCATTAGTTTCAGGAAACATCTCTTGCAGGATATTAAAAATCCCATCTGTGTATGTGTGTGTATGCTTTATTACTTGGAGGCCTGTATCCACTCATCATACATGCTAAACGTCATTAGAGGCTCAGGTAGTTCCCTGAGGTAAGACTTTAGAGCTCCTGTAAAAAGCACAAAAATACTATGAGAATTATACATTTTAAAAAGCATCTTGAGAAAATGGTTTTACTTTTCACTAGACCACAGTGGAAGTTGTACCAGCGACTGCATGTGGATCTGAGTAGAACTCCTCAAGTTGCGAAGTGGAGCAGTCCAGTGCTGCTTTCAGCTTTTTAAGTTTTGAAGCTCCAGCAGCAATCCGAAAGAGTCCCTTAGAGGAACACGAGAAATAAAACAAAAAATTCTATTATCAGCACTGTTGCGCCCGGCTCTGGTTAACACCTTAAAAATTCAAGAAGCTAGATCAGCGCCGGGAATAGGAAAGGAGAAGTAGATATCTGTCAGAAACAAGAGAGGAAGCGTTCTGTTATCGTCAGAATCGTTTGTCTCTGTTTGACTGAGCACCAGACAGACGCAGCACAACCGTTTGGTTTCACTTCATAAAAATGCTTTAAATCACAGTCAACAGGGAGTCCAGCAGTACTGTTACATTTAAAGTGTGCAACAGCAGAGAGGCTAATGGCGAACAGATGCCCACACACATACACATGTTTTATCCCTGCAGGACCAAGACTAGCTGACTAAAACTTGGCAACAGATGTTTCCAGTCTGTAGATGCTATCCTTTATGGAGCCTCCTCTCCTTCCAGCTCAAAAGGAGACGAGGATTTACTTTTTCTATGGCCAAAGATTTATGTTAAAATTCTGATTAATAAGCATCAACTTTGACCCTACTTTAGGGTTTTTTGTTTTGTTTCTGACTCATGCCTTCCCCTCATCTTTACCTCTTCCCTCATGCCGGTCTCCAGCAGCATCATGACGCAGGCCTCTAAGGGTAGAGCGATCTCTCGATTGCTCCTCTTCAGGTGTTCCTCCAACATCGTGCCAAATGCAGGCTTCTCGATCCATGTATCTACATAAATGAAATACATTAACATGTTGGAGGCAACCGAATGACAAATGGTTATTTTATGTGGCTTTTAGTCTGACTCAAAGGCTAAACGAAAGTCCTTCTGCCTGATTTTTTTTTTATGAAGAATTTGTTATTCAAATTAGGTTTCATCTCAGGCTCCATTTATACTCAAAATTTCTTGTTCGGTTTCTAAGATGCATCTATACTAAAAAAGATTTTAAAATAAACATGTCTAGTACGTCTGAAAAACTAATTAACTTACTAATTGTGAGTTTAAACCCACAAATATCTGAAATAAAAAAAAAAAACTATAGAGAAAAAAATAATCACTAGAGAAGGAGTTGAATTACTCCATTATTTTTCCATCTAGAACAATTTTACTTCAGTAATTCTTAGGAATAAACCACAGACATGTCATGATAAAACTCAACTCATGATGGCCTATTCTCATTCACTGAACAAAAATATTTGTATGTTTTTTTTCCACTATTATCCAAACATTTTTGCAGTGGAATAGACAGTACTCTGCTTTTTCTCTGTCCGTACCCTGTGACCTGTCCTGTGCTCAAGTAACAGCAACAGAACCGCGCAGTGATCAGCTGAAACAATAAATTTCACGACTTATGAAGCAGTCATTTACTAACAGAACAATTTTTCCTCATGATTTGTTTGAACACTATATAATAAAACCACAGTGAAATATGTGATGAGCCAAATTATCAAAGAGTTTTATTAAAACAGAGGGAAGCCTGCTAGCATTAGCCTCGCACTTCAGTTTCACAGAGCCAGCAGGAGTGCTGTGTGTGTCAACCCAGATATATCCTAAAGGTAGAAGGTATGATTAAACAATGAAGCTTCCACATCGCAAGTAGACAGAACATTATGTCAACTTGCCTTCTTAGCTTAGTCAACCCATGTGGGAGCTGCATGTTATGTCTGCAGAACCTCCAGTTGGGACAAAATGTCTGTTGCTATAAAAAGAATTAGATAAGAGAAAAAACTAGAGAGCTTGCCAAAACCCAAATTTAATAGTGAATGAGTACATTCATTACTGATGAAATGCAGTGTGATATTTTGCTTCAAAGTTGCCATGGCTTCATGTGTCTTCTTTGAATGAAGTATCGGACTGGGAACTCGGTGTTAGCAAAGTGTTCTAGCCAGTCAGCTGAAAGCTCTAGTTATATCAGAGGGGAAAGCAACACAGGACTCCTCAGCCATAAATCGGATCCAAGAATAATATCAGCATCCAGACCCGACTGCCAGAATGCGTCGGATCAAATCCAACTGCAGAAATACTACGAGAAAAACTGAAATCATGCATCCATCCAGGAGGCCTGGGACCTTTCCCGACCAGTCATTGGTCGAGAGGCGGGGTTCATAATCAATAAATATGATTCACGGAGCTAATTTAACCTTTGACACAACTTCATACAGACAGAGGATAATTTATTCCCAGCCTTTCTATAGAAACAAGGTCTACCTATTGCATCAGCTGATAAACTGACTGATTCTGACTGAGTGCTTTCATTTTCTTTTGTTGGATAAAACTCAATTCTCTTCTGTTTGTAGTGAAAGAAAATGAAATTCACACTGTGATTTCACACCAAGAGCTATCGACCTGGCTTGGATCACAAGCCTGGTTGGACTATTTTCATGCTACTGCAGAATAAAGCAAACACTCATGGATCTTATTATAAACAGCATGTCCTCACCTTGCTGTATTTGGATGGTAGGAATAGCTGTTTCCAGAGCTGACAGAGACTTCCTGTGATATTCGGCCTGGGCCTCTAATAACTGCAACACACACAAATGCAAAAACGTTGCCATCCATGAATCAGCTGTTTGGATTATGAGGTGAGCTATTAAACGTTTGACACACTCACCATGATATAATAGCGTGCATAGTCTCCCTCTTTTGAGGCAAAGTTGTACATGTCTGCAGACAGCTGGTCCTGCGGGATGAATAAAGGTGACAGCATCCTTAATTTTTGTTCTGAGCATTAACCATAAACTCCTAATTACGACAGTGATGAACCCCACATGACAAAGCTTTGACCTTTAATTACACTAACGATCTTCCTGGCATGATAGCCTTGAGCCATTCTTGCAAGGCCTTCTTTGTTCAGCCACTTCAGGAATGTACACCTATGAGCTCAGACAAGCCTACATTAAAGTCCATGCAGAGTTACTGATTATTACCTTGCATATTTCTACTTTATTGAGAGCCTCATCCATCTCATCCTTGAGTGAGTCTAATTTAGCTGCCATGGCCTGGTTGTTGGACTTTGTTGCCTGATACCACCTGAAAGACATAAAACAAGTCACACTGCAGCTTACAGTCGAAACCACATTTATATACACCGCATGAAAAAACACAACATATTTTTCCTCATTGACTGGTAAATCTTTCTTGCTTTAGATAACTTAGAATTACACAAAGAAGATGACAAAATAAGACCATATTTAAGATATTTTGCTTTACCTCTCTTCAAATACAGTTTAAGTTAAGAAAAACTTAACTTAAGTGGCAACATTTCCAAGTTGCCACTTTAAAGCAACTTGATGAAGCTTCGCAAGTTTTATAAGATTAAATAGAGGCACATTTGTGGATGTATTTTAAGGCAACGTCTCGATCACATAATGCCTCTTTTTGTGACATCATACAGAAAAGAAAAGCAATCAGCCAAGAATTTAAGAACAGAATGCTGGGTCTCCACAAGATTGGTTCATTCTTGGATTTCCGGATGAATATAAATGTGTTCAAATAATTATATGAAAGACAAAACAACTTGGAAATCTCCAATGATCAATTTAGTCTGAAGGGAAACTGGTTCTGTGTCACAGGTAAACAAATTTGGAACGAAACGCGTGAATCAATCACACAAAAATTTCCTGTACCAACATGGACTGAAAGACCATTAAGAGAGAATGAAGCCATTACTCCAAAAGCAACATAAAAACACAGATTTCAGTTTTTTAAGATGTGTCCTATACTAGGATGAAAGTAAAAACCCTGTCCATCCGTAATGACAATTTTATATGAAGGAGAAGACTACCAGCCTCAGTACATCATCGCAACTGCAAAGTACGGTGGTGGCAGTATTCATGTGGGTAGTTTTTTTGCAGGAGGCACTGGTGCACTTTTCAAAAATGGATGCATCATGGGAAATATTTGAGGAACACATGAAGACATTATTCAGGAAGTTAACACTTGGGTGCCAGTGGGCCTTCAACATGGACAGTAGGCTTTACTGTATCACTAAAGTAGATGTAAAGCAGAATAAGCATAATAAGGTCAGTGTTTTGGAATGGCCATCTCATGCTCCAGACACAGAAAACTCGTGGGCAGAGCTGAAAAGCGTTTGACATTAAATCAGGCTAAACATTTTATTTTTTTTGCTTATTACCAAAGTGTACAAATTAGGTTACTTCTCTGATTTCAACTGTATTTACAGGATCATCTCCAAAATCAGGCGTTTTAGTTCAAACTATACCAACAACAACCAAACCTTCATGTCAAGTTGAAAATGTAAAAACTATAAGCTTCATAAATTGTGGATTAATTAATAAATAGGCATCAGTCTTCATACAAATGCACCTCGTCTTGGCCGAATCGTAATCCAGAACTAGCCTGGCAAGTTGCTTCCTCTGTTTCAGTATGTTAGGAATCTCCACCTGTGGGAAAAACATTCAGGAATCATGAGAAAGGCTCGACCAAACGCGTAACACAGCATTGAGGACGTCTTTCCTACAAGTCTGTGAATTACACAGTGAATTTAATGCTTCAGTGTACAGAACAACTGTTACAGAGCAGCTGCATGACAGATATTGAATAGCTTGTGGAGCATAAAATGAGTTATGTCAGGGTTTCTTTGTTTTTTCATTTTATTTTATTTTATTTTTTACCTCTGCCAGCTGGTTGAGAGGATCCAGAATATCTTTTTCGATCTGTAATTCATGCTGCATCAGTTCGGTGGCTAACCGGCTCTCGGTCTCCCCGCACGCCTCCAACATCTTGCTGCAACACACACAAATATATAATAATTTCACTGTTTTCACAATTCTACATGCAGTTTCTACCAAAGTCAGGTGATTTTTCAGTCATTCACATAGTCGCAGTACTGGTTAATGCTGCAGCTTCACAGTTCCTGAAATCCTGTAAACTACAGGTTGTGGGCTTCTAACCCACAACCAGAAAAAAAATCGGTGTTTTATGTCATAGACCAACATAAAATTGTGTATAAATGCCTTTTCTGTGTCTCATAATGCTCTCTTCATCTGTGCATGTTTTTTTTTTCAGATGATGGATTAATCAGAGCTCTGAGTTAAAAGTTTCGAATGTTGTTTCATAACTTTTCCCTGCTTTAAACTTCTCAGCAGTTTTATCTCTGACTAGATTTACATGATGTGCTTTGTTCCCAAATATTCTTCAACAAACCCCAGAAGAACTCACAAAACTCCACAAAAGGGTTAAATAAAAAAAATCCCAATAGGATATGTTCATGTTTATGGTTGTAGTGTGACAAACAGAAATGTTAGAGGAGTTTTACAGTTTTTTCTCACCCAATCAGGCCCTCGTCTCCTAGCTGAGCTCCGCCTTCCTGCATGGTCTGGGACAACCCCGTCAGCGGCAGTTTTTTCTGCAGCAAGACATAAAAAAAAAGTTAGCCTATTATGAAACAAAATGACTTGAAGCTGAGTTATAACTTTAGGAAAGTCACACAATATTGTGTTTGGATAATTTAGGTGGCAACAACATAAACAAGTTTGGCAAAGGAACTCAAGAGCAGTTGGTTTCGATGGCAACACCGACTGCAGTTGCTCTACAGGGATTATGACTTTGGCAGGAAGCCATTTTTCATATCTATGTGTTACATAAGAACAGATGCCATGTGTTCATTGTACAAGATACCAATCTCTGTTACTGCAACCCTTAGAGGAGTGCCGGAGCTATAAGCTCAGCACATGCCATCCATGTGGCACAGAAACATCTGCAAAGTTTTACAGCAATGTCTCGAATGTTTATAACATGACTTGACAGCAAAGTTGTGTTTAGTTTAAAGTTCAGCTCAGATAACAGAGCAAAGGCGAACAGCAATAGCAGATTCTTCTTACATGTCTTTTCTCTGTGTCGGTGCCAAGCTGACCCTGCAGGCAGGACACCAGCCTCTTGTGCATGTTGTGTGACACCAAGCGCACCAACTCCATCCGCCTCTCGATCTGCATGAACACGACAAGACAAAAAAAAAAAAAGAAAAATAGAAAACACAATTCAAAATGTGAACAAAGAAAACAGTAGGAAAAGATCAGTGCACTGGTTCGAACCAGGATGAAGGAAAGATAAACCTTCCATCTTCCTGTTCAACATATACGACCCAGGTGAGGGCTACAAATCAAAACACAGAGGCTGGATAAGCCCACGTTCATTTGAAAAATTTTCCATCCTGTCCTTGGTATTGGGACGTCATGGAGGATCTGACTGTGTTCTGCAGCAGAACAACAAGCAGCTATGACACAAAGACACAAGGATGAGTCAAGAGGGAACGCAGTGATGGGGCTCTTTAATGAGGGCAGGGAAAGCTGCCCTCATTTCTGACAGAGACATGTGAACTTTAGAAAACAATCATATAGACTGCGAATCTGACTTAACAGGTTATCCATCCTGAGCAGTTATGCAGATATTACCTGCTGTGTTGCATGCCTTAACACTGCAACTATGCGTTACAACTATGTACAGCTGTACATTATAACGACCATCGCTCAAACAGTGAAAGACTTGAAAATAAACTCCCTTCAGATAAAGCATGCTATCTAAACATACATGATGTCACATTCATGTTCTCTTTTTGCTTTGATATTTTGTTCCAACTCATTATCTAGTCTAGATAAAATCCAGACTCTCCATGCGCACATGCCCCTAGTGACGACACATGAGATATAACACAACTAGTTTCAGTTCTTTGAGCAGTTCAACTTGTTTTTTGTTTGCTTTTTCACTTTAAGCACCAGTTTTTCACCAAATTCCTTTTGCAAAAGTTGTTTGCAGGTGCAGGAGGGATTTGAGTCATATCTAAGAAGACAGCATTGATTTCAGGATAATTTTATGACAATAAAACACAAGGAAGTGCATTATTAGGAGAACCAGGGAAAAATTGGAACTGAACAATTTTAATTTGGCGATATTAGTTTTGTTTATTTACATCATGATGTACATCAAATTAGTGGAAAATAGTCAACAGTTGTGTCAGTGATGCCAAATCTGTCGGGTGAAGAATGCAGCTGTGTGGTTATTCAGCAGGTAAAACAGTGTATCATGTTTGTAAAATAATTATTGCATTTCTTTCTCTTGAGGTCTGGACAGGCTGTTTTTTTTTTTTTTACATTAGACCACAAATAGCTGCCTGCCTCTTGAGTATTATCTTCCTCTTCCTTTCTTGATGTAAACATCCAGCTGCGCCCAAAGATCCGAGTCTATTTGCTGTCAGATCTCATCCTCTTCCTTCACTTTTATCCTCTCTAAATCATTGCTCCCTTTTAGAGCAACATCACAGCTGGAATTCACTTTCTGTCCTGGAAGATACAATAGATACAATAAATACAATCCCTAACTCTAGGAATATCTGGTCATGACTTGATTAGTTGCAGGTTTTCCAATGATGTCTGCCAAGAAAGAAAAGAAAGAGCTCTGAGAGTCTGCGGTGTGGGTGAGACGGCTGGGCTACAAACATATTGATCACATCCTGTGTCTTTAGTACAAACTCTTTCCATGCATATAAGAGATGGAAGTTTACAGGAAAGGGAACACAGAGCAAACAAGAAAATATAAAGATTAGGTACAGAAGTAAGTCTTTCAGAAAGGAAAATTTTGGTGGGTTCGTGTTTTGGTTTCACCGTCCTCGCAAACTCAGACCACTATTCTTGCTCAATTAGATATTCTCAAGCACGAGCTCAACCACACACCCTGATAAACGGTGGATTAAAAGTTGGATGAGAGGAAAGAAACAGGGCAAATTGCTTGATAATCGTCACAGACAAGCCCACACACACTAAAAATGAAAAGAAATGACTGCTTCCACTCCGCTGTTACCACACTTTCCAAAAGTTCACACTCACTGCCAACTTTTCAGCTTTCTGCTTTTTCTCTTCAAAGCAGCAGTGAAAACTGAGCACAGCAAGCTCCAGTTGCTGACCTCTGACCTGCAACAGCAGAAACGTGGAATGTTGAGTGAGTGACTCAGAAGCCGTGTGGACGGGTGCGTTTTCACTTTGGTAGACTGAAAAGCTGCATCATCGACATAACTAGAAGATGACTAGCTGGTTGACCTGGCAGGCGGGAACTAACAATTACGAATTTAATTATGAACCAGAAGAATTTAATCTAGAAATATTCCAGAGAGCTCTGGAATAGTTGAAGAAAAGTTGCTTTAGTTAGAAGTAGAAAAAAAAATAGAGCGATAATTTGGACTTTAAAGTCCAAATTCAGTTAAGCTAAGTGTTTAAGTGTTTTCATGTGATTCTGAACATCAGAAAGCAAAAAACAAGGAAAAAAGAAAGAAAGAAAGAAAGAAAGAAAGAAAACACTTTTTCAGTTTCCCCTCTTTTCTGGGAAAAGACTTAGGCTAAAAACCAAGCAAATTTTTCAATTTGTAGTGATGAATCAGATCAGACCAGACACATTTTTAAGTAGGATGCTGACTATCATTACAACCATCCATCCATTGCTTTCTGCTCATCTGAGATCAGGCTGCTGCGGTAAGAGATCGACCAACATGTTTCAAGGTCTTCTTCAAGTTGTACAAACCTAGAAAACCATAGTTGTTTCCCTAGATGAAGGTGTTTCACATCCTGTCCTGGGCCAAATCCAGTCAAAATATGACTCATCTGTTAGTTTTACTTTGTTTCTGTTACTTTCAGTCATGAGCAGTCAAAAGAGTGGCTGACACCCTTTGCTTGCTGCAGAGAATAGGGAGATTATTTTATATGCTGTGTGCAGAACTGCACAGCATTTTCTTCTCTCCCGGAGCAGAGATGAAGTTTGAATTTGATACCAACCCCCAGCTGACAACCAAGTGTAAGAGATGGTGACTAACGTCTCCCCTGAAGAATCACTGTACCTCTGAAAAATCTCCTTGTTAACTTAATGAAACAGTTTGAGTTCCAAAAAAAAACATGCACAGACACACTTAAAAAATGTCTTGCGTGCTTGAAATGCTGACCTGCTTATCACTAAAAATATTTTTGCACTCAGATGTAATGCTTCTTGTAAAAATGTGTTCTGCTTCTCTTGTCAAACTTCCTCTGATTGGAGGCACTTCCATCTCCGTCCTACATGTTCACAAATCACTCTATGGTGAAAACGAGGTAGTGATGTCAGTAACACTTTCCTTCTATTAGTTGATACTGTTACCATGGAGAGTGTAGATAATCTGCAGGTGCAGACTCCTATTCGAGTCGTGCACTTCAGTTAAAGCATGAAGTGCACAACTCGAATAGGAGAAGAAGAAACTTGCTGAACACAGAAACATTTTTAAGGGAAGCAGAGCATATTTTTAAACAGGGAAGATTTTTTTAGCTTGAGAGAAGAGATTTAAGCAAGAACTGTAGAAGTGAAAACAAGGAAACTTGTTCATTAAATAAAAATGTGCACCCAATTTTCTTTAAGGTTTAAAGTTGATCTGCAGATCACATGCCTATCGGCTGGCAATGGATGACATGCAAAGTGGAGGTTGCCTCAAACAGCATCTTTAAGTAATTTTGGGATTCCAACTCTGTTTGCCAGAACTCTCTAATGATGCCGTTAAGCGTAAAGACATCAGTTTTATGCAAACGCAAACTGGCTTTACTGGATCGTTGTCAGATCTCCAACAGTTTTAAATTCAAACGATCAAGTGGTTATATAAGTGGGGTGAAAACCACTCTAATTTGAGAGAGGAAATCTTAACATTGAGAATCGACTTACTTTAGATACAACAAAGAGCTGACGTGAAATACAGCAGGTTGGTTCTCTTTAACTGCTTCATCGGCAAATGACACCACCTCTGTAATGGCAAGACTTTTATTGATTTGGACTTTGTTCAGGTGTGTTGGAAAGACATCAGAGATCAGTTTAGAGAAGCAATTGTTGCTCCCCAAAAATCCAGAAAGGTTTGAATAGAGAGGAATGGATAGATCTCTCTCATCCAGTCAACAGAGAGAAAGACTATTAGCTGCTAATCTTCCTGGAGTGATCGTCCTCAAAGTCAGACCATTAAACGCGCAGAGGCATGACAACAAGAAATACCTAGATCTATGTCAGATATTTTGGAGACCTCCAAATCACATACACAGTGTGTTGTCTGATGAAAAGCCTCTCACCTACCACGCCAAGGGTAAAGTGTGGTGCTGTAGTGATGTGGGCTGTTTTCCATCCCCAGGAACTGTGTAGGTTGCAGTCACAGAGTTGAGCAAAGTAGGAAATACAAAGAAAATAAAAACATAGCCAAGGTGTTTCAATGGTCCAGTCAAAGTCCAAACCTCAGTTTGATTGAAATACCCCATGCTGTGTATGTAACAAACTTACAGAAATCTAAATTAAATGAAGCAGCACAGTAAAGAGTGTGCTAATTTCACGCGACAAATAAAGCAATGGAAAAGGTCTAACAAAAGTAAACTACTCTTAAGTTTTTTTCTGCCACAATTTGTTAAACAATCTATTAAATCATGGAGTATAGCTTATCTTATCCCTATATCTGCATTTTGGAAAGAAAAAAGTCAATTTCTTGCCCACTTTTATTCGGTGTGACATAATATATGACAACGCAGAATGTCCATCATCTGTTTTGCAAGATTTATTTGTGATGATCAGTGAAGAAAAGAACTGTACTGAACATGTTCTCAGAAGTCCTCTGTGAGAACAATGATATCTATGATGTAGGTTTAAACATGTGCAAGGTGTTTAAACCTACATCATACACCATCAACAGTGTATGATGTACAATTTTAGTGTATGATCATGCACTTTTGAATATACCAAAAGTATGATCACCAAAAGTTTCTCTCTCTGACTGACGCAATGCAATACTTGCTTACCATATAACCATTAAATATGAGCATAGTAGGAGTATCTAACACCCCATTTGGATATCTCATCTTCAGTTGTATTCAAATACTGACTTCTGGAACCAGTTTCAACTCGATGCCTTTCACTTTGAGATGAGGCAAGCAAGGATACAATCCAGTCTGACAGCCTCCCAGACTCTCCCACTGAAGCAGGACGAGTCCAAACAAGAGAAATGTCTTGCCCAATGCAAAGCATTATGGAAAATGCAAGAGAAGAGAGTACTATGACAGCATGGAAATAACAGAGTCGAGTTTCATATTGGACTGTTCGTAGAAAAGGGGGGGATGCAGGAGATTGTGGGAAGTGGGTTAGGAAAAATGATCCCTTCTGGTCTCACGCTTGGAAGATGGAAGAAAAACTTTTCCAAGCAGTGTGATTAAATAATAGTGTTGATTTACTTTTGCATGTGTGTAAGTCACACACTCCACTCAGATTATTGCAGATGTAACAACTGACTTTGAGCAACATGCAAATCAGTCGTCAGCAGATGTGCAAAGAGCACACAACCCTGCTAATGTTGCCCGTTTTTCTTACTTACTTAACTGAAAGATACGCATTTAGAGAAGGAAATGTGAAACACAAAAAATGCAATTACCTGGTTGCTTAAAGTTAAACTAATACCTTGCTAAGAAACATTTTGATTTTGTTTAATCATTCTAGCAGAATTATCCTGACATTTGTCTAATGGCAAAGCGATTTCTCTACACTGAAAAAAGTGATTTTGGCGGGTGTTAAATATGATCCATAAAAATCATGTAAATTTTAATGTATTTTTTCATGTAGCCAATGAATGAAGAAATGTTGGGTAATTTCTACATGTGCTACCCATTCGTTAACATTAAAAACTATTAGATAGGAAATTACAGTAAAATCTACCCCCGATTCTTAAGTCCGGGTAGACTTAAGAAACGCCAGACCGCGTTTTTGAAAGAAGCGGGACAAGGAATTCTGCCTCCTCTCTGCCATGAACGGTGAGCTGAAGGTAAACTATTAATATAGTTGTGCTGTGAATGATAGCACGAATGCAAAATCTAACATTACAAATGACGAGATACTTCACTTCTATTCGATGTGCATCTCTGTAACATGCCAATACTGTACATCAAAATTTGAATTTTTCAATGGTGCCAACATTGCTGTTAACTGTCCGGACAACAACAGGTAGTTTCAATTTGTTCGCGATGCTTTTGAGATTAGCCAGCATGCATGAATGTTTCTTACCGCTGGTTTTAAGGTTAGAAACTAGTCTAACGCTAAAGCTGAACTACAGGGGATAGTCCAGCTTTTGCCAGTGTGGTTAAGGTATAAACACAGGCAGCAAATAATTTGCTGATGAACAATTCATTAGTGTATTTTCGCCGCACATGAGAAGTTCCGTCTTAAAATACTAATACTAATATGTCGCCAACATAATAATGACTGACGTGTTTTATGTTGTTTACCTGTTAGCTCAGTTAGCTAACATGGCTGCTGGAGTCGCTCTCCGCCGCGGTGTGTTTAAAAACCAAATGACTTTCTCTCCAGTTTACCTGCATGCCTGCATACGTGTGTCTTAAGTTGTTAAAGTTTAGCGTTACTTCTCATAGTTTTATTTTTTACAATCGGGACTCTAAAGACTCGTGTAACGATGACGTGTTTCACGTCTTTTCCGGTCAGTCGTCATGGAAACAGGACGCTCATCCAGCGTGCTGGATGTGGACCAGAGTGGAAACAAACATGTAAAATGAAAACAAAGTACCACTGTGTCCCACCTTTACGTGTGTAAACACCCACTGTTGCTGCACCTAATTTTTTATAAGAGATTATGTGTTGAAGTAACTCATTTTGGAATTTGATGCATCAAGAAACATTCACGTGAAGACTAAGAGATCTGGTTTTTCATTTAAAATTTTATTTTTGTCCTTTTATGTCTTAGATCAAGGAAGAGTTCAGACGTATCACGACAGTTTCCTTGGAGGAGACATTGATGCTAAAGCTTGATGAGTACACACCAGGTCTTCTGTAGCTTATGGGTGCTAAAGGAGGGGCTGCTGGTTCAAAGATGCACCCTCAGCTGGACACTTTAAATGACGTATGTTAATTTACTTATTTTCAGAAATATGTCATTATTGATATACCTGAATTAAAAATTGAAATAATTTGTAAATAATTGCTTTGTTGTGCACAAAGTTGAGCTCCTTACCAACTTAGAGTGTGTAAATCTCTCCCCGCTCTCCACTAACAGTCTTTTCACTAAATTGCATCTCCTTACAGACACAGAGCGTTGAGGAAAAAAGGGGATACAGTTGTCTGCTGCCTCATTAACTACTTTGGTGAAAGACAAGAAGATCTTTTCCATGAATGCCAGGTATGTCCTTGAAAACAGATGACCGATTAACTCAAGGGATCCTCTTCACTCCTTTTCCTTCTATCTTCTGATCACTCCCCTCTGCTCTCTTTAGATACGTTGAAATGTATGGAAACAGCATCTTCAATAAAATTTTAAATGTGTATCTTTTTTGTTTTCTTATTTTTAACATATAGGAATGTGAGGACAACACAGACAAAACAATGAAGGTGATCGTGATGCACAACATCATGGCTGAGGAGGATCCATCAGATGTGTCAATTGTGATTGAGGGAAACCAAGTGATGGAAGGATGTGGAAGCCGAACAAAGGCATGTGTACTGCTGATGGGACTCATATATGCCCTCAACCTTGACTATCCAAAGCAGCTCAAGAACACATTTGAAGCTTTTCAAAAACTTTTTTTGGAAATTGATGGGGCAAAACTACTAAAGAAGGTCCACAGGCTCAAGAACAAACTCATGCAATAGACATACAGTTTCCGTCTTGTTCCAAGAGGATCTTTTGTCTGGACAGAGTTTTAAGGTAGTATAGCTTTTTTTAATTTGTGTTCTGTTCTGTCCTCTGCTCCACACACTTTGCTTCAACTCTTAAAGTTTTGTTTGCATTAAATACTTATCCAGAGACAACATGTAGCCGTTAGCTCAGTGTGTTATAAAATGTGTTTTGAAATGTCTAAATGTTGTGTTAAGCTGTTGGACTGCACTTTATTCATTTATTGTTAATGTCGTGTTATAGCTGGCAGTTCTGTTATTTGTTTTGTTTAAATACACCTGCACATCTGAAGATTTGCTCTGTCACTTGTGTGAGGCTGAGGAAACACAAGACACCATAAGTTATTCCTTGCACCTCACTTCTCCTTTAATTTTCTCTGTTCTCCTAAATTGTCCTTTTCTCTGATGTACTCCTTCTGAGATTGGATGTCTGACATGTTTTATAGTCCTACATTACTGAAAAAATATTTGAAGATGTTATACTGCGGTTTAAGTATTTGAAATTTTACTAGACACTGCTGTGTTGTACTTAATTCTGTGTTGTACTTTTTGGATGAATTCTTAGAATAAAATAATTGTAAAAGTGTATAATCTCGATCTATTATTTGGGGCTACATTTTAACTTACTTGAATAAGTAAAGGTAACTCAGTGATTTCAGTTAACTTTAACTTGATTTTCAGCTAAGATTTACTAGCAAACAAGACAAATTTTTACCTATTTTAACTGACTAAATACCTGTTGAATTTAACCATAAATATGAGGTACATTTTACCCAACTTTTTAAAGTATTTCTTACATGTCTAAGTTAATTACTTAATACTCAATATATTTAACTGAATATACCTTAACGGGGACAGTGCAAATTGTTACCTCACTTTTTTAGGGTAAATTCTATAGTTTGGTTTTTACAGTGTACCTTTCCAAAGCAAAAGTCAATTGCAGCCAAGAATCTGGTTTCAACTAAACAAATAATCATCTGTGTAGTAACTATCCTACAGATTCTTGTCTCTGTTTCAGCAAGTGAAAAAAAATCAATTCTTAGAAATCCACTGAGTAACACCTTATTTCTAAAAATAACCATATGGGAAGACAAATCCTGTTCTTGTTTCAGAAGGGTCCAATCATTGTCATGCATCAAGGAAAAAAAACAAACAACAACAAATATTGTATTACAGGCTGTTTAATGAATTAATACAAACTGGAAGAATTGTGTGGAAAATTTGTGGTCGGAACAAAATGAATAATTGTGATCGGTGATTACAAGAGTATGTTCAATAGTTCTGCACACAAAATATGAGAGGAAGAGGCTGGGATTTAACAGCTGTGTCGCCTCAAGCAAATTACTGATAAGCGAAGGTAATTAGGAAAAAAACGCTGCAATTTGATAGGGAGCACAAAGATTGAATTCTGGAGTAATAGTAGAAGGTTTTGTGGTCCGATGAGTTTAGAAATGGGAATACAGAGTTATTGGCAAATCAGTTTAAGAAGAGAAGTACATGAAGTGTTGCTCCCATCATGCACATTGCCTACTGCACCAGCCTGGGGAGGGGGCAGAGCTATGAGCTGGGGTCTTGTGATCTTGGCTAAACAGCAATAATTTCCCAGAGATATGAAGTTAACAAATGATTTAATCAGTGAATTTCTTCTGTCCTTATGGCTCAGGCATATTCCTAAATGGCAATGCCCAAATTTTGCAGTCATATTGACTTATCAAAGCACCCTCACGTTTATACGTCAATGTGCAGATAAGATGGAAACTTTGCGCTAATTGCTTTCTCCAAGGCAACCCACAACTTTCTAAATGCAAGACAACTACTCCACACTGAAATACGGTGGTGGTTGTATCATGCTGTGGGGTCAAAGTCTATTGGTTTAGAGCATCATCGGCCAGAAGATAATGAGGGATTTTATTATTTAGTATCACAGCAAGTCCAAGCATATGTCCAAACACACAGAAGAATGAAAATAAATGTTTATAGATCAGAAACGAAACAAAACCTGTGCAGGACCAGAAGAAAAATACATCCCAACATATTTGTTCATGTTTCATTATAATTGATATGTTTCTGAATTTTGAATAAATTATCCAGCATTTGTGTCACATTAAAGGCGGAATGAGTTTATGAGTAATCCATCCAGGTCTGGTCTTTTTAGGTTATGAACACCTGAAACTTTAACAGAGATCTGTGCATGACATGTTGTTGCCATTTAGAAAGAAATCCTGTCAGAAGCTGGAGCTGCCAAAAGACGTCCAAGCTACTTTAACAATGCTGACCTCCTGACAATAACATTCCTCGCCGAGAGCCGGAGATTAAGGAATGTCTAACGCAGCACAAAACTCCCGACGTTGAGGGCCAAAGACGGGAAAAAGCATTCAGTGGGACGACTGAGTCTGTTCTCTTCTGTTGGCTTATGAAAATAGCAAATATATTTAGCTAGAGATGACAGTACTATTTATGTGGAAATATTTATGTTTGGCACCAGTTTGTGTTGGGAGTTACTGGGTGTGAACCGCATACGGTTCAGAGTTCACTGCTGCTGGTCATAAAGCCTCCACTTCTGAGAACGAATGAAGGTTGTTGAAGATTTACTCTGCACCGATTAACCTCTCTGCACTGCTTTTCTTCATTTCCGCTGTATTTATTCACACAATTTTTTTTTTCTCCAAAGATGATCTCACCATTTCACAAGCCAAAGTCTTCCCATCCCCCAACCACAACACACACACACACACACACACAGCAGCGTGTATCCACTTTGATTTCCTAAACACGAAACTGACTTCACCGTTGAAGCAGTGAGGCATTTCTCTCGAAGCGCTAACCTTGTGCTGGTGTAGCGTTCCAGAAAGTACGACTTCACACAACCGCTTGTGCTTGAACCTTGCTCTAAAGTTTAAATGAAAGCGGTTGTACTCAAAGCCCAGAGAGAAGCTTGGCTTGAACAAGCAGCAAAGGCATAATGGCTTTAACAGAGTCTTAGATGGGAACGCTACACTCAAAAACTTCTGCAGTTCTTTCCTCTCCAGAAAATGTGCCCCACCAAAAAAAAAAAAAAAAAAAAGCCTTTTTTACATGCAGATTAGTTCAACTAAAGCTGATGTAACACAAAGCTCAGACCAGATCGCTTTTCAATACAGATGGATGCTGAATTGCAGCCACATGAAAAAACAAAACGAAATGCTTCAGCTCCTTCCGCTAAGGCCGCAACAATGAATGCAGCTTTCAGTTATACAAAGTAGCCTTCACTAAAATATTATTCATGATAATATATTTTAGTAATAAAAATCTTTATAAAATGAAAAAAAATGTTGACTAGCTAAAATGAAATTAAAAACAAAACAGAACAAAGAAAAATAATAATAATAAAAAAAAGAAATAAAAAAATAATAAAATGATAAATCAAGTGAAAATATGCAAAATAAACCAATGGAAAATAAAACAACAAATAAAATCACGGATAGAGCTATTATAGCAGATACACTTGAAGACGTGATATTTACCTGAAGGAGGTCATCACTCAGGACTTCTGTTTTTTCAGCTCTGTGGAGGAAAAACACAGATCAGAAGATTTATTACACAATCCTGTTACCCAAATGCTGACCGGCGTATTTGCATGTGTTTGTGTACGTAAACGTAACATTTATTGCCATTTTTGAGAACAATCCAATGTTGTTTCAACCACACTGGTTGGAGTTTACTACAGCAGGTCAGCAAACCCTGCTCCTCCTGTGCACAGGTTGTTACAAATGCCTGCAGCGAATAGAAACCTGGTATTAAGCTTCACCTATGAAGACCTGTCAGAGCGCATGAGAGCTTCAAATTAACGTGCATCATGTATACAGCCAAGCCCCAGGAGTATGCACCAGAGGCCAAACTGAACCTGTCAGATTCCTCCACCCAGTCTGAAAAGCACACTTCTTGACTCATCGGCAACCTGTTTGTTGTGGCAACAGGGGCCAATGTGTGGATGCATGTGTGCATGAGGGTGAGAATACCCATGAGGCTTGTTGATGTCAGAAACACACTACGCTTTTTGTGACACAATCTGGGTATAAACAACGTCATGTCATCGCTCTAAAAGCTTCAAGGAAATGTTGACAGGGTCCCAGATCGCCGTCTGGAGCACCTGCAGTTTGCAAGGCCGAAAAACCTCAATGTGTTTTAACCTGTATCGTTTCCAATCGAAGTCTAATAAAGTTTTGTATGGCGAGTTGTGTCGCCATACAAAACTCCCCATAGATCTCGTCTGTCTCTGCAGCAGTCTGAGCACACACCGTGAATCTAAACCTCGCAGGGATCAATTAACCATCTCCTGCTCAGACATGAGGTATTACACAATGCTGTTATGAGCTTCTTAGAATATGATCCTTATGTTCCACCCTCTGCATACGGTAGAGTATGCAGAGTTTAATTAATCACAATTAAAAAAGTGACTAGCTCTGCTGCAGTCAGAGATTTAAAAAAAAAAAAACATTTTGTCAAAGAATAGCTGGGAATTATATAGCATTTGATTTAATTTTAGGGATGTCAGAGTAAATCTAAATGCACATCAGCAGATGAGCATTTGTAAAAAATTAAAACCTTTATTTTTATTTCACTTCCTGATTACCGACTGGTTTGCTGGACAGTAACATGACATCCCAATAGAAGAACCTTAGTTTCTGTTCTTATCACATCATCACATTAGGCATCAGACGGCAGCCTCTAAAGGAATGAGCTACAACAACAATCTCATGATTCTTATCAATACTGAATTAGCATTGATCCGGCTTAGAGTTGGGCAGCAGCTACTGTTCTAAGAATAGACTCCTTCAGACAGAGGCTCAGCGTGGGGCGTGCACTGTGCATGAAGACGTCACATGCTATACACTGATTTTATAAAACCACGTCGAGCAAACGCAGTGAAGAAAATATGAATCCAACCACGTCCCTGTGTCACTTTGCAGCCTCTAATTTTATTAAAATAACTCGGTTAAAACTGTTTGTAAACACTGCTGTGTTTGAACGCTGGTGATTCAACCGCCTCCTGTTAATCGAATGCAAATCCAGCTGGTTTCCTCCTTTATGAAAAGAAAGAGACTTTCTTTGTTTGAGCCAGCGTCCCCCGGTCCTCAACGCTGGGAATGCTTACTCCACAAAATCCCCTCGGTGTGCTGCCCGTGGCAAACTGTCCCAACCTGCTCCGCCGACCACACACTATCTGTAAAGACCAGCTGTGTTGTTGTTTACGTGTTGTCATACCTCGTGCAGACTCTTTTGACTGTGGTTTGTTGTGCATTAGAACCAACTTTCAATTCAATTTCAAAAGGATTATATCAGAACCAGCTGGTTGTGGTTTTAATTAAGCATAAGAACCTAAGCTATTTATGTTTTTTTTTTTTTTTAGCTTGCACTTGTACTTTTTAAGCATTTCAAGCAGGGTTAACCCTTCCCAAGCATAATCCAGAGAGGGCGTGTCCTCGCAACTGTTTTGCTTCTCAATAAAGCAACCTCTGAGCAGGGCTTAGTTGATTTTTACTGCCGTTGCACAATGTGTGTGGAGCAACGACTGGAAGGAATCCGTGGCCAAGCCCCTCGGAGTGATGGACAAGTCACTCTGAGGAAGCTCGTGCGTGGAGAGGAACCACAGACTTATTCAGTGGTGTACAGTAATAGGTGGAAACACCAGCTCAGCTGTGGCTGACGGAGGACAAGGCGAGGTTTCCCCATAGGGACAGGGAAGAGGGCAGAGGCCGGGGTTGGGTAGTCTAATCAGCTGTGCCATCAGGAAATGAGTCCTAAACCAAATCTGAAGAAATTTCACTCCCGGAGAGGGCAAAATCTAGATCCGGGACATTTAGATAGATATTTTATTTTTTAGTTCTCAGAACTAAATCAAAAAGACTGATTAAAGTAATCAAGTTAAATATTAGCCTAGTATCAACAGCATTAACACTGTTGGCAGTTGATCGTGAAGCTTTTAGTGTTATTTTATCAAGGGACAAAAAAATAGATCTCTTTTTTATAGTACATATGGAATATAATATTAAAACAGTTCCAGTATAAATAAAATTCATTTAAAAATCTGGAAATAATATGAATGTGTCTGTGTCTTTTATGTCTTTGAGTCATAATTCAGAGTTTAAAAAATGCCCACTCTTCAAGTCAGACATTTGTACATGTGATATATTTCTTTATGTGTGGATTTAAGAAAGAAACAAAAATAAATTATTTGATAATACTAATTTATTCATTCTTTTTTCCACCATACGCTTTCTTATTATAGTTCCAGTCCTGATTGTCTGTCAACAACTCCTGGCCTCAACTTCTAATGATATCAGCTTGACATGTTTTTGGTTAAAAAAAAAAAAAACAAATCGGAGAACTTGCTGAGTTTTAAAGTCATGGACAAGAGAAAGATGAATACATAAAAACATAAACTTATAAACTACTACACACTATTTATATCAGCCCAATTGTTTTTAATGGGACCTATTGCCACAGCTGCTTACATTTTAAAGAAAAGGTTTGGGTGTGTCACCACAGGATTATTATTGGCCCCCATTGCGTCGCCCACTGGAAAAGGCTTTGGAGACGCCCATGTCCCATTCAGAAACACTGTTACATACCTGGTTCATTAGATCGGTTAAGTTAGGACTGCCCCCTAGACATTCTGTTCAATCTAAAATATACACCAAGACTGTCTCCAGTTTTGCAATAAACATAAGCTAAATTCAAAAAGGCTAAAATTATGAATAAAAACATAAGATGCGAACTTTGAGGAAACGTTGATTCGACTCAACTTTTACTTTTCCAGCGATTTTTTTTTCTTCCAAGCGTTAAATGCCTCCAGTTTTTAAACCATTTTTACACGACAAACAAAAACGACATCAAACATGTTTTTTTTTTTCCCAACTAAACTTTTTCCTTCCCTGAAATCTCGTCCGAGTCCTTCCGACGCCGCCCACAACAACAGAAGACCCAAACCGACCACATCTAACATTGTTACCGTCTGCCAGTTTAAAGCGCAGCGTCTGCCACCAGATCCGACGCTTACCTTCCCACAGTCTGGTTGGCCAGCTGCTTCATGCGATTGAACTGCTTCTTCATGCTGGAAGTTGTCCTCCAAGTCTCCTTCTAGTCCGAAAGAAAAAAAAAAAAAAAAAAAAAAAAGTCACCAACAGACAGAGTCCGACTCTTGATCATCCACCCCTGGATCCAAAAGTTGCGCTACGTCGCAGCCATTGTTATTTTCGCTCCGGTCACTTTTTTTTTTTTTTTTTTTTGTCTTTTTACGCTATAGAACTGAGAGGCTTTCAGAACCGATCCGGCTGGCATTCGCCGCCGCTTTGGGTCGAACCTCCGCTCCCTCAAACGAAGTCAGTGTTTCGGAGCTTTGACAGGCCCTGGCTCCCCATTGAAAAGATCTGTTTCAACAGACGGGCTTTCGGAACAAGGAGAGGTAGGAAGGAGGAAGTGCCTCTACTTCCCGACTGTAAGCAAGCCGCATGGCCCCCTGCTGACATGTGACACCTCTGCAAGAACAAGCCGTCGGTCTCACTCTGTTGCTTTGTTGTCATTGCCAGAATAAATCTGCTTACAATCCGTGCACAGTTTAATGATAATAGAAAAACACATAAACAGGGCTAAAATGGTTGCTCAGCTGGGACTTTCCTAGCTGGAGTTGTTTGGAGCCTCTCCGAAAGTCTCTTTTAATTCTTTTGTGTCGGATCGGATTTATTTTGCAGCTTCTATGATCGTTTCGAACAACTGAGCAGAAGTCATAGTGACCTCAAGCAACTTCTGTGAATGGGGGGCCCCTCACCTCCTTATTATCTGGGTTTTTACTCCATATATCTTGACTGTAGCTGCTCCTTCCATGCTTATGATGCTCCCGGTATTATTTTCTGAAGAAGAAGAAGATGCATTTTATTCCCCCCCCCCTGGACATTTGCACATGTTCAAATCGACAGCTGGTTTTTAGAGTGAACTGCTGCCACCTTGTGGATACTGCGGGCAATGACAGCTTCTAGCCAACAGCTCTCCATTCTAAGGAGGCCAAGTTGTAATTACATTCCTAATCAGTCATTTTGAGAAGCTGGATTGAGAGCTTCTGTGAACGTAAATGTAAAACAAATGACGTTTTTCTTGAAAAGCGTAATATATATATTTTTTTCATCTTGTGGCAAGTTGAGAATCCTGCCACAGATTCTCAACCGGGTTTTAAATCAAAACAATTTTATTTGAAGCATTTTCTCTTAGCTCAGATTCTATGTTCAGGGTTGAAGGTGGATTGATTTCTATCAATCCCTCCAATCAGCTTCACCCAGAGGAGTATCTCCACCACACTCTACTAGGCTGATGCTTGTTTTGTCAACCAATTAAGACTCTAGTTCAAATCTGACAAAAATAAAAATGTTCACGACTATAAATACTTTGTCAGAAATAAAAAATTTTAAGATTCGTCATAATTTTCAAAGAACACAATGTTTCTTTTTAGAGCTGTTGATAATCAGCTCAGTCTTTGCTCTATCAATCCAAAATGACAATATAAATATATTTCCGTGAATGATAAATTACAAACTGACCTCCACAAAAATCTCTCAGACACAAACTCCTTTCAGCTGTAGATTTATTTAAAGTATTTCAGTCAAAATTTGATTACTTCTCGCTTTCAACCACAAATGTTTCCCTCTTTTTTTCTTAAAAAAAAAAAAAGAGAGAGAGAGAGAGACCAAATAGCAACCTTTTCAAAGCCAAACGACATGTCTTCTGCAGCTTTGTGCTCCTGTTCCTCTATTCCGCCTCTCTATAGCTGCAGAGGTGAAAGCCGGCGCGGCTCTGGAGGGTGTCATGCTGTTTCCATATTGTACCCCTGGGCCTCCCCACAGCAGTGGCCCACATGGGAAAGCAGGCCAGGCAGTGGGATAAACCAATTACTCCCCACGTTCAAGCGGACTCCTGCCGCTGCACCATGCCGCGGCTCCGGGCCCCGAGCCCTCCTAGGCTCGGTCCCCTTGAGAGCCAGCTGGAATTCCCAGAGATGGGAATTGTGTGGTCTCAAAAGCCTGCAGAGAAACTATATTTCGCTTGAAAAATTGACACGGTGGCCTCCTGGGAAAGAACTGGGGGAGGCGATATCATACTGGGTTTCTGCAGAGTTTATTTTGGGGGAAACATGATGTAGCTATGATAAGCTAGATTAGTCTTCATATGGAAATGTTTAGTTACATTATCATTAGGGATGAGTGCTTTATCTTCACACTGAATGGTCTTTATCACAAACAGAAACAAAAGAAAGAAATTCTGCAATAATCAGGGAGGAAAACCATGTATGTATAATGTTGTCAATGTAACTAAGAGTCACATTAGTCTGTTCACTACTGACTGAAATAGGTAGAAAGATTCACAAAAACAAGAAGACAAAATCCAGTCTAATTTAGGAACATCCTCTACAGTAGTAGTTGTAAGAAAACACTTTTATGAATATGGCACTAAACATGCAAAGTATTTATTATCTATGCTGAATTAAGTGTCAGTTTTAGCCAAGATTTTTTTTTTTTTTTTTTTTTAGCTCTTGGAAGTTTAAAGAAAGGAGCGTGCATGATAAATATAAATGCATTTAAATGTTAAACATGTATGAGAGAAAAAAAAAATGAATTCAAAGCTTCAGACTCACATTTTATTGTGGACTTAGAAAAATGTTAGACTAAATAGCCATAATACACAAAATATGAACTAATGGTTTTTCTTGCGGCACATGATGCATGTTTATTATGATGTTGGTCAACATTTGGGTTCTATTGAACCTGATTAGAGAAATAATTGGCCTAAAGCACCACCCATGTATGAAGGCTTTGCTCTTTGACACGGCAGTCACAGGTTTGATGACCTTTGCTGCGTATCTTTCCCCTTTCTTATCTGACCACTACAGCCTGTAACACCTTTAAAAACACAATTCAAGTAAAAATAAAAAAAGCAACAGGGAGAAATGTTGTTGCTAGCATTAACCCCATTTCATCCTCCTTCTTTCTTTGACTTTGGAGCCCTGATGGCCTTTTTCTTTGACCACAGCTGCAACAACGGTTGTTATGTCTGCGAGAGGCCTTGTCACCGCAGGGCCATTGTGCGCTCGTCATTCTCCGCTCAGTCATTTACACTTTCATTGGCAGCTATTTAGTTCTCATAAAAAGTTTGGCGCACCAATTTGTGAGCTCAGCCCAGCCTGGGAGAGAAGCGTGGAAGAACTTAGAAAGCAGTTGCTTTAAAAGTCAATTAATTGTTCTCTTAGCTGGGAGGGGACGGGGGGGTCCCTGGGATTTGTGGGGCCTCACATCTGTCTGTTTGTCTTCTTGAGCCAAGAAGAAAACCCAAAAGGAAAGTACTGATTCTGATTCTGATTCGGACTCTGACTTGTGGTGATCTGGGGATACTCTTCAAAACTGTTATCATAATGGTGTTATCATGTAGGAAAGGGGACGTGTTGAACAGTTCTGCAGGAAATCCCTTTCTCCTCAACAACCGGATGAGGAGAGAAGATGAAGATTCTGAGGAGAAAACAAAACTTACACAAAGAAAGAGGAACTAGGGTTTAATTTATTGATCTGGGGGATTCTGAATGAATGATTGGAATGGAAATATCAGCTTTATCACTTAATAATTGAATGATCAGAAATATACATTTCAATGTTTGTAGGTGGTTAAGGAGACCAGTAAAAAGTTACAAATTAAACACATTAAAGTACTTTTTTATTATTATTTCTTTCCTCAGAAAATAATTAAACTATAGTCATCTTATCTGTAAAAAAACACATAAACATACAGGTCTTTAAAAGGTATTCATATTTTGATATCTTTTACACATTTTGTCACTTTACAACAATAAACCTCAGCCACCTTCACTCTGATACCCCAAACTAAAATCCAAGGCAGAAGTCACCAAACTACTAAATGGACTTCACCTGTATCCACTTTAATTTCATTGAGAATGCTACCGTCCTGCGTTTCTTAGGGTACATTAGTGAACTAACAGCATCATAAAGAATCGCACAACAGTCAGGTTGGGTACAAAGATGTGGAGATGTTTAAAACATAAAACAATGTCCCAAGCTTTCAACATCTCACAAATTACTTTAAATGGAAAGAAATCCTATCAAGATGGCTGTCCAATTCAACCAAGAGACCAGTTAAGGAGAGCATTAACCTGTGGTGACTCTGGAGGAAATGCTGACATGCTGAGAACTTAGATGGAGTTATTTAGATCAAATCATTTTCATCTGTTATGATGGCCTACTCAAAGTTTAGACTTAAATCCAATATAAATTTGAAAAGCACTGTTTAGAGATGCTCTCCGTCCCATCTGATATAACTTGAGTGATTTTAGAAAGAAAAACAGGAAAAAAAAATATCAGTCACCAGAGGCAGAAGGTTGACTGAAGCATCAGAACAAAAGAAAAAAAGTATTTCCACAAAGTTGATGAATGGACTGGATATACATGCATATCTAAACCTCCTATTTTATCATCATGCATTACTTTATGTTGGACTGTGTCACAAAAAAATGAACTAAAATACACTAACGTTGTTATTTGACAAAATGTGGAAAACACTGTATAAACTAAAAGAAAAATTAAATAAAATAAAAAGTGTGAATATCAGTAACTTTTAATTTTATTGCCAGTCTGGAAACAAATACAACTAAACTAAATTGCTATGATGAAAAACAATATAACATAAACTTCTACAGGGATATGTGTGTACAAGCCTAAACTCACAAAGCCAAGCTGTGAGGACAAATAGCCCACCTTCGTCTTCCCTCCCACCTCAGATCATAGAGCACCGTTTGCACAGAGATCACAAAGTGAACAACAGCTAATGTGAGGAGAGCTTAAAAAGAGAGCAGCAACCCAACCCCTCGTAAATGTCTCAGGACTAAAGGCAGTGATTGGAGACAGACAAAGACGGCCACTTTCTGAGCCCCAGTTCAGGAGGCCCTGCTGTTCTTCTCCTCCACATGTGTTTCTCAGCAGCATTTCAGCAGTTTTGCCCCTGCTGCTGAACCTTGATGCCACCTTGTTGGCACATGACAGCTTTACAAGGTTCCCGCAGCGCCTTTACAGAGTCCATTTGGGTCCAAAAACCACACACCTCTTCAGTCCAGAGGGAAGTCGCAGGAAGTCCTTCGTCCTATCCTGGCCTTGTGGTAGATGGAGAGGAAGTCTTTGTAGCGTGGGGCGCACCCTAACCAAGCTTCCCCAAAGTGCTCTGACCCTGTGAAGAGGAACTGCCCATCCCCAGGCTTTACGTGGCATTGCAGGAGCGTCCAGATGTGTCCGTGCCAGGACTGAGAGGACATATATGGACGCATTTGTTGCACAAACACTCCACTCCGTTGCCAGTAAATCTTTGTTGTCAACACCTCCACTAGTGATGACTGTCTTCTAGAGTCATGGGAGACATTCTTGATGTAGCCTCGAACCACTGCAAAAAAATTAAAAAGACGTCCTTAAAAAAAAAAATTAAAAAAACATCACAGGTGCCACTTGTGTAAGATCCTTTTTTATAGCAGGACAGTTTTTGACACCTTGTAGGCAATTCGCAGCAAATACACCTCAAAACACCACTCATCCAAGGTAGTATAGATATACCACTAATGCCTGCTGTGGCACATTTTACACATACAAAGGAACCACTTTGCTGACATCTAGTGGTTGGAGTTTTGACCAAAAGTGCCTGTTTTTACTAATGTGCATGCTGAAAAACTAAATGTGTTTCATGAATTATGCTCAACTTGCATGATGCTAATTCATTTCAGGATGTAAGGAAGTTTTCACATTGTTAGATCATACATGGAGAGAACATTCCACTATCTACAGTCTCTCTAGATGAGGAGTATATCAAAATCGCGTAGACAGCAGGACAAACCTAAAAACTTGCAACATGCTACAGCTCCGCTTTAATGTTTATCTAAAATCTCATGTTATGGTACATTTTGGTGTTTCCTCCAAACATAATACTAACAGCTCTGTGCTTTACCAAATATTCAGCTTCTTACCCTCCTTCTGTTTTCCATCCTTCCTTGGGCCATTTGCAGGAGGCGTGGCACAATGTGACTGGTAGAAGCATGAGGTTGCTCATGAATAAGAGGAGGAGTGTGTCAAACTCACCAGCAAAGGATTCTGGGATCTATATGCGTGATTGTGCCAGTAATTCTATGGTTTCTCTTTTAAAATAGGATTTATTTTCCCTACTTAACAAATATCCTCAAATTTGATAGAAGATTATGAGATTATGCTGTTGCAATACAAGATATATCTTTTTTCAGTATTAATTTTACAAACTCATGGAGTGTGATTGTCAGTAAATAATAATATTTTGTTGTCTTCTGCAGTTAAAATACAGTTTGTCAACAAAGGGGAACCACTTGGTCAGCAGTTGGTGTTTTCAGTTCCCAAAACTTTGCTGGGCCGCCGCAGTTGATTTCTGTGGTGGGTTGCAACAAAAAAGTGATGCAACTCAGAGGTAAACTGTTGCAACTTTATCTGTGTTTTTTTTTTTTTTTTTTCCAACTTTGTTTGGCTCAGCAGTCTGGAGAAATCTGTTGCATTCTGTTTTTAATAAAATATTGCAACTCTGAATTAAACCGCAAAAAATATTCATTTACTGTCTGCCTGGCTATAGTAATAAAATATACTTATTGATTTATTTCTTCAGCTTCACTATGAATAAAGTGAAACGTTTTGATTTGTGTGTGGTTCCTCAAACAGATGTGGGTTACTTTGGGTCAGATCTTGCATGTACTCACCAAAGTCACTGCTGCAAACAGCCACGAGCAATTCTGTGTCATTGCAGGGTCGGCATGAAGCTGTGGGTGGACAGAACGGGCACGGCGTGTCAATAGAAGCTGTTTTCCACTTTCAATCAATACATCGCTCCTTCTCTCTGAAATGCCTTTACCCATTATGCCTGATATTGATTGAGAGGAGGAGATGATGTGCAGGTCAGCTCTTCCCTGACCTGCACATCATCTCCATTCATCTCCAAACTCCATGGTTTAGTTAGTGGAATGTCATTTGGTCCTGCATTTGCACTCCGCCTCCAGCATCACCTCCACATATAAACCCTACGCTAGTATTGACCCCATGTTGGACTTCTTTTGTGAAGACCTAATTGAAAATGACCTTGTGCAGAAGCAGAGGAGTGCAGGAGTCAAAGACTCTGCTAGCCTGCTAATACAGAAAAGATAAACAGGCAGCTGTCTATAAAGGGCCCGGGATGACATCAGCATGCCAGGAATGGCCGACACACTTGGATAAATGCTAACAAACAGAGAGGCACAATGATGAGGCATTTGTGGAATCTGCAAAGTATTTTTGTGCTGAATGAAGGCCAGCTGGCCCGGTGCCCTCCGACCACCCTGTGGTCCGCTGCGTTCTCTCTGCTTTGTGTCCTGATGGAAACCAGACAACCAGACAAAACACCAGACTGACCAGCAGCTGCTCGTTCCTCTCAGCACGACTCGCCTCTGTTAAATTAGCACTATTTTTCTGCCTGGCTTTAATACATAATCATGTGTTTTTAATCACCTTTGAGTCTGTTTCTCTTTTTGCTTTGGCTTCTGCAGACTCTGGCCTTGTGTTCTGTGGTGAAGGAAGAACTGAGACGAAACATCAAACGTCTTGTTGGTCTACAGCTGAAATTACTTCACTGCATGGAGCTTGAAGTGAAAGATTACCCTCCACATAGAAAAGAGTCTGATAAACATCTGATCAACTGTTTGGGCGTCTTCATTTGGAGGTTTTCCAAACACATACCTCTGGAAGAAGAGACACAGAGGCTGATCTAAAATATTAAATAAATTAAATGTTCTTTCTCGCCTGGGAACATCTCCCTAGAACGAGCTGGATGGAACCAATATAGGAAGATAAGATGTCCAGATTTTCCTCCTGGACTTTTAAAACTTTTTAACTTTTGATTATGCATGTTTAGTTCTTTTACGCCTTAATGCAGGGAGACAGCCAAATATTTATGTCAGAGTTTAGCATAAACTCTAACTAAACAGGAATGCTTAGCTGTGCCATTATATGTGAAGGTCCTCATAGATCTAGTTTATGTCCAGTATTTTTTCTCCTTTTGCATAAACTCATTTTGTTTCCGCCCACAGAAAAAAAAAAAGTCATAATATTGTCATGCTGCTGTTCCTTTTCACATGTGAACTTCGGCTCTCTTGAAAGTTTTGCTGAACTGTCCAGACAATTTTAAAGATCAAATGGGAAATTACAAAGAGCAAAAATTCTGTATTCATGTACATTTTGGTCTTTATGCTGTTAAATAAAAATGATGGAGAACAAATAAGCAAAATATATTTTTTGACATGCAAACTAACTTGTCATCTACTTTACTTTAAGGCCTGGAAGTGCCTTAAAATCAGAGTTTAAATGCTTTTCTTTTTTGTTTTATATCGTTTGTGTTGCTCCACATTTCATTTTGATCTATTTTTTAAAATTGCACTTAAAATACTAGTTGTAAATCTATTTTCTTGAATTAAAAGTGTACTTTGAAGACTATTGATATTAGGAAAGAAAAAGATTACCATTTATTAATGTTTATAACAAGATTGGGATATTTTAAAATCCAGGATTCCACATAATCCACTTGTCCCTTTAATTGTTTTAATTGTATTTATTTGTTTTGTTTTTTGTTTTTTTGTTTTTTTTTTTTGCAAAAAATGGTTAGCGTTAGGGTTATTGACATTATTTAAGCTGTCAATAATGAGCTTAAAATAATAAGAGATGGAACCTAAAACTTCCTTTCTCAACATGGGTTAAAAATGTTAATTTATTTAAATTGATCTGTCCTAATCTGCAAGCCGGTTCAACTTCTTACAACGAGAATGAACATTATTACACTAAGCTCATTCATCTGTTACTTCTAATTTACGTCAGAAACTGTCCTTACAAAAATGAAAGGTGTAATAATTGTGTTATTGACAAAACACTTTCCTTCTTTCTTCTTTTTTTCTTTCTTCCTTTTTTTATTGACCAATAAGCTACTCGTAAACTCGTGTTCAAATAGCAGCACCAAATTAAACCTGTTAAATTCAATGAAAAGTGCCGACACTCACGCTCCAACCCACCGTAGACGCTCCTGTTGCGCAGCAACTCATATCTGAAGCCCGCAGTGCGTCTGATCCACCTTCCCGGACTTTGCGGGCCGGCCTGGAGGTAGATGACCGGGCTGTGCGGCCCGTCCGCCCGAAAACAAAACACCTGCCGCCCAGTGCGCCCGCCGTCCTCCGTGTCCAGCAGGGCCAGCTCTCCGGCCCGCTCGATGAAAACGCTGGCCCCGCCGAGGGATGGAGACGGCTGGATGCAGACCGTGGTGTACCGGATGGACGACAAGTTGGGCTCGAGCGCCACTCTGAGAGCCTGACCCGGGTTGACCCAGCTCACGAGACCTTCCGTGCAGCGCAGCCGCACCTGGAGAACGATCCTGCGGTCAACGCCAGCTGCAAAACCGCTGCACGCAAATGAATGGGTTTTAGCAGCTTTTTCTTTTTCACTCTAATGACACCAATGAATGGACAAAGGTTATTGCGTTTTTAAAAACTACCCGCTGACGAAATATAACAGCCAAAAGTTGCAGTAAAACTCATACATAACTTATCATTAAAAAGACTCGTAGTTTTCTTTTGTTGCACAACTACCAGAAATGTGGTTGAATTGACTTTTCTGTTTATGTTGGTATTTGACATTTTTTAAAACTGAATCCGTTTATATATATATATATATATATATATTTTTTTTTTCTGTTCAATGAATTCACTTCCACTCTGTTAAGTTTTAATTCCCCGACTTAAATCTGAGAAGTTGCTCCTCACCTTCCAGTCCAGTTGCACAGATCAGCTGCACAACGAGGAGCCAGGACAGGCAGGCAGGCGAGAATGATCACAGCTGGCAACATCTCCAAAGAAATCCACCGAGAGGCCGACAGTGGTGCATGGTCTGAAGAGAAACCTGCAGAGCGAACTGAGAGGACGAGCAGAGTGCCTTCTTCTGCCTGCAGATCTCTCTCTCTCTCTCTCTCTCTCTCTCTCTCTCTCTCTCTCTCTCTCTCTCTCTCTCTCTCTCTCTCTCAGAATCCAATTAGTCCCGATCCAGTTGTTGGAGGGTCTGCTGGCCTTTTGTCTTTGCCTCTCTTAAGACCCGGTCAGTTTGAAAAGGCTTCAGCCATCTGTTGAGAGCGGTGCGCTTTTCTGCGGCAGCATTCACTCACTCGAAGAGGTCCATTATCTCACTTTTAGACCAGTCCTGAAGTGTCCATTCGGGTTCTTTCAACTCCTGAAACTGTTCTAAAGGCTGCTTATAAAACTGAGTTTTCAGAGTTAAGTGCGACTGTCAGGGCAAACAGGCTGCAAAAGGAGAGACGCCAACAAACCGTAAAATTATTTCTGAGCAATTTCATTGCAGCCGCATGATAAAAATAAATAAATAAATAAATAAATAAATAAATAAATAAATAAAACCATAAAAAAAAAAATCAATCAATCAATCAATAAAATTTTAACTGGTAAGTCCAGGACTCAGAACAATATATTTACAAAAAGATAAACGTATAATTAGTAAGTACCTGATTAAATAACATCAATCATGAGCACACATAGGCAGCATGGAGTGGTGCGTGGTTGCGTTTGTTTTGCGCCTAGTGGCGTGGAGACGCACAGGCACACATTGGCTCACATCTGGAAAGCTCAACTTGCGGGGACCTGAAGAGGAGGAGGAGGAGGAAGACGAAGAGCAGGGCTGTAACTCATCGGGCTGCAATTCTTGTGGAATTAGTTACCAGCTTTCATCAATGATTAATCCGGCCAGGATCAGCAGTTCCACTTCATTTTAACCTGCTGCTGTTTTTTTTTTTTTTTGCACACACGTACACACAAAGAACTTGGCCATCTTTCAAGTACTTAGTGGTGCATGGCGACATCTTGTGGAGGTTAAACCCAGTGGCGCGTAACAGTTCGTGAGGACTGATTCTTAGAGGCTTTAAGGAGACAAAAACCCGATGAAGGTTTTAGGGTTCATGTCGTTTCTGCGTATTGTAGTAATGAAAATATTCAGGAACCTGATCATACTAAAGTTAATACTGTTAGTTGTTTATTATTATTATTATTATTATTATTATTATTATTATTATTATTATTATTATTATTATTATTATTTATTGATGGCACATTTAAGTAAAGTTAAAAAGAACAGGCACGAAGCGACAGAAAAACAAACTGGTCAGAGTGATTTTCCAGGATTGCGCAGGGAGAAAACAAAGTCAAATGAATGGCGGCTTTGTGCCCAGAGTCACAGGAACGCCTGGTTTCCACAACAGGCCTGATGGATCAAGGTGATGCATGACATTAATGGAAAATCCCTCCCGATCTCTGCAGGATGTCGACCTCGAAGCTTAAAAGATAATTTGATGCATTAAAAGAAGAAAAAGAAGAAGAAGAAGAAGAAGAGCGCATGGGAAAAAAGTCACTGGGTTTTCAAACTATCACATATTATAATCTGGTTCATTTGAAGACATCGTTACACGGCTGTTGTGTTTACAGCCGCGTCTGACCTTTGGAGTCTTTCTGAGAATCGCCTTTGGTGTAATAATCTGTTTAAAAGTTCAAATGTAATCAGCAGCGATTCTATAATTCGATTAAACAAAATTAAATAATTTCACTCTGCGTCGCATTGTGCACGCCCAGATTCCGCATTACAGTGAAATTTGTATTGAGACGCTGCGACTCTTAAAAAAAAGAGAGCATACAGTTCCACAAGAAAGTCTGACTGTCGGAAAGGATTTTCTTAAAGACTATGCGTCAGGGCTCTGGGTTGGCAGTAAAATCTTAAAGTCTTGATAAAAAAAACACCAGGAAAAATCTCATAATGAATGATAAAATGTTTATTCCAACTGGAATTTCTGATGTAATGCCGCATCCCTGCAGCTGATACTTCTATCTATCTATCTATCTATCTATCTATCTATCTATCTATCTATCTATCTATCTATCTATCTATCTATCTATCTATCTATCTATCTATCTGTAGATTTAAATATCAGACAATGAGACAACTTTAGAAATCGTCAAATATATTGAAATTGTTTATATCCTTCTCAGTAATTGAAACAAAAACCTTTTAACAGCTGTTTGCTTGTCTCCATTAATAGCTGGGGGATTTATCTTTGGTGTATGGAGCTCCAGGTCTTTGAGTTTGGAAGGCCTCTTTGCCATCACCCTAAACTTTCCTCCACAGATTCTCGATCAGACCTCTAGATGGACCTGCCTCAAATGTTAACACAATTAACCAAGGGTAAAATTTGTGGATTGTTTCAGACCTAAAAGGGGTTTGAATTGTAAAAAATGACATATCAGCATGCCATGGTTCTTGATCTATCAAAACTTTGACTCCAGAAAATCTGTCTCTGAAAGATCACTTTGCTATTTTAGTCCAAAAGAGTCTATAATTCGTGATATGGCTTTTACTTTTCATTAAAGAACAGATTTAAAAACAACATCGAGCCTTAAGTTTTTCTTTTTTCTTTTTATTGACTCACTGCTTCAAGCATTATTGGTATATGTGCATTAGTTTTAGATCAAATTTAGTCGTTAAAACTACTGTATACTGTCAAATAAAATGGTCAAAACGAACAACACGTCTTCGTTGTACAATTTATGTTTTTTTTATTTTCTCCAGCAGCGTATTAAATATCTGTATGTACACGTTTGAAAGTTACATAGAAAAGATATAGTCTGACAGTAGGGCCTGTTTGTTGGTTAGTTGCACGTTAATATTCCACAGTGAACTACAACATGAAAATACTCATCTTTTATCTCTGAAAAAGCCTTTTGCGGTGCTGCTCTCTCTGACGGTCACAGTCAACAGGTTCATGGTGACATCCGTCACCGTCACAGTGTCCCAGTTGGTGAAACAGGGGGTCCAGGTTGGGGCTGAGGGCGTGGTCGGGTCGGCCTGTGAGGACAGCACAGCGGCTTGGTGCCTCTGCTCCTCTGCGGAGCGCTTCAGCTTCCCATGCTGAGGAAAATGCAGCCTGCTCAAACTGTAAGTTCTGTGTCCCTCTGGATCCCTTTTACGCACGCCTGGACTGAAGGCGCACGTGTACGACAGCCCCGCGTGTTTCTGCTCGCTGTTGGATTTCGGCGTGATCGTGGTTTCCTCTTGAAACCTCTTGGTCAGCTGCAGGAGGCTGTGATCCGACGTCTCTCCATGATGATGCAGGCGTCGGGACATGGTGGACTGCTCCTCCAGTGACCTGCTCCGCTTCGGGACCGGCTCCGAGGAGCTGCTGGCATCAAGCAGATCATAATGCGGGTGTAGCTTCGGCTTGCGACCTCGCTTTTTGGGGGACCGCGTGGACTCCTGGTCCAGGAGAGCTTCCAGCGGAACCGGTCTGGGCCTCCTCTCCGGCTCTGGGGGTCGAATCGGGACGCTTTCCCCTCTGTTGATCGCGCTCGGAGGGAAGATGGTGGGAACCACTGCCCGTAAACCCTCACGGGCCCTCGGCGTGACCACGGGCTCCGGGATGGGATAGGAAACCTGGATTCCTCTGGGAGCCTCTCTCCTGAACTCATATGTCTTCTCTTTAGCTTTGGCTTTGGCCTGAAAACAAAGAAAGAGTCAGAAAGGAAAGTTTCCCAGGAACAAATTAGATTATCTTCGTCTAGTCTGTTTCAGGAATCCAATTTAATAAGTGAAGCTCATGTATACTTTAAGCACAGAGATAGATCCTGATATCGTGTTTTTTTTTATAGCGGTTATAGCTAAAGCAATTTATAAGACAATTAAAATTCTTTTACCGTGATATGTAAAAGAATATGTTGTAATGGACAACAAACTGCTGAGCTAACAATTGTCCAGTCAAGCTAAAAAAATGTTATAGCTATAAAGTTGTTTTCAGCAAACATCCTAAAGGAAAGTTAAGCGGAAGGAAGAATGCTCTTGAAAAAGACACAGGAGTTGGTGCTTTGAGCACACCCTGAGAGAGGATTGTGAAACAAATAACCTTCTACAGTTTGAGAGAAAGAGAAAGCCACAAGAGGTGGACTGCGGTGCGAAGAGCTTCAAGAGTCACACGCAGATGGCTACAACTGAAAGCAGTCCTGAACCAGAGAGAATGTCAGAAGCATCATAAGAGGGAAGGAACTGGACAGTTACTCAGAGGGTCCTTTTAGAACAATTCATTCTGCTGACAAACCAGATAAGCTGATTTCGTTCTCCAGCAGGATTTGGGACCCGCCCACATGCTATCTGACCATGGCATTCATGGGATTTATTGGCTAGCAAACTGGTTTGTCCTGATCTCAGAAACTATGAAGTATTGTCAAGACGAAGATGATCAACACCAGGCCAAACAATGCAGATCACCTGAAGGCAACTATTAGGGTAATCTGGGTTTCTATTACACCTAGACAGGGCAATGCAGCTCACATACTTTTCAGTAAGTTAAGACTTATCTAAAAAATTGTCATTAATTTTCTTAGAGACTGTATTACGTGTTTTCACGAACTGCAAGTAATTATTATTGAAAGAAGCAGAAATGAAAGCCTGGAATATATCACTCGTGTGTAGTGAATCTATATGACACAACATTTCAATTTTTGATGGTTATGGTTGATCAAAATATTTAACCCAGTCAGAGTTTTAACATCTTTGCTAGGCTAAATTTGGGCAGAAACATATTTCCATATTGACATCCAGGGTTTGCAGAGCATAGCGACACATTTGTTTTTGCCTGTTTGCCTTAAAATCCAGAATAATGACAAATATTTTATTATTGCAAAGTATACAAAAAAGATATTTAAAAAGAAGAAAGAATAAAGAATGTGTAGATTTCATAAAATAAAATTAGAGGTCAAATGGAAGATGTTTAGGTTTCAACAGAGAAAGTGATTTGCAGACAAGGTGAGAATTAGGAGCAAAGGTGATCTTCAACCCCCTAATTAAGGCCTTCGCTCGCATGAAATGTTACTGGTATATTTACATTTATTAAAAATTGAATTGGACTTTCAGCCCTCCATAAAAGTGGAGAGTAGCAACTCTTAACCTTTAATCTGCAACTTTCATTTTCCATCTCTTGTCAGTTATACAAATAATAATATAAATAATATTAACATCAAAAATAATAATAAAATTGTAGGGGACATTTTACCAGGGAGATGATTGCGTGGTTTATGTCCTATAAAACTTGGGGAGTGATTGATCGTATATATTTTTGACAGACTGTAAAACTATTGCGCATGTCTTCTTCGAAAGTCTTAAATAAATAATAATAAAAAAAAAGGGTCAATCCTCTCTTTCACAGTTTGTCCCTTTATCTCCCTGACAGAATCGGTTTCGCTATTGTCATGATACTTTAATATAACTCAGAGATTGCTTGAAATGATTCACAGAAAAGTTTGAGAAATGTTGATGAAAAGATTTCCCCACCTTCAGGAGGAAAGTCTCGGGCTTGGGTCCCCTCTTTTTGGGCCCGAACAACTCCCTTTCGCGCTCCCTGGGTGACATGAGCACAAATCAGAAATCAACTTCATTGCACACGCGCGTCTCTCATCAGTTCTGCAACTATCCAAAAAAAAACTGAAAACATCTGCAAAAAAAAAAAAAAAAAAAAAAAAGACAAAAAAAAAACTGCCCGAGATCAAAAGTAACGCTTGCGGGGTTTCGACAAGAAAATCCCAGACTCTTAACGATTCGAAATGTGTCAACTCAAGATTAGGATCTCGACCGAGAGATTTTATTATGAGCGCAAGTTCTTTTTTTTTTCTTTTTTTTTTTTTTCTTTTTGCTGTGCAGATTGCACCGTGCCATCTCCTCTCTGCAGAGAGGCCTACTGGTGCGCTGTCAACCATCTCACCTCTCCTCGAAGGCGGCGAACAGCCGCTCGTCCAGGATGTTTTCCTCCGGCTCCCAGGTGCTATACCTGTACCACAGAAACCAGAAGTGCCTTAATTATTTGACTCAGAACTGGTGTCAAACGTTCTGTCACGCCGTGTGTGCATGTGTGTTGTTGTTTTCTTTCTTTCCTTCTTTCTTTCTTTTTTTTTCTTTCCACACGTGAAAGCTGCGTGAAGCTGCGACCATAGCGGACCATGACGCATGCTGACTTCTTTGCCTCAGCCGAAGCGCGTGGACGTTACAAAGCGACGCAATCGGGTGTTTTTACCAACACCTGACTGGCGCACGCTGCGTCACCGAGAAACGGAACGCAGAAAACGCAGAAAACGCGTGCAAAAAGAAAAAGAAGAAGAAGAAGGAAAAAAAAAAAACCAAAAAACAGCATGCCAGGCGCTGCAGTTGTAAGATCGACCAGGATGGAGCGCTGTCCTTCGCTGCTCTGCTGTTTTTCTGTACTCACTTCTGAGACCAGCCCTTCCATTTCACCAGATATTCCCAGCGACCCTACAAAAAAAAAAAAAAAAAAAAAAAGGAGAGAGAAGCAGATCCAGAACAACGTTCAGGTTATCGGTTAACTGGCCCCGTCGAGCCCTCACGGACACATGTTTTTGCGTAACAGATGCTGTCGGAGCGGTGTGGGTGGGGAAGAGAAAAGCGGCGAATACCCGTCTGATCCGCCGTTTGATGATGGACTCGGCTGCAAAGACGCTCTCGCCGACAGCCGACAGCTCCATGATTCACCATGCAACCACGTCGATTTCTGCCGCCTTTATTATTTCTGGCTTCCCCCGTTTCGTCCTCTCCGGGGCTGTTTAATTCCGCACATCCCATAATACGCAATCTGGAGTGGACGTCATCACGTCTCTTTCTTGTTGCCAGGCACCGCGGTCGGGGTAGGACGGATCGCTGGTGGAGCACATTGGCTCAGTTGTTGCTACGTGCTCCGGGTCTCTGAGCGGAGGGGAGGAGCCCTGGCGCTCTGGCTGCTGTACAGGAATGTCTGGCACAGTGCGCGGAGCCAAGCCGAGGAGAGTCCCGGAGAGGGGTCCACTGACCCTCGATCTCCCTATGGGAGGGTTCAGGGGGGGCAGGGAGGGGGACCAGACCGACAGCGGAGTGCAAATCATTTCATCATCTTGTGTTGTGAAACTATGGAGAAGAGAATGTGTTTAATTAAATACACACACAAAAAAATAATAAAAAAATTCACAATTAACAATATGAAAAACATACATGGAAATGAGCTCAAATAAAATATGAAAACAAATAAAAGCACAATAAAAACAAACGGTCCAGAAAAAAGGAAAAACAAAAATCAAAGCTGACTGGCCTCAGAGTTTCACAAATGATTAGTCAAGACATATTATTTAGTAAATTGTGAGACAGAGCTTATTCATTAACTCTTCTGACAGTTTCTCTTGCAAAATCTAACAAGGCCACTGAGATTCTATGCGTAAATGGACGTCTGCGCTTTAGGGATTAATCGGGATTTTGCGCCGTGTCTCTTTAAAAAAAAAAAAAAAAAAAGGATCACTAAGATGTTTAAAAAGACACCATCGCACAAAAAGAGTTCAGGTTGTTGGATTTTGTTATTGATTTTTTTCCCTCGCCATAGAAACTTTCAAGTCAGATTCCAACAATTGTTTTATTTATTTAGCCTATTTATGATTTCATTTTTGCTTTAAGGCGACTCAATGTAGTGCATAATAAATAAAATGTCAACTGATTTACTTTTTATTTTTCAGTTTAATCATAATCTAATGAGACAAATGTATGAGACAATTGCCTGAAGATAAACTATATGAACCTCGTATCATGAGGAGAAAAAAATCGTTTAGCATTTCAGCAAAATTAATTTAAAAAATAAATAAATTTTTCAAAACCCCTGAAACTGTTTCTTATCTCTAGGTCTAAAGTTGATCGTGTGACGCTGAATGACGGGAGAAAAGTTGCATAAAATTTTAATTTTGGGAAACCGAACAGAAAAACAAACAAATGCAAGAAATAATACAGAGAGTATAAAAGACAGGATGGCTAGAGGCTACAACAGTTCAGTCTTAGTGAGTGACACTGAGCTCATTAAGGTGTTTTTTTTTTTTTTTTTTTTTTAGTCTGGTACATTTCACGTTTAACCCTTTCAATTGTCGTATGTGGAGTTTTCTGGAAAGCTCCACATACGCTCATTTTTTTTATAATGGTTGGGAAAATAATGCAAAAATGCGACGGTAATTTATTTCATTTTTTTACAATAATATTTTTCTTTGTTATTTATTAATTTATATATTTATTTTAACTTAAGTATTAATTTTCTTTCCTTATTTTCTGAAAATATGGACATAACAGATGTAGATATTAAATGATTATGATTATTATTTTTAATTAAATGTATTTATTTCTGAAAATTATTATTATTATTATTATTATTATTATTATTATTATTATTATTATTATTATTATATGCCATGGCTAATTAAATGTAGGAACTTTTATAGGATACCACGATTTGTATTTGTTTCTTCTTGACTCTTTCACAGAGCGCTGTTTTTTCTTTCTTTCAATTTATTATTTTTTTGCTTAATTTCTTACTAATTTATCAGGTTCATTACAAACTGTTTTTCTTTCTTTCTTTCTTTCTTTCTTTCTTTCTTTCTTTCTTTCTTTCTTTCTTTCTTTCTTTCTTTCTTTCTTTCTTTCTTTCTTTTTAAAGCTTAATTAAGCTTCTTTCTGTGTCCTAATTTTCCGCATTCCAGATTTACAGTTAAACTGAGGGACCACAACAACAGTTTCTGCCTGTGGGAAGAAGAAAGTCCTTTTATTCCAAGATTTGTGCCAAATCTCGAAAAGTCGCGCACAGCTCTTTACTTCCCAAAATCCTTACATCGACCAGCCCTTTTTAATTACGCGTAAAAAAAAGAATGATAATAATAAATCAAGTGAAATTCACGGATCTGAAACATCTTAAATGTGGCTATGAAAACAGTTGAGCTGACCGGCACAGTTTCTGCTGAGTTCCAGCAAAAGCCAAGGCGCTTGATTCTGATAAGAACGACCCAAAGTGAAGACAGCATTTGGGCAGTCTTTGGAATATCCTGCACTCCTTTAATGTCTGTGGCATACTCCTCTTCTTCAGGTTTTTTGTTTGTGACCAGTGAAAATGGAGGCTGGGCCTGTACGAGTCGATTAAGTGAATAAATAAATGTTATGTCGCTCAGTTAAATAATTAGCGGCTATAAGTTTTCAGAAGATTGTTGTGACTGTCTCATTTTGGTCAAGTGATGTATAATTTGACTTTTTTTTTTTTTTAAAGCCCTTTTGGGGCTTTGAAAAAGCTAAACTGACGGGGTGACATCATGTTAGGAGAACTTATATTTAACAGTGAAAGAAATGTAGTTAAAGAAATGAAGGGACAACATTTTTTTTTTCGATCTGTGCTCAGGTGATCTTGTTCTTTGCTCTTGGTGTTTGTCGGATGAAGGTGAACCTTGCCGCAGATTTCCCTAAGGTGGCCCTAATGTGAGGTTTGCAATCAGTTTCTGGCTGATTCTGAATCTAAAACAGATTCAGAATAAATTGATTCAGTTAAATTGGGACCCTGTCTGAGGCAGAAGACAGTCGGTCTGCGCCGTTTAAAGCTGTAGGCGGCTGCATGTCTCTGGTTTTATTCCCCCGATCGTTAACGCGAAACTGACATGTTCGCAGCTTTATTGCGTTTGATGAAACTGGCCCCGGCAGCGGCGCACACAAAGACGCGGGGCGGCGAGACACGGCGTGGACAAAAGATGCGCCGAGGCAGCCTCCGTCGAAATATGAACCACCATTTTGATACTCTCAGCGCGCAGACCGACATTTCCTGTCGGTGCCGGAATGGCTGAAGCCTGCGCGGTTTTGCTGCGGAGGCTGGTGCTGGTGCGCGGCGCGCACACGGCACACCGCTTCTGCCGCTGCCGCGGCTCTCCATATTTGGACGAGAGCAGGAGCCGCAATGGCGACGGGCGCACATGAATGCACAGAGCAGGCTCTGTGAGAACATTATTGGCTCTCTGGTTTCTGGGCAACACGCTGCTCACCGCTCGCTGTCCCACTTACTCTGCGAGCGACATTTTGTGCTGAAAGGTGCCTCAGACACAAAAACCACACGGCAGAAACCCGAAGCCGCGTGACCCTGCAGCGTTGCATGATTTTCAGGGCAAAGCTTAGCGTCATGCAGAGAATGCACGGCGCTCGTCATTTATCACGCTGTCGGTTTGACATATTCCGACGTGCGCCTTGATGACAATGCATCTCCGTGACGCATAAGAAAAAGCTTAAATTAAATCGTCAACCAATGCAACAGAGGCATTATTCAAGAGAAACTTCATTTTCATTTCCCACATAAAAAAAAAAACAAAAAACAAATGCATTTCTGCTATCTTGAGGCCTGCAGCGGGTCACACATAAGCGTCAAAATAAAAGGACCTTTATGCAGACAGCAGCAGCAGCAGCCGCCGCCGCTGCAGCTTGGTATGATGATAAAAGGGGAATGTGAAACATCACACTTCGTCTATAAATACGTTGGCCGGCTCAGAGATGTTTCAGTTTCCTATACAGCCGCTGATGCATGGCGGGCTGACGCACACATGGTTCAAAGCCACGGACACAAACGAGCCATAAGGGCTCCGATCCAACCAGTTTCACACCTCGCTCCGAAAATGCCCCAGGAACATGGCTTGTAAGAGTTAAATCATGCGTGACTGTTTTAATCTGCGACTTCAATCTGCTTTACTTGACGCATTTGATACACCTAGTAGTTTTAGTCCACTTCCTGCAGAACAAAGCCCGGAGGGTTTTTTTTTTTAATAGGTTTATTTACTCCGTTTACTTTAGGGAGGTTGCATACATTTAAATGTGCCAGGACATGTCATCAGTTTCAAGTAAAATTTCCGATCAAATTTCAGTCACACGCTGAGATAATTTAACAACAAAATTGGTAAATATAATCTTTGAAAGTATGAAGAAAATAAAAAAAATAAGTAAGAAGGTTGTGAAAGTTAAGAGCATTTCGGAAATGGTGTATACTCATGACCAAATATGGAAGTCCTAAAGTGGCCAAAACGCATAAATTCACACTGAATAAGAATGTTTTTACAAAAAAACCCAAATCACAAAAAAGGCAGGTAACAAAACTTTTCTTGGTTTGTCTGACTTCTGGTTTAAAAATTTATTTCTGCTTATTTATAAGTGCATTCCAGTTTCTTTTTTAAAAGAGAAAGTGTTCAAGAACATGAAGAGCAATGACAGACCAAAAGTACATATATGTATAAAAATTTGTGGGGGCAGCATCATGCTGTGGGACCCAATTTGAGACCGAACATTAGCAGGTCTGAACTGATGGATGGAGCTGATTACAAGCACAGCCTGTAAATAAATAATAATGAAAAAAAGCCAAATAAAGATGAAAAAGACTTTGAATAAATTTTGTAACTTGAAAGAAAACTTAAAAAGGCGGCCCCTATCGTTATTGTAGCAGCTGTTCAAACCTCAGTTCAGACAAATTAAGATCATCTTACTTCTTAAAATAAATTCAGATTCTGAGAACATTTTTTTTACCTGATGCTGACAAGGTTTTGAGTGCTTCAGTCTAACCTTCCCAGCTCAGGGAAAAGTTCACAGAGATGACTTGCACTAACATTTCAATGTTTATATCTAAACTGTAGCCTAATTAGCAACAAGTTAACAATTCTTGAACAACTTCTTGTGACCGCAACGCTTGCTATAAATTATGAATTGGAATGCTACTTTACCACATTTGCAGACTTGGCAGCTGGTGCAACTGTAAGCCATGCTTGTGTGAATTCAAGTTCTAGTTGGTGCACAGAGAAGCTGTGTAGTTCGCTGATACCTCAGGGACGACCCGATCGGTTCAATCCCAGAGGTTTGTCTAAAATAATCTTATCACTTTAAAACTCACCGGACCTCTGAAAATGCTCAACATTGAGAATAATTTAGTTTTCTGAGAATGTAACGCACCAGCTCGTCCTCTATATGTCCATAATTGATGCTGTTTTGAAAGTCTTTTGCATGCGTTTTGTCCTTTTCGTCTGCCTTTTAAATCTGCCTGAGTTGTCTAAGTCAACATTCTTTGATTGGCGCCTCCTAAAAGACACCTTGCACACATTCCAGGACCTTTCTGTCTGAGCAAATGCATTCAACAGTTAATCTTTCAGCCTGAGATCTCAGCTCAGCGCAAGAACAGAAAAACTATTTCCGTCTGTGCTCTGAGAGCAGCCTCTTGGCTCCAGGCCTTCAGCGACCTTTTATTGAGGAGGCCCTGCAACATTTGGCTGAGGCACGAAGAGGTCAGAGTTTACAGTTCATTCAGCTTTGTGATCCTGCAGTGAGGATATCTGACAATATTGTAGAGTTAAAAAAAAACAAAAAAAACTGCTGTGTCACTGTGACAAAGGCCACCTAAACACAGTCTTTTACAACAACTTACCCTCTGTTCCGGGAAGAATCGGCTACATTATAATTAGAAGTCATTCCAGCACCATTTCCTGCAAAGCACACCCACATTGACTGATTATTCACCTTCCATAAAGGTTTTTTCCTCCATGATAAGACTTCAAATTACACAATCACTTCTTCTGGCCTCTTCCACTTTCCGATCGTGTTGGATGTTTACATTCCTGCTCGGGTTCAAGTCGAAGTAGGGAAATAATGCACAGCTGAGGTTTTAATAACACGAGTGACCGGTGCAGTTATGCAACACAGAAAGCCCTTTGTGCAGGATAGTTTGTGATTATGCAACTCAATCTGTTTTTACAAGCTCAGCCTCATAAACACAAGTTGTTTTATTTTTTAGTTCTCGATTTTTTATTTATTTTTTGCTTCTCATGTGCTTTTGTTTCTTTTTGGAAAGCGGGAAAATACCAAAGTCTGCAGAATGAAGAAAAAATAAAGATTAGAAATACCAGCGCGACAACATGCCACAGGTCAAATCTCCGTCTTTATTGTGAGACATACCATCCAGGAAGCCGGGCGTACATGGTCAGCCAATACAGCATACTTTATAACAATCATTTCCACTTTAAACAGAGTGCAAAGACGAAGCGAAGGAAAAACAAAAAGGAACTCTGGAAAATCCCTCGAGATGAAACTGGTGAAAACAAAGCCCAGATCGCAGATTCTGCTTGTTTTTTTTTTTGTTTTTTTTTAACAAAAACCTTAACATCAATAAATAAGCACTCTTCATTTTCATCAACACAACCTTTTGTTTTAGCATTCTGACTGGATGTGCATTAAATGTGCAGGAAAGGCCATTAGGATTCAAACGTTGTTGTAGCTTATATCCAACAGCTTTTTAACCATCAGCATCATGAATAATCAAAACAGCTTGGATGCCCAGGACACCACTGGAAAGTCCCATTTAGTCTGGATAATTAACAAGCTTCGTAGCTTTCAGAATATTACAGTGAGCTTTGACAGATAAAACAATGAGATGGGCTCTTGGATTTCAAGAAGTAGAAAGCAAAACTTTGATTTAGTGAAACGCAGACATTTTTACATATATATTTAAATGACACTATTTTTTAGGAGCTCTGGGATTTGGGAGTAGATTAAATATATTAAAATGAATAATTGTTTTTTTTTTAAAAAATGAGGTTCTGAGGAGCTAAAATCAGTAATATCTCCATTTCTGGTAGTGGGAAGAGATCATATAGGAGTGAGTTTGTTAAAGAGTTAATAAAATATAAGATTAGTAGAAGTCAGGCAGACGTGTCTCCCATTTTTGGATACTGTAGCAACTTAAAGCAAATTAAACTCGAAATGGTTGTTCACACTATCATAGAGAAGAAATTTCAAAAGTGTGCCATGCAAACAACACAAGACTCAGGAGGGACAGTAGGAGGAAAATATTCACAATTTGCCAGTCATATTTGGTCTGTGATGGGTCTTGTTGAATAAATCTTAAATAATTTGGATATTAGGACAGATATGTGTTTTTGACTCAGAACCAGCCCAAAGTCTGAGGACCTTAGCAGAATTTAACTCAATTAATCGTCTTATTTTTCCTTTCTTGGTGAATTTTGCAATTTTCATCCACCACAACTGAGACAGATTGATATTGTTTAGCAATATTGAAGTCGCAAAGCTGAGAAAACATCACAATTTAACAAGTGGCAATTTATATCTGCTAAAAACATGATTGCATCTTACAGATATAAACATTGAAAGAGTTAAGTTGATAATATAAACTAAAGGGGAACCATTAGCCTCCCACCACTGACAGAACTTATTCTCCTGTCCACAAACCTTCAGTCAAATTATTCCTTTCGCAACAATTACTGACACTAACTTTAAAGAATCTCACTTGAAAGAAAAAACATAAGGAATCTCTTTAACGCCTCAAGCATTTCCTAAAATTAAGGTAGATAAGTTTAACTTGTAGATCTGATTCTTGTCAGTCTGCAGTCAGATTGCTTCAAAGGAGCAGACACATGCCTGTGCCCAGCAGCTCCTGTTTACATTGTATCCTGACACACCCGCTTTTTCAATTGGCATGTCAAGGCGAGTAACCTTTTTTTTTTTTTTTTAAACAGCCCACAAACAGAACACAACTAAATATGCCAATTCACAATAAGGGGTCTGTCTATTACAGCAACAAAATAATCTGTGACTGTTTCTCCAAACAGCAGTGACACAAGCAGAACATATGAAAATGCATTAAGTGCTTAAAATTCGATCTGCAACCGCAGTCCATTCTCAGATATTCTCTTCGACCGACATGAACAGATATTAGTAATACGAAACATGTATAAACCTTCATATATCTCAGGTTACAAGTTTGGTACAAGTATGAAAAACAGCGATAGTTCCCTCCTTAAGCTCAATATGACAAAGATTTTTTTTGTTTGTTTGTTTTTGGTGGAGAATCCCCCACCAGGGTGATGCATTCGCTCAAATGGTTGAGGGCACTTCCTTGGCTACAACATCACATTGGAGTTACAGTATAAAATTTCATAGGAAACATACTGGATTTGACTTATAAATTATAAATTTCAATATGTACAAAATTCTTGTGTTTTTCTTCATTTTTTTTTCTACATATGCACATATTCACAGGATCAGCCAATCAGAAGCTGGGAGTCACATATTTTATTTTTTTTCTTTTTTAGAAAGAAACGTATTCCTTAAAGGTGACCGTGAGACTGTTTGTCGTGATGTCAGTGATGATGATGTTCCCCATAAAAGGGGAGATTTTTTTCGCAGGTTCCTCTGGAGATTTTTCACAGGATTTCTGCGTGTTCTCCTTCGCAGGAGGTGTGTCTTCAACGACAGGCTCCGCCTCCACTGGCGGCTGGACTTCTGCCTCCACCCGCCTCCTGTTTTTGGGGCAGCTGAGGTCCATCGGCTCCTCCTGGCTTCCATTCGCGTCGTACGTCATACACGTACTGCTGTGACGCGGCACGCTGCAGTGCAGGTCCATGGGTTTGTCCTGAGGTGGCGTGACCGCAGCTGTCGGGATGCTCAAGCTCCTGGACGCCAGGAGGATTTTACCAACGCTCCTGTCCTCCACTGGATCCGACAGCTTCCTTTTCCGGTCGCAGGGGAATGAGGGGATCCGGATTTGGTCAACGGCAGTAGGCGTCGGGATGGCCGTGTCGGCGGTCCAAGATGTTGGGGGGGAGCTGGCTGTCAGCTGCAGGGGCAAGTCGTCCGGTAAATCCGCCTGGCCGCGGGCCACTTCAGTGTTGTATTCCTCGGCTGTGCTCGGAGATGGTTTGGAAAAATGCCTGTCTTTGGGGGAACACTTCAAGGGATGCTCCGCAACAGACACGGAGCTGCCCTTACAGATCTCTTTGGGAATCCCGTTCTCCGGGTGTTCAGTCACTTTGGCCCCGGGCGGCGGATTGTTCTCTTGTGTTTTGGAGCTTTGTGTTTTCTCTTCTCTTGATGATTCCCTGTGTTTATCCTTTGCTCCATGAACCTTATTGCCATCCATGTATTTGCTCATGACAATAACAATGCGTCCGTTCTTGTTTTTATTCTTGATTATCTTCATTTTGCTGCTCACGGCGCTAGGCAGAGTAGCCTCTTTAGGGTTGGGCTTTAGTGCATTCTCACTTTGCGTATCTTTAACCGGTTTCCTCACCTCCACCGCCAACTCTTTGACTTTGCTCAAGCACCCAGTGTCTTTGTTCCGGATCCATTTCTGCTGCAGGGCCAATGGTAGGTTCCACCCGGGATTCGCAAGCTTGTTGGCTGGCTCCTGAACTTTGACAACCTCCTTGAGCCTCGAAACCTGTGCGTCATACATGTGTGGGTCGGGCTCGTAATGGTGGTGCTTCTTGCTGTTAAGTTGGTAGATGAACTTCTTTTTGCTGTTGTTCAGAGCGTCGGCAGGGATCTCCTGGCTGTTGGGTTGGTACTGATGGTGCTTTTTGCTGTTCAGCTGGTAATGCTGCGGCTGAGGACGCTGGACGGGATCCGACTTAAAGGTTCCCTCTGAGTCCTGGACCGGTTCCTCAAATCCCGCCGGGATGTTTGACCTCCGGGCAAAAGATGGCACCTTAGTGGAAGATAGGAAATGTTTGTTAATCATTCTACCCACAATCTGACACCCTTATTTGACAAAACCTCTGGAAAACAAGTGAACTACAGACACCAAAATTTAAAGAAAATAGTAACAGTAGCTGAAAGGGTGATCTCCAGTTTCATAAATTTTTATTTTTCCATTTAGTATTTCTTATTTTGGGGTTTTTCCTTTTTAACCCCTTTATTTGCTCTAATCTGTTGAATAATCTCACAATAAAAAAGTGGATCCTGCAAAGAATATTGAGGGGATCTAAACGATGGCTCAGAGTCTACACAATCCGTCACATCTGTTTTATACGCTTTAAATGTTTAGGTTTCTTTTAAATCATTCATTTGACCTAATCTGTTGAACAACCCCAGAAAGGCAAAATGAAGAGAGGCCTGCAAAGTATAGTTAAATAAATTTTCTTTATTTGTATTTTCATGTTTTATCTTTAAAATCATCCATTTGCCCTAATCTCTTGATCCCAAGAACCAATAAAAGGAATGCCCTGCAGAGAACCTGAACCTTTTGATCTGCTGCCATCAGGCAAATGGACCAACATCAGAAGCAGAACCACCTGCTACACAGATTTCTGCCTTAACATATTAAAACAGTGAACTGCTGAAATGATTATGCACTTTGCATTGTTTGACTTAATTTACAGTTTATTTATGACGCATGCTAATGCCTTTTATAAACTCATCTCTTAAATGATCCCAGATAATCTTCTTTTGTTGTGTACTAAATGCTTTACAATTAAATAGCTGGACACCCACGATATGAATAAAAAATGATGCAACATTTTCATGGTTTGAATGCAATAAAATCTGCATTGATTATCCCCATGAAATAAGGTGCAAGAGTAAAACAACCAATCAGGACTCATTTTAAAGCCTACACCCCTTTCACCCCCTACCCCTGGCTGACCCCGCAGCCGTCAGAGGGGCACTGCAGCGGAATGATCAAGACGCTCCGAACTGCGACCTCCAGGTCACACAAGTGCCACCAGACATGTCACGCTCTGCCCCCGATTGCCGGCCACGTGGCTCGCCTCTTCGGGAGCAACGCTGCACCGCAATTGGGAAAGACTCGAAATATATAATCACACTTGGCTCTAAAAGCGCTGCTGTAAATGCTTCAGCTAAGAGAGTCAAAGGATTATCCTTTCTTCGTCCCAAAACATGACGTAAAAGAAAGGAAGCCTCCTGCAAACAGCAGTTGGAGCAAATAGGAAGATTTATTGAAAGGTAAAAACCAAATCTTGCATGATTGCTTTGCATGAAAATTAATAAGCCCACAGATAAAATTAGCACACTCGAGCAAGATGTTTTGAACCGCAGGCTAGGTTCATAGTTTTAGTGTCAAGATAAATCCACTATGGAGGCTACCTCCCACATTCTCTTTTTCACTTAAAGAAAAGCACATCGACAGCAGGTGTGGCGCACCTGACTGCTCCCGTTCTCTGGAACCACTTACAAAGTGAAACTCGCTGAAGTGTTTTAAGTAGTCAGACTATTTCCACAGTGTGGTGATGAATCATCAAGAAAATACCTGAAGCAGAAGATGTTTTGGTTTCGGCCCCCGCTTTCGGTATCCCATCATCTGCTCCTGCCTCTCTCTGAGAAAAGAAAAGATCATTATATGAGCTTTACCAGACACCTTTGAATTCTAATTACACCTTATTGGAAATGACAGGTTTTCACTCATTTTCCTCCACCTATTATTCAAGGTCAAAAGAGCAGTAATGAATGTCCAAATGCTGCAAAACATTTTGATCCCTATTTGCATACCTCTCCATGGTAATCAGCCCATTCCATATTCTCATTATCCGCAAGAAATTCAATTAGGGGACGTCTTTGAAACGTCCACCCTTCCTCCTCTGACAGTCAGCCATTGAAATCTTCCACATTTTATGCTGCAACTACAAATTTAATGTATATTATTCCTTTTTTTTTTTTTTTTTTTTTTTGGATAGTCCAAATCAGAATAGCCTGAATGCACCATTCCCTCTGCGAAACATGAGGGTGGCAGCAACATGGTGTATGTACATCTGTTCTTTAGCAAGGACAAGGAAAATTGAGTTAATGAGAAGACAAATAGGGCAAAAAACTGGAAAAAAAAAAAAAACTTGGAGAAAAGCTGTTAAAAAAATAAAAGCGCATCTCTGTTAAAATGGTCCAATCAAAGTCCGGACTGAAATCCAACTGAAATTCTAAATCTGGAAGAGTTGAGATGTATTCACAACAGGAACGAACAAGAAAATTTGTCCTCTAGATTGCCGAAGACAGTAGAGACATACTCCACATATTTCTTATTTGAACAATCCAAATAAAACATGAAGGTTTGCAGTTCTAGCGTGGTGAAATATGAAATCATTTAAGGAATACGAATAGTTCTGGATTATACTGCAAACATGGCAGTGAAGGAGCACAGAAACTCTATGGAAAAACCTTCCAAGAGCATTTCTAATGAGAAGGGACGCGTGTTATTGTAACAGAACTGGTCAGATCAAGGACAGCGCCATGTGTGAGAAATCACCTCCTGATATAAGCCTTGACTCAGCATCGGCTCATAAATAAGCAGCGGTGGGCGAAGGCCAGCTGTAAATATGCTTCCCCCAGGCGCACTCCGACACCCACCCTCATTGTCGGCCTCGTGCTGCAGATGTTCAAACGATCAGAGCTGCCAGAAGATCGTCACAATAAACAGTCCCCACCGCTGTAATGCGTGCAATTTCGAAAACGCCATCTAACAGGGTGACCCCTATTCACACAAGGTTTAGCAATTACAGACTTGGGTCCCCCTCCCCCCATCTGATGAGAGCAGAGAGGAATCCACTACACACACACGCATAGAAACAGAGTGCAGAGGCAGCTCTCCATAGCCATCCCAGCACACAGCTATACTCTCAGGCAGGGGAGGCAGGCGGACTGCGGGGAATATGAGAGCCGTACACTAGAAGCGTTGAGAAGCGCTGTGTGTGTCAATTAGCCTTTTCAGAAAGGCGAATTCCTTTCCCCAGCCATCACGTCTTCACTCGGCCCCCTGAGCAGGCTGCTGGCCTACAGAGGGAGCATATGTCAGAGGCCTCATGGGTCTGCGCGAGATGCAGTTGTGCAGGATTAAGTGACACTGGCATTTGATTGATGTTTTGGCCTCTGAAAGCAACATTTGAGAGATTCTGTTTGTCTTTTAAGGCCTGTGTTGAGGCTGTGACCTCCATCTTCAAATATCTGGAGAAAAGATATGCCATCTTCTGAAAGGTAGTTGTGAATAATTTGTCAAATAGAGACAGCGGGTGGGAGGCTGGGGCGGTTCAAGGTAATGCCACTTCCAGGTCAGTGCCAGAAAGTTTTGAAATGGGTCTCCAGATGGCAGAGGATCTTTTTTTTTTTTTTATGTCTGGCATCTTGCTGGCTTGTGCATGGTACAGTGGGTCTGGTTGCTGTGCAGCATCAGCAATTTTTTTATGATGTCATATTTAGGGGAGGCTATTAGTTATACCCATATGACATTGCACAAAGACAAACAGACACGTATTGTCATTTAGGGAAGACAGGGAAGTGAGTGACAGACAATCACAACTGCTGCTGTATGACGGAAGAAAAACAAAAAAAAAGGAGAAATTTGTGACAAAGGTCAATGACAGGTCAGGCTGGAGCACTATTACTGAAAGAAGAAAAAGCAGAACCGAAAACAACAAGACTCGCAAGATGGATGCCACTTAGTTATTCCTTGATTTTAGTTTTGTCTGTACTTTTGTGTCCCAACAAAAGTACAGACGCGGGTTGTTTATTGTGGCTGTTGAAGCCACAATAAACAACCAGGCTTCTGTCCTTCAATTAGGCCCTCCAGTGCAGATCACCTCCTAAGTTACCACCTGGGATGCAAAAACAAAGGCATCTAATTGTAGTTTGATCCAGATGGGAATCCTCCTGAGCAGAATATTTCAGTGGGCAAGCGTACTCTCTTACTTCATTTACTCTATTAAAACGCCCCATCAGAACCCACTGGCATTGGTTGGGCGTTAATTAACTTCTGATTTTGGTCCTCTGAGATCAAATATCCATGCTTTGTCCCTCAGATCCAGTCCTTCCTTCGCATCGCTTGATTTATGAAGTGACACCATCGCATTCAGCGTATTTAGACCCCTCCGCCACCCCACCTTCCTCTCCTGGGCAAGAGAGCAGGGAATGAGGGGAGGAGGCGGAGGGGGTGGAGAGAGGTTGAGATATTACATCGCCCCTCCTCCCATGCCCTTATACGGTCATGGTTGAAGTCGAGGCTGTGCGGCCTGGTCCGAAGTCCACCTCCGTGCGCAGAGACGCTCACCTGTGTTGAAACGCGACGAGGAGGCGCGGGTCCAGGATGTTTTCCTCCGGCTCCCATGTGTTGTACCTGCAGAGAGGAGAGGAGCCAACAACTGTCATGGAGCTGCTGGGCTGTCACGTGCAAACTTCCTTTTTCAAACTGACACGCACATGTCTCCCACGGACACATTCCTCGTGTCTTCAGCGGTGCGTGGACAGGTGAAGCAGGAACAGAGAGAAAACGGGGAGGGGGGGAAAAATCCTTGGATACAAATGATCCGCGGATTGAACTGATAGGTTTTGTTCCTTTGTGAGTCTCATTTCCAGTGCGAATTCTAAAAACAATTAAGATGTCCAACCGCAGAGGCAAAAGAAAAACCAAACAACCACCATAAATTCAATGTGTGTGAGTGTGTATGTGTTATCCAAACGCTCCTTCAGCTCCAACATCGAGTCGGCCATTTTACCACCACTATGTCTCGTAAATTCGCTGGCAGAGCAGAAATAATTAAAACGGGATTACATGGCTGTGCCTACCGCCCCCCTCCCCTCCCCCCAACCCCTTCCCTCGCATAAATTAGTGAAGGCATCCGCGGATCCACTGAAACGCACACTCACATAAACACCCGCGGATTGGTGCGCGCAACGCCCTTCATAACTAGGTGCAACACTTTGCATTCGTTAATAATGTTTAGATTCTGTGTGTGTGTTTGTTTAATGACTGAGCTGGTGCAATTTGACGGGCGTGTTTCAGACTTACTTTGGAGACCAGCCGCGCCACTTGACCAGGTACTCGATCTTGCCCTGAGATGGTGGAAAAAATTGGATTAGGCTCGCATTCAAGCAACATTTCGACGCCGTGCACGCGTCGCCCCCCCCCCCCCCTTGTCCCCGCTTGTTACCTTCCGAATGCGCTTCTTTTCGATGCCCTCCACCGCGAAGACGTGCTCGCCGGCGGCAGGGAGCTCCATTCTCGGCTCCGGTCCGATCCGATCGCACAGTGAGGCGGAGATGGGAACGAAGGGGGAGGAGGGCGCGCGGCGAAAACGTTGAAATGCCCTCCGTTCGGTGCGTGCCGCGCCGTGCGCGCCCGGTAGTTTTCCAGTTGAATCCCGGAAAAAAAAAAAAAAAAAAAAAAAGAGGGAATCGACTGTATTCCCTTCACCTTCTCTCCTCCTCTCTCTGCACACTCCTTGGTCCTTGCGATGAGCGTAGAGATATTCACAGCGTTGCCGCTGCAAGCAGCTCTTTTCGTGCAGTGACGTCAGGAAGGGAGGAGGGGAGATGGGTGAAGACCTTGCAGATAGGTTGTGCTTTTCATCCAAAAGCTGGACTTCAACGGTCGACGTGATTTGAAATTCAAAATTTATCACCTGATCTAAAGAAAATTGCACACACACACAAAAATCCACAGTAACATATTCGTTTTGTCCAGAGCTGGATTATGTGTCTTTACACACATTTTTACGTTGGTTGCCAGTTCCAATTGCAATTATATACAAAAATAAACTGGAAACTAATTCCTCTGACTCACACTCATCTTGTCATTAACATCACCCTCCTTATTTAACAGGGCTGATGCAGCGCCATGCTGCGCAGACGCGTTTACTCAGCAGAAGCAGGAGATCTGGTCAGTTTGATGAGAGGATGGATGAAGCTGCACGCGAAAGACTTCTAAGAAAATGCACACAAAACCCACATTTGAAAGCAAACTCGCTCTCTGTGAACACATATGTAACAGCAGTGTGAGCTGTTCTGGACCTTACGAAGATCCGGATACTCATGTAAAACAACAAAGTGCCCATAAATCCAACTTTGGGTAATTAAAATAAAGTCCAGCTGTTTGGCAGTGAAACATAAAAGAAAGACACAAAATAATAATAATTATGCACAGCAGCGTGCTGCTACATAGCACATAAAAACACCATAAAACTTCGGAACATCTTAGAAAGGTTTGCACATGCATGTGCAAACCCGGAATGCATAAGATGGGCAAAATTTGGTTGGACACGGAGATCCAGTTGTACCGAAGAAGGCATAAAAGTAATTGATTAAGACCATAAGAAAGTTTTTTTTTCTCTCGCTCTCTCCAAAGTTTTGGTCCCTTCTATATTTTCCTAACTTGGGGGATCGCTTGTTTTCGGAGCACAAAGACAAAATATTTTACTAAATGTTTTTATTTGGTTAGATCGCCGGTGATACCATCATGGTAGTGGCAGCATCATCCTGTGGGGAACTTCTTTTTGTTTTGTTTTTTTCGTCAGAGCTGGTGATGGACTATTATAGAAGAAAGCGTGCAAACTTTATATTCTGATCTCGTAGATCTATGTCTACCCACTACCCTGCTGCCTTACAACTTAAAGTGATTGTTTCTGGAACAAGGCTTTGACAAAGATGGTGGTCGATCTGTGAAAGTCCAAGTGTGAAAAAAAAAAATGCTGTTTTCACAGTAACCCATGCTGACCCTCTCTCCCCGAAGTTGTAAGTGTGGACTCAGTTTGATTTCACATGAGAGCTTTTTTGCAAATGTAGGTCAGGCAACCATGCGGGGCACCGTTAATTTGACACGCTGCAGAGTCGCAGTGCAGCCGTCGGTTTACCTGCGGCAACTTTACTAATCCGTTGCCGTTGCGCTCGGTTCGTTTGCCACCTGAAAGCCATCTTGTTATTGGTTGAAATATTGCTATTTAATCCACATCGGGACAATCTAAATCCAGCAGCTTAGAGCGCAGCACCGGGGAGCCTGTTTTCTGTGTTGTAAATGTCACCAAGTGGACTGATTTATAAGAGAGTTTAACGTGAGCAAAAAGCGCCGCTGTGCGCAAATCATGCCGTTCACTGTGCGCAAACTGCGCCCTGCCTGCACAGCTGCTTCAGAATGAGTAAATTCGTTACTTTGTTTGTCGCAGAAAGGGCGTGAAAAACAATTAAGCGGACGGTTTTCCTTGCTCCAAAAATAATTCAGCACCACAAGGGTTAAAAAAGCTGAAGCCGAGGAGCAGAGCGGCAGCGGCCAGCCTATTAAATACAGGCACGATATATCTCTGCCCTGCCATATATGGTAATGGAGAAAAAGCGCCGAAATGTGGCTTTTTGCGCTCGATAATTCCCGGATTTAAGTCATAAGTTGAGCGCAGTGAGGGTTTAAGATCGTGACTGTTGCAAAAAAGCTCGACGAAAGCCCCTAATTTACGCATTACGTCTGTTTTTATCCGCGGCCAGAGCAGCGAATACGCCCTGCTTCCCTAGCAACAGCATGAAAAAAAAGGAGGGGGGGGGAAAGAGGAGCGCAGCGGGGGGACATGGAGAGCAAGAATTTAAGTTTGCAATAAACAAACAAGCGCCTCATGGTAGTGCGCAAAGGAAGAGGTGTCAGGCAAGGTTATTTTATGCTGAAACGAAACGCGCAGTTCAAACGTCAGTTGTTTTGTTTTTTTCTTGTCTGGAGCTGCAGTTCTTCATTGTCAGCTCTGTTTATCCAGCAGGTACCCAAAATACAAATTATGTATCATTCCGTGTTTGCACTAAAGGAGAGGGACGCCTGGAGTCTGCGTCAAGACAAAGATAATCGTTTGAAAGAAAAAAAAAATATCCTCTGACTCAGACTGTTGGATCAGATCACAGCGCAGTCAGTCTGATAAAACCCTCACAGATCTGTGACACTGCTCATTGCACTCATTAGGTCTCAGTAATCTCTCGTTTGTTTGAGGTGAAACAGTCTCACAGAATCGGAGAGTTTCCGAAACATTCGGAAGAGATTAAAACAATCATATTTATTTCAGATCAATAGCCCGCATTTCTTCCGCAAACCTGTAAAAACCCTGGTGAATTTGTTCTTTGCGTCGCTCAGAAGTCCTGATCACTTCACGAAGTTATCACATCCTGCTCAGCACTGAGAAAAACAAATAAATGAATCTTCTCACTTTGACCGCATCTGTTTCTCTGCACGAGTGCACATTTGCGGCATTTTTTTCTTATGCGCTCAGGTGAGCTCATCATGTCTTGCTGCACTTAATCCACCTGTAACTTCTGCGCTCAAGATGGTGAAACCGAGAAAACTCTGCCAAAAGATTAGATTACCGATCATCAAAGCAAGTTCTGCAGAGCATATTCGGTGAGATAAAAAAAAAGAAAAGAGATTAAAATCGGATGATTGAAAACTTAAAAAATATATATATATGTGCGTCAGTGTTTGAAACAGAGCGAATGAGGTTTTTATTTCTTCTTGATATTTTTTTATTTGTTCATCTCATGTAAAAAGGACAAAAATAAAACCTCGAAAAGGATCCAAAAGTGATTATTATCTACATTCAGAAATCTTGTGAAAATTCAAATTTCGGCACTTGATGACTCCCCCCCCCCACAAAAAAAAAAACAAAAAAAAAACGCACATGTTTGCACAAACATCTCCAGTTTATTTTGTCTCACATGCGGCTGTCAAGGTTAAATGAACTGTTATCTCAAACGTGAGGCTAAACTCAGGGTCAGGCAGTCCAGCGTTTTTTTAATCTCTTGTTTGAAGAGACTCTGTGAGAAAACCTCGATGGTTTTATTTATCTAAACATAAAGCTATCAATACAATTTCAGGGGGGGCGTGTTATGTTAGAGCTTGTCATTTATTTTTGAGTGAAATAGTTTGTCTCGCAGCGTGTACGTGGAGAAAAGAAAAATAAGGGGGTTTAAAGTGTGTTAGCTGGAGATGTTCCATATGTGTCCATGTAGGAGGACAAGGGTCAAGTTAAGTCATGATCTCTGGTTTAGTCTCTACAGGCAGAACAGAAAACTCAGCGTCATTATTCATTTTTTTTTGTTTGTTTGTTTTTTTTTTTTCCTGTTTCAAGACCAAATTCTTTCATCATTTTCCCTGTTTCTAATTCCGGACAATGCTTTGCATGTACAGAGTTTTCCCTATTTCCTGGCTCACCACCCAGGGCGGGGGAACCTTTGGGGAAAAAGGAAAGAAAAATCATCCATCAACTGCTTCATGTTGGATGTTTTCATATCCAATCAACGGGGAACCCTGTGAGAAAATATACCAGTCGTAACCATGGCTGGCTGATGTTGCTAAAGTTAGTTCACTGCTTCTGATTAGCTTAAAGTAAAGGGGAATTTCACAGTTCTGTAAGGAATCTGGGCTTTAAGGAATCCTTGTCAAGTCCTAATAAAACAATATTTTATTCTTGACTGAACAAGCATTCTTTAACACACAGCTTAACATAAATGAATCCTTTATTACAATGAGAAAATCTTTTTCATGTTTTTGTTTTGTTTTTTAGTGTAAGGGATTAAACGTTGTAGCGAAATACTGACTCGAAAAGAGTTGCAAAGACAGTGGCGAATTAATGGGATTTCGTGGAAGAATGAAGTCATTCTGGGCCCCTCAGGATTTGCTCTCAAGTCTTTAACAGTTTCTTCGTTTTCCTCCAGGATCAGCCAGTATTCACCTCTAACAGGCTTTACTGACCCTGTTGAAGAAAGCCTCCCCACAGCATTACTGCCAGAAACATGTATTGTATATATAATGCACCTAAAACTAGAAAGAATGCCATAGTTCTTAAATTAGGAGCCCCCAACCCCCAGGGCCTTTGAGATGTACAAGACTCGCTGTAGTTACAGTGGATGAGGAAATGATAGAATTAAATGATGGGAGACGGGACGGGGAAATCCCTCTCACTACACTTCTGAGTTTCTGAATAATTCCTCTAAAACAAGGAAGGAGTGAGTTTCTGTGGTGTAATTTACAAAAACACAAGAGTGCTTCAAAAACGTTGAAAGGGCCCTTAGACATTTTTGATGGAGCTCAGCAGGTGCTCCTCAGACAGGCAGCAGGGACACGAGGACAGAAAAATGAGGTCCGCTGTGTTGCTGCAAACAGATGATAGAAAGTCTGAATTACTGAATCAGAGGGTCTTTAATTACTGTAAATATGCTCCAAGTCTATTCGGACTAATTATAACGTAACAGGAAAAGCTCCCTTTCAGGTGGCTGCATCCCTCCGCCGCCTGAGGTGTTAACACAGAAATCTTTTCCCGTTCCTTTGTCTGCCCCTGACATATGTTTAATTATGATAATTGTAACAAATGAAAGCTATTAGGGACTCATTCATCTTGCCTCTGCTGATTTTAATGCGCTGCAGAGATCGGGAGGGGATGTGTGTGTGTTGGGGTCGGTGGTGGTGGTGGTGGTGGGGGGTGTAGTGGAAATTCCTCCTCCAGTGTCATTGTCATGGCCATTGTTGCACTGAGGCGACAGGTCTGCAGAGAAGAAGGGTTCTCCTCTGCCAGGATCCTCACTCCCCCCCCCCCTCACCTCTTCTTCCTCTCTGAGCCGTCGTGTGGGGTTCACCCCCCACCTTCACCACCATACTCTTCTCACATTGATCCCCTCCACCACCACCACCCCCTGCCTTGGCTCCTGGGCAGGAGGTTTGGGGTGCAGGGAGCCTGGGAGAGAGTGAAGAGGAGGAGGAGCGGGGGAAGAACTGAGAGCACCAGGCTTTCAGAGAGTTCGGGTGGAGGCGAGGGCCGAGGAGGCGGTGCACTGGAATTCTGGGAGCTGTGGGCGAACGCTCGACTTGTCCGTTACCGTATGAAGCTGCAGGTTTCTGCCTCTGCTCTTTGCATTCAGCACGGTCCACGACACTCTCCTGCTACATGCTTGGAAATATTTACTCGCTGCCATCAGTGATAGATAGGCTGCACTCTGCAGCTCTGTGCTGAAAAAAGAAAAAAAAAAAAAAACAGACACACAATGGCAAGCTTGTTCTTGAGAACAATAGCAGAATAATCCATGGAATAATTGTTTGCATTTGAAGCAAAAAAAAAAGAAAAAAAAAAGACTTCCTCAGGATGGGCTGGTTATTTCCCATCTGTGTGGCATGCACAGCTCATCTAAATATGCCCGTGACCCAGCGTTCAGATTTAGCTCCCTTCACTCTAATGCCATGCTAATGATGAGTGACACAGGCCCTTATCCTGAGAGCTCCTCCGCTCCTCTCCTCCTTGCTCTCTTCCCTCATCTCCCGGGAACGGCTTATTTGCCCCGTTTTTAATTGCGTTTTAATTTACATGTAAGCCTGGAAGCAGCTGATTTTATACATGAGGCAACCTGCTTCTTCCTCTTTTCCCCTCTCTCTCTCTCTCTCTCTCTTTTCTTTGGTGGTGGAGGAAACACAAACGGCAGCTTTTGCAAGAGGAAGAATGACTGGATGGAGCAATATGAACCTGCGGACCACAAATGGATGCAGGAAACTGTGGATTGTTGAAATAACAAAGCAACCATAACAAAACAGGCACAGGTTCCTTTTTCATGAGGTCAACTAGATGTGTGGCAGTAATTAAGCAATGCTGGGACACAAGATAATTTTTCTTTTTGTGCAAATTTTGATATCCAGCTGAAACAGCCTCCATAATAACAAATTGCAGTTTTCAAACGATGAGTTTATTAATTAAGGGAAATAAAATATTCAAGCTGACCTGGGTTTATGTGAAATGTAATTGCTCCCTAAGCCTGACAGCTGGTTGTGTTGGCCTTGCCAGCAACGGCTGCCATCCGGTATTTGTGATGATTGCTGATGAATCTTTTTCGTCACTGTGGAGTTTTGGCCCACTCTTCTTTGTTGAATTGTTTCCTTCAGCCACATTGGACAGTTTTCTAGCACAAAGGCCCAATTTAGACCTTTGTCTAAAAATTTCAATTGGATTTATATCTACAAATTTTTTACTCTTTTTTTTAGCCATCCAAGTAGAGCTTTCTGACATACATTGGATCTTTGTCCTGCTCAATAATCCATATTGACCTAAAGCCACAAACTGATGGCTGGACACAAACTGATGGCTGGACTTTGTCCTTCAGGGTTTTCTCAGTTGAATTAAAGATCCTGAAGAAGAATCCAGTTTCAGAATTTCCCACCTTCATACCATGTTTGACTGTTAGTAATGATGTTCCTGTTTGTGAAATGCTTTGCTAGTTTTACACTGAATATAACAAATTAGCCTCTAAAAAGTTCAGTTTTTGTCTTGTCTGTTCACAGTTGGACATCATCAAGATTTTTTTGACCAAGTGAATGATGGGCCCTGGTTTTGTTTTAGTTCAACAGTTCTGTTGGTGCTGGAGCTCTCTGGTGAATGATATTCTTGCAAAGTCTCAATTTTTCATTGTTGAATCATGAACTTTGACCTTAACTAAGAGAGTGATGCTTATCATCTTCATTTAGAAGGTGATTAATTTTGCCTTTTGCCTAATCTTATGAATTTGCTTTCATAATGTGATACATATACAAAAAAGAACAAAGAAAAAGCATTAAATAATTATTTCAATACTTTTCCCAAGTTCTAACAGTATTTATGTCTATCTAGACCTACTTCCTAACTAAATTTACTTGTGAATCCTTTAAAGTGAATCTTTGGAGCTTTGTTGCGAGACATTTGTTGTTGTTTTTTTTAACTTCATTGGGATTTTTTTTTTTCTGGAGCATAGGAGATATATTCTGATTCTGGGGCAGTAAAATGGGTTCGGGTCAACAGCGGTTCAGGAACAATCAAGTGTCCGGGTCAGATAAGAACATCAGAGGAGTAATGGGATGATGTAGATGAAGAGCCATCTCTCCATCAAAATGTATTGAGAGGACGCAGACAGGCAAGTTAAATAGGCTCCACTATCTATATGGAAATTTAGCCATGCGGGCTTTGACTCGCATCTGCCTCTTCTTCCATTTTTTTTTTCATAATTCATTTTGGGGTTTGATTGGCTGCATAGAGAGCAATGAGAAAAAGAGAAGCAGGGAGATAAAGCGGGCTTCCTTTACTTGCACAACCGGGGTTTTAGATTTCTATTCAATTTAGAAAGAGATAATCAGCCCACCATGAAGCGTCTGCGCATTTTTTTTTTTTTTCTGCAGGAACAGTGGCAAACTGCCTTCCGCAGCAGTTTTAAATCTCAACATAAACAAAGACAGTTGCTTCATATTATCTTTGCTTCTCCAGCTTTGTTCTTCTCCTTTTTTTTTTTTGTCCAGTTTTTATTCACGTCAGCAAGTTAACGTCGCCGCCTCTATAACTCGTCTTTCCTCCTTTCAGATTTACATAAAACTTCTCCACATGACAGCAAAACTTCTCAGACAATAAGCCGGGATTGGCCTGCCGCTGTATATAATCACCTCTCACTCCCACACTGATAGCCCAAAGGCTAGGCTGTCAGGACTCAGGAAAGCAGGGCTGCCAGTGTGTGTTCCTGTCAGTCAGCAGCCTGCCACTCTGGAGTGCGTGCAACAGACATCATACACTCAACACAGGAACTCGGTGTGTGTCACAGGTACTGCAGCTCGCCACATCAGAGCAGGGAAGGCCTCTTCCTCCTGAGCACAGCAGCACAGACGAGTCTTTGTCTGCTGCATGTCCTGTAGTATCCCCCCCCCGACCCTGCTCACACTGCCCCCGCAACCTTTTCTGCTGTCTGCGAGGTCCGGCTGTCACTGAACTGTGTGACACTAACACAACAAATACATCAATATTAATATGGCTGCAGGAGGACATATGTGTAAAGATGCCATGTGCTTCAAACTTCTGCTGTATTTGCACAAACTTTGTATGAAGCTGCTCAGGAATATGTGTTTCCTCATGATCTGATCCTGGTTTCTGCTTCATCCAACCGGTTATTTTATGACCCAAAGAAACAGTAATAAGCACACGTTTACATTTTGTCAACATGCAAGCACAAACTTTAGTGTAATTTATTAGGATTTTCTGCATAAATTAGTGCAGAAATGTGAATTGGAAGGGAAAAGATATGAAGAACTATCTGAAAATCACATTTATTTATTTATTTATTTATTTATTTATTTATTTATTTATTTATTTATTTATTTCAGTTTCCTTTATTGTAATACTTATGAATAAAACATGTTTGTGCTGAAACAGCTGTAATTTAATCTCAGTGGAAATCTCGCTGTTCTGTGAAGGCTTTCAGTGTATGTTAGAGAGCATTAATGAACAAAGTGCATCATGAAGACCAAGAAACACAAGAGCAAGTCAGGCCAGGAAAGAGGTTTAAAGCGGGGTTAGATTATAAAACAACATCCTCCAAGGCGTTAGCTGACATGCTGGGCTACTTACTGTATACTGACAGGCTAATCAAGGAGAGTGTTCATTTGAGAAGCATTTAAGAGACCTACCATAACTTTGGAGGAGCTACAGAGAACCACAGCTCAAGTACAAAAATATATCTCCACAACAACTCTCAGTCCCTCGTCCAATAAATCATTTCTTTCTGTTTCTCAAGAAGAAAGTTGTTGTTGAGAAAGACGTCTCTTTTTCAGATTGTAGAAAATCGTCAAGCAGCAAAAGGAGTTGCAGTTCTGTCGCTCACAAGCAGGCTGAGCTTTAACGACTCTGCAAAGACGAATGGACGTAAATGTAAATCTTCAGAAGAAATACCCCAAAAGATGTGCGAAAGGTGTTTCTGCAGAGTAATTCATCAGTTGAGCTGAACATAACTTGTTTCAGCTTTTAATATTTATGTGTAGGCAGAGACGCCATCTTGGCGTGTCACATAAAATTCCAATAAAATTTGTGGTTGCAACAAGACAAAATGTGAAAAAAGCTCAAATCTTATTGCAACTGAATGTGGCGCAGGACAGCAAATGTCGTACTTTCAGTTTTGAAAACCTCACAGGAAACCTCAGAGTTCACAGTAGAGATATAAAGCACAAAATATGCACCTCATGCAAGTACAAGCAAGAGTATTACATTACTAAGTTATCGTCTTTGACTTGTACTGGACTCATAAATGCACTGTTGCTTAACTGAAAGCAACATCAAGTACATGTGTGCATCAGAAAACTCCCTCCCTTTCTCTACAACAGCTGAATTATTTATTCATTTACAACGTTCCACTCTGTTCAACTCTAATTAGCCCGTCGAGACAACAGAGGGGGCATACATACATTTTCTCCCACAAATCCAGGCTTGGTTCGTCCTCCTCCACTTATTAAAGGGATTGAACCATGTTTATCTGTTGGCGCTAAAGGACTCTGCTGTTAAGGTGTGAACAGAACTATGTCTGATCATTTATTACTCATTTCAACAAATAAGGGCTGTTTTATCAAAATAAAAAGAAAAAGAAAAAATCTTTCTCCTGAGGCAGCATGCATTGTAGTTATCATGACTTTAGTGCTTTTGTGTCAGGTTATGAAACACTTTTCATTCTTATCACCAGTCCAGAATGTTTGAGTTCTTCCTCCTCTGCATTACTGTAACTGTAAATGAGAAAATAAGCAACTATGAGACAGTTATGTTACCAAACCAGTTTCCAAAAAGGAGTCAACAGGATGTTTTTTTCCCCCAGCTACCATTATATAGCTCCACCCATTTCGGTAAAACCTTAAGGAAAAAACAAAAAGACATTCTGCTTGTGCTTTGTCACAAATACTTTCAGGTCATGCAGGTAATCGCAGCACACAGCAGATTAACCTTCTGTAATCTAACTCCTGTTTAGTAAGAACTGCAGATGAAGTCAGATGTGAAACACATGTTCAGATAATTTGATGCACTGTATCAAAGTTGGAGCTTTTTTTTTTTTTTTTTAGAATATGTAATTCTATTAGAGACCTAACCCATTTATCCAAGTCAGAACTTCGGGATTTACATCTGATTTGGCTGAAGATCAAACACCTTTTTTTTTTTTTGGCAGAACAAAGGCTGTAAATGTCTCCCATTTATAATGTCAAAATCACATTAAAAACTGATTTCTTCTCAGAAAGATAGGTCAAGCTGAACCAAACAATAATTCTGTATTTCGCATCAAAGCAAGGAGGCACTTGAAATGTCATTCGAACCTTTCTTTTTCAGAGTTTAATGGCTTTACAACAAATAATTTAAGTGATTGTTCAAAACAAAACAAACAAAAAAAAAAGGTGTGTAAGTTATCTGATCTGGAACGTTACAACACAGTCACATGCCTTTTATAACCATTTACAAGCTTTTGGCATTATTCCGGTTGATATTTACTCATTCTTCTAATGAGAATAAGTAATACTCCTTGGTAATAAAAAAAAAATCCTAAAAATAGGTAATTCCTGCCAAAGATTACAAACTTAATGTCAGGCCACTTTATCCATCCTAAATCCGGTTTTAAAGATTAAATTCTATTCAACCTGAGAAATAAAATAAGGCAGAATGATCAAGAACTATCCAGAAGTGATAAACTTGAAACTGCTGGATCACCATGTGTCACTGTACATGAAGAAACAAGTTTATTATTGATATAGCCTCGCGGTGTGGTGGCCAACAAAAGCAAAGCCTCCAAAACTAACATCTTCAAGAATGATGGAGATTTGCAGCTACACTCAAGCACAAGCCAAGTGTGTCCTGGAGGAATGTAGGGGGAGACGACGACTGGGTCATTTAGCCTTAAAGACAACAAGTATGTTTGGAGAAATCTTTCCACTCTAATTGTGATCCATTCCAAAATTTGCAGAAAGTTTATTTTGTATAGTACCAATTATCCAATATGTAGTTCTGGTTTTATAAAATAATAGAAACAAAGAAATAAAAGACTCCCCTCCCATTAAAAAGAGGGAATCAAATGCCACACAAAAATAAGCAATAAACTCAACTAAAATAAATATGAAAAAAACATTTGAAAAGCCAAGACTTTCAATCAATAAATCAAAATAAATGAATAAATAAGAAAACTTTGGCTTCCAAGAGAAAACAACAGGTAACAGTTTCTGCAAATGTTTGACTCTAGAGCTGGAGAGCAAAGAAAGTCAATGCTGTTTTCCCTTGTTCAGTTTTGTCTGAGTTTTAGATGATCTGTAGAGCCCATAAGATTCACACCTGACCACCAACTCTGAGAAACCATTCAAGGCCAAAACCATCCTGTGCCTTTTAGACCATCAACACATTTTAACATAAATCCTTTGACAAATGTGGAGCCTTTGCAGTGATCTAAGGGCTGGAACGATACAATTCATTTTCCTGTTGTCAGTCAGGACTCTGGCAGCAGCGATTTGCATGCAAGAGGTTTTCACATGAAACAGGAAGTGCACTGTAATAATGATCAAGTTTCCAGAAAAATGAAGCGCGCTCAAAACTAACGATGAAGGAGGGTTGGCTCATAAATCTTTGATTTCATTTCTAATTAAAAAAAAAAAAAAAAATCAAGCAGGATAACATCGAGGTTGAAATTGATTGAACTATACTTAAACATAAAGGAATCTGCTCATAGTTGCAAAAAAAGTGTGGCATTTAACGTGACCTTTAGCCCAAAATGAGCTGCTGCGTCTGTTCAATTCAGAATTATGAGTAATTTTGACCCAATAATTGCACAAGCTTCTAAACAGCAGCACCATATTTCATGAGCAGACACGTGACAGAAGCACAGTTTCGCAACGCAACATGTCCTCCAGAACAACGTGTCATGAAGAGTTATGTTCTCTCCGTCCCACCGTGTCTTGTATTCACCATGCTTAATGGGGCAGATAACAGCACTCGGCTTTCTTTGGTGGAGCGTCTTTATAAAGAAAAATCCCTCTCACGTCTACACCCAAACAAGGTCTGCAGAATATCCTGATTCAGCACAGCTTACCATAATACACCGAAAGATAGGCGTCCTGAGTGTGCCTGTTCGATATGGTTCCTCCGTGATGTATCTCTCTTGTCTTCATGTGATGGTTATTTAAAGGGAGACCCATGGATTTTTCTTCCCCACGCAACATAATGGCAAATCAATAGAATACAAGGCGAGTGAGCATCTTACAGAGGAGCCTAAAGAATAGGTGGCTAAATTGAAAAGTTCTTGTGAAAAAGAAAAAGAGTGGAACAATTTTCTAGCATATAAGGAGTCGGATAAGAAATATAATTATATCACATAATTGTTTAAAATGTTAATCTTCACCCCCTTTTGCAAGCTTTTTCAGTTTCATGTAGCATCAAGTCAACAAGTAGGAGGTTTTCCACAGCCAGAAAAAGTATAAAAGCCTGTGTGTGCATGTGTGTGTGTGAGGGGAGGAAGGAGGAAGACGGCTGTTATCATGACTTATGGATTGGACACCAGTTTCCTACTTGGGCAGAGAACACTACCCAGAGGAATGCTGCTGTTTGTTTAGAGGAGACTGTTTTCATGTATATGTAGAGAGAGAGAGCATGGCAAGAGTAAGAAAGAAAAGGGAAACAAATCTCTGCTAACCCACCAACAATGATGAATACATGACAAGAAAAGAGGAAGCTGTCAAACAGACACGACACCTGGAGGTCCTCTGTGTTTACACTTTCCCCTCTGCCCCCTCCGCCGTCTTTATCTGAGACTCGGTTCCCAATCCCTCAATGACTCACCGCACTCTGAAGTGCTGTGAACCTGGCTTTGCACAAGGAGGAGGAAGAGGAGGAGGCGGAAGAGAAAGACGGACAGAAAAACAGCAAATCCTGCTTAATCATTCCTTCCGGCAGCGCCTCTGATGGCCTTTCGGTATGAATGAAGGCTGTGGATGCAGTCAGTGGGAAATAAAAAAATGGGGAGAAACGCTACATTTCCAGATCTGATGACAGCTGAAGTAACATTTTAGGAGCTGCTCAGTTTTGCCCACTCTCTCCCACACTGACAAAGGCCTGGCTGTCTCCCTTGTGCTGCGAGTTGGAGAGCTCTTGTCACAGTGAAAGCTCTCACTAAACTCTTTGGGTAGCAACGGCGGCTTGTTTTAAAGAGACTCTTTTATCTCCTCGCATCCTGAGAAGACCCAGTGATTAGCAAGCCTTCACAGTGATCCCATGGTTTGCCATGGAGACGTGATCCGAACAAATCTGCTCTGTAAAAACTACAAATGGTTTCAGCTTAAAAATATTCCTGAAATTACGTAGTAATTCTTTAAATAATCTGGGTTAAAATTCAAAAAGTTGGTCATTTAAACTTCCCGAGCTCATTTGGATTCGCTTAATAATTGAGATGCAGGGGGAATATCTATGATTGTGTCACGTGGTAAACATCCTCTGTGAGGTTTTAAGATTTCCACCAATAAACAGCAAAGAGCCTGAAGGTGCAGTGCACAATATTACAAGAACATCTGTGTTTACAGGCAAACGTAAAAGATTGAAGATTGTACAGAAGATCTAAGCTGTTCTGTTACATAGCAAACATAAAACAAAAAATGAAGCAATGGTGCATGTGAATGAACTTTTAAGTTTGGTTGGATAAAATAAATTCTAAATGGGAGTATGACTTTGCAAAAACGATTACGCTGTGATGAAAAACACTTGAAGCCAGTGATTCACATCATAAATTATTTCTGAGAGCAGATAGCAGAGTTGTTGACTTTCCCCATTTGTGTTATTCCTGTTTATTCATTCCCAAGTAGTTTAACTTCTTGTTTAAACGTAAAGTTTTTGTATATTGGTCGGGTCTTTATTTTTAACCACATCTCTTGCCCTACTACAGATTTATGTCAACACCCTTAGCAAAGGGTATGTTTTAAATTATAAAAGTATGTTAGCTTATTTAAATGTGAAGATTGATGTGAATGAAAATGTATCACCAAAGTGAATTAAACACCATTTCTGTGAATGTGTCTCAATGTAATATCAAAGCACAAGACATATAGGTGCCACAAATCTTTTACCTCTTATTTGGTCAAATGTATTTTGAAATCTAAGCTGAAAATATGTTTTCTCTCATTTACAGAGAAAAGGAAACAGATCAACAAAACATAATAGAAACATTTTTTGCTAACATTAGCATGACTCACTTTAAACAACTTAGTTTAACATGTTTCAATTTAGCATTCCTCTTTAGAGTTTTTCACTGAGGTTCAGCAACGACTTATTTAAAGTTTTGTTCGCAAGGGACTTGTCACTGAACGAGTAGCAGACCAATTATCTTGATCGTCACTGTGGTTTCTCGGTTCTGTTTTTTCTCTCTGCAGACTTGCAGGTTATCTTGTATTCATTTCATGCTTCTATCTCTCATCTATTTCTATTCTTATTTCCTCCTTTCCCTTTTAACTTTTTGCCCCACACCTCTCTCCCTTTCTTATTTCCTATTTTTCCTCTTTTTTTTTTCCTGGAGAAAACCCAGAGCAATTTTTAGAAGTTTTACCATTTTCAAAATGTAATTTTCGTTCCAATAGCTTCATTATTTTACACCAGGTGACGATGCTATTTTCTATCATAAACAGATTTATTGAATAAAAATAAGGGCTGCGAATAAATTCCAGATTAAATATACAAGGAGGGATATAAACTGACATCTTTATGACATCCTTATGCTTAAAAAGTGAAGATTTGTTCTGCAGTTTTTAAGATAAGACAAAAAAAACTGAATTGGTTCCCAACTAACAAAAACAAAAAAGATACTCATGAAAGGTTCTCATTACTGAGTCCATTTTGGCTCAAGAACTTTAATGATATCTTATAAAACAAATATAAGATATAAAGCAAATATTACAGTGTAATGAGTTATGAAAGATGTGTTTAATTATTCCGTACACAAACCTCCATCACTGCATGAACACCAGCCACTACAAAGAGCTGAAATTTAATTTTATGAATACAGCTTTAGTCTATCATGCCTCAGATCTTTGGGTGTACTTCACACCTCTGCAAACACTTCTCATCTCTGTGCATTCAATAATCATGAATAATGTTATGTGCACTTGCACACCTACACACTACTGTTACTAAAAGGGAATCATGAAAAAGATCAGGGTTTCTTTCAGTAATTGTCTCTGGCACACAAACACATGCACACAGACGTTCCACTGCCGTGGGTGACGGAGTGGATGGGAGAGTTGGGATGTGTGATGTTAATCTAACACTTTCTGAGCTTGAACTCAAGCACAGTAGCTGAACTCACACTTATTCATCTCCCTGCAGAATGCACCTCATCACATGCAGGGGCACATGCACGCACAACAAAGGTGTGCATGCTGCGCCGTTGTTAACCCTTTTGTCTGTCTGCATAGCTTCACCTGTAATCCCTTCAAGCCATAGAAAACTGGAGTTTCTTTTCTTTAATATTGCAGGTTTTCATTTATAGTGCTAGAAGAATTATATGCTAAACATTTCGCTGACTAGATTGGTTGGCATGCTGCTGTGAAAGCAGTGTTTTGTGGCCGTGGCCAACCCAGACCACAGGTTCAACACATTCTGCATGACAATGGATGCAGCTTCTCACACTATTAACCCAGCTTTTAATGTAGATTTAATGGTGGAACACTGTATGCAGTTTCGTACCTGGTCTTATTTTTTCATTCCACAAAAACTTTGGATTTTAACAGAGGCAGAGGCAGGTATACTCTGCCAGAGAAATTACGTTTTATTGCAGTGAGCAAAAGAAAGTGACCCTGAGTTTGAGGGCACATCATGCATTGACCCAAAGTCACGCATCAGCAGAAAAATACATAATCCATGACCTACACACTGAAATGTCGAAAAAAGAGTCTCATTGCTCAAGTGCCTGGTGGTGCTAATAAGCATCATACATGCATTTACATTAGCTTTATTTATTTTTAAACTTTTATTTCAGTCAGTTTATTAAAAATTTCCAGTAGTGGAAATTAAACTAATTTAAAAAGAAAACTTTGCTAACCGTATCCTTGCATCCAGACATAGCTGCATCTAAAATTTGAATGCACAGTTAAAGTTCTTCTCATGATGGAACAAGATGAGTTTTTCTCATCTTGAGCCCTCTCAGTGACTTAGAACTGTTTTTAATTTTAAAATTGCAGATCCATCAGAGGAGAAGCAGCTCCACTCAGCACACGACGCTGCCACTGTTCACAGGATTCATCATCTGCTCAACCCAGTTTCACTATGTGAATGTGGTGTTTGTGTTTTTGCACATGGTGTGTTGTTTTTGTGTCAAAATACCAATAAAACGTCTGCATATATTCCCCAAAGACTTTGGCCACAATCCCTTTCTGCACATTTGCTTCCAATAAATGATTCGAAACGAGACAATAACAGGAGCAGTGAACTTTATTTCAGGTTTGTGAGACTTAGTCTAACTGATGGGAAGTGCAAACTCAAGAGGACTTGATGCAGTAATGAAATCAAACGGCGCTTCAGCAAAGTGTTGTACAAGAGTGCGCTCTTTTGCAACCTTTCTTAGCTTCTCACACCTCTCCACGCAAACAGACTTATTTGTTTTCTTAAGTTTAAATGGTACTTGACATATTTCACGATAAAGGAGAAACCAGTTTTGAAGTAATTTGAAGTCTAATAAAAAAAATACATAAAATGACAAAACGCTTCGTGTTTGGAAAGTAAAGAAGTCATCTGATTATTTGGTGAATTAGCACAGAAAAGTTACAAATTGAAAGTCTAACCACTCTAACATAAAAACAAGAAAAACATAAGGTTCTTCTTTTTTTCAATTTGTAGAAAATTTAGTCTAAAACGTACAAATTGAGTTATTCGTGTAAAACAATTGTTAAAATATGGGCTAAACTTCAAATGTACAGTTTTAATTATACATAACCATGATTTACATGTAAATACCATTTTTTTTTTTATTAAGATAAAGAAATAGATATTATATAGTATTTTTATTTTGACCCCACATACTGAAATTGTCCCAATCAGACTGCACACACAGGCCCATTTAAACACCCAGCTGACAGCCATTTGTGAACTTCAAAATTATAAAATGAACTGAGTAATGATGATACCTCACTGAAGCGGAGTTTGACTTCAGCTCCCGTGAAAGTATTGATAAAAATGGCTGCATGAATGATTGCCCGGCTTGGATTATTGATGGCCATGAGGAGAATGCGTGTAATTAAATAGTCCCCAGAGTGTGCTCGGGTCACCCTGATGGCTATCAGCAATAAACAGGAGGTGGACAGAGAGGGGATGAGGATCAATACCAGAGTGTCGGATTTCCAAGCTGGAAATCATGTCAAACTAATTCGGGGAGATTAAAGGATCATTCTGGATTTTAACATGCTAACCAAAATCAGGAAGCGAAGACAAAAACTGAAAACGCAGAAGAACATCAATGAGCGGAGGTGATTCTTCTTCATCTGAGCTAATTTTCTGTCATGTTTCCATGTCACACATATGTCCGAACCCCCTCCTCCCCCACCCCCAGGCCTTCATGGAGAGCTCCTCCATCATCGCCACCAGAGAAGGACTTTGATTCCTATTTCAGCGCCTCGTATCATCCATCTCTCACATCCCTCCTTTGTCCGAGGCCGCATTTAAATGACAGTGATGCATACGGCGCATTACAAAGACAAAAGGTCGGCACAGCCCGGTTTCTCTGCTGGCATAAAAGCCGTGACAGGACCATGCTGTGGCCAGACTCACATTAAAAATTCATTAAAAAAAAAAAAAAAAACTTTTTTAAAATAAATATATATTTTTATAAATAAGAAGGCCCTAATGACGGCATACAGAGATTTAGCTGGCCGAGGTGTGTTCGAGGATCCCATTAAAATGCACTACAGAAAATGAGATTTGGGGGAGCCCTGTGAAAAACCATGCGTGTAATCATCTCTCTTCCTCCACCCGTTTATCTGCCAAGGATTTGGAGGAGGTTTTGGTTCCCCCTTCACCCTCCCAAACTCCCCTACACCACATATTAATATTCATAGAGAAGAATCTCTCCTCGCTGTCTGCTGCTGCCTGTGGCCCACAGAATTATTTGGAATCTAAAATATGGCTCAATCTCTGCTGGGAGAAGCTGTGTGAACTATTCATGTGAGGGGGTGGTAATAATCCACAGTTCTGTTAGGCTAGTGGTGGTAATGCTCAGTGTTGGTGTCTTGTTGTTTTCAGTAAAATGTTAAGACTTTGTTTTTGCTCTGTTGTCAGTTTTGTTCTAAGAAGTAGCACGTTCACGGCTCACTGCTGCAACACAGTTTCACAGGCCAATGGGTAGATCTTGTGGCTTGTTTTGGTCAAAACCGCCATGGTGGAGTGAGTCAGAGTGAAACAGAGTGCTCCAGTTTGCCTTTCCTGCTTTGGTTCAAGATGTACATTGAAGCGACTCAGAGCAGGACGTGACTCATGCCTCCCATGACTGCATGCTCAACTTCTCCAGTGCAACTTGCAGAAGATGCAGCAGGTGGAACACAAAACCTCAAATCTTAATAATGCTACTCCCGTTGAATGTCTTTTCTAAAATGTTATCCTAAGCTGTGTTATCCTAATGTTATCCTAAGCTCACATCTTTCCCTCACATCCTATTTCAGATTCTGTTTTGGAGGATCAGCTGTGACAGATGCCAGATGTTCATCCACATGCAATATGCAAAGCTTCCAGCTGTCTGTCCACACAGTGAAACCCAGGTTCCCATGTACACTCCAATGAAATCTAATACTTCTCCACAAACAGATCCAGCAGTGATACAAATACACTGAGACATTCTCGTTCTTTTTACAATGTAAATTCTCTGCTCAATGAAAATACATGTTGATAGCTAGCTTATTTGCCTTATTAATGATCAACAGTGTATGAGGTTGGTTAGGAGAGGAGCCATAAATCATAGCATTAATACATCTATGCATTTTTAATCTGAGAGTTTCAACCAGGGGTGGAAATTGGCACCCGCCACTGGCCAAATGCGAGTAAAAGCATGAAGTGGCGTGTAAATTGGACCAACGCGCCGCCACTGTGGTGGGTTGACAATTTGAACAGAAAAAAAAAAAGCTCCATTCAGTCTGAACTTCTGTCCAGGGGGGGATTGACAGTCTGGGATACAGACTAATGCAAATACTGTATATGGGGCGGCCCTGGCCTGTCATAATTTTAAAAAAGTACATGAAATATAATTTATATCAAATTTTGAATTTCAATGTAAAACGTAATAAGTTAGGGAAAACAAATAGAATAGTTAGAAAACAGCTATTGAAACCTTTTAAAAATGTTTTTTTTAAAAATCACAAGACACATCTTAGCTTAATACTATTTGGGGGAGTTGTAGCCTAAATGTGGAAACGGTCAACATAGGAAATGATTGCAAGATATTTAGGGTTGTGTAGTTCAAGTTTGCTGGTAGTAATTACTTCAAGGGAACTTATTACTTTACACCTCTGTTAAGGTGTCCATACTGTGTTATGTTAAATTAGTCTGTATATGTACATACATATTTTTTTTATCTGTGTAGAACAAATTGAGTGTTGTGTCATCTCATACTGTATGCTGATGATAGTCAGCTTTATTTTTCTTTGTCACCACTTGATAATTGAATGAATGGGTTAGGCTTTCTTTTAGTTTGACGTGTAACATTTGGAAATCATTGCTTGTGGTCCCAAAACTCCAGTGACTGAGACGACCTTACTACACTCATGGGCTTTTATCTAAATCAGGCAGCTTTCCCAAAAATATTTCAGAATTAGGGGGTTTACTTGTTTTCAGCAGGTTAGATTGAGGTTTTGGTGTCTTTAAAGTGTCATGGCCAAAACCAGAAAAATAGTTCATACCAGCTCTAAAGTGACTGCATTGAAGACTTTAAAATCATTCTATTGATCAATAATTCAGTGCAAAAGGTACCCATGGTTCATTGTTATATAGGAATAATTAACACCCAGTTGGTTCTGCTTGCTCAAAGTTCACAGGACTAGAGCTTTCCCAGGAGAGGCAGTGTTGGATCCTTTAAATGAAATGCTTAAAACCAAAAGATGTTTTCCAGTGAAGGGAAAAGCATATTGCAGGTTTTGATTAACATCATGTTTTAGCTATCTATTGGTTTTGATTTTCCACGACGGCTTCTTTTTTAAATGTTCTATGCCTTTAAATGTAAATATTTTAACATGCTTTCTTTTTGAGGTGCTAAACATAAACTTGCTTCATATGGAACAACCAAAATGTGAGCATAGTATCCAGTTTAGTCGTTTGAGGTGTTCAGTACCTAAATCCTTAAAGTCTTAAAGTTTGCAGATTTGACTTAACTAAGCAAGTTGGCTGGTTACCGTTATCAGCCTATGTTGTTAATAACATAGGCTGATAACAATACTTGTTTTAATCACGTTGTAATAATTTAATAATCTCATAAAATGCACAGTTTCATACAAGTACTGTTCCAATTTTTGTATTAGATGCAAAAATTGAATCTAATTTGTGTGTCTATTGCCAAAGTTCTTGACAATTGTAGCAACTTGCGAAAGAAGTCTCGGACCTGAAGCTTCCTAATGTGTCATAAATCCATAAAACCGTCCATAACTGCCTCTATCATCATTATGGAACATTTGCATTAGTTTTGTTGAACTTTGTGGAAACAAGAGTGTTAAGACCAGGAAGTTTGCAACTTTACATACAAGTTATGGTGTTCATTTCTCTGCACCATCAAATAAACAGGGAAATTGTTTTTGCCCCATTACATATTTCTTTAGGTTTTGTCCTTCTGCCACATGGATTTTCCATATCGTCAAAGCAAATTGTAATATTTAGCTTTGATAACCAAAATAAATATAAAACTCAGTTTTATGTGAAATGAAGATTTGATTTTCAAAAGGAAAAAAGCTCCACAAACCAACCTGCTTCTGCATTTCTTTAAAATTTCTGCACTTCAGCCCGACTACTGGAACAGAACTTGTCAGACATGAAGGAAATAAAGCAAAAAGCACATACAAAAACCTATAATACACTATACAGCCAGCTTAATGTGAGCGTTCACAATTCCACAATAAAAAGGTGACTAGACAGAAATGATGTCATAAGAGCTGCAAGTTGAAAATCACTGCTGACCAAAAACAACAAAAACCATTCTCATTTTTGCCAAAAAGCATTATGATGATCACTGGTTGGAAGATATTTTGTGAAATGAGACGACATCAACACGACCAATGAAACGACGAGGATGCCTGACTATCAGCTTTAAGCTCAAGCGCGCTTGGGTTTTGCCAAAGGACAATGATTCAAAACACACCAGCTAATTCACCTCTGAAACTGTTGCGATGACTTTGAACAGGTTTTCATTCTCGAAAACCCTCCACTGGGGAAGAATTACAACAAATCTAAATGGAAGACAGGGAAACAATTCCTCCAAAGCAGCGTAAAAGACATTGCTGTTTATTGCAACACCCTAATGGCAGTTGTTGCACCCATGAGTGGCACAACCTGTTATTGGATTTCGGGTCTAATACTGTTTCACACAGTGGCAGGTTGATTCGAATCGCTTTTGCTGCCCCCTCACAAATATAATCATCACTTTGAAAAGCTGTAATCTTGTATTTGCTCAGTCATCTTTTGGCTCAGGTTTCACTCGATGTGTAACAAAATGTAAAAAAAAAAAAAAAAAAAAGAAGGAAGGAAGAAGAAACTTGTAAGGGTATTACTTTTTCACAACAAGTAATGTATGCAGAAGCTTTGTGTTTATGAGACGTTTTGCTCCCAGTTGACGCTACAGACAAACAGGAAACATGAGGAGCAGCAGAGTAGTTCACATGCAGCAAATTACAGGATGAGCGTCTCAAACCACAAGCCACACGGGCGCTCACTTGTAATAGTTAGAAGCTGGTTCAATGTATTCAACTGCGTTGAAGCTAACGCAGAAAGCTATGGCGATTGCATAAACTGACACAAGGGTCAGCGCAATATTTTGAAAGCCAAGCCACACACACTGATAAACGCTAAAGGCCAAAATGTTGGCTAAAGCCTCTGCAAACATTCGCCTGAGGGACTACGTGACCCTCTTCTCTGCAGCACACTCAAGTGAGTTGAGAGCACTAGTTTGTACTCCCTCTCGCTCTCCCTTACCGCTCTTCTCTTTCACATGTAAATGAGTCTTTAATCTCCGCTGCTCTAATAGACAACCATGGCAACGAAGGCAGGCCTAATGAGGCAGTGGCGCAGGTTAAAATGAGCCTGCATGTGGGCCTCCACCCCCTCCTCCCCCCAAACAAACGCAATCAACAGTTTAAACACACACTCCCTCGCTGTCTCTCACATACATTCACCTTTGCCATAATCACATGTGAATTTGTGTCCATATGTGCATTATTTTAATACCACCAGTTGAGATTTTTGCATTTTAAAAACATGCAAAGCAGAAAACCAAGAACATGGATGAATTTTTAATGATTTAGGTTGCAAAATGAGAGACAGGCCCAATGTAGGTTCACCTTCATTGGCATTTACATCTATTTTGGTTGATCTGTTGCCTGAATAATTAATTCATTCAAATGAAGCAATAAATTAATCATAGAACAACAAGAATACATGCTATGTGCTTTGGTGGCTGAACGCTAACATGAACTTTGGGTAATTTTAAAATACGAGGTGAAAAAAATAACAAGCCTGTAGCTACAGAATAGAATGTACTTAGCATGGATATGAAGATGGAGTGTGAAAACTGCTGGAAAGCTCTTGATTGGCGCTCATTTCCATTCGAGTGGCACTGATGCTGCTGCACTCTGTTCGCTGTAATTTACAGCCATATTAAATCTATTAGAACAACATGTGTTTTGCAGAATAGTTCAGCCCACAGACAAGCCTCTAAAGCGTGCTGCATCCCCCAAACCTCAAAAGGGCACAGAGTCAGGGCTGCACAGGGAGGAGATGTTTGTGTGTGCATGCATGGGAGCAAGTCTTCCGCTATTATTGACTCCTGAGATCGTTGTGAATGGGGTTCTTTGAAAATATTATGTTGTTTGTGATTTGCGACGCATTTCCCCTTGACCTTTACACTCTCACCTCCAGTTAAATAGAGATGAACACGTGCATGTCTGGTTATTTTTCTGATGGCTTCAATTGACACGAGGTATTCCCAAATTGGGTCAAAACTGAACCTTGAAATCGAGTTTCAGCTCATAGCAATGTATATGTTTCCATTTTAAAGAAAGAAACATTTTAGCATATATCGGTGTGTGAACCACTGGTTTTAATGGCATGAAAATGTCAGAAGTGCTAACAAAATCACTTGTGATTGCATCTTTCACTATGTTTCATATTCATGGCAGCCATATTTCACATGTAACTGGAGGCTTGCTTGTAGATCTCTGACTTTCCAAGGCAGGAATTCTGTTTTCAGGAGACGTTTCTTGCATTTACACCTAGGATATAGGGAATGCAGCACAATATATATATACTTGGCCTTTCACTATCGATAAAGACAAATTTAATATACTTCGGTAAATTCATATTCTCTGTGTTGTATGTTGTTGCTCTAGCCAAAGGATTTGGGCTTTACACACAAAAGAAACCCCTGCATACTTCCTGATTCAAGGCAGTAAACAATCCGGTTGTAAGAAATTTAAAAGCTCAGCTTTCAGTTTTTCCATAGACCTCTAAAAAATGACCCTGCCAAACTTGGCTTATTAGTTCCTTCAGGTAATAAAAAAAACAACATTCCTATTAGTTATCCACCAGCAGCTATTTATATTTAACAAGCCTTGTAGTCTTTGGATGTGCAATCACTAGCTTCACATCAGAGCTGAAAAAAAGCAACTTAAATTTATAAAGCTACTGTATGCTGAAGCTGTTTAAGTTATTCAGAACACTAAAAATGTTAGTAGATAATCAAGTAATTGCATTGACATATTAAGTCTAAATTTTGAATGAATAAATAAATGATTTGTGTCAGCGTCTTTTAGCTGCTAAACCCTTAACTTCTTCCAGGAAATATTGATGAAATAAAATATACCCAAATAAAATAGATACATATTTTTACGTCAATTTAATTAATCATTGCCTGATTTTTTTTTTTTTTTTTTTTAGTGCAGAAGTTTGGTGTTTTTTATGGGATGCAGTTTGGAAGGCTGAGAATGTGTGTGCAAAAGCACATATAGTGACAGGTTTTCCCCGTATGACCTTACTCAGAACAAATTTATTAGCTTTGTCTTGTTAAATCGCCCCCAGACATCATATGTCCTAGAACAACACCATGGGTTCCCAACTGCATGACAATTTCTGCAATAAAAGCCTTTACAATCACCAGCATCAGAACATTCAGTTCACATAAACTGACACGTGATTGTTCTCAGTGGTTATTTTATGCACAAGTTTGGTGAAAACCACCACTGAGCATTCCCCCCAGTTCTCACCCCACCAGTACGAGCTCAACCCTGCCATGTTTGTTCAAGCCCCTCTCGGAAACCTTTTTTTTTTTTTTTTTCTTTTTTTTTTGTATGTGTCTGGGATACAGGGAACAGATGTTGACACGTTCCTCCAGCACCTTTCATTGTAATTATTCTTTGTACAGCGACACAGTGCCATCACCTCATGCAGGAGTCTGTTGCTACACTGGCCTAATTAGCAATTAACAGTCATATAGTCCTGAAAGCACCCTCTGCAGGGACTCTCTGGGGGATTTGAGGTCTAAATAAGAAAAGAAAGAAAATCTGGACAAAAGGTGTGAATCTAAATTGTAATAATCATTTGCATATTTTTGAAGAAGCTACAGTTTATCCCCACAATTTTTTTGATGAGACTGTTGTTTTGCCTTAACGGAGGAGGCAAAGAAAACAGAACGCTTTCTGTCTTTGGTGTTATGTTATTTTTACCCTGAGGCCCAACACAATTAACACCCACTGCTAACCGGTGGTGAGCGTGTGCATGCATCAGAGAGAGTATGCATTAATCTGTCGGCTGTGGCTGCACACACAAACGGTTTATTCATTCTGGGGGACACAAAGTATATTTTCTTGGCAAATTCAAAAATTCTTACAAATGTACACGTGCAGATAAATATTTCATACTTTTTTTTTTTTTTACACGTATATCATTTAAGTTTAATCAATTTCCCAAATCAAGTAAAATGAACCCACTTAATGTGTATTTTACTTTCAACTAAATAAGAACACAAACACTTAGACCTGTCTGACATCTGATTGAACAAACACTGATTTCCTCCGAGGATCACTAAAAAAACTAATCGTTGTGATTCAGGCAGCCTGAACCATATCAGTGAATTACTGAACTGCCTGCAACAAGAAACAATAAACCTTTCTGTAGAGGTAATGGAAGAGTAAACCCACTTCTGTGAATTTATTGCTTCTCCTTCTGCGCTCACATGTGTGTGTGTGTGTGTGTGTGTGTGTGTGTGTGTGTGTGTGTGTGTGTGTGTGTGTGTGTGTGTGTGCGTGGGTGTGTGTCTGTGTGTGTGTGTGTGTGTGTATGTGTGTGTGCCCATGAAATATGAGCAGATAATCATGGGCCAGAAATTCTTCCGGCGGTCCGACAGGCAGGTTGGTATGCTGCACAGAAGAATGCGGAACCTGGACAGCCAAAACAATGTTGCAACGAAGGAATGAGAGGAAAAAACTGACGAAGGACGCAGGGTGGAGTCCTGAAGGACAGTACAGTGGAGAGGGTGAGAGGGGGAAAAAAAAAAAAAAAGAATGTCCAGAAATGGAGGAGGTGGAGATGGAGGAAGAGCAGGAATGAACCGGGGAGTAGTTTTTATCACAATGGAATGAAAATATGCCCAAGCTCTGAGCGGAGTTCAGATGTGTCAGAGTAATGAGAGAACAAGAGTTTGTACGTGAAGGCTCGCTGGCATTTGGAGCCAAACAGAGAGTCCACCCTGCCTTCTGGGAACATTTTCAGCAACTAAAACAACTGATCTCTTCACTGTAGTGCTATGAAAAAGTGTTTTTGAAGGTCTCTGGAATTTTTTGATTATTATTATTTTCTTGCACAATTGTGAAGTGGAAGGAAAAATAATACATTTTCAACATTTTACAGTAATAAGAATCAAAAGAATTGCATGTGTTTGTATTCATCACCACTGAGTCAGTATTTCTGTGGAAGTAGATTTTGGTAATTAGTTCTTTTACATCTTTGAGCTTCAAGAGGCTGAAATTTGTTCCTGCTCTTCTTTGTGTAACGGCTGAAGCTGGGCCAGCTTGCCACATATTTTCAGATGAATTTAGTTCTGGCCTCTGACGAACACATGTGCATGCTTTGTTTTAAGCTATTCAAATGTAGCTCTGGTTGAACGTTTCAGGTTGTCATTCTGCTAAAACGTGAACCTTCACTTCCCCCAGTATTTTCCATTTAGTCCAAAAAGTAAAACTTTGGTTACATCTGTCCAGACCCCATTCTTCCACATGTCGGCTGTGTCCTCTACAAACAAGAGCAGCTTTTATTTTCTATTTTTTATGTTTTGCTCTATCATATAAAATTCCCCCCAAAAAACATAGAATTTTATGGCTGTAATTTTGACAGATTGGGAAAAGGTTCAAGATGCGAGACACTTTAAAGCCAGGCCAATGATCCTCCATTCAGAACCTCTTTCTATATATGATGTTGATGCACACTGCAGCTGAAAAAAAAAATGCATGAGCAGCTGCGTTATCCACTGTGACACAATGCAGTCGAGAGGTGTGGAAATCTCCGCTGCTTAATTCAGAAATCGGTGCAGTGGAAAGAAGGATTCTGGGGCTGTCACCGCTAAGCTCCTTGTTCCCCGGTGTATTACTGGAGATGCAGAAACACTTGGAGGAGGGATGCCACTGCTCACTGCATTGTAAACAGGTTTTAGTGTTGGGAAAAAATAGGCATCTAGTGATGCGTGTGTTTCTAGGAGCAACACAGGAAGAACGACGGCATCAATGGCAGTGGACGCTTATCCGTGTGCTGCATCTGGGGTATATGTGTCGCCTTCTGAAAAAGAAGCTGGAGATAAAAATGTAGTATTTGTGGCTATATTTGTCCGGAATGGTAGAATTATAGGTGAAATTATTCAACATGTTTTTCATCCTTTCCTCTGTGTGATCTGAAACAGTGTAAAAAAACCCCCCAGCAGAATCCACATTTGAGAAAACTGCTCAGATAAATTTAAAAATTACATATTAAAATCAGAATAATGCTTAACCCTCTACAGGGTATGTCTATCTTAAGGAGAGTTGGGGCTGCACCAGATTTTTTTCCAGAAAAAATGAGTCAAAGCAGAGCAGCGAGGACAGCAGTAAAGTGATTCTGGCAGGCAGGAGCAATACATAAGACATGAGCAACACGGAGGAGGTGAGCGGGTCGCAGCTCCAGCCCCGTTCTATTCATAGACCCTGCCGATAACAGGTCGACTTCTCTGGGAAAGCAGCAGGCAGAGTGAAAAGGGGAGAGGGGGAAGGTGACAGAGTAGAGACAAAGAGGGAGGCTGCAGGAAAAAAAAATCACCTGTGGAAAAAAAGAGAAAGAACCAAGCTGAAAGAGGAAGAGACAAAAAAAAAAAAAGAGGATAGGTTTTGGGTTAAGGCAACAAAAACTAAAAATAAAAAAAGATAAGAGGGGATGATGGGGAATCTGTGAAAAATAAAAAGCAGTATATTTCGCCCACACACACCTGACAGTGATGGGGAAAGAATGGATTTCCCTCGAAAAGGTTGGAGTGGTTTGAAGTGAGGCGTGAAGAAAACAATAAAAAGGAGGCATGAGGAGGATTTCCAAAGAAGCAAACAAATTCTAGCAGTGAAATACGAAGGAGAAATTTGAGGATGATCCAGAAATGAAAAGGGAGATGAAAACGCAGGTCAGGTTGAAATCAGACGTGTGTCGTGCCAGGTGTTGAGGCCTCAGGTTGGGATTGGAGCACATTTCTTAGCAATATTCAGAGAATGACCAAAAAAGGCAAGATATGACTGCCTGACAGTGCTTATGGTTGGAGCTATATGCTAGAGCTAACAAAGCCTAATATGGGATGCTGTCTGTATGTCTACAAAGAGCTCATGAACACAGCCTCTCTTGACAGTTTCTTCTACATTCGACTTCAGACCCTGTCAGATTGATGCACAGAGCTGTATTTTTTTTAAGTATTGCCCAGGACACTCTTGTAAAGTATGATTTTTTTTCCTAAAAAAGTGATTCTAACCTGGTGATTAAAGCTTAAATGAAAAATTAAAATGAAATAAAATTCATAGTAGTTCAAAAATGTCTGTGTCAACACAGATTTTTAACTGGACCGTCCTTAAATCGGCAGTTTGAAGGTAAGACAACACATGCTCTAACACTGCAGAATGTAACATGTTAAATATGCATTTGTTGCATCAGAGAGATGATCTGTGAAAAAAAATCAAGGTCCTCTTCCTCCTCCCTATAATCATAAAAAACAGCCAATCAGAGGAGGAGGATCTGTTGTCAATCAGGCTCATGTATGGGCCACTGAATGTGCTAATGGTGGACTAACAATTTACCATTGCAGAAAAACTGTTTATCCGCTGCCAGCGGTGGCCATGCTAACTAGCCTGAGCATTCATAGCAGACTCTCTTGTTGTGAACAAGCAGAGAGAAAGGGAGAGGATGTGAGCAGCGCATACATGAGAGTGACTGACAGCCCTAAGTTCAATATTTTCACATTTTATCCATCTCATGTTATTACCGTCATGGCATGGTGGCAGTTTCAACAAATTTATGAAGAAAAACAAATGTTTATAAAAGTTACATAGAGCAGCTTTAACACATTAGATAACATTCGAAGAGCAGTCTAAGAAGTCACTGTTACTTCAAAAATAACTTCAAAATGATAAAGTTTGAAGTTGGTAAATAAATGCAAATTATTTACTGGTTTGTGTAGCATATTAGGCACATTAAGCTGTTGTCTTTCCTTTAGGACATTTTTTCTCTTCATCACATTGAGGATGAGCACGACTCTGCTGAGTGCCTTCAGGCTGCTTCACATTTTGAGGGGATTTGAGGAGTGAAAAAAAAAACACTTCAAAGAGGTTAAAGGAGAAAAAAAAGAACATACTTCAGTAAGTACAGGAGGCACACAGCAGGTCAAGTGTTTCTTGACGACTCCTGCTGATCCTGCACAGTTGACTCCAATAGATAAAGACAAAAAGTTGGATCAAGACGTTCTGCTCTGAAGTGAAAGGAAGAGTTTGGTTCCCACTCTGGTTGTTTAAAGCGCTGCTTCATCGAGGTTTAAAGGACTTGTGGCAACAACACCACAGCTTAATTCCTTCTATTGTATCCTTCTATTATGCTGATACTAAAACATCACAATTGTAAGGAACAAGCTATCAGGAATAGAAAAACAGTAGTAATAAAATGGTTGAACCAGTTTGAGTACATTTAAAAAAAAGCAATCTAAATCAATCGTTTGCTTGTTTTGAGCTTCACTAGTAACACACTGGCTGTGCAGAGTAGTTTTGTCCTCATTCAGCTGAATCATCTGGTTTTCCTCTGTAGTGATTTGAGCTGCTTTACTCCATATCGCTTGATGGGCCCCTCCGGTCCCCGTTCCCCCCCTCACAAGAAGCTCCGCCAATCTAGCTGAGAACCCATGCCAGCGGAAATGGCGACCCTTTCATTTAGCTGGACCGGCTACATTCCTCGCCTAAAACAAAGCGGTTGCTGTTCACCATATTAAGGCAATCTTGCAACAGATACCAGGTCCGTGGTAAAACGGACTCCTAATCCCTCCTTTCAAGCTGGTCTCTTGGTCCTCATCCAGTTGTAGGAGAATTGACAACTGAACTCCCCTGGGGGCATGTGCGCTCAAATGTTGTTGTTTTTTTTTGTCCTGCCTATAATAAAATGAGCAATAATGCATTTTATTTATTTATTTTTTTAAATAAAAAGCACATGTTTCATTAGATACAATCTCATGGAGTCAACAAGAGGACTAAGATGCATCCTGATTGAAAACATGGGAAGCAAAGAGAACGGTGATGCACTCGCAGTTAGCTTCTAATAAGCTTAGAGTACTGTGAGGCTCAGGTCCCTTTAAGTGGTTCGGAAATGTGCTGCTGCCATGCAAATTCCCTGACGTTCATGACTGACCTGAGTCCAGGAGGATTAGAATGGATGCCCACTCTAAAAGGGATTGCATCTCCCTCTCTTTTTTCCATTCCTTCCCCCTTTTTTTTCCCCTCTTGCTTCCCGTTTCTCCTTGCTTGAGCCTGCCCTGACCCAGACGTCTGTTCCTTGTCTGAGCTCCTGCCAGATTCCTACAAGGAGAAGAATGCAAAAGAGGGCCTCACCAAGGCGCAATTAACATTTTGTCAGTGCCGTGCCCACACCTATGCAAGCCGCTCAATGACGGCGTTTTCATGAAAAGCAAATATTTGCACAGAAAAGCTGTCTCCAGGCGACCGCCGAGAGGACCGGGAGGATAATTGAAAGGGAGCTTGTGGCTCTTCTTTCAGAAAGAAGAGGAGCAGAGACATATGAAGACGAGGGCGGTGGTGGTGAGGGAAGATCTGAGAGCAGAGGGAAGCAATGGGAGAGACCTTGCTCTGTGGGGGGGGGAGCGGGAGATGCTGAGAGAACACCAGGAACAGTAAGGAACCCCTCCTTCTTCTGCCCTGCACTCAACTAAACACACACCAACTCCCCTGACACCCCAATGGGTAGAAGACACATACATGTACAGGAATTTAAATAACCTCTGACTACACAAAGAATTACCTTCATTAATGAATGGAATAAAGGTTTCTTAAATCATGAACGGCCTTAAACCTTCTGTAAGCAACTTCTGATACCCAAGTTCAGGGTTTTCCGGTCTTTGTACCATGTTTTTTATTTGGTCGAGCCTCTATGTTGCTTTAGAAAGGTCTTTTGGCAAAAAAAAAAAAAAAAAAAAAGGGTTAATAAATCTCAAACTGTGTTTCAAAGAATCTCTGTTCAGTGTAGATACATCCATTTGAGGTTTTCACTCATCTATATTTTTCATTTTTTTAAATATCTGGCAGATTCAGCCGGTGTAACTTTGCATGGGAACACAACTAAGCTAATCAAAACAGTACCAGGCCAATAACAGGTTTTTTCTTTTTTCTTTTTTTGTGAAATTATGATTTACTAACATCAGCAATATGTGAACATTTTGATTTTAATTGGTTTTAATTAGCAAAATTCAGTAAAGCAGATAATGCACAGTATGTCTGACTGGGTTGAAGGGGATCCATCACTTTATTTAATTTCCAACAACCTCACAGGATATGGCATCATACACATTACAAATAATAAGTTCATGAAGCCTCTGATTGGAGATTTTGTTTGAAAAAAATAAGGAAATTTGAAGCTGACAAAGGACAGAGAGGAGTAGAAGAACTGATGCTTTTCCAAGCAGAGCAGACTGCATATCGTCCTTCATTTCCCCAAAGAACATCCCTCCCTACTGCTGCCCCCAGCTGGGAGAACAAACACGCACACATACACGCGCACGCACGCACGCACATGCACACGCGAGCCTGACTGTCAAGTTGGGGGAAGGGTACACTGTGATGCAGGAAGACGGAGACGGATAGTGATGGAGAGGAGAACAGCAGATGAGAACAGATGCAACAAGGACCAGAGGGAAAAGGAGGCTTGCAGAAAAAGACAAAAAAAAAAAAAAAAAAAGACCTGCTCCTAACAAAACAGAGAGAATAAAGCATGTCTGCTGTTCCACCTGCCCACTTGACTCAACGCAGCCCTCTGTCCTCATGTAAACACTCACCACAAATTTCCCTGTTTCTCATTCATGTTATCTCCTACCGCACACGCATAAATACACACCACAAACATTTCAGCAGAAATCCCCCTAAGAGAAGTAACTCAGTGGTCAATAATGTGGCGAGCATTGCACTGTACACCCCAGATAAACACACACACACACACACACACACACCATCCCCCGCCCTCGGCAGCGCAGACATTTGCACATACATATATGTGCACACATGCAATCCTAAACTGAGACAGCTGGAGCAGTCACACCAGAGCCAGAGAGAGAGCCAGCTTTCTTCAGACAGATCTGAGACTTGGGCTTTACCGTATCATCTGCCAGGGTGCTGCTGGGAATGAGACGTCACAATCATAACAGCCCACTGCCTTATAAGGCAATTATCTCTCTCTCTCTATTTCTCTCTGTCTGTCTCTCCCCTCCCCTGTCGTTTTTTTTTCTCTCCTCTCTTCTTCAGATGGAGGCTGCGGGGGGGCAGGGATGAGTGATTTCAATTATCTGTGACAAAGACCAAATTAGGTACCTGGCAATTTCAATATGGCCTCTTTATCTGCATTAAGTAGATGGGATGTGGTTTTGATGGAGAGTTAATGTAGCTGCAAAGATGTCACACTCCTGGATGCTTTTGTTTCATAAAACATTTGAAGTGAAAAGAGAACCTAATTTGTTTATCTTGCGTCAAAAAAATTCATAGTAAATTATTTTTTTTTGTCTTATCATGAAGGCAAACGTTGCACTCTGCCATGCACTTTCTTTCCCGTACTTTGGTCACACAAAGGCTCTGCAGCAGCAGGCCCTAATCGATCTGTCAGCAGCAGCTTTGAGGGCACATTGAGACTTTACTCTCATTGACTACTTCACAATCAATACGCACTGATTAGTGGCTGGAGGAACTGGCGCTGGTGTCTGCTCTGCTGCTCTGATCATGCACTCGCATTTCAACAAATGTAAGCCCCGCTGAACACGAGATCCTCGGCACAATGGTTCGCTGTTTGGGAATCGCTGTGGTGATGTAAGACAAACAAAAACCTTTTTATTGGCTTCTCAAACTGTGTTATTGTGGATATTTTTCAAACATCCAGACCAGTCAAATGTTCTTTTTTTTTTGTTCTTTTTGTTCTCATTTTTCACACTTGAATGATTCAGCCCATGACTCTCATTAGAAAAATATGGGTTTTAAATTATTTATTGTCCAAATCATCCTAGACTTGTGGGAGAAAGAAACGCCCACCTCCTTTTCTGGAAACTTAAGCTCAGCTTCATGAGCCACACTGACATCTGATTAACGACAGACACACAGAATTGAAACAATGACCTAAATAATCTGTCAACAAGAAGTAGGCTAAAGACATCCCAAAATGCGTGTGTGTGTTATGTGTTATGCGTAACACAGATTGTAACTACACCATTGTTTAAGGGCCTTTCAATGGGTTTTAAAGAAGGAGTGTCTAGTCAAAGTCCAATTGAGTCTTTAAACATGTTATTCATAGTCTAACTTTTCCAAAGTGTCTTAAAATTCCTACAAAGCACAATAGTTGGAAGAGTCATCATTTGAAGCCAAAGAAGCCACTGTGGTGCACAGGACACAAACTTTAGTATTTTGAGGAATCTCCCTGCATTTCAATATGGTAATGTCTTTAAGTGTAACAAAAATCAAATTTAAAGACCCCTCAGAAGTTATAGCAGAAATGTCCTAAGAGAGTTGAACATTTTGATATTGTAAAGTCTGAAGTAGACTTTACAATATCAATATCAAAATCTTCTGCAGTCTGCAATGACTGCAGAAGTTTTTGCAGACCAAAACAGCTACAGAGGCAGTTTTGACTGTAATGAGAGAGAAGAGAGAATGTAATGAGAGAGAAAACCTTACCTTTTTAGTAAGGTTGGTAAGGCTAACAAATTCAAATTACAGAGAATGATCAGGTACTGGGCAGAAAACATTGCAAAAAGCAGCAAACGTTTAATGGAAACCTTGGAAAGGCTGATCTTGATTATTTAAAGGTTGCACAACAGATTGCCCTCCGCTTGATTTTAATCAACATGGAAGGAAATGATAGATGTCTACTAGCCTATGCTGAATGACTTGACAAAACAACATGAAATGTCTCCCTTACTGATCTGCTCCTACAGGCCCAGAGACATGCTATCATTAGAAAAACTATTTGCATCTGGCCCAATTAATCCATAAAAGCCATTGTCTCCCTACACCACATTATGATCGCTCCAAGTCAAGAATGGAAAAATCAACTCGACGTCGTGTTTGAGCATGCAGTCAACCATCCCCGCCGCCCCCAACTGCCATGTATGGTGCTGCAGAGTAGCTGTGAGGGGACCGGCGAGCCTCGCTGCACCTCTCAGGGCAGCTCAGCGTCTGCAGCGAGTCTAATCCACTGAGCTGCTGGAGGAAAGAGTGCTGATGGTGCCCTTTTCCACCGACTAACCCCTAATCCAGCTGGCTGTGGGTCTGGAAGAATAATCCTGGATTAGGAACTCCTCCCCTGTGGAGCGGGCCATGGGGTCCCTTATGAGAGCCCCACCACCCCCCCACCAACGCCCTCCCGTCACAGTCAGCTGTGCCTGAGGCGCCCAGGAGAGGACAAAACGGCCAATCTGAAAAAGAAAACAGGCAAACACTGACAGATTAGGCCTGAATTGCTGCAAACGTCGCCGTGTCACCCTGAGGGGAGCTGCACTGCTTATTGGAGAAGAATAATGGTTAAGAGGGATAACCGTGGATGGGCCTTGTGATGTTACAAGTGCTTTTCTTTCGAGGTGACAAAGATGTGGATTCAGGACTGCGGAAGGGATGGAGCTCCAAACAAAGCTGATTGTTCACACAAGACACACTCTAATTGATGCATTGTTAAAAGTGGCAGCTATTGTCTTAATGAGAATCCTCACACACACTCGTGTGTCTGCTCCTACCTTCGCATGAATAATCTAAACGGAAATAGAGCGCTGTCACAGACACGCATGTGGCAGAGACAAAACTGGAACAAGACAGAAATAATGTGTTCATGCAGACGTAACCCAGCTGAGAGCGGGTTACCCACAAATGGTCACTTGAAAAGCTACAAAAAGGTCAAAGCGACACGGAAGAGTCATTAAAAACACGACGTCACTGATCATAGAGCTGTGACTCACTAAGGTTGTATGAGTCACAAACCCAGATTTATAGGAATAAAGAGAGAATCACAAAGTCCTGAAAAGCCATCCACAGAAACAAAAAAATAAATGAAAATGAAAGTTACTGCCTGATTTAAAAAAAATTTTAAAAAAAGGAGAGAAAATTCCAACAACTGCAAGTTCAAGTAATGAGTTGAATTATTTAGATTTAGTTGCTCCAGCAGCAATCAGCGGGCTCTTTCATCTCTCCCTGTGACGTCTCTCCTCTGCACACAACACCAGTTTATTTACCTGCCTGGCTGCCCACCGGAGACGGCGGCTTGCGTCAGCGCACAAATCCTGCGTCCCCAGTGAGCAACAACAGGCGCTGCCGGGAGCCCTAATGCACCTGCATGTGGACACATCATGGCAACGCTGCTAATGGTTGTCAGGATGAGTCATGGCTGCAAACTCTGAATTCGATCAGCATTTTAATGCACTGAATCATCCTCCTAAAAGATGATATGTCTGCTGTTGCTAAAGATAACAGCAACGCGTCGTCTAGAAATGTGAATTTTTGCCAACAAATCCTCTTTGAATTAATAATAAAGTCCTAGGTATGAAATCAAACACCTTCTGATGACAGATAAATCAAAAAATAGACATTAGTAAACACGAACAAGATGTGACGTGCTCCTGTTTTCACTGTCTGGTATTTTAAAAACGGATAAAAATGTTACGTCTCTGGTTTCATTTGTGGATTAGTAGATACTGCAGATTTGTCATATATAGTTCTATGTAAAAAAAAATAAAAAATAAAAAAAAAAACATTCAAGAGGTAATACTTCTGCCATCCTCCAACCAGAAACATTACTGTATTCACTACACCAGCAGCTTTGTCCTTTGAGAGAAAAAAGGTTAGACTGACTGGAGAACATGTGTGGTCAGTTTTAAAGCATTGTCATGTATGTTCAGTTTGAGTTAGGGCTGTTGAGGTTCTTTTATGCACAAATGTGTATCTTGCAGTTTTTCTTTAATTTATCCTTCTCAGCAGCTCATTTGTTTTAACCTAATCATGCTATTTTTTGTTATTTCTTCATGTTCTAAATCTCCTGCATTGTAAAGTTTCATATCCTCATATAATTGTTCTGTTTTGATATATTTATCCTTTGACTTAAAATGAATATGCATGCTTCTATTTATTTTTACCTTGCTGCTGGGATATCCAAATTTCCCCACTGTGGGTAAAAAAAAAAAAAGACTGATTGTTTCTTATGTTGTAAGTTAAAGGGGATGTAAGTCTCATCCCCTATTTTTTCTGTGAAGCAATTTAAATGACCTTGCGTGTGACTGGTGCTGAATAAACTTAATTTCAGAACTATTGGTAACCTGTATGCGACAGACTGGCGACCTGTCCAGGGTGAACCCCGCCTCTCGCCCGGAACGCAGCTGGAGATAGGCACCAGCAACTCCCGACCCCGTTAGGGAGAAGGGTGACGGAAAATGGATGGATGGATGGATGGATGGATGGTAACCTGTAGTAAAGGTCTAAATACATCAATCCCACACTTATTTTATGTAGATTGCATTAATAGAATCCACATTTCAGATCATTAAAAACATTCCATTTAAATTTCACTTATTTTGCCCCAACAAAAATATGACTGTGTGCTCATAACGACACACCCGTCTCCTTCTCCTTCTCCCTCTCTCTTCTGCATGTCACACTTGCACAGTGTGTAAACTGGTCACAAAGTTAATCTGGCGCACATGACACCCTGCGATCCATCATAACGCCCGTGACACATCGTTCAAGAAGTCCAACAACGTCTGAGCTCTGAAATAAGCAGAAAGTCGCGCGGCACACATAGCTATTTTGAGAAATGCCTCATTTTCATTTCAGTTATTTCATGTGCTGCACAGCTGCCATAAGCTGACTCCTTCACCTAAATGACAGTAACAGTTGAGTGGAGCGCAGACGAGGCAGGCTTGAAGGAGCGTCTATTGTAATCATGAGAGGCCAAGTCAATCTATTTGCATTCAACAGGAGGCGGAGGGGGAGAAATCTATTTTTGTGCCTTCTCGTGCTCCAACAGAAGGAAGAGAATGGGGGGATAACCACAGCATTGATCAGTCCATGTCTTCTGTCACGCTTGATGAGTATTACTCCAAGAGAGAAATAAGGCGCCTTAAGCACATGACATGCTACGTGAGGAGTAGAATTTGCGCATGGAGGAGCTGCAGCACTGGAGCAGCCTTTTTGTAACGCTGCATTTCTCTTGTGTGTTTTTGTTTTGCATGTAATTAAGGAGAATTGTGAAGAATGAATTAAAACACAGTGAGAGTTGCAGCAAAGCAGGAAGGTTGATTTCATTAAAAAAGAAACATTATTTTTCTGTAATGCAAATGTTGGAAAATTTAGGAATTTAGGAAGATTTACCATCAAGTCTAATGTAGTTTATAATCTTCCATTTCTTTAACTGAACCCAATTGAATCCCATTTCTCAAAGGTCCACCCAATATTATATCAAATGTTCATTTTTACCAGATTCCTCTCCTCAAGTTTGCTTTGGACCGGGTTTGAGGAACACCAACAGCAGCAGAACCAGAATAAACAAAAGGTGTTCAGTCTTTTGCAGCTTCTATCAGTTTTTCTTTCAGAGTTGCTTTGCATTTAGTTCCATCAGGCTCTGGCAAGGCTTGAAAACCATGTTTTTCTCCTCCCATTTTACAAATATGTAGCACATTCAGATTATCTACTGCATAAAAATTTCCCCCCCACAAAAAAAAAAGAAAAAAAAAAAAGTACATTTTGGTCTGTGGTTGTAATGTGATAAGCTTTTGCATGGCTTGCATATGAGTCTGTAAAACTCTGATTCTGAATTTATTTCACCTTTTTTTTTTTGTTACAATATCTCTATTCACATTCTCCACTCCAGTCACACAGTCTGACTCACTGTGTTTTATCTAAGGCGTTCACCTGCCTTGATGTGCTGGACTGAGAATTGGTAGAAAGGACAGGAACACAAACAAAAGAGCATAAGAACTGCAACGCATTACAGGAAGCTTCTGTTCAGTGCTGCACAAGTGGAAAATATATGACTTATAAATTGTTTTCATGAGCATATACCAACCAGCCATTTTCTACCAAGAGTGACTTCAAGATTGTGCATTACACAGACATTAAATTTTTTTATTTGGGGGTTTAGTTGGGACTTTGTGCAGTTATTGCTTAGAGTCTGTAGCACTCTCATTTTATTGTTGGTGTTTCTTGTAGAAACGCTATAACCACGACCAACTCAGTCTTTTATTTAATCAACTGTAAACTTCAATGTCAATAACCGTCTACTATAAATGTGGTGGCACTTTAAAGGTTTATAAAACAGTCGCACTGAACTGCTTTGACATGTTTAAGATTAGAGTTCTCTTATAAAGGCTGTTGTCCTTGTTGCCCTTCGCCCAGCTTTAAATGTCTATGAGATGAAAATTAGTCTCTGTTTTATTACAGTGAAGGTCAAGAATGTTTCTGAGGCTGCAACACAGCTGGGGATTAGCCCCCATGTCTGTGCAGGAAATTATGTGGTGTGCAGCCAAAACAATGTTATAAAAGGTTAAGTTAATTATTTATTATTAATAGTGGAGAATTTGTTAGAGAATGTTTTTCATCCCCTAATAAATTATATCTTCTCTGATTTAGAACAGTCTACATAATTTATGATGTTATGTGTTTTCAATGTGTTCATGATATTTTAAAACACTATTGAATAGGCTTTGTTTCTGTGGTTAATTGTGTTGGTGGTGGAATTTTTACTGTGAATTTTTTTACCTTTTTATCTTTTTTACCTTCTATTCTGAGTATGCATCCATTAATATGCTTGGATGCATTAGAAATGGAAACATTTTAAGGCGGGTTTAGCTTTTTCAATGCAGTAAGAGGACTCCTAATAAAGTTGTAGCCGAGTTCCACTTCAAAATATCTAAACGTTTAATTTAAAATGAAAGGTAGTGTCTTTAAATTGCAGCAATGAACACAAATATTAAAAGCTGATTGGTTGTCATGGTAAGAATGAAATTCAGATTATAATCTACAAACAATCAGGTTTCAAACAGGTTCTAAAATGAATGATTTTTAAGCTAAACCATACAAAAGATTATTTCTTGTCAGTAAAATACAAAAATGGCAACCAATTGCTAAAATTAAAATTTTATCAGGACATAAATTGAAGCAAGCTGGGACAGCCTTTTTACATGTGAAACATTTTCTTAAGTACATAATGGACTAATATTCTAAAATTGTGTGTTTCATGAAAAGTTGCTTTGGACCATCATGTAAAAGATGAAGAGTTGATCAGTAAAATTAAACTGGATTTGTTGTGCTCCAGAAAAGAGATGCATTGATGGAGGATTAGTAAGTTAGGAGAAGAATGCACACGTCTCTTGAATTTAAACTTTTTGTTATGAGAGGTGAATGAGGTCAGAGTTGAGAGCTGAAGGCCTCAGTGATACTCAAAGACAGATTTATAATATGATGGTGTCTTTATCCTTGTTCAACTCAGCAAACCAATGGCAAGCAGCATTCTGAACATATCATGGTTTCAGGGTTGAAGAGTTCAGATTGTAATCTATCCTGCAGGATGAACTTGATGTTCTCTTTAAGAATTTTTTGAGTCACAAAAGTAAAACCTGGTTTGCTGAGATCAATTCACTCCTGTTTCTGCTGCAGTACAAAAACTTACTTTATTTCTGTCAATAAAGGAAGAATAATGGTGAAATATATATATATATATATATATATATATATATATATATATATATATATATATATATATATATATATATAAATGTATATATAGATATAAACACATTTTATTTAACAGCATGCATGAAATAAGACACTCTCTCTCCATTGGTTGGAGGGTTCTGATCCCCTGTTGGACAGTCCACTCATATGAAATAAGTTATTATGATGGTTGACCAAGCAGTAAATAAATAAATAAATCCTTCAAAATATGCTCAATATGGTTATTAAATCTAATACCATCAAATCCAGTTCAAATTCAGTCCAAACATAAATAATTCTGACAATCATATCTAACATCCAGTGAAAGGTCCTCTATCTGAGACGTCAGTGTCTTGTGTCCTGCATGTTTTCAATGTGTCCCTGTGCCAATAATTCTGTTTCAATGCCTGAATTGCCTCCTTAACATCCATATTCTGCAGAAACCTGATGTGGAGCCATTTCTGACATGTAAAACTCACCTAATACCTCTAGGAAGCTTCTCTTAGAGGACAGGAACTGGACACCTCCAGATCTAAGAAGATTACCAGATTGAATCAAATCTTCACATCGATCTAATCTCCCTTCCTGAAAAAGTGCAGCGTCACAGTGGAGAGGAATGATTCTCAATTCAAGAGGAAGAAACATCCTGGAGACCCAGGCTTTAAACACTAACATCAAGTACAAAACGCCTCTTAGTGTATCCACATTCAGCGGCCTAACACACGGCAAGTATTAACAACTGCTTTTATCAAAAGAAAAGGGTTTTAGGCTAAATGTATGACAGATCTTTAAGTCTGTCCAAATATCTAAATGCAGACATATTTATATTTCTGTCTGTTCAAACTCAGAGCTGATTCCAGAAGATAAGAGCCTGACTGTATTCTGTTTGGAAAGATGAAACTATCAAACCAAATCTTTCATCAAGCCAAAGCGATAGATTGTGCTATATCTAAGACCTTTAAACATCTTTTGACTAACATCGAATTTTTAAATTATTAAAATACTTTCAAGTGAACCCTGACTGGATGTCTGTCTTTTCAAGTCTTTTTGAATATGCAAATCTCTTCCTGAAATGAGATGCGTTCATCCGCTGTCTTTAAAACAAAGCGATTTTTATCTTCCACTGAGGATCTCCACTGAACTGGAATTTGCTTAAACAAACACAAAGTTAATACATTCTGTTTGTTCTTCAAGAGAAAAGTCCATTCAAAACAACCTCTAGATTTTTGCCTTTAAATTAAGTTCCTTTTTCCTTCTGTCTGTATGCCTGTTTTGGCATTGCATAAACCACAATGCAAACAGCCACGTTACATCAGAAATATAGACTTTTCAAAATGTGAGTTGCAGTACGCCCATGGAAATTCTCACTCTTTTATAAAGGGAAGCGCTGTGATTGAATTCAATCCAAAACTCAATTCCAGAATACTTCATTAACCCAAGGGGTATTAAATGCTAATAAAACGGCATATTCTGTCTAGCATTTCGGCTTGCATCTACTTCCTCTGGTGTTAGACGCCCTGGTGAACCAGCCTATTGACAGTATCCCTGAAAGACCCATTAACACCTCCAGAGGGTTAAAGCCCAGCCCCCCTCCATAAACAGCCCAGCCAGAGGTCCATCCTAATGGGGCTAAGCTCATTCCCAGCCTGGCCTGCTCCAGGTGTGGAAGCTGAGTGCAGTAATTGATAATTAGGGGGTAATAACCCAACATTCAGTGCTGCCCTTGTGACAGGGGACCAGCCAGGCCCCCACACTATCCCCACAGTTGGAGGAGGATGTGGAAACTGGAAAATTGAGGAGGAGGGGGCAGTGGCTCCACAATGAGACTATCTGATGGGTGAAAGAAAGAAGCGGTTGCTTCAGAGCAGCACTCGGAGAGGTTTCAGCATGATGTGTATGCAAAAAGACGATAGAGCAGAGACAGAGTGTTTGAGTTGCACTGCGACACAAAGAGCGCTTTGCGTCGGTCACTGATAGTGTGTGAGTGTGATAGTGGATGTAACAATGAAAAGGCTGTGGCACACTGAGCGCCACAGGTTAGGCATGTCGTTTGAAGCGCACACATATTTCACCGTTAAACCACAGATGTTATCGATCAGAATGATGCAATGAAATCAGTCTAATCTAACAGAGCATGAAAATACCTAAACCGGCTTCAGCAGGGGCCGGAAACTGATGCAACATCTGTTTCTGAGTGCTGTGGCTTGAAAAAGTACTTGCAGCGCTAGAACATTGTCACATTTCATGTGATTTTATGATGCAAATAACACAATTATTGCATAATTATAAAGTAAAAAAAAAAAAAAGCTATTAAAATCTTTAATGAATAATGGCCTGATTGTACAGGCCATTATTCATTAAAGATTTTAATAGCATTTTACTATAACACCTGACAGATGTCACCTAATTGGTAAAAAGGTGTAATTTAATCTTAAAAATGAGAACAGATGTTTTGCAAAGACCCCACACAGTCCTGACTGTGGAACAGGGTGAGGACAGCATCGTGTTGTGGGGACGTTTTGCTTTAGGAGGGACGGAGAATCAGGCTACAGATGATGGGAAGGCGGATGAGGCTAAATTCTGGGAAACACCGGAGGAAAACCTGTTTGCAAAAGACTAGAAACTGGGTTTTAGCTACAATGGTTTAGATCAAGGTGGCCAACTCCAGTCGTACAAAGCTACGACCCAAAAGTTACAGGACGTTAGCTCTTAAGGAATACGGTTGGACACCACTGGTTTAGATCAAATCTTATTTGTGTAAGGAGATGGCTCACTCAAAGTCTGGATCTAAGTCTTGATTAACACAGTCAATATCAAACTGCTTTTGTTTTCTTTTTAATCACAATGAATTTAAAAAGCTACAAACGCAGCAAAACGAACTAAGAGGTTACATTTTTCCATTCAGTTTTCTCAAACAAATGCATTATCCCAATGAGAGGCCATTATTCCAATGCTAATGGATGTTAATTAAAGGGAGGTTGGCTCACCAGCAACTAAAAGCAGCAGAGTTACTAAATAAAATAATAATCATGTCTAGAGTACAGGACTTCCCCTAAAGACACTGGAGATTCCAGGTTATTGATTGGGGAAAAAAAACTTCCATCTGATTTTCATTTGAAACTAATTTTGTTTATGGGCAACATTGGTCATCAAAGGTGTAAAAGTGGAAGACTAGGGGAATAAAAAAAAAAACAACAAAAAAAAAAACACTTCTCTGCTTAGTCACAGAACAAAGTCATTAGTGTTTGAAGTTTCCAGAGAAAAACATTTTAAATGGCTGTTTTCTTCCTTGAAACGACAAAGTGACTGAACAAAAACACACGCACCAGCATAGTCACTCCCCACAGACACCTGCAAACCCAAATGCTTCCTCACATTTTTGAGAAACCAGCCAGTTGATAATAAGGCCTGATAGCATCTCCACAGCTGTCTGTGACAGGCGGTTGGCTGCTGTCATGCGCCTGAGCCGTCACACACAGACTGTCAAAGAGCCACAACAAACAGCAGTGCTGATAAAACTGAAGGGTTAAACTCTAGGAAACGCACCGTCCAACTCCTGCTACTGCCGGGGTTTTTTTTTTTTTTTTTTTGGTTTTCTTTTCCTCGTGTTAGGCCTCCCAGCTCGTTGCTCGTCATATAACTGGAATGCAAATCCCATGTGAGGCAGAGTTCACGCCTCATCTTTTCCGTCTGTCCAGAGATAAAGGACAGGAAACTAGAAGCCATTTCATGTCAAAGTGACCAGTTGCATAGAGGAGTGAATGACCGCAGCAAAGGTGCAGTATTAATGTCAGCTTTTGGAGTTAATTGAAAACCAATATTTGTTTGAAACTAAAAACATGTTAAAAAGATAAATGCATCTGTTATACGAAGGCAGCAGCCCCTCCACCAGCGTGTTTTAGGGTAGAAAGTGAATTTGTTTTTTCTCCTCCTTTGTCTGAGGCATTTCAAATCTTAGTGACATCTGGTTCGAAACGATTTCAGGAAGTTGACAACTTTTTCAAGTCAGGTAAAACTGGTTTCATAGACAAGGAAACAAACACAACACAACATGTATTCATAAGAAACTACTAAATTACAGTTACTATGGAATAATAAACATACATTACCTTAAAACTAGGCAACACTTCAAGAAAAAAACCCTCCTCCTTTGGCATTCAAAGTAAATCAAAGAGTATGTTGTAAACATCATATTTAAACATTTTTACAAAAACGCAGTGCTTATATGCATTACTAACAAAGCTTGATTTTAAGCACATGGAAGAGACATTTTGTTTCTCATCATCAATCAAATGCTTCCTCAAAGCATTTGATTAAATGTCTTGATTACGCATTTAATCAAACTCAAAGAAGAATAACTTCCTGAGAGGAAAATTTGTTTCAGAAAGGTTCGGCCAGAATCCAGAGATACAACCTGAACTTAACAGAAACAACGACGATATTACATCTAAAGGAATTATTTGAGAACATCTAGAAAAGGGAAACGTGTTTATTGTATCCGAATATTCTTTTGTAGAGTCAAATAACGGCACATATACAAACTGTGAACGGCAAAATTAAAAACTGAAAAATTGATGGAATATTTGGCATCACAAGTCAGACCCTTCAGTTTCCTTTGAATCGAGATGCGTTTTAGCCACTGCTGAATTATTTATCATTAATCTTCTAAAAAGAAAAACCTTCAAGCAAGCTCAATTTTTTTTCTCACTTAAAAAGCTTTTATTGCAGTCTGAATTCCTTACTAGCCAAGTTTACAATAATAAGCCGTCTTTCATTTCTCAAGTGTTCCTTTGAACCATTGATAAGGTATTTCAGGTTTCTTTTTTTTTTATTTCTTTAGTCTGTGTCACTGTAAACTATGACCTGCTTCCCAACATTTTAATGAACCAAAAAATACATTTGGCCTCATTCAAATATAAATGAATGCTCAAACATTGGCCAGGCTTTTTTATTTTATTTGAAAAACAGTTTGACAAAAGCTTGAAATTGTTTTAGACTTTTTTTTTTTTGAGAGCGTTATAAACATCTATAAGGACTTAATCCTTACAGTTTACTCTTTGATATAGTAATTTCGGATCAATTAAATAAGCCAATAAAGCGTGATAAAACTATTAATGGTGCCACCAGTAAAAATGGACAAAAACATAAATTCATCTCGTACAGCAGCAGCATAACCTCACAGCATATAACTGAGAAAAAAATGTATCACTAATTTGATTAGATCTGAAAAATGTGGACAAATATTGATACCTTACTGTTAATACTACATGCATCCTTACTTACTCGAATAGAAAGACAACAACCAATTTTGAAGAGTGGCTTATTAAATTAGAAATGTGGCGTTACCCCTCGAAAAAACGAAAAATCCAGTGTTGAGTCAGAAAAGCACAAATACAGTTTATTGATGCTGTTTTTATTAACACCAGTAATAAGAATAGCTTTTAACTCTCTTGTGAGATGCGCAGTAATACATCAACATAATATAGAAAAGAAAACGTTTTACATTCATGACCACAATTCATAATAACAACCCCTTTCCAAAAGGGGCAAGTCAGCAATAACGACTGTGATTGGTGGCTTTTGTGTAAACAACGTGATTTAAATGTTAATAAATCCATGAGGTCACCCTCTGAACATTACCCATCATCACCTTCAAAACAGCCTCCACGCCATTTAAAGCACTTCATGATAGCTAACAGGAAGAAGAAGCAGGAATAACTTATCTGCAAAGCTGCTGGAAGGCTGTTGAAAGGAATCTGTGGTACATTGTAGCAGAGTTTTGCAGATGTTACAATCCTGCGGGTGTCACTCAAAGGCTCCTCGAGGGGAAATCGCCTTCACACCTGAGGCAACATTAATTTATAGTTTCTCCCTGGATGAAGCCTAAACGACAGGCTCACTGCTCCACTTTCCTCCACGCGTTTTTGGAAAATGGTCGCAACAGTAACTTCAGTTTACAATCGCACACGTATGCGTGAGTTTCATTGTGTTGATGTGAAAAGCTACATTCATGTGGACTCGTTGCTGGACTCGTGTGCGTTTTCGTGTATTCAGTGTAAAGATGGCGGGGGGAGCTACAGAAAACAGCTCAAAACACCAAGGGTGGAATTCCAAGCAGAATAGAAAAAGTGATCCGAAAATAACTTGATCTACAGCGCTCTGCAAAAATATTCATACCTCCTGTGTCTTGAGGGCATGTTGTTACACCATGCAAAAACTTTGGTGTATTTTAGTGGAATTTCCCTACTATAACATAATACATAATTGTGTAGTGGAAGGAAAATGATTGACTAATGTTTGCAGTTGGTTGGGTTAGTATGTAGATGTTAAACCCAACCTGAATCACGGGCAAAAATTCTGCAAAGACAAATGGGAAAAAATTCCAGGGTCAGGAGTGGATAACTAGTAAAAACTTTAGGTTCCGCAAAACTAAAACAACGTCTACATAATTATACACTGCTTTGTTTTGACATAACCCAAAATATACCAATAAAACACACTCAAGTTTGTTGTTGCAACTTGACAGTATGAGAAACATTTCAATAGACAGGAATTCTTCTGAAAAGGACCGTATCTTTGGCGAAACTGCTACTAAATAAATTCAGTACTTTACTCGCAGATATTTTACAATTAATGGTGGTAATGTGCAAATGTTGATGCTCTTTCTGTTCAAGAAAGAGACCTTATAGGATGGGAAACAAGGAGGAGCCCTGTGGCGATGCTAGTGTTTGTCACATAAACACACTCTGTTTGGGATTTTTTCCCCCCCTCACAACAAATATGTTGTGACCTCTATATGTAAAGAATTGTTCATGCAAAGATAATATTGCTAAATATTTAGAACAAAAACATTCTTTTTTGGGGGGGGGGGGAAACAAAAGCTAAAGACAAATGTTTTTTCTACTACTTCTTTAACACAAAGAGTTTGGATTCGATGTCAAAAAGACTCTCAGCCTCTAAATACGCATATTACACTTGACATTCACACAATTATACCATTGTGAGAACCCAAAAATTTTTTTTAAGAGTCCAAGTTCAAGTTCTGTGAAAGACGCCCCCAGTTCGCTTTTTGACCCGTCAGAGTCTGGGAGCCCAATTGGGTGATGACCCCACGGTGACCTCCCCGGTGCTTACGAATCCTGTGGAAGAATGCCAAACCAGCAGCAGACTTGAACCTGAAGTGGCTCCAGATCGACACGGCGCCTGGTGATTGTCTGTTCTGCTCCGAGGAGAAAGCAGCCTCTTGACCTCCGTTCCGCCTGACTGCAAGCTGCCCTCGTTGCAGATTCATGCGATGGCTGAACGTCAACAGCAACGCCCTGGTAAGGCAGTGTTCAACATTGCACCAAATGAAAAGTTCAAGTACAAAAACAAAAGGAAAAAAAAAGGAATTCTTGTTGTAGATAGTGAAACGAATAGTAAAGTAATAACCCCTCAGGACTGTTTCCGGAAGGTAAAAATATCCCGTTTTTTGGAGCCTCTCTTGCCGTCCGGCGTGGGCGTGTGGTTTGGAGAGGACGACGGCGAGGGGGAGGAGGGCTGTGGGGTGGAGGTGCCTCCATAGGGGCAGCTCAGGGAGTCTGGGTGCTCTCCTGAACACTCCACCGTGGGGATGTAGCGGCTGTCCCACATCCCCGGGCCGCAAAGCTTGCAAAGGTCGTGCAGGCTGCAGGGGATCCTGGGAAGAAGGCGGAACTGGTAGAGGAGGCTGCGGGCCTGGAAGAGAGGGGCAAGCGCGATGAGGGGAAGCAAGCTCAAGGAGAGACACTTTGGCCTGTCAGAGAAAGCAAACATTGCGGATGCATGCATTGAAATAAATCAATGCTCCTGTTATCTCTTGGCTACAAGATAACAAAAGAATGTCAAGGTCAGTCTCGTGGAAATTTTTTTTTTTTTCTTTCTCAAAAGCTTGCATGCCCGCTGCTGGGTTATCATATGCAGAATTCTCAAGCATCAACAAAACGCGTTACGACAGCTGCATACAAACAGAAATGTGCAGCACAAACAGCATCCATAAAGATGAGGCAGCAGGAACGGCGACTGCAGCGAGCGAGCAGATCATTAATCCTCTGCATCCTATTCTTACTCTGCTGCAGCAGAGTCTCACTTCAGTGCAGACTAAAGTGAATTAAAATTTTATCAGGAAGAAATGTTGCAGATGGATAGATGTCTGATCATGTTTATTGACTTTTGTGAATCGAATCAATCCAGGATGGGTTGATTCTGGAAAGAAGGAAGGCTGAACTGAGATTTTTGTAATTATTTTCAATACTTCTTTTTATGTTTTGATGCTAGATTAAAATAAGTACAAAAAGAACTGACAGAGGCTTTATCAATTTACTGGACTGCAAGGAATAATCAGATTTCTTCGAACAAAAAAAAAATATATACATATATCAAAAACATAAGTTTGATCCCCCACTTTTAAAATGCCAACTTAAAAATGGATGGAACTTTTTTTTTGAAAACTGAATAGAAAGTCAAGTGTGAAAACTTGTAGTTTTCCGATCAGCCGTTGAATGAAACAACAAAGAAGAGACAAAACCTGCTGACAAAGAAGCAGCGGGTTTACCTTGCGCAGCACCAGCTCTCCGTTCATGTGCATGGAGAGGTTGCTGAAGTGGAGCAGCATTTGGTCGGTGGCGAGCTGCTGCTCCGTCACGTCCTCCCCGTACAGGACAATGATGGCCACGCACAGGAAGAGGTGGAAGTAGTCCGTCTACAAAGACGGAGAGTGGGGTCAAAGGCAGAAGATGAATGGAGCAGGATGTGCACACTTAGTACCCGACGTCCTGTCAGACTGATTCGACTCAGCTCATGTCGTTCCTAACACTACCAATGGGCTTTAATAGAATAAAATAAAGACTTGATAGATGTTAATGACTAAAGTTTAGAGATTTTGACCTTCTGATTGGGCTACTGTGATCCTTTTACTAGTATCATGCAGATATGAGAATGGGACATTTTCTCTCGCCTCAAAAAAGATTAATAGTTGATAAGAAATTTTAAAAGGAAACTAAATCTGCAATTTATTTCTTTTCTACATAAACCTTAATTTTAACATGCTATAAAGCACTTATTGAGGACCGATTTTAACCCAGACAAGCTTGATTAAATCTGCACACATTTATTTTAGGAGCAGAGTTATGTTGCAGGCTTGTGCTTAGACGTTGAACGTCTCAGCACATTTTGGATTGTTGACTCGCTGCATGATGGAGCTTGTAGTTTTATTTGACAGTAACTAAAAATTACAGAACAAATAACTGCACTCAGCTTAATGAACCAATACAGGGAGAAAAACATGAACCACAAAAATTTGAAAACTAAAGAAACAAATAAAATCTAAGACCGAGTAGAGAAAATTTATTTATTTTATTGGCACAAATAGTTGTGTGTATTTTATCAGTATCTCAGGTAACATTTTGCTTCTTTAAACCATCCTGATGACAGTTGCTCTGCAAACTCTAATTCACACAAGAACAGCAGAAAACAATCAGCTGCCACCCAGTGAGACATGAAACATCCTCTTCACAGAAAAATCTGATATCAATCAGAAATTCTTACTTAAAGCTCAACTGCTGCATGACTTTTAACTGTCTAACCCGAGGTTTCACACACACACACATTATCTGCTCTATCGCCACCTGGAGCAGCAGATACGAACATCACAGGGTGTTTGAACAGATGGCGTGAAGCAAAGACATTTGACTCGGCCTTAGTGAGTGGGAGTGTTAAACACAAGGAACGCATCGTGGCTACAAGTTTCCAGCGCTTCAAAAGACGTGAAACTGGACCGAGTAAAATATACCCAATGCAATCACCCTTAAATTACATTTAAAAAAAAAACTAACATGGTTGCATAGTAGGCGGCAAAAATGTGAAACATGCAAAGTCTTAAATCCAACAGGTTTTTAACAATGGAATTAAATTTCTTTAAATATTAATAGATATTTTTACATTCACTCAACAGGATTACAAGTCAGGCTTTGAAAGAACTTGTCCTACTTTTTCCTTGCAGACAATAGTTTTATTTCATTCCTGCACACTTCCTGGAAAAATCTACACATTCTAAAGTGGCTAAAAAAAATAATTACCACTACATTCCTCCGTATCGCTTACCAGCGAATGCAAACCTCATCTTTCTATTTTGTGCATGTGGAGGATCAGTTTGGACTTTGTCCTGACCTGGTAGTGTGCCCAGCAGGCCTCCCACATGCGCAACGCCTCGGTGTCGGGGAACTCTCTCTTGAAGCAGAGCAGGATCCAGCGGTGGCAGAACAGCAGCTGCAGGCCATCCTCTCCCAGGCGGGTCAGGTGCTGGTGGAAGCGCGGCAGCATGAGGCGCAGCAGCTCCCGCAGGTACATCTGCAGGTCGAGAAGTTATTTTCCTCTGTTCTGCTCAAAATCCAACCAAGTTGATGGTCAGAAACATCGGCTTGTCAAACAGCTTATATGCCTGCACATGATCATTTGCGATTTAGCAGGTTTGAGCTCAGAATCCTCAATGTGCCCACAAACTATAGTGTTGTCTGAATGTGTCAGACATCATGCAGACCGTTTCTAAGTTGTTCAAAGTTACCTAAATATGTTCTCTCTCTCAAAAAAAAAACTAACTAAAAGAATTCTTCTAAGCAGTGTTAAATTACTTTCTTGGCACTTTTGATAAAAATCATGTATCATCATGTACTTCTCAGTGATTATTTAAGCCTGTGCAGCCACACTAAATAAGACTGGCACAGATTTGTGTCAAAAGTGTCACATTTGCACATCAGCTTCACATTTATTAAAGCTATGACCCGATCGGGTAATCACTTATTGATGATTTCATTTACAAAACTGTGGAAAATTTTACATTTTCACATTACAACTTTGACAAATGTTAGCTGGAATATACAAACATTGCAAATAAATCAATGAAACGAGACAAAATTGCTCATTTGAGCTATTTTTGTTAAACTGTTTTCCGTCACAAACTCTAACTTCAGGCCAAAGCTTCAAATTTAGTTAGAATCACTAAGAAAACACTGAAAACCTCATTGTAGACTTTAAAGGTTAAAGAGCTACTATAAACATGTGAATCATTTACTATTTACCACATTGAGGGTTCTTTAAAAAAAACACACTTAACAGCTAAAGTACAAAGTCTGTCATGGAGCGGAGACAGATTTGATGGTCCGTTAGATATGATGAAAAGGGTGTTAAATGTTTAGTGTTTTCATTCCCTTTTAGCTTTTCACATTTTCAGCTTTTCAGACACATTTTAGATCTCTGGGCAGCGACTCTAGGGGTCTAGAGTGTGAGACCTCAGTGTTAGTGGCCGCTAAAGTCATAAAACTGTCACATTTTCAGCACATTTTCATTTTTATCTTTTTATAAAATACACCCTGAAATACACTGACGTTCACACAAAGTGAAAACCACCAACAGGTTTGAATAGTTTTGAATGGCAGTGAATAGGCCTGTCACTATAACTAATTTTGCTGGACGATCAATTATCCCAGAACTTATCGCGATAAACAATAATATTCTTGTTTTGAGACAATTTCCCATAATAGCAATAATGGCATAATAATGTGAGAACACATTCTTAAGGATCAGCAAACTTTAAATTCTAGTAAACATTTAAACACTGGAACTGTAAGACTTTGGAAATATCCAAAATAAATACAGAAAACAACAGAAACAACAAATAAAATGAATTATGAAGTCTGTGTAAATACAATTATCTTTCAAAAAAAGATATAGATGAGATCAAAACACCAGACTGAAAGACTTTTATCATTCTATTTTTGGCAGAAAGAGAGAGAAAAGAGAAAAACAATAAATCAAGCAAATGAAAGTTAGAGTTTTAATGCGATTAACCGATTGATTTATTGTTTATCGCGACAAGCTTAGCAGTGTAGGTTCTGTACAGAAACTGCTGCTGGTGGCTAGCATAAAGACTCTCCTACCAGCTGCCTCTCCATGTCTTCATCACGCGGGGAGCTGATGAAGATGGTGTTCTCCATGAGGCCGACGAAGCACCAAAACGTGTCGCTCTCGTCTTGGATCTCAGTGAGCAGGGGGGCCACCAGGTCGGACATGCCCTGGCAGTAACCCATGTCGGGATTAAACACCGCATAGTTGAGCAGAATCCGCCTGGGGCAAGAACAAACACACACATCTGAGTTCTGATGTAACATCTGCCAACAGAGCTTCTAATGAAGAGGGCCAAACAGGAGAGGAAGCCCTTAAAAGGTTTCCTCCAACCCAAACACTGTGAATGTCTTTCACTGGGGAAAAATAACACAACAATCGCCCCTCCCCACACTTTTTTCCTTTTCTTGCAACCAGGGATCTAATTACTGGCATTTCTTTCTTCCTTCTTTTTTAAGACCTGTTCTACTTTGAAGAAAACTTCCCCGGTCGTCTTCATGCATTAGTAACAAAAGAACAAACAAAGCCCAAAACCCAGAGGACATTACAATGTTCTAGTGCAGCATTAGAGTAAAAATTTGATGAGTTTCTTCTAAACAAGGACTTCAGGACCTTCAGCTCCATACCAGTTTAAAAGTAAATGAACCAGACAAACATGGGCGTGACTTATCAGCACTACAAAAACCACAGGCTGGCTTCAGATGTAGAATCATTCCCAGACAAACACCAGGAGTCTCAACAAGAGTTGCAAAAATAACTAATTCCCTATTTAAATCCTCTTGCTCCTCGTTTAGAAAGCCATTAGCCGCAAGTACGAGTCGAAAGTGCTCAGACGGCTTAGTCAAAGTCAATAAAGCATGAAACTCATTTGCGGCTCTGAATATGAAATAAACGGTGTCGGTGAGGCTGAGCGTCGAGTGGATGGGTGGGAATGATAGAGGGTGACAAACAAAAGGGGCAGCGTGTTGGGAAACCTCATGATCTCCACGTTCGGGTTGTTCTCTCCTCTGAAGAAGTGGTTGCTGCGGTCCGTTCTGACCACGTCTTTATCCACCGTGAACTGGATTTTCCTCCAGAACTCGCTGTGCTCCTCTGGGCTCATGGATAATCTGAGGAGTTAAGCAAATAGAGCAGGAACCGATTATGAAGGGGGGAAAAAGTGGATGCTTAATGCACTATAATCATCATAAACACATAGAAATGACTGTGCAGCTATTCTAGCTGCTGCAGAAGGTCCCCAAAATATATGAGCAGTGGACTGAGGTGTTCCTTGGAGGATCCCACCACAGCCATCCATCCTGATGTTAGGGAGCACATTACCCGTGTTCTCCGTGTGTACTAATGTACTCAGGTCCTAACAAGCGGAGGGGATTTAATTAACACTGTTTGTTTTCCATACGGCCCCACCAGGAATAAAGCCACCGCACCTGATGCAACGCCACGCAACTGTTTGGTTTGAGATCTGTGTGTTTGTGTCGCTGGACCCTCCCCAGCCACCGTCCTACGCTTTGCTTTCTCAGGAGGAAGCTGCTCAGGAGTTTGGAACATGTTTGCACCACTTGAGTGGTTTTATGGGTTATGCCGTAAAATAAAATCCAGGCTCCTGAAGAGCACGGATTAGCTCAGCAAACTGCCTTGCAAACGTGTCCCTACACTTTAAACTTTTTGTGACGCTGCAAACATTAACTATTGTACATTTTAAAGGGGCAGACCAACACAGAGCAGTGCATCTCTAGGAAAAGAAAGGAAAATGATCCAGTTTTTCACACACACAAAAAAAATCTTAAATGTGTATGAGATTGAAATATTTTGCCAAGTATCTCAAACTCCGACAGAAGGAATGAAGCCTTTAGGTGAACAGCAATTTTTAAACCTTGTTAAAGAATCTTAATTGGATTTATGCATGGACTTTGACTGGGCCGTTCCAACACATAAAAATACTTTAATCTAAACCGTTCCATATAGCTCTGGATAAGTGTTTGAGTTTGTCACTTTTCTGAAAGGTTTGCTTACTGTATTTCATCCTGTAACCTCTTCTGTCTTCCCATAATTTTTGACCAGCTTCCCTCTTAATGATGAAGAAGCCGATCCCCTCAGCATGATGCTACCGCTGCCGTCTCTCACAGTGGGGATGACATGTAACAGCTGGGCAGGAAATATTTATCTCCTCCACACTCATTGCTTGGTATGTGGACCCAACAGTTCAGTTACATCAGGCGACTTCTGATGGCACTTGGATGAACTTTCTTATATCAGAGTAAAATGAGTCTGGATACAAATGCATGCCTTAGTTTTTGGATTTTTATTTGTAAAAATGTAAATCCTTCCACTGCAAAATTATCTGAAACTTCATGTTGGTGTGTCATAAAATTCAAGTAAACAGATTTGAGTTTGTGATCTGATAAATACAAAGGATACAAATACCTTAAAAAGGGATTGTCAGATATGGATAATAAAAGCATTCAATGCCTTTCTCTTCATGTGTCTTTTAGCAATTTACAATGTCGATAATGGAACAAATTCACCCATAAAATACTAAAATATTATCTTAGATTGATGCATGACTATTCATAGAGATGTAATTTATTCCATCTAACAAGCTGAGATTAAACTATTATGACCCACCCAAAAAGACTAAATAATAGTTCATAAAGGTTTTAACAGATTATCTTTAAAGAAAATCCATTGGAGGTGATTCATTTTCTGTCAAAACTGAGTCTGTTTATTAGAAAATTAGGATTGGAAAATAAAAATCTCAATCTGTTAGAAAGGATAAACTCTTACTGTAACCTGGAATTTACATTTCAAGAAAAAATCAAACCTTTCAGAATATTTTTTGGAGATAAATAAAATATCATAATTACAGACAATATGGGTGAATTTGTTTACTGCGTTTTTCACAAGTGAAACATGAAAACCATCTCAGAAACCAAAAAACTGCAGTGAAAATCTTTTTGTCATTTACATACTTTCTGCCTGAAAAATAAAGCTCTTCTTCAGTAGACCAGATCTTCTGTGTCAAAGACACAGAAAGAAACATCTTAAGGTGAGAAAAAAACAACAACAAAAGAAATATAACAACTTTCCAAGAGGAAATCTGTAAACATTTACCAAATGAAGTGACCAGTAAGGAGTCCTTTGTCAGATAATTATTTACAGAGAAAAGGAAATCAGATAAGGAGTTTCAAACAATAACTTTTTTATTATTATTTATATAAAATGAGAAAATAAAGAAGATAGGAACTGTGACATTCAGCTGAATCCTTCTGCATTTCTCTTTTCCATTTAAAAAATACTTACAAGTGAAAATACCTTCCTCTTCTCTGAAACAAATGTAACTCATATTAGAGCAGTTAAATTCCAGACAAACATCATTATTTTACTGATTCTAACAAACTTAAATGTCCAGATTATATACAATGGAAGCTGCACTCTTACGTGTAGCTGCTGAGTTATTATTGTTAGAATGAGGACACAAGGTGGGGGGACAAGGTAAAGCCCACACACTCGCCTCCTTGCTCCTAATGATCAACCAGTGGCCCTGGAGGGCTGCCGGAGGCTCTTTAAAGGAATCAACATCAGCGTCAGAATGAAGAGTCTAATTAGGCGACTTCTGGTGCACTCAAAGCGATAATAGCCTGTACAACTGAAATCTGTCCAATTATCATCATTGTAGCACACAGAGACGCAGAAACCTGTAACATGGAAACCTTAACCCTGAGATGGAGTTGTGTGGATAAATAAAGACTCTGGGATCTGGGTCGGTCTGTGATTACCGAAGTTGTGGTTTTTCCCTCCCCTCTCTCTGACATGTGAGCATGATCTGATCTGATAAGCGCTGACATGTTTTCTCTCCAGAGACCTTTTATATCACACCCGGCACCTCCCCTTAACACTTCTCTGATTGTGCCTATTGATTGCTCCGCGCCTGCGATGGGAAGCCACAACAGACTCACATATGGTTTAATGTTTTACCGACTGAGCTTTTGGCAGCCAACGCTGCAGCCGAGAGTCTCAGACATGATTTCAAAGTGGTTTCCATGTTATTGAGCTGAGGTGCAGATGTTATCAGCAGGAGATCTTCAAGTAAAATAACAATTTACAGGTGCATCTTTATAAATTAGAATGCAAGTCCCTCATTACATACACGGTGATATTTTTTCAGGTCATTAATTGTGTTAATTTTGATCATTAGGGTGTACCCCTAACAAAAGCCCAAAATTTTGTTTCCTAGACATAAGATTAACAGAAATATATTTTAATACAGAAATTATGAGGAAGCCTAATGACTTGATAATTGTCAAACACACAACCTCCACAAGGAAGATTAAGTCACAGAGGAAATTGGATGTTGAAAGTTTCTAAGAAATTAATTGAAAGTTAAGTGGAAGGAAAAGCCGAGGAACAAAAATGTGTTATGACAGCACGATGGAAAACACTGTGACGCAAACGCAATTAAAGAATTCACAAAACCATTACCTGAGCACCAGTTGGCTTTTTTCAGACGCACAACACACAAAACCATTCAGGAAGTGGGATACAGGTCTTGCTTTCATTGTGTTAAATCCAACCTGAACCAGAAAACGCATAAGCCATGTCTTAATGCCATTACCAACTACCATTATCCATTATTCATTTTAATGAATAATGGGTAATGGACCATGGGAGGTGCCTGGTTGACAATCATTGTTGCTAGTTGTGGCAGATGTTCTATATTAAGTTGGAACTTCAAAAAAAAAAAAAAAAATGTCTGTCCATCTCAGTTTGGTCCTATTTTATGACCCGCTTTCATTTTTTTATTGCCGACTTATCCAGACACACACCAGTCCTCTCAGCATATGGTTCAGGGGTTTTCTGCAGTGGTGCAAAATACAAGTGGAGCCATGAATGAATAAATCTGGGCAAAAACATAGAGAAAAAAAAAAATTTCACTGAGGATTATTGATGTAGCCCAATGACCTGCATGGAAAGTGGAAGTTTGTTTATAGTAGTTATTTATACAGTTAAATTACAATTTACAATCAAATAATGACCAATTTGAAAGGCTGACTGTGACGTTTTGTTTTATAGAAAGGAAACTACGTTATGCAAACTTGACATTCAGTTTCATTTTGGTTAGCTTGTTGGCCTGTCACAATAGGAAATTTTACTGGACAATAAACCGTCCCACTAATTACAACGATAATATTGTTGTCTTGAGACCATTTTCAAGTAACATACTGATAATGGCATAATAAATCAAGTTTTCCATCTCAAAGAACAACAAACTCTTGTTTTGTAAAGAACGCTTAACATTGGAACAGAAAGATATTTTTAAAGCACAACCAAAACCATAAATCAAAAGGATTAGGACATCTCTGTAAACAGATTTTAAAAAGTTTTAATGATCACAATGGAAATGATCAAACTCCTTTTAATTTACCATGCGATTAATTGATTAATTGCATATTCAGCTGATCGTATCCATCCCACAGATTAAGGAAGCAGTATTTTATGCTAAAGGCGCCCAGACCAAATATTGAGTCCATCAGCTATGCAGTACATGGTCATACCTCTTAATAAGGACATTTTCTTATCAATCTTAAACTATGCATAATATCTCAGGCAGACTTCTACTAGAATTTTCTTCTTCCTTTTCACTCGTGTAGAGAAAGGGTTGTCAGAGAATGTGTTTTTAAATTAATGATGACATTTGTTTGATTGATTGATTGATTGATTGATTGATTGATTATGTAGCATTTTTTCGTTGCCCACCTTCTCTGCTGGATGTCGTGGTAGTGAGCTCGTTTCTGCAGCCTCCAGGCCTCTCTTTCCTGAGAGCTGGAGTTGTAGCTATAGTAGTGCAGCAAGAAGGGCCACACCTCGCCTCTGATGGACGGGTCGATGCCGCCAAAAAAGATAGCCTGTCGAAGAAGCAACAGGTGGGTAAATACGGCAAACACGAAGGAAGAGCCATGCTCTATTGACATTTCTTGCTAGCATGTCTTATTTCCTGCATTACGTTGTGAAAAAAGAAAACAATGAGTGTTTATTCAGCATGTCAAGCAAAAACAGGACTCTTCGGTTTCCTTATTTGAATTTCTACTGAAAAAAAAAAAAGTCTTGGTCATGGTCTAACTGCCACTGAGTCATTACAGTAGACGAGTAAACCAAACAGTGACTCAATTCCAGAGAACGCAAATGACTCAGAGGGGGTACACTGGCAGGGACAAACCCTCCCATTATTTACAGGCCAAGATGATGATTGAAACTGAAACCGAGAAGCTTGCAAGCTGAATTTCATTATGACTTGACTAACAAATATAAAAGAAAAAGGTGCGAAAATGGCCACTTTCATCAGTAGTGAAACATAGTCTGACTTGGTTTCTCATCCATACAATGTAGAGAGAAGGAGCCCCGACTTTCTAGAGTTTAGAAGATGCATAAAATGTAAGGAAGGGAGGAAGAAAAGAAAATAAAAGAGTTAGGACTCAAGTGACGTAGGGTGGACACAAGAAAGCAAGAAGAGGACAGAGAAAATAAAGAAAACAAGGTGTGGAGTAAAACAAGGGACAAAAGGAGAAAAGGACAAACATGAGAAACAAAGAAAAGATTAAAGAAGAGCTTGAGGAAGGTAGGAAAAGAAGATACAACGAAGAATAAAGAAACAAATAAAGGAAAAATAAGGAATTAATGAAGGACACAAAGAAGGAGGGAGACAACATTTAGATAAGATCGGAGATACAGTCCAAACTACTTGTCCAGGCTTGTATGTTCCTTATTCAACCTTATCCAGAAATGGAAAAAACACATCCATTGTCTACGTTCGCTCATCCAGGCAGGATGTTTGGGTAGGGCTATTTTCTTCTTTTGGACTGTGTGAGGAAGCCAGAGAACCCGGAGAGAACCTAATGCACTCAAAGCAGAAAAACCCACAGCTTCAGACTCGAACGCAGGACCTTCTTGCAGTGTATTTTCAGACTCTTTAAGAGTGTGTATGAACCGTGTATTTACCTTCCGGAGCTTGTACTCCTCCTCCACCTGTCCGCTGTGGTTGATGTGAAGAGTGTGTATGAACCGTGTATTTACCTTCCGGAGCTTGTACTCCTCCTCCACCTGTCCGCTGTGGTTGATGTGACGCAGCCAGGCGGCGACGTCCACTCGCCTGTAAAGCCTCTCCTCGGGGTGCGTCTCGGCTGATGGCAGTGTGGGCCTCTGGATGGAAAACTGCATGCAGGACTTTTCATCCGACACCTACACACAGAGTGAGGAAGAGGAGTAGAAAGCTCAATCAAAGTTTTACCAACAAAAACCCAAAAGAGAGATTGACCTTCGCCTAAGTCTGACCTGGTCTTTAGGTTGGGTTTCCCTGCAGCATTTCCACTGCTGGAAGACCTCAGCCAGTTTGTCCAGACCAGCATGATGGAAGTGAAGGATCTTATACTGGCTCTCCCTGCTGGCTATCACAAGCTGGCCACTAGTGCACGCGTCATCACTGCAATAAACCAATAAATGATGCAAAGACAAGTTCACAAGGGGTTCAACTTCATGACCCTGTAAGAATCCCCCCAGGGGATTTTGTTCCCTGCTGACCTGAAGAAGAGTCTCAGCGACCTCATGTGACCCAGGTCCACCCTGAAGACTCCACACAGCTGCTCCAGAGCCAGCAGCTTCTGTTGCTCCTCCCAGCGCATGGCCTGCGACTGGCCGCCGCCCTCGGACGGGGCGTGGCTTTCCAGGCTGGACGCAGAGCTCACAGAGTGGTTCATGGACTCCTCGCACAGTTCCCTGTGAAAACATGACTGAGGTTTTAACGAGTTTCCCACTGTGCCCCATATGTCCCTCATAAAGACGTCCATACTCATTGAACGTTTCCACACATTGCTGCATTAAAACCACAAACTTTAATGTGTTTTACGCAATTTTATAAAAAAAACAACACAAAAAAAGTGCACAAATTTGGAGTGATTTTCAAATTGTACAAATTGAATTGATGAAGTATGGGATGGATTTATCTTCAGCTCCCTTTTCTCTGATGCCTCCAAATAAAATCCAGTACAATTAACCCTTCACTGCCTAACGTGTCATTTTTGATACAAGTTCTTCAGATGCCTTGAGTGTGTTGAAAAAGTTTTGTGCATTCCAGCAAACCTCCTGTAAACAGTAAATATGTTACTGATTATACCTTACACATTCTGTGTAATAAAAAGCAAAATGCATAGAATAAAAGTGTAATATACTTTAAAAAAATGACTGCTAAATGCTTGTGTGAAATATTTTTACATGCCTGTAAAGACAAATTTTTTCATATGATGATTACAAGATGATGATACATCATATAATGAAAAGTTTCTAAATCAAAGCTGTTATTTGATTACTCATGATATTTATTTTGTTCAAAATAATTGTTTCCCTTTCAAAAATGACTTATTGTATCAGACTTTCTGCAAATACAGATGAACCATTTTTACTAATGTTTTATTAGTTTAAAAGAAATCCATCATTACATCTCTGTCTGAACACACCATTCTCACCATGAGACATTTTGGTGGCAGCATCATGCGGTGTGGACATTTTTCTTTAGCCAAAAGAAAATGGATGCAATTAAAAAAGAAACTCAGGAAGAAAACCTGCTGCAAAAGTCTTGATGTTCACTGTCTATGAGGACAGCAACCTTAAAACATTTAGCCGGAGCTGTATTTTCAGTAGCCCAGTTAAAGTTCAGACTGAAATCTGTGACAAAATATGAAAACAGATGTTCAGAGATGCTCTCTGTTGACTGAGCCTGAGCTATTTAGCAAAGAAGAATGGACTGAAATTTCAGTCTGTATAAAAGCAAAACTGCTAGAGACAAATCCTACCAGCTGTGAGTCCCTGCAGCACAAGCTGTTTCTGGAAAGTATTGATTTAGTTAGCTGTACACACAAATCTTTCATATTCTCATTTGGTTCCTCACTATTTTGTGTGTGATAGAGTCCAACAGGTGTAAACACACTGTAATGGTTGATTACTAAGCATGTCAGTAAGTCGTCAAACCAAAAAAGTTCATCTAAAGAATTGCAAGTAAAAAATGTAAAGGATACAACACAGAAAAAAACAACACTTAAAAACAAGATCTTAAAATTTATTGTACATTTTATATTATGTAGAATGAGAAATAATTCCAAACAACACGTGAAGCAAGACAGCTCAGCACTGCATCTGCGTCTCTATTGCATTCCTGCAAGAGGCTGCGAATAGGAGGAATGCATGAAGGCTACCAAAGACAAATACACACTCGCATATACATACAATAAAATCTGAGCACACACACAAATCACACTGTCCACCGACCAATTTCCCTTGTCATTCCCCTCATGGTGAGTGTGTTGTTCCGGGCACTGAAACCTGAGCTCAGGGTTCCTCGGCTTGCAGGAAGAGACACACAATCACACACTATGCATACAAATACATGGAAATATGCAGGAAAACAGGGAAAATATGTTGGCAAAAACATGCATTGCACACAATAGTAAAATATATTATAAGAAGCTTTAAATGACTTCCCTACTCTGAGTCTCTCTTTTTCACACACACATGCACGCACGCACACCCGCACATACACATAAGTGAATGAACCATGGCTAATGACCATAATGCACTCTCAAACACGAATCTAGACATGGTAAAGCGGCGAGAGGGAGACGTGTTAAACCCACTGACATTTGAGAATCAGGCATCTGAATAAAGATTTTCAGCATTGCTTGCACCAACAGAAAACCAAAAACCAGATGTTCCCCAATTTAAAAATGCCATTTCAAATATCGGAGGCGTGAAAAACTAATTATCTACCGGCAGTGAAATAGTTTTGACATTATTTACTGAAAAGGTGCAAACACATGTGGCAGCTCGGTGCTCATGCGAAAAGGGTGCAGCCAGTTTGATTTTTTTCCATCCCGTCTCTGTCATGTCTGGCTAATCATTTCCCTGTTAGCAGATGGGAAAATAACAAGCCTGATCAATCCAGGCTGCACAGCTTCCCTGTGTTATCTGCTGATTTACTGCGCTCCGTCTCGTGTATCGTGCAGTAGAGTGAACCGTTGGGGTAGAGGGGGGATGGAGTAGAGGTACAGCGAGGTCTGCTAAGGGAGTTAAGTAACATGAAATATGGAGGGAGTCATGTCTTTATAACCCCAGTGACTGTCAAGTTAGGAGTGTTTACAAGGCCCTTCAAGTCTTGTTAATTCCATCTGTCCTTCATGCTTGGAGCACATAAAAGTGCTAAAACAAGGGAATGGTCTGAAAAGTACGGATCATGCTGAAAACTACAGACACAAGCTTATGTCAGAATTAACAAGACCATTCTAAACATTTATCAGGCCACGCTGTGCAAAGTGTAAACAAGCTGTTTTGATGTCGTCGAGCCGCTGTAGCTGGCACGTCCCATCAGGCCAGAACGAAACGAAACGGCCCTGAGGCCTTTCATCATAACACTTTTCCTCTCCAGAGGAAAGTGCTGCCAGGTCACCCTGAGAACCACGGCCGAGCACACACACCCTCCCGCCCGCATCCCCAAATGCGGCCCCCATTTCCCCCGCCGGGACTTCCAGGTCCTTCATCTAATCCCCAAAAGGAACAGAGTGTCAGAGGAGAACAAGAAGGCGGGGTGGTGGGGTGGTGTGGGCCACACTGCAGCCACATGCTGGAAAACGGACAGCGCGGCTCGCCAGAACCCATGATCTACCAATAATCCCACACGGACGCACATAAAAGTCAGATGGAAACTTTAATGGCGTCATGAGTCAAGATTTGTTTTTAAGAACATTAGTTTAACTAAACAGCAGATCACTTAAAAGCCCTTTGCAGAAGTACTCAGACTGCTTTTCACATCGCCTCGCTTTGCAGCAACAAACGTCAAAGTATTTTTGGGAGAAATTTTCATGTGACAGACAAAATCGTGCATCCTCATGAAGTGAAACATAGTATGCTGCTTTTAGGTTTTTATAAATTAGAATCTTATATTGTAGCATGGATTGGTAGTCAATACTTTGCAGAAATGCCTTTTACTACCATTGTGGCTGAACGGCTTTTGGGCCATGTTACTACCAGCTTTTCATAGACTAAAACATTCATCTATTCTTTGCAAAATAGCACAAATTCAGTCAAATTGGTCAGGAAACAACTGTATAGAAAAAATAAAAATTACATCTGATCTACTGATCCAAATAACAGCCATGAACTCGTGCTTTATGTTTCACTATCCCTCCACCACAATTTCAAGACTTTTTTGCGTCTAACAGGTTTATTTCCATCCATCTTCATCCTCTCTCACCAGCATTTCTTTGCTGACACAAAACTTGCCCTCAGCAAAATGCGGTCACCACCACACTTCCCCATGGTCACCACCACACTTCCCCATGGGGATGATGGAGAAGTATTTGAAAGTTTGACTCCATTGACTTGTGGAACACTGCAGCTCGTCCAGAGCTACCATGGGCCAATAGGACAAATGAAGATAATTGGTTTTTCTGGGTTTTATTTAGAGCCTTCAGAGGCAAACACAGCACCACACCAAAGTTCAAGTAGTGGTAATACTTTGACGAGGTACTATACAAAACGTTTACACTTTAAACATTATACTTTTACTCCGCTCAGCCAGAGTTTAAAGGCTTTTAAAAGTGGTTTTGATCAATCTTCTCCAATAGGTCAGAGTTAAGTGATTTAAGAAGATGATTTGAACAAAAACAGAGTAAGCACAGAGTTCAAATAAGGTACTTGTTAAAGATTACAAGACTGACAAATTATGACAAAAATCAGAGCTGGCTTAAAGCCTCTTTATGATACTAATTGTGAACTGCACTGATAAGTGTTTACGAGCAGAACTTGCCTCGTTTTATAAAGTCAGAAGTCAACACCATCGCAAACCAATGCGCTGAGCTTTAATCACATGTTCACGTTCCTTAAGTAAAGCCTTGGGAAGGCAGTACACACTGACAGCTCCATAATCTACAGGCAAACTTTAAAGAAACTTGTTAAGAATCTTGACAGACATTGCTGTGGATTTCTTCTTTGCTCTCTTCCTCCCCTCTCTCCTTTTCCTGCCCCTCTTTTCATCCACTCTCACTCTCCCATACGCGGTTCTTTCTCTTTGAATGATTCCAAGTGACATGTTTCCAGTTCCTGGCCCCTTAACAGTGTCAATTAAAGCAAGCGAGAGAGAGAGAGAAAGAGAGATTGAGTGGGTTCCAGGATTTTGGCTGCCACTCCGCTCTCTTCTGTGCTCTAATCCGGAGAGCTGACATTCAGCCCAGCACAACAACCCTGGGAGCAGTGGGAATCAAAGGGCTTCACACAGACTTTAGGAAGAGAAGGGGAAAAAGGTGGAGGAGTTTGTGTACGTGTGAGGGGCTGCGGGGGATCTGAGAGGTGGGTGACGGCTCAAGTAAAAGAAGAGGAAAAGATGCAAAGTCAATAGTAGTGAAAAGTGATGGATGGGAAAGAAACATCTGAGTGGCAGAGAGTTGCAAAAACAGAGACCCTAATAGCAAAGAAGAGTAAAGGTTTGAATCTGCGGGGCAAACAACACTGCCAAGTCACACACTGACTGTGCTTACGCCCAGCTGGGGTCAGAAAAAGAGGTTAAAAATGCTTCACACACACACACACACACACACACACACACACACACACACACACACACACGCACACACACACTGACTGACTCATTCTCTCTGACACAGGCACACACTTTCTGGGCTGCATGTCAGGCCGAATAGCTGCGTGAGGAAACAACCACGAAGGGAATCATAAAATTAAATGACTCCGAGGTCCAAACAGCAACACAATCGCTGTCCAGATGGCTCCCCCTGATCAGAGAGCAGTCTGCGCAGGCACCACAGTTTCAGCGGTGTTTAAGCTTCGGACGAGGGGAAGCAATCACTGAAACAATCATCCGAAGCTCACAATCGAAAGCAGCTCACAATCGATGTGAGCTGCTTTGGAAAAGTCGAAAATATTTATCATCCCTCCTGCTGAAGTCATCTACCTGCTCTTATTCCCTCAGGGTCTTTGGGCTGCAGAGCCTGGAGGCACCATGTGGAGAATAAAAACAGCTCCAAATACCTTCAATTCTTTTCTTTCTGGCTCCACCTGCTGGATGATTAGAGCAACTGAAGGAATGGCAACTGGCTGAATATTTACAACAAATTATAACCAGGATTTCAGTTAGTTATACAGCAAGCCATTACTACCTCTTCATATATTAATCTGCAATTTAAAACAGTTGTATGTCTTTAGAAACTGCTTTTGCACTAAACTCATAGGAAGCATATTCAGAGGAAGGACGTGGCACACCATCTAAAAGTTGATCAAAGCAAATATGTGCAACTAGGCAAAATTAGTTGCATCTCGGATTTCATTAAACACAACTTTATATGACATTTTTAATTTTATATCAGCTTGGATTCACTAATTTTGAGGCAAGAAGCCATGAGCTGGATAACAGGATTTTAAAAATATATCAATATCAAATCTCTGAAGTTCTAAGTACATGTAAAGGTTTACTGAAACAAAACACTCATCTTGTCTTGCACATATAAAACCTTTGGTTAGATTCATCTGATAGATCTTTTGTGCCATAATAACTCTCTGACTAAAACAATGAAGGAATGCAAGCTCCTCCATTCTCTATATAATCAAAAGCAAATAAGTGTAAGTAAAACAACAAAATATCCAACTTTGTTTTTTAAAAATTAACACTTCAAAAAACACAGCATCAAAAAACGTTTATACTATCCAGCAAAGAAAACCCAAGTACAAAATATAGATTTTATATTATGACATGCTTTATGGAAAACTGTGTGTTATAAGAGTTTTAATAGATGTAGTGTTTTAAACATGAACAGCAAAGTAAATGCAATTGCTTTGATATATTCAATGAACATACAAAAAATACAAACAGAAACACAACATATTAGTATTTAATCTAACAGTCACCAATCACAGGCAATGAAGGGAAAATTGGCTGAAAACTACACATGGGGCAGGAGCCAAAAATGCATCTACTATCAACACCTATGAGTTGTAAATACACAAATACTTTAAACTTATAGTTGTGGAAAAACTAGTATGCATCTTGAGGAAATATTAATATTTTACCCTCCAAAATACTAATAAAAAAACGTATTCTTAGGAAGGAAGAAGTACAATGAGTGAGATGTTTCTAAAATAATAATATTGCACACTGATGTCACGATGACAATATATTTGTAATATTTTGTGCAGAACTAATTACAAAAAAAGACCATGTCATCCACTGGCTCACTGACCTGCTTTCAGGGTCCAGGAAGACGGAGCCGCTGCTCTCACAGAGAGCCTCGCTGACAGGCGACAGGCAGAACGGCGAGGAGAAGGTGTCCGAGTCGGAGCCCATGGTGCTGTCCCGGCTCACCTCGTCCGACAGCTCGTAGGACCCTTCGTCACCCTCCTCCCCGGCTAAAAGAAGCTGCTGCTGGTTAGAGGAGGGGTCCGAGCCGCTCTCACCCACCAGGCTCTGGGCAGAGATGCTGCTGGTGATGTTCCTCTCCTCGTCATCCTCTTCCTCTGGAGCGGCCGCTGGAGGACGTGAGCGCGGCCTGCAGAGGATGGTTGGTTCGAAACGTCACAAACTTCGGTAAGACTTTATTTGACAGTGCATAAGACTGACATGACAATGTCATTAACATGACATAAAACCTGTAATGAACATGAAGGAGTCTTTATGAATGTTTATGATTGTGGTCATAAAGTGTCATTTGGTAAATAATGACACTTCTAATGCAAAGTTGCTCTAAACGTTTCATTGGAAGTCCATTAAAAGTGTGAATTTTGCATTAAAGTGCCATTATTTACAAAATATCAAGTTGGCACTTCTTTATATACTTCTTTATTTTCAGAATCTACCCATATTGTGTTAATATGCACAGATCTGGTGCCCACCCTTGTACCTCCTGCCTCTGCGGCGGGCGTTCCTGCGCACAGGCGAACTCTCCGGAGTGATGTATCTCAGCGCCTCCTCGTCCTGCCTCTGGATGCGGGAATTCGGCACCCACGTCAGAATCAGCGTGGAGCCCAGGCACTCGTCTTTCTCCACGTGTACGCACAAGTATCCTGCAGGGGGCAACAAAAACCATGTTGATGTTATAAAAGAAAGATATTTTATTAATCTTTATAAAAATAAAAAAAAAATCTCCCTTTCAAAAATGTTTTAGTTAAACTCAACACTAAAATATGTCTCATAAAAAATAAACCCTCATGCACACTCCCATAATGATCAGGACATTTGTTCATGTTTATTTCTCAACTCTATCCCAGGCATTTCCATTGAACTACATGACATGGTGGTGTTTTCATAAAAACTCTCTGGCCCTGAGCCTTGAGCTAAGCTTCAAGTTTTTTGGTGTTGGATTCTCAGTGAGTTTTTTTAGCCATTGCTGCTCAGTTGTTTTTTTTATGTCTATGTGAAGAGGAGAGCTGAGCTGAACTCCATCTTGTAACAAAAGGTATGGGAGCTGAAGAATCCAAAATACAACAAAATCCATTACATAGCTTTTCCTACTTAATGATATTGACGAATACTGTGAATTTCTGCCTTTTATTGTGGACTCCAATTTGTTTGTTATCCCACATCTCAGAAACCACTCGGTCTTCAAATATGGATTGTATTTCTAACTGAAACTGTATTATTTAGTACATTTTAGGTGATGGTTTAAATCCATCATAACACATCTCTATGGTCATATGAGACACAGCCAAATAACCTCCAACTTCACCGGAGCTCTCTATTATAAACAGGTGTAAGAAAAAGCAGGTAGTTCTGTATCTGTGCAGCCAAACCTGGGTGGTGCTCAGCCAGGCCCGGGAGGGGCTCCGCAGGGTGCACGCAAACATTATTCTTTGAGAAGATGATCTCGCCATCCAGCCCCGAGCGCAATGATGAGCCCCCCGCCCCGGGGTTTAAGGTCAGGAGGTCGGAGGCCTTGGAGGAGGCACGCCGAAGGAGCCGACCCAGAGACATCTCCTCAGGCACCGGGACACTGAGCCCATCCTCTGAAAGCAACCGGACAGCAGAGAGAGACGTTAGAGCCTCATGTGGTATTTCACAAGGATGGAGCACAGAGAAGAGGACTGAGTATCAGGCAAAATCATTTCTGTCTATTTAATAGGCACAATATTGACCCAGTTTCAATGAACTGACAATATTGCTATTTAAAACTTCAAGTGTTTCCAAGAATTGTGATCCCCTGCACTCTAAGGTTGTCAGAGATGGGAACCAGAGTCATAGCATCACAAATTATCTTAGGAAAGACCCACCTCGAATGGTTGCCACTGAAAAGTTCAATCTTTAGAAAGCACAGCTCAATTATCACACCAAAAAACCAGAAGCTGCCAACTGAAGTCTGAAGAGAAACCAACCAAATAAAGTAGCCCATTTAAACAGGAGCTGCAAGCTGTTCTTCTTATTTTTGACCACCAGATGTCACTCAAGAGTACTGGGTGATAAAACTAAGTTTCATTGCTGCAGAAAGCATCCTTTGGGCTTCACTAGAACATAAAAAAATGCCTCAATCTTTCTCATTCTGAAGCAAATCATACCGATCTTTCTGCTACAGCTGTCACAAGGGCAGAAGAAGCAGTGTGTCCAGAAATAAACTACCGTAAATGATAAAAAGATTCCTGGAAATTCTCATAAACTTTAATGTCAAAAACAATTATAGCTTACCACTGAATAGATACGATGAAATTAAAAGGCTGGGTTTTTTATTATTTTTGATGGAATTAAACATCAAATTACTTTACAAGGCATTCCACTAAATATGGCTGACTATGTAAAAACTTAAAAAGACAGATGAGGTGTAGAGTTTAAGGTCAAATGCAACCCAGCCTGGCTCTAAAGTTGCAGAAATCCTCAACAAACTTCCCCTCCTCAGACACACATGCTAATATTCACTGCAGTGTCCTTACTGCAGAGCTCCCCTCTCACCTCTCCTGACTTGTTCAGCATTTCTCAGAGCTGTGCACCTGCATCTACTAAAGCAGCTTCAGGTCCTGCGTGTGTGTCAGTGTGTGTCCTATTTGTGTGTGACTAAATGTTTCCCACCTTCTGCAAACAGCAGAGAAACACAGTGATGGACAGTGAGCAAACACACTCTGCTCCATCTGTGTGAAATTCCAAGCTTTTATCAGGAGCCAACAGATGTCATCCACGTCGACCGCTGAACTGGGACCAGCGGGTTTCGCTGCCTGAGTTTGAACTGTCCGCTCTGGAGAAAGCTTTGTGGGATGAAATAAACTTTCACTTGGAACAGAAGGAACTCCTTTGGTTTAGATTTTTTTTTTTTTTTATTCTCTATTATTAAAAGGAAACATAAAGCAATTAAAGTAATTTTTCCTTTAGCTCCTGCTTTTTTAATCAGTCCATCCCACTAATCTGTTCTTGTATGGTTAACGTTCTTCATGTTGGATCAAAGTCATATCTGCGTAACCTTGCTCCTTACTTGGCTGAACACTGACACATACTCCCCACTCTATCTCAGGAATGTTCCCTCTTTTTTCCTCAGGGAAAGAACGTGGGGGGTCGGGGAGGGGAGCATGTTTACCACCACTTGATTAAGCAGGCACCTCACTTCCTGATGCCAAGCCTCACACAGGAAGCGTACCAGCACAAGATCTGGGCATTAACTCAAAGAGAAGCTATGTGGTTGGCAATCATTTCACTTCCTTCTGAAAAAGTAGAAGTGTGGCTGTTTTTTAGGTCAGAGATTTACCGTTGGCACAGAAAAAGTGTCTTCTATCCCAAGAACATTGGTAAGCTAATCCTGAGATTCATATCTAAAAGTAAGTCTTAAAGTTTTGATTATTTGTTAATGCAAAATTAAAGAAAATATTTGAAATACTTAGCTCAAATTAAAAACAGATAATCATATGGAAAGTGATTAAAAAAAAGTTGAAGAACCTAGCTAAATGCATCGAGACTCTTAACAAGAAAAATGCCCCAGGAGCAAGAATGGAAGTGTCCATATGTCACGACTGGCTGGAAGCTAAGAGAACAGGAAGTAGATAAAAGAGAAAAAAAAATCAAATACAAACAGTTTAACAGCGAGGATTACCTTCAATAGAAAGGGGAATAAACAGAGCACATATAGATAGTGACAGCTTTAGAAGGGTTACAAGTTGGGTTAAGGAAAAAAGACAACTTAACACAGAAGCAAGAATACTTCTGACAGCAATAACTTTATTAGATTTAGATTTAAAAAACTGTGTGTATACTGACAGTACACAGTTCATGTCAGGAAGGTTTCAATCAATAGCTCAATCTAGAATAAACAAAACAACTATACAAAGAAGCACTTAGCCAGGGATACTTTCTGTGAGACAGGAAACTAACAAATATACATACCTAGTGGTATTAATAGCTTGGTCAATTTACCTGAGCCAGGAAAAAGACACAGCTAAGCAAAATAGCACATAGGGAAGAATACATTCAACATAAAAAAAAAGAAAGGACATCAGAAATGGAAGTGAATATGCACTGGTGATAGCAGAATATGCTTGGTCAATGTTTGTCCAGGAGAAAAAAAAGGCTGGCTAGCCACAGAAGTACTAAGAAAGGAGTACTTTCTATAGGGAAGAAAACAAGGAGAGTAAGCACAATTTAGTCTATGCAAAACGCAGGAGATAATGGAAGCACTGGTATTTCTCAATTGCCTCTGTCCAGAAAATAGATATGAATAAACACAGAACCACTGAACCAGGAATACTTTCTGTTGCACTGAAATATATACTAGATAATAAATTTAATTCAGATCAAATCAGACTATGAACTTGACCTGAGTCTGAAATAATCAAACTTTTCTAGACAAGTGCTGCAGCCTTTCTATCCTCCAAGCCACCTCATTAAACTACATCTAAGAATAGCAAGGCCCCAGATCTATAAATTTACTCTACAGACAAGGTGCTTCATCAAATAACACCACACAAAACTGCTTGCTGGTACGAAAGAGTAACAGCAGCAGCTGTATGGCACGAAAAATGTTGGTTGACCCCATGTGAACTTTCTGATAATGTGGAATTCAGATCTTTGCACATTACAGCTTTCTGCTGCTTCAGAGCTACGAGGAGCTATTTACTGCTGAGCTTCAATGCAGTGGGGTGACCGGGGTCAGTGTCAGGTTCAGATTCAGGTTCACACAGGCTGATAAGAAGAAGCTTCCTCTTGCTCTCACTTCATCCCTTAATCCCGCCAACAGCTCAGCGTGCCCACAGCCGGACTCTCCCCTCTGACCTTTCTGCGTTTCATCAGACATCTCAGGAATGAGACGCCTTCCTAGATTCATTTCCTCTATCCGATAATCAATGGAAAGTTTTCTACCCATTTCTTCTTAACCAACTGTCTGACATATTTTTTTAACCTCAAATAAGAGAATAAAAACTACACAAAGAAAGTTCAGCTGCGAGGGCAGCAGCCACAGATAGCTTCTCACTTCTGTTGACATGTGAATGGAAGATCTCTCTTTCATATCCAGTATTCACGAGGTTGCCCAGGGCAGCTGAAAACAGATCACCCTACAAAACAAGATCCTTATGGACTCCAAGTCATGAGGAAACTCTTTTGGGTGCTTCAAAAACATGTTTCCTGTTTCAGGAGGAATATTATCTTAACAATGATGTCATAAGCTAATATACAGCATCTCCTAAAGGTTCAGGACCAGAAATTAAATCCAAAGAAGACCTAGAACCTCAATTGCAAACTGAACAGCAGAATGTATAGCCCTGCAGAGGTTAGACAGCCGAGACAGTCACTAGCTCATTGTTGCAAAGCATTAAGTGTACGATTGTATCAAGTTTCTTTATCATCATCACAGCTTTTCTTTATAATAATGAAGGAAAAATCTTGAACAAGTTTACATATCTAAGATAGGAGTTTGTCAAAATTTGTGAATCGAAAGTACAAGTGTAGAATATTACAAAGCTAGTGCATTTTTTGTTTGCTTCTTTCTGAAGTTTTTATCTCTTTAAATATGTAAAAGGAAACAAAACCAATTTTACTGTCTTTTAGTATATGTTCCTGACAACTAAAAAGAAGAACGGCTGGAATTTCAATTTGATATTTATATTTCAAAGCAAATATTTTTGTAAAGTTTTTTTATGCTCTTTCTATAACTGGTTTGCAGTGAGAAAATTAAGTCACCACAACAAGCACTTCAAAAAAAAAAAATCACAAAATAAATATAGCTACATTTTGTGTATTTTGTTTAGAAAACAAAATATACAAAACAGTTTGATTTCACCCAGGATATATTTTATATGTTTTGTAGCTTTTCCTATAGCCCCGTGAGCTACATGTAAAAAAAAAAAGCACAAACAAACACAAAAAATGTCCCCTCTCGGTGAAGCAAATACTTTGCAGGGTTAAAGTGCGATTGACTCCTTTGTGAGAGCCAGATAAATTCCTAGATAAATTTTGAGAAAGTCCACCAAAGTGAACCAAGAGACACGTCAAGCGTGGGGATGAGTGGAGGGAGAAAACAGGGTGGTGGTCTTCCTGTCCTGCAGAATAACCATTCAGAGTGAATGGAAAGTCATTCACTATTCCATGCACATTATTCCAACTCCTGACTCTCCACCAGGTGAGGCAATGAGTGAGATGGTTTTACACCTGAACTGTGAAGAAGTTGTTCTAAGCTTCACCATTGCAACCAATCTGCCTAAAAATTCGACTGTTTAGGCAGTTTGACCTGAGGAGGGCAGCACTGAGGCAGGTTCAGGCAAAATATTGCTGAACTGAACAAATTTACACAAAACAAAAAGCCAAAATTTGTACAGAAACATAAAGATAGAGCGCTAAATACTTAGTTTATCAGCAACATAAAGTTAATATGGGGGTTAGTTACACTTCAAATTGTGGATTCGAGGGTGTCGACTTTAACAAAAGGGGTCTTTTTTTTTTTCCTTTTTGGAGTCTTATTTTCATTCTAATAAAATCCACGTCAGCAAACCATTCTCTTAATTTGAAGTCATTCAAAATAAATACTTATGTCGATGCGTTTAAATATCGAACAAGGAAGAAGTCTCAGCTTTCAGTTGCATGAAGATGGAAAACCGGCATCTGTATTTTTCTCAGCAGCAATTCTTAGTATTTGCTGGGTGAGTGAGGATGTTCTCTCTCTCTCTCTCTCCCTGCCAGCCTGCTTATGGCGGGACGAGCCTCGGCAGCATCCGCCTGACAGCAGCAGATGGACACGGCTATTTACACCAGGCCTAACATTGCTTCCTCTGGGTTACATGTCCGAGCAGGGACTCTGTGTCAGCACCACCTCTAACGTGGATATTTTAGCTGTCAGAGGCTCGCCTGGGGGTCTTTGCAAAACAGTGTAAAAAAAAAAAAAAAAAACACACACACATTCTTATCGGCCAGTGAATGATACAGTGACTGGTGTGCGCACACCTGCTCCAGCGACAGGAATAAACGAGCAGAGATAGCAGCAGCATGGAGAGCTCTCACCTTCAGTCCCGCCGCAGGAATCTACAGCCCACTCCGGACAACCATCTCTGCAAGCGGACAGAGCCCCAGCGCTACGAACCGGGCCTGGGTTCGGCTCCTTTCCACGGGTCTGGCTCGGGTTAATATAAACTCAGCTCTCGTTTTTTTTTATTTTATTTTTTTATCGCAGAGGTTTATCACTGTATGAGGCAGCGCCGCACGCCTAACTGCTGCTGTTTCAATGGCAAAAGTATACACTTCCGCTCTGGACTTTCAAAGTAAAACTATCTTTAGGAAGTCATATTCCTTTATATTTGAAACATGCTTGACACTTTAATGTAAAAATACAATGGTTTTTACTTCCTGAAATATCTTTGCCTCTTTAATAGTCTTGACTTTACGTCACAGCCCCGAACCAATCACTCCTCATATGTAGCTACTTCCGGCCAGTAGTATTACTGAGACATAACTGGAAATGTGGGATTTTATGATGGATTTTAGATGTTTTGGCATGCAAGTTACGTTTTAAAGGTCTCCAATCAGTGCTAGAATTCAATTGTTCCACCATCAGGACCAGAGCATCATCACACTTCTGCTGTCTCCAGCTGCCTGTTTAAAACCGGTTTCTAACACAACAGCAACCTGCAAAAAATATGCATAACGAGGGATATTTTTTCAGAAATTTTCAGATTACGACCCTAAATTTCAGTAGGATTTTGTTTAATACATCAACTCAAAGAAGAGGATGAAAGAGTGGCATGTATTTGGATTCATCTGTCTTTACTCTGATACTCTGAAATGTATAAATCCATAAATTCTGTGAGGGAAAATTCGCTCAGTAATTTGTAATTTGATTTTTTTTTTAAATATATATATATATATATATAGATTTATTTTTAGTGATTCATCTTGTGGTGGAATGACTTGACTTTGGGGAGTAATAAAGTATTATCAGCAAGCAAATGCAGCATCTTATCAAGGTCAAAAAGTAAAATCACAAGATAAAAATGTATTTTTTGCATATTTTATAAACACTATTTACAAAGCAATATTTACAAAACAATTTTTATATGTCACTAACTTATCCTGATTTTAAAAAAATAAAAACAAATGACTTAGTTTACATTCAAAGGCTTAAAGAAAATCTGCTGATGTGATGACAGAATAATGCAGCTGATCATTTTAGCAGCACAGGGCAAAGGCAAAAAATATGACAAAGTTGGTGCATCATAGAACCCACTGGATTGTAAACGTCTTTGACATAGGCAAGGCCAGAGGAGTCACTGTTAGAACCTACAAGAACAGGCACAAAGAAAATGTGGTTCAGTTTGCAAGATGGTGAACTGGAAGGCAATATTATTTTTGCTGTAATTGAAAAGCATCAAAGCAAAGAGTACTGTCTAACCCAGAACTCACCTTTGTGTCAGTCTTATACGTAAAGTCTGTAACTTTCTCTCCATTAACCAAGACATAAAGAGGTTGTGAAGGCACTCCAAACACCTGGACGCCTCCCAGAAGAAGACTGGCCAAGGCTCCATTGAGGTTGAGAGGGTTGCTGACTATCTGCGACTGAAGTAAAGCGGAAATAATTTAACACATCTGTTAGTCAGAGTCCAAGTAAAATCCTGATCATATTCAGTACTCACAAAGATTAAAACTTCCAGATCAAACACATTTTCACTCTCGTCTTAAACAGGCTTCAAACATCTTGAAAGGGTTTAGTTGAAATGGGATGAATACTTCTGCTGACCTCTGTCCCTACCTGTCCAGCAGTGAAGTTAACATAGCAATAATTTTGTGTTTCAAAAGTTTTGAGGCTGTCTCCATCGTCCCAGAACAAGTCCCCCTGTGCCCAGCCATTAGTGGACAGCGCCACCGTCAGGAAGAAATGGTTTTCACGTGAAGCTGCAGTGGTCAAAGCAGGTTCCTTCACACAAAACAAAGATTTTGCAGTATTTCAAAACAGTTTTTTAAAAATTGAAATACAGCAACACATTACGAAAGACACTATCAAGCTAATGAATAAACCAGAATTAACCTTAAACTGTTTTGTGCAGTTTATTAGGCAAATCTTGCAAACTAAAACACGAGGAACAAATTTTCACTTTATCCATTAAGCTGAGAAAAACTGAAATAAATAAAACCCAAGCTACTTTCTCTGTAATTCTGTAGCGCTGACTCTCACCTGTTGGGGGATGATGTGGCCCTCCCTCACATGAACATTGATTGTTTCCAGAGGGGCCAATAGCTGAACGTACTGACCATCACTGTGGGACGGCTGACCCTTTGAGAAAGCAAGAGACGTAAGTGAAATAAATGATGTATGAGTTTTAACACTTTTTGCAATTAAAAAAGTGAGAACATTATTTTGACTTTCAAGGCATTTCTCTACTTGCTTTGTCCTTTTAAAGGTTGATCTTTTTTGCCCAATATTATTTGCAAAATAGCTTAAGATCAGTCTGAATACATAAAGAGAGCCTGTGAAAATAATTTATTTTAATCTTTAGGCATTATGTATTATCAATTAGCATTGAACTTTGACTGGACCATTCCAACACATGACAATGATTTCATCTTTTATTATAGTCTCATGTATTTTGTAGAGGGCTTCCCACCACATATGGGGTTTTGCACTTTGCCTAAAAAAGTTTCATTTTGGTCTCATTTTAGCAGAGCACCTTTATTCTGTGATTTAAAATATCCAACTGGACTCTATTTACTAGTTTCGGTGAGTTAGTAGCCAAATTGGTCACACCGACCTTTATGGAGGGTTTCGGAGTAAAGGGAACTAAACACAAAAGCACTTATCCAATTTTTTGTGTCAAAGGATTTCCAAAAAACAAAAACCATCAAAGTTTGTGGTTGTAGTTGTAAAATGAAAATATAAACAGGTTCAAAAGGTGTGAACACTTTTATAAGTAACAGACTGGCTTACTGCTTACATTGTGCAGGTGGTACCAAGTGCCAGCTGGTAGGTACGCGCTCAGCTCTACTGCCCCTTGCTCTAAAACAGGACTGATGAGAAGTGAACTCCCCCACAGGAACTGTTGGTCTATGGTCTGACAATGAGGGTCGGTGGGAAACCTGAGAGTTACAAAAACACAGAGAAAAGAATGAAAAAGGGTTGAGTTATTTTAGTTTCATGTTACATTAAAAGGACAGAAGAAGAAAGTACATACTCCATGAAGAGGGGCCTCGCTACAGTGTCAGCAGATGTGTGTGCACGATGGAAGAGTGTATAGAGAAACGGGAGTAGGGAGTAGCGAAGGTTCAACGCACTCCGCATGGCTGCTTGGGCCTTCTGCCCAAATACAAACGGCTCCTGAGGCTGAGGGACAGGACAAGTGAAAGCAGGGAAACTTCTCATGATATGAAACAAATGCTCACAAATCCCCATTACACTATAAAAACACTCATAAACTTTGAGTCTCACAGCATTCGGCTTGTCATTGTGGTTCCTCATAAACGGATAAAAGGCGCCAAGCTGCATCCATCGCACACACAACTCCTCGTTGGTGTCGCCTTCAAAGCCGCATATGTCCGCTCCCACCAGGGGAATTCCAAACAGGCTGAACTGCAGCACGGCTACGTAAAAATAGCACAAAAGGAAACCATTATATTCTGCCCCAAGTTTGTAGTGAGACCAAATTTCCACAAAAATGCACTGGCATGACCTTTGACACTTGGCATTTACTCACCAGGGATGGAGAACCGAAGTTGCTCCCAGTCACTCCTCACGTCTCCTGTCCACACTCCAGAAAACCGCCCGATGCCAGGGAACGAGGAGCGAGACAAAACAAAGGGTCTCTTTCCCTGAATGTTCATCAGAGCGCTGAGATTGAAAACATAGTAAACAGGATTAATGCGCAGCAAGTCCAATACCTACATTTGTGTGTTAAGAAGTTGCTTTATTGTAGTTTTTATCTCTTTATTTTTGAATTGGTAAATTTGTGTTATTTTATAAGAACACCAATTCAAGTAATAATAACATTGTTGCATAGTCTGACCTGTGCGTTGCATAAGCTTCAGTCAATCCGTACAGATTGTGCAGGTTGTAATGACTGGACAGCTGCTGCTGTGCTGACATGCATATGGTTCCTGAGTTCAACTGGCCTCCAATCACCCCTGTTTGTGTGATATTTGGAGAAGATTTATAGCTGCAATCTAATTGGGTAAAGAAAAGTTGTTGTTTTTTTCATTTCCATCTATAAAATATTGCTACCTCTTGAACTTTTTTAGATTTTTTTTTTATCCCAAACTTCAAAATATTTTATTGGAATTCTGCGGCACAAAGTAGTGAAGAATTGTTCTGTGAAAAGACATACTACATTAATTTAAATAATTTCACAAATGAAAATCTAAAAAAGCCTTTTTATTCATACCTATTGTGCATTACTTTTTGTTAGTTCATTAAATAACATCCAAAACATACACAGATACAAACGGTGTGAATACTTTTTTGGGCTACTATTGTTGCAAGCTAGTGACACGTATCTAATACACTCACTAGGTGTATATGGTGGTTTCTCAAGCTCGCTGTCAGGGCAGCCCACCACTGATCCCTGAACAAAACTGGACGGTTCATTCATATCCTGGTAGAAAGCAACAGCACAATGTCAATTATTTTAGAGATTTAAGCCCAAATATGTCCTTTAGATGTATACCAATGATCTGTTTAGTACGCTTCTTTGTTTTTGTGTACTCACAATCCACAGACCATCTACAGAAACTTTAGAGAAGAAGTCTCTGATGCAGTCCTCCCACCACTGCCTGGCCTCGGGCTTGGTGAAGTCAGGAAATGCTGTTGGGCCGGGCCAAACCTGTGTACACAAACACCTAGCTTATATGAAGGTAAATGAAGAGCTTGGTGCTCATGTGACTCAATATAATGATCTAAAAATGGGCTCAAACCTTGCCTATCAGAATGTCTCCAGTCGCATTCTTAATAAACACGTCTCGTTTCACACCATTTTCAAAAGGCGGGTATGTTCCAGGGGGGCTGGTGCTGCTAATGCCAGGATCCTAGGGAAGAAACGAGCCGAGATAAAACACTGGAGTTTCACTGTAAAAGAGTTTTGCTGCCATCTACTGGATGAGTTGGTCAACAACTACTTATGATTCAATTTTATTGAAGTTGCTGTGAAAAAATGGTTGTAGATCCTGCTTCCAAATAAAAAAACCTGTGATAGTTAAAATGTCAAATTTTAAAGATGTCCTACCAGAATGAGGATGTACTTTATGCCTTTCTTATGAAACTCCTGGACCATCTCCGGAAGATCACCAAATCGCACAGGGTCAAAGGTGAACACTCTTCGCTTGTCTGCATAGTCCAGGTCATTCCATTGCACATCCTGGAGGTGAAAATCATTAAATACTCTCAAAAATAAATGAAGCAACTGCATCAAAATATTTACACTTTCGATTTTTACAAAGTCCGACTGATTTTGGTATAACTGATCCCCGTCGGTATTATTATGAAAGTGATAAAATTACTGAGCCTTTTGCAATATTTGCAGACTTAATTTTTAAAGTTCTTTAATATGCTTCTACAAATTAAAACCAAAATTTTTCAGATCACTTCTGTCTGCATGCAGTTGACATTTATGACGTAATTAAGAAGCTGACATATTACTAAACTCAGACGTGGACTTTTAAGAATCCAAATGTGTAAAAAGTTAAGTATATTTTTTCCGACATACAATCAGCATGTGGTTCTGTTTCATTTACCATGGGAAAGTTTGCACTGTGCATGCGTTCTGCAACCATGCGGGTTGCATTAGTAGTTGTATAACCCCAGCGACAAAGATGAAAGCCCAGAGACCAATAAGGAGGCATCATGGGATACCCTGGAAAAAGAAACAAAACAATGTCCATTCAAAAGTCACATACATGTTTGTACGTCTCGTACTATTTGGATACGTGTTACAAGAGCTCAGTAAAACAGGAAAAGACATACCAATGACCTGAAGGTATTGTCGTACCACACTTTGAGGGTCAGGACCCAAGAAAACGTACAGATCCAGGATTCCACCAGTGGATACCCAGGTGAGAGCGGGTGTTGGCTGCAGTATCACTTCTGCAGAGGCATTTCAAAGGAGTTGCATATACTATATTTAAGACAGAATATGTCCACACAGTAGAGACTTTAAAAACACAATGAGCAGAGGGAAAGAGAGGACTACCGATTGCATTGCTGTTGAGAAGAAAAACTCCATGTGCTAAGCCGTCGTCTTCCTGCACTATGTAGAACGGATGGGAGCCGTAGAGGTTAGCGTCAGCCTGTAGTGAAAGACAGAAGTTTAAATATGCAGCAGGTATGCATATAATTCATTCTGCTGAATATCATTCTGCTGATAATATTTGGAAACCCATTTGGTGCACTCAGGTTGGTGCACTCACTCTAACAGGCTCACATGTGGTGCCATGTCTCTGTTCCAAAGAGTCCATGATGTCCAGTTGAGGTCAAGGACGAGAGAGGTGTAATGTTCTCCAAGGCCGGACACCAAGGAGGAGGCCAGAGAGGTGGACAGCTGCAGGTATTGGTCAGCAAACAGCAAGGGAGCAACTGTGGTGTTCATACTAAACTCAGAAGGCAAAGAAACAGATAATCTTTTATAAATTTCTTACTAATCATGGCAGCAGACAGGAAAAGCTGGGCAGGTACGACCTCCACAGGGATTAAAGAAAGAGATGCATACAGAACCCTTCCATTGGACTTGCGTCGCACTATGAAACCGAAGGGATCATGCTGGAATTCGGTTGTGTAGAGAACATCCTGGGTATATGCTTCTGTCTGAAAGCTACCAGCAGGGAGGGGGACTTCATATCGCTCAGAGGATGGATCCTTTAACTACAGAGAAAACTTATGTCACTCAAACCCCAAAACAACCAAAAACATTCATATAAATGGAGGTGAAGAATTAAATGTCCTGAAAAAAGTTATTTAAATAGAGTTTGTCTTGGAAGAGATATTTATACACCTGAACCTTTCCCTTTTTTCTTTGGTTATTTCATTTGACGTGTGCAAATAATTATCTGCAGAAGTCACAAAATTAAATAAGTAAACTGAGTCAATGTGTGTTTAATTTAAACACTGGAAATAAAGGGGGTTCAACTTCCATTGTCACAAATACTATGAAAATTAAGTGGCTTAATTCAAAAGCACATCTCATTTTACTTATTTTCAAAACCACATATCATTTTTATGTCACTTTGCAATAATGCGCCACATTGTGCTCCTCTAACATAAAATCTCTGTTAAATATATTGAAGTTAATACGTGAAATGTGAAAAATGTGGAAAAATTTCAAGGGGTATGAATGCTTTTGGAGGGAACTGTACAACAAACTCAGAAATCTAATGCATTATATACAATTACTGGCATAAACAACCACGAACTGCAAGAAAGCTCTAAACAAAGCGTGTTGAGTGCAAAAACACTTTAAATGAGAAGAGTTGCACACGTTTTGAACTTAAATACTCACAACAATGTGAAAGCAGCTTGCAGTCTCCGCTATGACTTCCAGGCTCAGAGTGGAGATATCTCTGGGGAGATAGGAAGGGCTGGCCCTGGTCAGGGTGGCAGTCTGACCCTTCTCGCTGGGGGTGAGGGGTCCCATGTTATAACCCGGGTACAGGACAGGGAAGAAGCACCAGGGTGGTCCCGCAGATCCAGGTAGAGGAGCATAGCAGCACCCTCTATCCTCACACTCCTCTTGGCTCAACAACCTGTCCCTGGCACAGTCAAACCGACTCTCTGGAGCTGTGGTGCATTCAGTTTTTCTGGAATTTTCGGTTCTTTGGGGACTATCTGACTGGATGTCACTCTTTGAAATGCTCTTTGGTTCTCTGGGATAGGAATAAGCAGGCGTTTTACGTAGCATGACTTCATAATGATCAAAATGACCTGACCTAACGAGTCTACCTTCATTGCTGAACAAAAGATCCCTGTATAAACATGCTAACAAAGACAGTGAAAGGAGGAGCGCTGTGGTAGACAAAACACCCATCTTTTTCAAACAATCAAATAAATTCCTGTTTAGCACACCGTGCTATGTCAAAGCTATTTCTGCTAATTAAAAACATACGACTCAAAAATTGAAATTAAACTGTCATTAACAAAAAGAAATGGCAGGAGTAATAAAACTCACGTTAAAACCAACAAAAGCTACATAGGTAGCAACATAGCAGCTAAAAACACTAAGGCAAGCGTGCTAGGACAAACAAACTAAAACGCTAATGCTTCAGGGTAAAATCCAGTAAACGAAAACTCCTCATCGACAAACCGATAAGAAAACGGTATTTAAATGTGCAGAGTACTGAATATTATTTTTGTTGTTTCTAATTAGGACTTTTGGTCAACTGTTTCTATATTCATAGACTTTAGTTCACTACTTTTAATGTAAATAAATCTGCCTCATTACCTATCCAAAACCAGTGGATCGATTTTCACCTTAATGTTGTTGAACAATATTTTTGGCCATCCACATTCAAGTCACATCCAAGTCTTGGAGGTTAGGGAGATGAAGAAAATCTAGAAGGGATTGTACTTACTGTAATAATGCTACTGAACAAGAACTTTAAGAAAAAAAAAACATTAAAAATAAATACCACTTCCCTACATATTCAATTATTTTTCTCTCATCTTCTTTATGATTGACAAGTCTATTTTCAAGCTGAAATAATTAGTATTAAATTTGATAACTTCAAAATGATACAACTTCAGTTTAAAAAAATGCTTTTTATTGCATGGAGATATGTTACACATAAGGCTTTGAACAACAAACATGTTTAAAAGCTCCAAAGATTCTTTCATGAGATAAAATAAACATTTAACATGAAACAAAACCAGTGCTCACTAACTAGTTTACAGATTTACTCTATCAAAATTAGGCCTTTGAAAGTTTTTGTAAAGCATATTCAAGGATTTTCTTGATTTAGCCATGGAAAACATTGTTCTTCAGCTCAAAGCAGCAGATAGTGGTCCACACTATTTTATGAAATGTTATATATGTTAATACATCGAGAAATAGAAAGAAGAGCAAACATTGAGAAATGTCCATAAATGGTCTTACCACTAACAAACCACAGTGCAGTACTCGATGACTAACATGATAACTTGTGCAAGAGCTTGTTTTGAGATTAGCATTTAATAAAATAATACTTATGTGATTTCTACTTTTTGACAAGAATGTTGCATGCTACGGGACCTCTAAAGGTGAATCCCAGGTAGAAGGTAATGTTTTCATTACCATGAGGCACTGAAGGCACAAAGAGAGGCAGGATATTGAACTTCTTTTTCTGGGGGCCCTCAAGGTACACCACCCTGTCCTCCGTCCATCCAGAAACACGTTTCAGCATGGTGGCAATTTCAGGACTTTTCCATGCCTCACCTCTGAACCACTTGAGGCGCTTCTCAGAGACTGAGAACCCCTTTGTGATTTTGTCAAACTTTCTCTTGTGGACAAATTTATCAAGCCCATTCCCATTTCCCAGGAAAAAATGGGTGTAGATCCTTCTTTTCCGCTGGGGAATGTCTTTCATCTTGGCCCAGTAGTCTTTTTCAAGGTGTTCAACAGCCGTCTGTACTATCTCATATTTGCTTTCTCTCTCTTGGTCTGTATCATTATCCTCCGGCCAGAATAGCATGGTAAGCAAGAACAAGGCACTTGGAAAACATTTCCTTTTATCAGTTGGAAATTGGCGACAAAGAGCCTGTAGCTCTTTCAGCGGGTCTGCTTTTTGTGGCTGAGGGGACAGACAGTTTAGGGAAATGTGTGCTGCTATGTAATTGACAATATCCCTTTGCGTAAATTTGGCTTTTAATGGATTGCTGGGGTAAAGAGTAAGAATATGCTCCAAACGACGTACTGCATCCTTTTGGTCAGCTAGTTTTGAGAGGATCGATATGATGTTCCCTCCCCCAAGATGATAGATAATCATGCGTTTCTGAAAAGGTGTAAATTTGCTTTCAATCGTCTGGCATTTTTTCAGAAGCATAGCAGAATCTGCTTCACTGAAGTACTTGCCATATTCAACAGATTTCTTTGCCAGCCATGTGAGTGGATGACTTATTTTTTCTTCAGGACTTTCAGGGGTCTCCTCTTCATCTCCAATGTCTGTCTGGAAGTAGCTGAGATCCTCTGAAATCCATTCCAGGGCATCTTGCATTGTTTTGTGAAGTTTCTTCAAACGGCCATGAAATGGTTCCCAGGCACGTTCGAGTTCCTCTGGGATGTAATCTGTTAACAAGTACTTCATACATTCAGCGTGGCCGTTGGTTCTGTTTGCAAACACTTGAAGAGAGGATATCAGTTTGAGTAGGCTGCATCCGACTTCGACCTCAGAAAAAAACCCAGAGGTATTAACATCTTCCATCTCTGCATTGGCTGCCCTCTCACATTCTTGAAAACACTCGAGGGCTTTCAGGGCGGTCTCCACTGCATCCACTGTATCTTGGGCTGTCTTTGGTTTGCTCTCGTTTTCTATTGCTTTGCATTTTGCTTGGAACCATTTTCTGTACACCTGCCCTTTTGTGTCCAGTATGTAGGAGTTATTGGGCAGCTTCTTGGCTGCTGTCTCCGCCCAGTGTTTTGCCTCTTCAAACTTCTCGTAAGTGTAATGAAGTCGAGCAAGCTGTTGTGCAAAGAATGCATCTTGATTGAAACACTCAAAGGCTTCTTTTAACAACTCAATTGCTTTGTTGGGGTTTTTCTCAATGTTACACACATGCTCAATAAGGGGAGAGAAGAACGTATCAACTTCATCCCCTTTACTTATTCTGGACCGCCTTAGGAAGAGCTGTCTCAAAAATGTCAAATACTCGTCTCTTCCAAATCGGTGGTCAAACAGCACCTTCTCGCAGAGCAAATTCATTGCCAGTGTGCTTTGTGTCTGTTTGCCCCCCAGAAGTTGTTGCAGAATTTCTTTTGCAACAAGGGGGTGAATGATTCTGATTGATTCAATGTGTGTCTTGTCATCTCTGAGGTGCAAGAACACTAGCTTGGCCTGATCACTCAGTAAACTCTCAAACGCATGCTGGCGGAATCTCTCTAGGTGAACGGTTAAGGCGAGCAAAGCTTCACAATGAGACTGAGAGATGAAAGAGTTCTGAACATATGTGTTCAGCAAAGCAACATAATGCATGAGACGAGTCACAACAGATTTCTGATCAATGTCCTGAAGTAAATGTTTCACAAAGTCTTGAATGTAATCTTGGGAGAATCCTTCACTCATCAAAACAAATGTTAAAATGAATGAAGGTTCATAGCGTTCCTCGAGAGTTTGTCGTTTCCCGGCAAACTTTCTCTTTTCCTGATCAGACAGTTTGTGGGTTACAGACACATTCTGTAGCGGAGACTCTTTGCATTTTTTCTCCGGATCGTGGGAACGTCTGCAGCTCAACAAGACGAAACAAAGGGTTCCATTCTGGATTTGCTTAATGTTCACTGCAACCTCCAGTTCATTCCTCAGATCATCTATATATTCCTTGTCAGTGTCTTCAAGAAGAAGCAACACAGGGAGGCACAACTGTGGATCTTTTTCTTCATATTCTCTGAGCTGTACAGCATGCTGAGCAACTAGAGAGGCTGGGTAAGACTTTACAACCGCACATCTCCAATCCTTCCTGTTGTGCCACAACACCTGTCTTGCCACAGTGCTACCACCACTTCCTGGGTGATGGTAAATGTTCATACAGTTTACAGGAGGTTGATCAGCGTTGAATTTCAAGACATTAAGAAGTCGGGATGTCTCATGGTAAGCATCTCTTTCAATTACGTCTTCGACATGCTTGTGGTCAGCAAGCCAGAAATTGAGCCAGGTGACTCTCCCACCTCGGTAAAACTGCTGTTCAATGTTTTCTTTCTCCTCCTTGATGAATTCTTTGGTGCTTTCATCACAATGGTTAACGGTGAGAATTTCCAGGGAGTACATTTGCTCTTCTATCTGTGTTTCAAGAAGACATGTCCCTTTCACATAGACAGGCAGATGTTTCCTGACGTGTGCTTTGATGGGCTGTACATGCTGCAAGGTTGCATTAACGTGACTCATCTTCATCCCAACAATGCTTGAATTGTTGACAGCTTCTTTTCCACAGGAACCCTCTGCAAAGCTTTGCCACTTGTGGTAGTTTTTTTCACATTCACATATACAGATTATGTCCTCATGTCCTTCCATGTCTGTGAAAAACTCATAAAACGTGTGCAGGAGTGGCTTTTCTACTGGGGATGTTAGCAGAAAAATGACTTGAAATGTCCCTTTTGGGAGGATTTGTTTACAAATTAGAGACACAGACTCCCGCAGGAAAGTCATTTTTGTCTTGATCCAGGTCATTTCATCACATGACATTTCATTCCCTTTGAAATCAGAACGGCCATTGCAAAAGATCCAGCTCGTCTGCTCAAACAGATGCAGGTCGTTAGTGAAATCCTTTATGTTCATGCCAGCAGGCATTCTGTAGCTCTGCAGAAAATGCATGTTTGCAGCATGGTGCTCAAGGTACTTGCTGCACAGACCTGATATCTTTGAATCTGGGTCAAAGTCAAATACACAGAACACATTCATGTTGAGCAGCCAGTCGATATTACTGAGGTCGCTGGATTTGAATTTGTTTGTGACTAGTATAAACCATTTGTCCTTTGCGATAAATTTCTTTCCACTGGTCAGGAGCATTGTGAGCTTCCTTCCAAGATCTTGGCAGATCTCTGGAGCAATGAGAAACTGCTTTTTCTCTGCTTCATCTCTTTGAGTGTCACGATCCTTGACTCTCTGGTAGAAATCCCCTAAGTCTTTATCACTCACTGGCTCGGTCTTTGAGCCAACCCTTCGAAAAATCACTTCTTTCTCAAACTCTAATTTGTTAGTGGCCTCTTTAAAATTTGGCAGGCGCACTGTATACACCTTATTCTTCACGATGCTTAAAAAGGGCACAATGTCCACCTCCACCACATATCTCTTTTCTGTACTTTCTCGATCCATAACTTCAATGAACCTTGGTGGCCGCACACACTGACGTACTTGCTCTTTGTCAGAGCGGAAACTTTTTTCACTGAGGTCCAAAGCGTCTACAAAGATGTCCTTTTCTTTCATGGGAATCCCAATTATCTCACCATGCACGTATCCTTCATTCTCCTTGCTGTCCATCACGCCAAAATGTATGGTGCCATTTGATCTGATATTCATGCAACCAGTTGCGAATTTAAAAACTTCCCTGGCAAACTTTGCTTGGAGTCTTGTACGGTCCAGTGTGGCAGCTGTAGCAAAAGACTTGTATTCATGGCAAGGAGATATTAAATTGAAAGCTCCTGATTCAGGCTGGAGGACTCTGTGCTTTAAGTAGATAAAATCAATCTCGTCTTCATCAAACGGTCTTGGTTTGCAGTCCTCCTTTGAAGACAACACACATTCTTTCTGAACATTTTGTCTCTCTTTAGAAACTTCTCTGTCTCTCGCAGGATCTTCAGAGCCTTCCTCTGTTGTTTGAGAACCTTCAACTGATTTTTTTTGCTCCAACTCAGACTTTTTGCCTCTAATGACTTGTTTGTTCGTCTGAGAGTTAAGCAATGCATCTCTTTTTTGGATAATCAAATGAGCAGGTCCCGATTTCATGCAAATCTCTTTTTTTAAAAAGTCTTCTGTCAGAGTAAGCAGGGTTTGTCCATCTACTTCCTCTTCATGGAGCTTTTTTATATATTGCTCCTTCACTCCAATCGACCTTAGCCAGGCACTTACATCAGACTCAATCCAGTTTACAGGTGACTTCTCAAGGTGTTCTGCTAAAAAGAAGAGACGAAAATAATTAAGTTCTATTTTTGTAGAAATCAGAGAAACGAAATGTATTTAATTTATTGCACACATACCCAAGTTTGTATCTCACTTATTTTTTAGAAATTTTTATTGACTTCCTTCAAATTCAGAAGTGTGTATTAGTTTACTATTTATTAGTTTACTATGCCTTTAGTGCTTTAGGAAAGCAAAGCCCAGATGATGATGTAAAGGTCAGATTAGCCTTTGATTTGATAATTCACAAGAGTTAACTGGAGACACACCTGTAGATGTCTTTAAGCCAATTACTTAAACATACCAGTTTCTTACGTGACATCTTACAAAAGCAGAAGAAATCAGGCAAGATATCAGGGAGCTAACTGGATCTCTACAGATCAGGTTCATCCCTGGGGTGAATTACCAGATGTCTGAAAGCACCACATTCCTCTGTTCAATTACATGCAAATATTAACATCAGGGATATGTCGAGGTATCATACCTTCCATGAAAAAGATGGGCTCTATGTCTCAGATATGAATGTGTTTAGGTGAAAAATGTGCAAATTACCTCCAGGCAAAAAGCAAAAGGTCTTGATTAGAGGCTGGCTTAAGATAGTAAAACAGTGTTTTAATCCAACACAAGAAGACTTTGTTACTGAAAAAGGGGAAAGAGGCCATTACTCCAAAAGCCAGATTACAGTTTGGCAAATGCATTCAGAGACACAGACATACATTTTTGGAGACACATCCTGATGAAACTAAAATGTAAATTTTTTCTCACAATGACCACTGATGTATTTAGAAGGAAGAAGGAGAAGGTTTGGATTAATAAGAACACAATTTTATTTGTGGTGGGTGAGGCAGCATCAAATTGTACAAATATTTTGTTGTAAGAGGGAGCGGTGCACTTTACATAATAAATTGAATCATCGGCAAAGAACACCTTAAGAGTCTCAGAAAGTTTAGGCCTGGCCACGAATATGTCTTCCATAAAAACAATGAACCCGAGCATGCCATCAAACTAGTTTCAAAAAGGCTTACTGACAACAAAGTCAAAGTTTGGGCGTGGCTAACACAAAGCGTTAAACTCAGTCCCATAGAAAATCTAGCAAAGTAATAATTTTGACAATATTAACTGACCTAAAACCAGAAATGCTAAGTCAAAATTTATGTTAGACAAGGAGAACAAAGGATTAAATGTCCCATGTAAATATTGGGTTTTAACTGCGTGCAGATAAACTTACCCATGGTTCTGTTTCTTTTCTTTTTCACTTCTTCATTTATGACATTTGCATCTCATTATGTCCACCCTGCAAAAAATATAATACAGTATCATAGCATAAAAATCTTTTTATGTATCAATGCAGGAAAGTACAATTTCCAACATCACACTGACATTTAATTCAATACACTATATTTGTCCATGTGGAGCAATTTCAAGGCACAAGTAGTACAAAAACACAAGAGTGATAACTCTTGTGTTATCACACATGATAAAATTCACACATGAAAGTTTAAATATATGTACTTAGTACTATAGTAAACATGATGGTATCAGTGATGATCAGGCACTGCTTTGGTGCCTCAAGCGAGGAAAATCCTGATGGAGAAAGTTAAAAAGTATGTGCTCAAAAAATACAAAATGAAGGTTTTGGACTGGCTTAGTCAAAATCTGTTTGTTACATGACATTAAACTAATTGTTTTGCTTGAAAAGCCTTTACAATGGGTGAATGTAGACAATTTTGCAAAGAACAACCAGTTATTAGTTTAGAGTGGGTAACAAACATGGAGAAACAGCATTCAGCTTCTGTGCACCACAAATCTGGAACAAACTTCAAGAAAACTGCAAAACAGCCAAAACTTCACCCGTTGAAAGTTGCTTTTGAAATGTAATCATGAAACATTAATTAACAATCTGATGTATAATGACTGCAAAATGTTAAGTCGTTGACTGTGTGTTCTATGACTTTGTATTTTTGTGGTTTTATGATGTTAAGCTCTTTGAAATACCTTATTGCTGAAAGGTGCTATACAAATAAAATTTGATTGACTGATTTTTTTTTTTTTCCCCCACATAGGGCCACATAGCTTTTTGTTTACAAATAAGTGAAATTATTTTTTGGAAAACCTGATTCTCTATTTAGATGAATTATCTGTGTCTGAAGCATTTGTTGGACAACAAACATTTGCAATCAGCAAATGAGAAAACACTCCTTCACAGCACTTTATGAGAGCAAACAATTCAATCTTTATCTGCAACACAGACTATTGTTTACCTCTAGATGAAAGAAACAAAGCAAAAAAAATAATAAGCTGAACATAATACAAAGCGCTGATTCATGCTACCAGCAAAAACATGCTGCCAGTCGAAATATATGATCAATTCCTCAGACAGACCACAAAATGAGATAAAACTCCCTAAATGTACAGAAATACTCACTTTAGCAAATTTCCAGAGTGAGTCGCGCGTCGCATGAGTCTCGCCCAAGGCTATAAAAAAAAAAAAAAAAAACATAGAGGAGGATTATATGATGCGGAATGTTAAATATGGAGACAGATTAACAAACCCGTGTCTTACGTTGGATGGAAAACGCGATAAATACAGACGGTTCTTGTTACTTTGCTGCTCTGCGCTGCTCTGTCTGACCAACCGAGTCTTTTCTCTCCAGCTGCAACTGGAGTCTACTACCGGGCTCCGGACCCTACTGCGCATGCTCAGAGCTGCCTTAAGTTTCTGTTTTGAGGAAACTAACAGGGCGGGAGACCAATGCAGGGCACAAAACGTGATAATATAACGGGGCAATTACAGTTGCATGTTTACTGATAGGGACTGTATCGCATCGCCTTAAGATAAAGAAACAAGCCTTCAACCAACTTTTCTTTCTTTTTTTTTTTTTTAATGCGACAGGCAACTAGGTAGTGGATTAATATTTTATAGTATTTTACTGGAATTTAGTATGAACTAGTACAAAGTGGAAGGAAAATAATGCTTTTAACTTTTTCATTACTAAAAATCTGAAAAGTGTAGCATGCATTTTCATGGCGTTCCTCTGCAAGTAGCCGATTATGGGACCAAAACTGGTTAGAATCATCAGATTTTGTAGGTTTGTAGGATTGGCTCATAAAACTGCATGAAGAGAGGTGATCTAGCTTAATATTGGGTAACAACTGCAACTGAGCACTATAACAGTTAATACCCATATATGACCTATGTAACCAATTGTTATAGTTTAAATAGGTTAATTTAGTGAACCCAAACAGGTCCCATACAATCCTTAGAAAAACAGATGGAGATCTTAGAAAGTAGATAGAGATCACCTTTGAACAGCAATATTGTTTTTGCACAGATTCTAAATTGGATTTAGGTTTGGACTTTGGTTAATTTTATAGCATATTCTTTGACCTGAAGCACAGAATGAAATTGTAGTTCTAGGTTTATGTTTACAGTCATTACCATAGTGGAAGGTGAACATCTGCCCCAGTCTCAAGACCTTTGCAGATTTTTGTGCATTTCAAAGAATTAAGTGCCCATCTCAAAAATTGAGATGAGCACTTATAGTGTCCATGATTACTGGCAGAAAAAAACCCTCACAAGAATTTTGATTTATCACAACATGAATTATTCAATATTTTTGCAAGTACCAAAAAATTGACAGTATGGCAACACAGCCATTTTTGGCTATTTTACCCACTAGTGGAGTACCAATACATACTAATATGACTAAAATAAGATGGAGTGCAAACATTTATGCCGTTTTATGGTACAATTACAAACCTTATATTACTAATGTGCTTAATTTATTAAATTAAAAAGCATTCCCTAAGCATGATTCTACCAGCATTGTGCATCAAAATGAGGATAGAATTTTTTTGACAACATAGCATCATCTATTTAGAGAAAAATGTTGCAGACTTTAGCACATTCATGCTTGTATCCCTACATGGCTAACATGACTTATGAGTTAATCTGACTCAGTGGAAAAGTTGATGGCAATCATTTAGTTTTCAGCCAAGTTGAAACCAAAAACATTTGATAGGTACATTTTTGATTTACTATTTTATCTAGACAAGATGAAAAGCAAAAAATGGCCATATTTTGGTGCTTTGTGCAATCTTATTGAGACACATTTGCCACCATTAAACAGGGAGAGCCAGTTTATCCAATTTGGTACCAGACAGAAACGGAGGAAAAAAAAAAATGGCAACAACTCTGTCTTGATCTTACAAATTTGAATCCAAACAGTGCAAAACTTAGTGTGGTTTAGAGGCCAACTTCGTTTGATGTTAAAAACAAAGAACTTGCTCTTCCATTTGTACACCCTTCTTTCTAGTCCACAATACATAAACATATTTCAGTTTTCCCCAGGCTCTGGTCGTTGAATACTCTATTTAATTCCATAAATTTATGGAAATTTATTTCTGCCAAATAAATTCAAAACCCTTCTAAAACCACCATAATTTAAATTCAAAACCTATATCAAATACAATAAAAGAATGATCAAAAGAACAAATATAGGCGTAGACATAATTTATGAAAAACATGGCATATTTGAAAAACAAGTGTAAAGTTTAAAATCTTGCAGCAACCCTGTAAGACACAAGATGAACCAGCAAGAAAAATACGAGTAGAAAACAATAAAGAATTTAATATGTGCAAGTCATCAACATCACTGACACTAACAAGAAGTCATAGATTACCATTTTCTGGCTTCACTTTTTAAATCATTCTCAACATCATGATGAGGATTAAATCATTTCCTGGATTCAGATACTTTGGAACAGTCTGAGTCAGCAACACAGATCAGATTCTAGCAGCATTTAGTGAAATCAAGCACATGAAGCATACCGTAGTCTGTTTAATGCGCGAGACCCATGCAGCACAGTGATGGGTTTATATATATAATAAACCATTCTTTTATATGTATATATAAAAAGGCACGCAGGTCACATTAAGCAATTTATGACCCAAACTTTAAAACTTTTTGTACAAATCTATACATACAGCATCTTCAGCAAATACCCTTACTGAAGAAACACAACATTGCACAAGAAAACTACCCAATTGTTCAACAACATTGCAGACATTTCCCACAACAATGAGCAGAGAGCTTTTGGACACTTTTTTTTTGCACTGTGTAATAAAATAAAATGAGAATTAAAAAGCAATTTCTTTGTGCAGTCCAGCTACAAGAAAATATCCAACACCTTGTAGGCAGTTAGACGTCTGAGCGGAGACGGACAAACCTGAATCCAGACCAGCAGAAGGCACTTTTGTTTTGTATGCGGCGCTTGTATGCGACTCCAGGCACTGCAGGCCTGGACCTCACAGCAGCACAGCAGCAAACCCCTGAATGTTCTCCACTGTTTAAGGCAAAGCTCCCTTAGTTCTGGGTCCACTTTAGCTTTGGCTCAGTCCGCACTGGTGTTGTTGTCCAGGGTAGTGAGTACCTCCGGCCTGAGAGGAACCGTAGGCAACTGAGAGACATTTTCACAGGGAGGAGTCAGCCCCAGGTCGTCTGGGTGAGCCGCATGAACGGAAAAGTCTAAAGGTACCGGATGTTCTCCGGACGAGGGCAGCGACTGCCCACACAGTGTCAAAGGAGTCGATTCCTGTGTTTGCAACGTAGGTAGTGTTGTATGATCTGGCAGGGATGGGGGGCATGGCTCAGTGAGTCTTTGCAAACCCTGGGTCTGTGTTTTTTGCAGCTGTCTGCAGTAGGGTAATAAGGCAGGAAAGGCCTCTCAGGCGCACACGTCCTCATGGCGAGATAAGTGTGCATCAGGAGGTGAGGAAAGCGGGACGTAAAGTACGAGACAAAGTCGTCGGGGATGGAGCCCAGGGTCTCCTGTACCTCGACAGGCAACTCTCGGTAATGATGTTTCTATTGAGATGAGAGAAATACTCAAAACCACAGAAGTGAGGAGTGTGATTATTTGAAATCATGCAAAAACTGTGCCTCACCTTGTTTCGCATTGCGCGCAGAAGGTCTCTGACTGACCCGCCCTTATAGGAGCGAAACTTCCGCAAATCTACCACAAAGAGAAAAATCAAATCCATTGAGCGTTTTACAAAATGAATCCTTTATGGGGTTAGAATGAATAAAAAAAGGCCAGAAATCTCAGAAATTATGCTTTATTACAAGAGTTTTTTTTTTTTCAGTGAGTCAGTAATAACTCCATCAAAAGCTAAAATATTTTTTTCATAAAAAAGGTGTACAATTGATTTCATCATGTAGTTATTATTGCTCCACTGAGTTCAGGAGGACCATCATCAAGCTGAGACATTAAAAATGTTGATTTATGGCTCTTTAAACAAGAAATAAAACATTTGAAAAGGTCTTACTTTACAAAACCTTGATAAAAATATATTTGTATACTTTTGAGATCATTGGTAAATGATAAAACAACCCAGTCACTACTTTTTTGCTGTTTTCATGACTTAAATATAAAATAGTGGTTCTGCAATATTTAATCAATCAAACCACTGTTCTAGGTTTTGATCCTCAGTGTGGCACTGCAGACAGAAAGCTGCCTACTTCACAGACTTCTTCTTTCCTGTGACAGGAAACATTTAGCCCTGTCTGTGAGAGCAAATCAAAGAACTACAACACCCAAAATGAAACCGCACCACATGCAAGAGATCAAGGCGCCAAACAACACCACACCAAATAAGGCGACTTCTTTAGAAGATGCTTAATTGCGGTTTGGCTTGCACCGTTTAATCAGCCTCATCATACCTGTCTGCAGTGGCACCGTGATGTGCTCTCTCCAGTCGCCTTTGACAACAGCCCTCCCTCCTCGCTCCAGCTGCCTCACGATTGGTCCGTCCAGCGGCTCCTTTTCTATTCTGTCACTCACATCCTGCCAAAAGAAAAAAATAAATAAATAAATAAATCACGATTTTAATCTGCAGCAATAAAATAAGGCTGGATAAACGAACCTAATGGATCACGTTGTGCTGCGCTCTAATTTGAAACTTTTTAAAAAATACATAGTGACCACGTAAATACCTCTGGAGATATGTTGATGAATTTTGAGGAGATTACACTTATATATTCAGTTTTGCATCTGGAAAAAATGCGCCTTGTCCCAAAACTTGGACATTTTTTTGCTAGCATTAAAATACCAAAACAATACCAAGTCAGCTGGTATCATACTCCATTTGACCATGAACATTAATCTGCATTTATGTAAAATAGTACAATCAGTCTACGTATGGCAACAAATGTTGCCGCTTCTCTCCATAGAGTCTTCAGGCTTGCAGAACCCTGGTTGTGAAGACGTCCAGTGTGTGAAAAGAGTCCAAACCTGGAAGAACTGCAACTCCTTCTCCAGAGTCCAGAAGAAAGGATGTTTGAGAACACTTTCAGCTGAAGGTCTTCTCTGAGGATCCATGCTCAACATCTGTTCTATGAGATCTCTGGCAACAATTTCACCTAGGAAGATACAAAAAAAACAACAAATGTGTTGAGTTAATAATGAAAAGAGAATAACATTTTTTTTTGCCATTCTGAGAACTAGCAATAAAAACAAACTACTCTACTCCTCTTGAGTGCATTTCTCACCGTGTTTGTCACTTTGCAGATAGTCAAGACTGTATCCTCCCATTAATATATTTGCCTGCCTCTGTAGAGACTTCCCAAAGGGGTGACTTCCCTCAGAAACCACGTAGTAGAAGACACAACCGGCAGAGAAGATATCCACTGCGTAGGTCTACAGGGATCACATTAAAAGAGCGACACCACACAGAGTTTGAGATGGATTCACAGGAAAACACTAGGATACATTTCAGTAGTGCTCATAACAGCTGTGACAGATGTGCAACTGCATTCGTGACTCACCGGGTTGTCCTTGAAGTCCTCACTGAGGACCTCTGGAGCAATCCAGCCCTCGGTCCCTGGAACCCCAGACCTTCGACTGAAACTGTGACGTCCCACCGCCAGCTTCTTACACAAGCCGAAGTCGGAGATCATGGCCCGGACTCGGCCGTGTGCGTTCGGCATGGATACCAGAATGTTGTGGGGCTTCAAGTCTCTGTGGACTAGAGGGACAGAAAAACTTATGTTTCAATAGCAACTAAAGACATGAAGAAAGTGAAATAATTTTAGGTTTGAGAGACACTTACCTATTTTGAGGGAGTGCAGATGGGCTAATCCAGACATGGTCTGCTGCAGGAGCATGACTGGCTCAAGTTCATGACGGTTGAAATCCTTTTTCTCCACATACTAGCAAGAGGAAAGGAAACGATATTGAAAATAGAATAACAATTTCCAATAAAAAGCATTCTGCAGAGAAATCGTTTTGATGGGAATTTTTTTCTTCAGGGTGGCGAGATGGTCAGCCTTGGCTTGGATGAGGCTTTTAACTGCTGCATCCTGCTGGGATGCAGCAGGACAATTTCAACAAACTGACAAAAACTGTCACCCTCCTATGAACAGAAACTGGTCAACACATTTAGAAGCATCCCAAGAATCACCAAAGGTCAAGTCCATCATACACTGGAAACTTTAACAACTTTCTATAGTGAAGTGAGTTCAACATCACTGTTGATTGAGAGGAAGAAAGAACAATGTTGCAAGACATCTTATGTCACATTTTTAAAATAAATGTGGGTATATTTCAAACCCACAAATAAACACAAAACAAAAAGACATGAAAATACCCCAGAGGGAAAAAACAACTAAATAAGTGAGAAAGGGAGAGCTTTCCACAGTGTAATTGTATTAGCTTGTTAAAATGTGTTAACAACTAACACATGTCAGCATCAATCTGTAATGGAATGACAACTTGTTCTTTCCCAACAAAGAACAAGTTGGGGAAAAAAAAAACAATCAAATGCATCTCTCCCGTATGCATTTGTATTATCAAATGCATACGGGAGAGATGCAAGATTGTCATTCATAACAGGAAGTTATGTTTCCAATAACTCCAGTCTGGCTGGGGTTTAAATTATTGGTCTTAAAAATGATAAGCAATAGTGGGCAATAGCTGGAGGTAGTGTGGGATATTAAACAGGCTTGAGGATAAGTTTATGTTAGCGTAATTCATATTTGAAGAGAGCATCAAGATTTCCTGCATTTCTCTGAGCATCCTTTATAATTTGGAGACCAAAGGTGACAATGAAGCTTTCAGGTCTGGAAGCTCTGCCACTGAGCACACTTTTAACGGCACCTTAGGGTTCAGCTGTTGTTCAAGATCAGAAGAATAACTTTATTTAAAAAAACAAAACAAATAAAAAAGAAAAAACACATGATGATTGATTATTTACCTCCTGAAGCGTGGCAGCACACAGCTCTATGGCGATGTACTGGAACTGACGGTCCCGCTCGGTGCAGAAGTAACGGATAACATTTGGATGTTCATCAGACTCTCTGAGCAGCTGAACCTCTCGGTCCGCAAAGCTGAAGCACTCTGGGAGAATTCTTTTCACCGCCACTGGACGGTTGTCAAACTGCCCCCTGTTGGAGAAAAAGTAGAAATGTAATATAAGAATATATGAAATTTTACTCTGATTCTCTTACTTGTAAACCATAGTTCCTTCGGCACCATGGCCCAGCACTTGTTTGGGGTGGAAGGTAATGTTGCCGACTCTGACTGTAGAGAAGTCTTCCTCTGACAAAAACACATTTCAAGCAGTGAAAACGAAGCCACAACAATCCAACAAACACAGAATTAGAGCCTTACCTCCGTCTTCATGCTCATAAATTGAGCTGCCCACCTCAGACACAGATAAGTTGGAGTGGTTGGAGGCACGGGGCGTGATGTTGGGGCTGCTGTGGTCTGAGCAGTCAGAGCGAGTGCGAACCACGTCCAGGAAGTCGGCGTCGGGAGCCAAACCCACGTCTGCAGGTGAGAAAGGCTGCTGCCGCTGGAGCAGCTCCAGCCGCTCCTCCATCTGTCTCTGGAACTCCTGGTGCTGCAGCTGCTGCTGCTTTTGCACACTCTGTCACAAAAAACAACAGAAAACATAAAGGATTCAACAATTACAAAATGTGTTGAGATTAGGCCTGTCACGATAACAGATTTTGCTGGGCGATAAATTGTCTCAAAAATTATTGCGATAAACGATAATATTGTTTCAAGACCTTTTTACATTGATTTAATGAAAATTACGTAATAATACATGCGATTTCCTGCCAAAGATAGATACACTTTACTTTCAAAAGACACTTAATACTGGGACTGATACACAAAATAAATAAAACAACCACAACCAAAAATAAAATAGATTCTTAGTCTCCATTAACAATAAATGTACTTGAATAAAAACTAAACAACATAAAGCCAAAGTGGAAATAAATACTGCATTCAACCAAAATAGTGTAGATTATGAAGTCTGTTTAGTATATTGCCCTTCAGTAATCATTAGATTTAAATAGAGAAGACATCCGACTGCCTGATGCAATAGTTCAAACTGCAGGATTTTTTACCCCGAACGACAATCTTAGAACGTTCTTCGTTCTGAGATTGTCACTGGTGTTGTGTGTTACGGTAGATCGTTGTGCCGCTCCGATCTAAATCAAGGATTTGCCCAGACTGGGAGCTGAACCCAGCCTGTTGAATGTGACCGGTAGCCAATCAGAAAGCGCGGATTCTCCTCCTGCTTTCTGAGGGGAAACACGGAGGGAATCCCGAACAGCTGACACGGCGCAACCCGAAGTCCAGCAGACATCGGAAACAACTTGAATGTTTACTCAACAGTTTGTTCAAAGAAAATATAAATAACGAGGGGAGGAGTTGGAGCGAAATTACTACCAGAAAACCCGGTAACTTTTCAGCTGTTCTTCGTTAACGTGACCTAAATAGTTATAATGATTTTCATTCAGTCAGACTGACACTCGCCACATGCATTGCAGGTAGAATGTAGTAAGGAATTGATTAATGCCTGGTTCCAAAATTAGTGAACTGGACTTATTATTTTGTGTCCATTGTTGGACACAACACGGTTTCGATGGAACCGTTATACCGAGGATTCTGTGGGCTAATGTGTCTCAGGTTTTGATAATGGGCCGACAATCTGCGACATAAGATCGTACAGTGCGCTGGGCATTACGCTAAGGAAGTAAGGAAGGGAGGAAGTGGAGAGCACCGGAGTTGAGCCTTTTTTTCATTCAGTGTCATCAACAGTAAGAGAAAAAGGCAGGAAGAAACGATATAGCCAATAATTAAAATGAGGTCGATAGTTTTAATTTGTCGTCCGATTAATTGACTTATCATTTATCGCGACAGGCCTAGTTGAGATCCAATACATACACCTGTTATTATATAAAGGTAATAAAAAGTCACCAGGTACAGCTTCCACAGGAAAATGCTGAGGTATTTCCACACTCAAGCACCTTGTCCTCTTCTTGTTCTCTAATGCGGTCCCAAATTAGTTTTGAAATTTTTATATAAATTGTTTAGTCAAATATAATTTAAAAAAAAAAACATAATTGTTGGCACCCCTTATAAAGATGTGTGAATAGCCTTTAAATACATATATATACAGTATATACAAATAAAAATACACCCATCCATTTGCCAAAAGATGTTAAATAATTGGTATAATAAAGGTGCTTGCTGCATGGTGGAACAGTTAAGCTTGTAGCAATAACTCATTTAATCAAATGCTAAATTTAGACGAGCTCGATCATTTCTGTTTGCATGATTGTTTGAGAGGGTGTACTTGCATTACTATGACATTACCATTTTATAACTTAAAAATTGTCTCAAAATAACAATATTACCATTTATCGCAATAATTTCTGGGACAATTTATCGTCCAGAAAAATTGGTCATTATGCCAGGCCAATTCATGTAGCCAGAACTCTACAGGGTTTGCAGTTATTAGTTATAGAAATCCTCTACAATAAGTACATTTGATGCTTTAGAAAAGGTACAAAAATGTCTTACCTTGGGGTAGATTATAACAAAAGCCACCCAGCCGGCGAGAAGGAAAGTGGAGAAGATGATGGTGGCCATGTCTTTCAGCATGGAGTCCACAGGGGCCTCTGAGCGCGCCGTGCGGCTGCTGGTCCCCGGTTCCTGGATGGAGGTTGAAGGTTGCCTATCGTCCATGCCACTGTCATTGACCTTCTGAAGACAGGAATCAGAGGAACAGGAAAGATGTTGAACAGAATAAAAAGTGCATTTTATTCTGTACTTTTCACACACGAGATGACCCGAACCTCCTCTCCTTTCTTATCCGTAGTAGGTGGGATGACGTTGCCTTGGTTACGAGGGAAGTTTTCAGGGAATGTTTCCAGGATCTTGGTGTGAGCCTCAGGGGGCGTTTCATGGTGACCTGAAACGAAATACGGAAAAAAACTTTACAAACAAAGAAACTCAAGTCTAAAGTATCCAAAACACCTACAGAAACATTAATTTCAACCAAACAATGAATTTATTTTTAACGAAAACCAGTTTAAGGAGTGGAGACTCCACTCCTCACCATACCGGGTTACAAAGGTGCCATCAACATTAGAAGAATATTCTTATGAGAATGTTGATAAAGTAGCATTACAGCACACATTAAACAAAACTTATTTTCTTCAGCTGCAGTAAATATAAAATAAGAGAGAAAAGAGTTACTTTCCTTATTTCAAACACAAAGTTATGCTTTAAATCAGGGGTGCCCAAAGTCGGTCCTCGAGGGCCAGCATCCGTGCACATTTCAGTTCTCTCCCTGGTAGCATGTCAGTGTTCTTCTTAGAGCTTCTAATGAGTCATCATTTGATCCAGGTGCATTAAACCAGGGAGAGAACTAAAATATGCAGGACGCCAGCCCTCGAGGACTGACTTTGGGCACCCCTGCTTTAAATTGTCCCATGTTAGAAAAAAAAAAAAAAATCAGCACCATGAATACAGCCAGCAAAACAATGAAGGCAGCTGAAAAACGGAAGATAGACTTTTTATTTGAGATTTTAAAAACAGATTAAACAAGCATTGGGAAATGACAAATTATTGCCAAAACATTCCACTTCTGTTCAGGCTAATATTAACAAGACAAAAGCATTTCTGCAGTTCCATCAGTCACCCAGTAGGTGTCAGGCCCCATTAAACTGAAAGCATAAACATTTCTAAGTTCTGATTAAGTGCGTCGTCTTTGGTTAAGCGTGCCGACACCAAAACTTGTGTAGGAATGTGCATTTTTAAACCATTATAAAATGACACCAAGTCTCTTTTCCTTCCCCCAGCTTCAAGATAAGCAACTAAAGATTCTAACAGCTGTGATTTGTTTTGTGCCGTACCTATGAGAAGCAGGTAGTTCCTCATAAAATTGATCCGGTTTCTCTCTCTGAGGCCAGCGTTGAATTTCACACTTGTGCTGGGAGTGATGACACACTCCTTATCCTCCTCTGTCTCCTGGCTATCAGGCCCTTCCAGCAGGGGGAAGGTGCTTCCACGAGGCTAAAGACAAACACACACTTCCTGTTATCAGATCCCTCATGAGTTTCTACAAAAAGGAAGTCTGTAGAAATAGCAGCCTCCTACTTCAAACAATCAAGTCTTCTCAGTTTATTAATTAAGAAACAATAACTAAAAACCTTGGCAGAAATCAAACTTCATGCAAATATATAAAGACCTGATCAAAAATAATCTAGATCATAGCCATGCTGTTCACAGGCTCAATGTTGCACTTGATTTAATATGCAGATTGTGCTCACCACCACTGTGACTCCATCATGCACCAGAGAGGGTGATGCATACAGGCTAGTGGAGTATTTGCCCACATATAAAGTGGCCCTGAAAAGAACAAAAATAAAAACCTGTTACTTCACGGCCAAAAATATTTAAACTTGTTTGGCAATAAACTGAGTAGTGACACACATAAAATCTTGTCAAGCCAAATGACAAGGCTAAAACAATTCAGAGAAGACCAACGAGTCCTGGTCTAACTTTTCAGATTTTCCCTCCAGGCTTTTGGAGCTTTATTTCATAAAAAAAATATGATTTACTTCATTTTGAAAAGAGGCCTCTGGAAGCTCCAATTCCAGCCAAAGATGTGATTTTTCAACCAGACATTTACCTTCCACTTAACTTTCCATTAATTTAATTAATCTAAGAGTGATCGACCAGCTTTTTAGCTACATTACATAGCTTATTTATTTATCTCTGAACCTATATGTAAAAAGGAACTAAATACATAAGAAAATACAGACAAGATAAAAAAAAAAAATAAATAATCTAAGGTAAATCAAGCAAAATAATTACTTACATAAATTTATTTTTGGGTTTTTTCTCCTTTGGAAACGGATATTTCCACTGGGTTATTCGTCCTACCTCTCCGGACATGAAAGTGAGGTACCGCAGTGTTTCCACGGCGACGTTGGTGTGGGGAACTTTGCGAAGACCCTCCCGCTGCCATATGTACATGGCCACCACAGGAGAATTGTAGTTCTGCACCCACTGAACGTCTCCCGTCTCACTGTCCACGGTCACCACGAGGCCATCGCCGTTGGAGACAAAATGAGCCATTTCTGTGGAGGGAATAACGAGACGCAATTAGCATGCCCAGTTAAGCCAACAACGAGAGTTTAGCTAACAACGAGCATGCTTTAGTAGGAATCTTACTGTATTTCATGTCGTCATCAGGGAGAGTGGAGGCATAGTCGGAATAGGTGGCATTCCAGCGCAGCTCTCTGTTCTTTGTGTCATACATGGTGATGGTGTACTCTAACAAAGACAGAAAAATGCATGGTTACGTAAGCAGCACACACATGCAGGGTTTCAGTGTCAGTTTCACTATGAAACTGCAAAGCTGAATCGTGTAAAATTTCCTTAACAATGCCCAACAAAAGCTAATGTGAGCTTTCAGCTCGCAAACACTCTTAGCCACTTAAAATTTAAGGAGATAATTATTGAAGAGGTAGTTGTCTTGTTTGGAAGTTAAAATGGCTGCACTAATGAGCAACGACCTTATAAAAGTCTCACCAAAAAAAAATGAAACCTTCTGGTAAACTAGATTCTGGTTAGAATAAAAAACAAACAGCTGAGCTAGTTTTGTTTTTACCCGTTCGTCCCAGATAGAGAAGAGATGAAGACGGACAGAGCATTTCAGCGAAGGACGACGTCAGTGTCTGCTGTTTTTCACCTGTTAGCAAATCCACCACATACCACAAGTCCTGCTTTTTACCTACAAGAGAGCACATAGACAAACACACACAGGAAACTGATTAGTTGAGTGATTTCAGGTTTAAAACTGCGCCTGGCGATAGCAATCTTGCAAAACATTTTTGTTGCGTTACAAACTTCAATGTACTTCGTTGGGATTTTATGCGGTCGATCAACAAGGTAAGGAAATAGTTTGTGTTCAGCCCCATCTAGTCTGACGCACCTAAATGAACCCCGATTAGTAAACCGATTCCACCTGTGCTCAATTTAATCTCTGTAGAAAATGCAGGTATTTGTAGGCTGTTAGAGAATAAAGAGCATCCTGGAGACCAAAGATCACAGCAGGCAGATCAGGGAGAAGTTTAAAGCTGGGTTAGAAAACAAAAACAGAAGCTGGTGAAAGCTGATGATAAGATGGGTGGCAATATTAAAAAAAAGAAAACACTGGATACAAAATCTGTTGCTGGTTGGAAAATACTTAAGGTGATGAAGCCTTCCTTCCAATGTGACTGAATTTAATCAATTTTGCAAAGAAAAATAGGTCAAAATGTCCCTACAGTCAGAGACATGTGCAAAACAGCATGCCTTTTAAAATACTGCTGATCCTCAATAAAACACATTGAGGTTTGTGATTCTAATGCATTCAAATGTTGAATTGTTCCACTTGCAAAAAAAACCCCATTTATAGCTGTCCTGATTAAATGAGGCACTTTTTACAAGACCAGTTATTCAAAATAACCTGTGACAGTTTAACCTTCATGTTAATGAGTTTTATCACTTCATAGTGAGACAGATAGTCCCTCGAAGTTTTGCATTTACACTTTATACAGTATTTTCACAAAATGTGAAGCCACACGCATAAAAAGTAGTTATCTATTAAAGTATTCAACCAGCAACAGTTTGCATCTATATAATTAAATGCCTGAATGATGATGATCGTAAGCAGGCAAATGTGTCCAGCTTTTGTTCAAACAATGGTAGATCAAAGATCCTGCGTTAACACTTAAAAATTCAAAAGAGCTGAGACAGTAGATTTAGTGGAACCAGAAGACAATGTGTTGTATTCTGCTGAACCCAGATAACACCCACTCCTTTATGAAAGGTGGGGGCAGATCTACAAACGTGTATGCGTATGCCATGACCACAGTGTGGCTGACTCAAAGAGAAATTATGAATGGGTCTTACCCATGTAGAGGATTCCGTCGGAGCTGCGACACGGTGAGGCTTGGACCAACTCAGGGATGGTGAAAGGTAATTTCTGTTACAACAAAAAGCCTCAGATAAACATTGTGGTTTTAAGGGTCAACAACAAAATATAGCACCACGTAGTATAAACCACCACAGCTGCAAACTCATAATGAGAAAGCATGACTATTTTTCTACCAAACAAGGAACTGAGCGGTGGTTCATACCAAAGACGGAAGATTAAATGCTTTGACAAAACGCATTTCCTTTTACCGTGAGGCCTTCGTTGTTCTTTCCACCCAGAGAGTACAGGCTGCCGTCGTTGGGGTCCGGCAGAAACGCTGGTCTGGACAGAAGAGTAAAGGCAACAAGTTTATTGTTAAGCCACAGGTTGAGCTCAATTTGTGGCAATACTAAACAACACACACTGTCTTTTGCTACATAAAGATGCAGTAGAACACAGTGTCTTGAAAAAGTATTCTTAAAAAATGTTAAGTTTTATCACATTTGGCCACTTTACAGCCATAAATGTGACAGACCAGCACAACATGAACTGGAGCAACCAGAAATTTTGTGTCATTTTTTTAAACCAATAAACATCTAAAAAGTTGAAGGACTTAACCTCAGTCAGCTCAGATTATCAGCATCTGCAAACATCAATTTTCAAGTCTTGCAGCTTTGATTGTATGCTTATAGTGGTTGTCCTTTCGAAAAGCAACCTCCACCGCAGTCTGAAGTCTTTTACAGTCATAGTGGTTTGTTTTCCCCAAGAATTTTTATACATGTTTCACTGTGAGAAAGGAAGATTTAAACCAAGCCGCTGAGGCCTTCATGAACACCTGGATTTATTCTGAAGTTAAATTACTTCTCTGTTAATTTGATGGCTTTTAAAGACAATTGGTTGCACTGGATTTTATTTATTCACAATCTAAATGCTGGCCATCTTAAAAAATATTTTGCATCTTATGTGACAAACTTTTGGAAAGATCAGTACGTTTAATGGGTGTGAACACTTTTGCAAAACATTGTCTTTTTTTTTTTTTCCTTTTGTATCAAACAAAAGAAAAAAAAAAAAGATAACTTGGATACGTACTCTGCTACATGTGTCGGGACCTGAAGAACTGGATCTGTGAGGACACAAAGACAATAGTCAGGACTGACAGGAATATCATCTGGCAGACGAAAACATGGCCAGCGGCCGTTGAGTAAGTGAGCGACATGAACGCTGGAGACGTCGGACTGCAGAGGACACAGAGTCCAAATGGACATGCAAGCCCCAGTGGCAAACATGAAGGGCAAACAGATAAGCTTTCTGTGAGTAAATCAGGCATGACACACCAGCAGTGAGAACAAGAATAACAATCATTCAATGTGATCGGAGCATCAAAAAACCCGTCCGACTGACCTATCCCAGTCTTGTCTTTTAGCAAGTCTTTACTAAAAGTCTTGCTAAAAGTTGTCCTCAACAAAAAAAGATAATGATCTTGTTGGGAGGAGCCTCCATAAGATTTCTTCCATCTTTCAACGGGGTTACCAAACCAGTCAAACCCCAAACCTGAAGTGTCTGTTGCAAAAAGACAAACATACAAGACCCATCAGTGGGAACAAACTGGGTGTGGAGCAGGTGGAGCTGTAAGGTGTCCACAATGGCACAGGTTATGTGTGAGATAATCCAAAGGTGGTAAATGACGGTTTTATTCAGCAAACAGTCTGCAACAAATGTTTATTGGGGGTTAAATCTGACTGGCTGAAATATAAATACATGTCTGCAAAGAGAGAAGCGAGCAGCATTATGACAGGTCTGATATTAATCTGCACTGTTCAGTATTGACAAAGGTGGAAGATTTCTGCTTCCCTCTCATTGTTTCCTGACTGAAATGCAACAGGTGTGTGCAAAGCCTGGTGAAATTTATATTCAGTAGCTGTTCCAGGAAAACAGATGATGCGGAGGAGGCAGCTTCTGCCTCACCGTCGCAGATTTGGTTATTGAGTACAGCCAGGCAGGATTACAAGCATGACCTAAATTTGTTTTTAACTAAAAAAAAAACAAAACAAAACAAAAAAAACAAACAAACAAAAAAAAAGGCAAAACAAAACAAGTCAAGCCTAAAAGAAGTCCACAAAAGTAGGAGAATACACACTTAAAATTGTGAGTTCCTAACAAGACTATAAGAAAAACACCCCTAAAATCTTTCTTTCGCTAGTTTTCCAAGCCTCCTTATCTAATGCAATTCCAGAGCATACAGAGCCTTACGATGGTAACCATGGTGCAGGCCATGAGTGCAGGTGACACTACCGTAAAGTTGCTGGCCCTGGCCCACTCAGACCTTGATTAGAGGCAGCATTTCCCTCTTTCTTTGTTAATAATTACCCGTTTCCCAATGCCAAGAGAATTTGAATGAACAGCTTCTTCTAGTACCGTCTAAAGACAAGACTTGACTACACAATAAAAATAGGATTAATAAATCTAGACACAAAGGCAGTATATACCGCTCTGGAAAAAAATTAAGAGACCACTTAAAATGATCAGTTTCTCTGATTTTACTTTTAGATATGTGTTTGAGTAAAATGAACATTGTCATTTTATTCTATGAACTACAGACAGCCTGTCTCTGAAATTCCAAGCAAAAATGTTGTACTTATTTGCAGAAAATGAGAGATGGTCACAATAACAAAAAAGATGCAGTGCTTTCACACATCAAATAATGCCAAGAAAATAAGTTCATATTCATTTAGAAGCTAAAATGCTAATGTTTTTACACAGGAAGAGTTAAGAAATAAACATTTGGTGGAATAACCATGAGGTCTCTTAAATGTTTTTCCAAGACTGTAAATATGTTTTAAAGAAACACAATTGATTTGACACATAATGACAAGCTCTGTTTTTAGATTCCAGGTGTAGGAAGCAATAGAAAATCCTAATTACCCAGGCTAGACCAGACAATCCAGGGAGAGATACCAATTACATTGCGTAAAAATGTTCAGGTGTGGACATGCTGTAAGGACAGTTCAAATTAAGTAAACACAGTAAAATGTTGCCACCAATTTGATCAATTTATTTCTTTGCTCCAATAAAAGCTGCATCCCAACAAAGCAAAACAAGGATCCCACTGTTTTCAACCGGGCATCAGGACAACAATCGTACTTTGTGTTTGAAATGAAGTATGAATAACAAGAAGAAGAGCATACAAACACTTTAACTTGACACCAGACATCTCCGCTTACCTTCTTTCAGAGTCCACTTGATAGAGCCAGACTTTTTGCTAACGGCATGCAGGTTTCCATCCAGGGTGGACACAAAGAGCAGGCTTTCAGGAAGGGCAACTGTGCTGGCGCTGCAAAATCCCTACAAAAACAGAAAACAGCTCAAATAAATTATCATCATGCAACACTGACAGGATGTCTGGTTCTTAACCAGTAGATGTGTTTATGCATGCATCCTGGCATTTAAACCCCAGGTTAAGTTAGAACATGCGCGGCTGCATTTGGGCAGTGGATAAGTCTGTAATCGCTCAACTATTACTCAGCATCACACACAGCAAATGGCATCAGAATGTTGAAATAATCATGAAATGATATGAAGACATCTGGCTCAAGACAACAGACTTGTGTTAGCTGGTCTATTGTGCTGCTGCATGGCTTAAAGCACAAACTAGAGCAAAGGGTGGCAATGGAGAGGAAAATTTAACATTCTGACCTCATTTAACCTCTATTCTCATATTGTGTACTTTAATCTTGGACTTGAGATTCTGAATAACGTACTCACAAAAATATATTGAACAAGCATTTATTGTATACAATATCAAGCCTTATTACCACTCTCCTTTTTACAGAGTAATTTTAGTTGTACAACAAGCTGATATTAACTGGTCAATCGGTCAGACTACCTGCATGGGTGGCGTTTGTTTAACAGACTGGCCCCTAGCTTTCCAACTGTAATTAAAAACAATGTCACTTTAGTAAGAGTTAGGAGTGGGACTCCTTTAGTTTCCATAACATGTTTGTGTGTTTATCACTACTGCAAATATAAGCAGCAGAACTTGGCAATGTGCAGAAGGGGCAGTGCTCCATACAGCCTCCGAAAACTTTATTCACTCCTGAATTTCTCTAGTTCCTTAACAAGTACTTTAATAGGGGGCCGGTTCTCGAACAAACGTCTACAGGCTATAAAAAGCATGTTTGTTGCATTTCTTTTCACACAATCATTCTCGGATGATCAGATTTCACCTGCTCAGTTCTGCCTTATTTTAGCTCCTTTTACAATTAGCCGTTTTAAGTCTCTTTAAGTTTCACTTTGAATCAAAATGAGCTGCTGCTGGCCACAACTCTATGTTTACACCTGCACTCTTCCTGTGTTCCAGTTATACTCAGAACTGGAAAATTCTGACTTCCCAGTTGGAAAAATCAACTGGAACACCCTCTGAAGTTGGATTCTCAGTTGAGAAGAGGGAGCAGCTCTTAAGGCCTAGTTTCCTAGCCAACTTGTAAGGTCGACTTTGTGTTTCAATATGGCTGCTTTTCACATCTACAGTGGTAAGATGTAGAAGAAACATGTTTATTTCACAAGACACACATGTCTAAAATGAATGTTACATATGTAACCTGCAACTCCAAAATGAACAGACTGGCGACCTGTCCAGGGTGTACCCCGCCTCTCGCCCGGAACGCAGCTGGAGATTGGCACCGGCAACTTCCGACCCCATTAGGGAGAAGGGTGACGGAAAATGGATGGATGGATGGAACTCCAAAATGAACTCATTAAAAGTGTTTTTTGCTAATGGAAAGAAAAGCTTAAAATGATACTAAGGTACTGCAAACAGTGTTTATAGGTGTTGCTATGTTGAAATTCCAGCCTGTCAACAAGAACAATGTTACCTTGGGTCTGATATCAAACCCAGCTCCAAGTAATATCAACAAAAGGCATTACCTATAAAGAGCTCCCTGGAGAATTGAAAATAGCTTCCTCAGAGAAATTACCCAGACTAAGGAAAGTATGCTTCTACATCTATTTATTGGTCCCAGAACATGTAGTTACCCCAAAACTGCCCAGTTCTACAACTTCTAAAGCAACTAGATTTTCACAACAGGACGAATCTTGTAATGAATCACTGCATCTCCTCATGATTACCTGATCAATCTGTGCAAAAGGAGCTAGAAGACATGCAATGTGGAAGGTTTCTAACATATTGTGTCTCCAGCTTTAAGGTTCAACCATGCTATAATGGTATAGATGGCTGGTAAATCCTTACAGGGTAAAAGTTACATTCCTGCCTTCCAGTAGATCTTGTAAAGTTGGTTTTGTCTTTTGAAATGTATCTAAGGACTTCGCCAAAGGAGCTCTTCAAGTTTAGCACACACAGCTGAATAGTGGGCTGGCAGCCCAGATGGACACTCCTCTCTCCAAGCCCTTCAACGCCTACTCACATACATGAACACTGGAGCGCACATGGCACCAGGGGCAGGGTCTGCCTCAGATAGAGCCCTAACTGGACCACGTAGACTACCACTAACAGTCACAGAAAGGGGTCTAATCTAAGCATGGGCAGGTGTGAGATTTTTGTTTATCTTGTTTTTTAATCTGGATTAAAAATGCCAGTCTATTCAGCAGCAGTTCTGTTCAAAACTGTTATTGTTCAGCTTTTCGAAGAGAAGCGCAATCATAAACAGGCAGATGGTATCTGGTTAATTTATCAGGTTATCTGCTCAGGTAGCCTTCAGTTGGCTACAAGCATGTTGCTATGCCATCATTAGTTTTTAAAACTAATATAATAAGAATGACGTGGTTCTCTTTTAGTTTTCAAACATCTACTATCCGTGTTTCCAGAAACATTTTCAAGTAGCTGAATTTGTCTTTCTTAGTGCGTTTCTACTCCATGCACTTGTTAGTCCTGCAGAGTTGGTTCTATCGAGAACCAAAATTGAAACATTGGTGATATTTTTCAGATAGTTCAGTTCACTTTCACAATGCACTGCATCAAACTAGCCAAATCTGTTCCCCCTCCTCACCTTTTGTGGCACTGCACCAAGAACCAATGAAGGACATGACACAAAATCCTCTGAAGAAGAAACTGAGTACAACTGTGCATTCACACAATCAAAAACGACCAGAGTTTGATTAAAGTGCACTAAACAGGGCTGGTGTGAATCCATTCTTACAACCCAAGTTTGAAATGCAGGCATCTTCTTTCAGCCAGCTGACTAGCAGTGTGCAGCTTTCTCCTGCATCTTATGAAGACATGGGAACAATATGCTGAGAAATGTTGTCGTTTTGGAAGTGTATCTTTTTAAAGCCTCAGAAGCAGAAATTAGCAAATGGCTCCTCCAGTCAGGAGTTTGAGAAACACAGTCTACTTAACCATCCATCCCTCCATTTTCTAGCACCTTTGTCCCTAGTAGGGTCAGGAGGGGTGTTGGTGCCTATTTCTAGCCAACGTTCCCAGCAAAAGGCAGGGTACACCCTGGACAGGTCGCCAGTCTGCTTACCAAACCGCTAATATTCAATAAGGTCAATCAGATCAGCCTTTTGATATTTTAAGATGCGTTTTAAGAATTCTGAAAACAAAAATTTTAAATATTCAAAATGTTTTTAAAATAACAGAACCAGCAGGATTTACATCCATCAGCCTTTAATCCATGTGCAATAAAGAACACGTGGAACTACTACTGCGGTTTGTCACCACCGTCAGTGACACGGCCTACCATTCCTCTGTAAACATCGTCAGTGACCAGTGGCAGACACCCTATAAAGGCCATTTCACAATAAGCTGTGTACTCTAGTTGTTCATCATACTGTTCTGAAACTTCTAGCACCAAAATGAACAGAAACTAAGACAGAAAAACAAAAAAAAAATTACTGAAGGTTTCAGATCATCTGCAGACAAAAAAAAAAAGATATCGCTCAACACTGGCCCTACGTTCTCTCCCTGTGGTCTCATCCATCCTTTATGCGCATGCATGTCAATAATATGCACCTGCAACTGTTCCCACTGGGCCTCAACCTCACAAGGCACCGTACAAGCGTGCTGGGAAGAGTCATAACTAATCTGTTCTCGCCCCCCTTGTAACCTCCAGCAGCTCTCTTGGTTTCACAAACAAATGAGTTCCCAAACATCTGCTGGCCCTCTAGGCTTGCATGGACACCAACATTTAGCAGCTGATGCATATGTTGAAGTGTTGCACATCAGGGACATCTGCTTCACAGTTTCTCTGCTCAGAATGGATGCAATTTACAAAGGCTCAATTAAAGCAACGGTTAAAATAATGCACACCCTTCCATTTCCTCATTCTGTGTGTTACACAGAAATAGCATTGCAAAATAAGGGTTGCATAATACTGCAGAACTGGGTATAAAAAAAAACTCTTCACTCTTGTTCCTGAATCTAAATTTTCAACCTTTTTTTTTTTAACTGAAGTCAGCTTCAAAAGGGACTTCAATGCTTGTGTTATCACTGTCAGCGGTCAGCGGAGGGTCACCATGCCTCGCAGCCTGTTGCTTGGCAAACCATACCAAATATAGAGCCGCTCAGAACTGTCGGCTTTCTCTTCAAGTTTCAACAAACATTTTAAAAGAGCATGAAAAAAAGCCTTGTGGTCGAAGTATGAAACGGCAACAACAAAAACATCAAGGTAAAAAGTGAATTTCTTGTAGAAGCAACCACATTGTCTGCTGCCATCAGCAATTTCTGCAGCTTGCCTGAGTGCAAAACAAACCAACACAGGAACCAAGAAAAAAAAAATATTTTCACACATCTGTGTATGTGTCATGGGAAGTGCATACTGGCAACAGCTTCAACTAATCAACAAATATATCAAATTTGTTGATTAAAAAAAACAAACACCATAACCATTGTATAGGAGCAGGATCAAATATTTATTGCTAGACATCTCAACAGCAACAATTAAAAGGAATTAGGATGCTCCAATATTTCTTAAATGACAGGTCGCATCTTTATAGAAAACTTTCGGGGTTTTGCTACAGAGAAAGCAATACCACTTGTTGGCAGACTCAGACAAAGCACACCCACTTCCATTATATCTACTTTTTCTTTCGATGTAGCAATTCAAAATATGTTTGCGCTGAACAGCAAGTGTGTAAAATTGACCTCTGTGTAGTTTCGAGCAATTATAAACTTACCACATTTATGACGCCTACTAAGCATTAAACTAAGTTTGTGTAAGTATGAAGTTATTGATGCGTCATGCTTTTAAAGGAAGAAATGTGTCAAAAAATACTGTCAAAAATAACTTTTCTTCTCTAGAAATCCCAAGAAGTTTTTCTCAGAAAATATAGTTGGACTATCATTTGTCACCCACATTACACCTGCTTACTCTCATGGGCTAAGAGAAGAACCCAAGACATGACAAGGGATTATAAAGCCACTTTAATCTGCTGCTTAGCTGAGCTGGTTTACTCATGTAGCATTGAAGGGTCTCTGCCTCGGGGCTTTTAAAGTTTTGGCTCATTTTGAACATGTTAATTACTTTTTATCAAGATTAAAGCCAAGACATCAGATTACCAATGCTTTATTCCAACCATCAAAAACCAAGGTGTTAATGTACTCCATAGAGTGCTTAACCAATACGACATCACTTCAATTTGAATGATGTTTTTTTGTAAATGGTCACAGGTCCATCGTCTGTTGTCGTGAATTCAGTCCTCGTAAACAGAAGTATACACATTATCAATGTTTCAAAGTATGAATGACCAGGCCTTTACAGGGTTGTAAATTATTTAAATTAAACCTCAAATGTACACAACTACATACCACCTAGTCATTATTTATTGAACACTCAAAACAAGGCACATGTTAAGTATATTTCTTCAGACATTTAAATGCCTGAAGAAAACAATGTAACAGTGTAATGCAATATAACTGAAAATTCTGAAATTAGGGGGTAAAAACTTTAAAACTATGTGATTATTAAGAGCTACACTGTTTGGGTTTTTTATGGTTGGCACCAATTTTTAAATTGACTTTAATTGGGGACTTTGGATCCTTTAACGATATCTTTATATAGACAGCAAAATTAATTTGAAAATTTAAACTTTCTGGTGTAATTGCACCATATTAAAATTTCCCCAAGAAGTCACCATGTGCTACTTTTACAACGAGCATCCCTCAAAAACACCTAAACATCCTTCAGGAGTACAACTGTGACTTGTGCACGTGCATCAAGTTGTTGAATTCAAGTGTTGAGATAAGCAAGCCTTTAAAACATCGTATTGACATTAGTACACAGTTAATGTTGAAATAGGACTCAAAATTACATAAAATTTTCCTCATCCTGATCAGCAAATGGGCTTTACTGGATTTAAAAGTAGGGGTAAACTTTTGATATCCATTGTTTGTGTTAGTTGAGGGCCATTGTATCCAGCACTACTGAAACTATAGTCACAAATCTGTACACAAAATCTTGCATCTGTTATCAAAAAGGAACCTATCAAAAGTTCTAACCTTGACTGTGTATTTTTACTATAATATCACATGGTGTTGGGCTGTCAGGTTTCAAGATTTTACTATTCTAAGCCGATCTGAGTTTGTTTGTTGATCACTGCAAAGAAACACTCTGATGGATTGAAGGGCAGGTTAAGTGATGATGGAAAGAAACATTGAGGTTATGACGACATCACAACTGCATATGTTTCTAATAACTAAATAAAGCACAATGCAGTATTAGTGAGTGGTAAAAAAAAAAAATGAATGTGATGAAATGGCACAGCTATAAGGACAAGTAGTTTTCCGTAATATCCTGGAACTCTACAGATAAAAACAAACGTATCTACTCAGGTTTTAATGCGTCAGAGGAGTTGATTTTAGACCCAACAACTTGTCAAATGAATAGTTTAGCAAGCTAGCAAACGTTCGTATTTAGCTAACCGCTGTCAATACGCAGCATATGGACTGAATTTTAGCTTCACTGAAGCACAAACATTTTTATTAAGTATTAAAAATAATCCCATTATAAATTATACTTGTTGTTTAGTCGACAATAATAACCTCATCCCGTGTAAGTTAGTTTATTCGGCTAGCTTTCTTACCTTTCGGGGACCAGCGTAGAAAAACAAGGCTAAAATGCAGCACAGTAGAGCCCGTTTTCGCACTGGCCAGTCCATGTTAGCATCGGGTCTCAAACCGGGACAGACTGGCTGGCTGGTCCGGGGCGGCTGGTCGCTACATAGAAAATTCGTTTCTTACTTCCACAGACAGATGGGTCGAAATGTTTGCTACAGCGTTGGTAGAGATGCTTCTTCCTGAAATTACCACTGCGGAGGTTGGACTTTTGGATTCATATCCACAGGAGTGGAGGAGGGGGGGGGGACGCCATAGGCCTCTCAGCCAATGAAAACGCGCCTCCGCACACCGGATGTGCTATAAAAAAGCAGCATTTACATCCGGAGCCATTTTATTCCACAAGAGCACGCGCTGCGCTTCTCATGTGCTCTTAGCTGAACCTTAAATTTTGTAATAACTGAGCTTAAATATGTCTCTTCAGCTACTTGCGTTCATATTGGGTATTAATACGGATGTAACGTGAATTCAAACTTGAACAAATTACATGTACGCGCTTTGTGAATGAGCACGAGCAGCTCACGTGGCAGCAGCGTGGGCAGGCCGTGAAACACGCAGGTAAGACTTGTCTACACGCTTTTCAAGTCTTTTCATATCACGAGTGATGATTTATTGTGCGTTAGACTTCTGATATAAAAATGAAGTCAATCTTTACATCTGACATGGTTCTACTGAGAAAAGCCTGTACTCTGTCCTAATAACTAAAAACACTGAAGAATATGTGTATTCTTTCAGGAGCTGAAACCGCAGATCACCAAAATAACATGGTAAGTAATGCTTAGAACTCACAAATCATAATTGTCATAGGTGACTTCGGTGTTAACTTTTATTTTTCTTACAGGTTGTGGCTCATCAGATGGAAGGTGACTCGCCTTGAACTGAAGCAAGTTTCTAATGTTGCACATAACTTTACAATGCATATTCATAATAAAGAGAAGCATTCCCTTCTACCTTTGTCTGAATTTGATTCTTTAAACCAATGTTTGCACTTTTTGAACTGGAATGGCCCCTTCCTTAGCCACGTCCAGTAGTGAAAATAAGTGCTACATTAAAGTCTTGTCATAACTGGGGTTTCTTGGCATTTTCTACCAAGATGCTCTTTTAAAGCAAGACACAAATGTAAACGTTGCATATTCTCTACAAATGGAGAACGTTGTCTTTGATTCAAACAGATTTAATTCAAGGATATTTTTGTCATATCACCTTGCTAGTTTGTGGTATGAGATTTGGACTCTGGTCCCAGATTTACATCAAAAAATAACATAATTGTGATATTTGAATAAAATAAAGTGACTTATTAAAGACATTTACTATTAAGAACCTTTAATTACCACTGCAATCAACACAGTAAATGAAGCTCATTGGTAGAAATAAATAATTTCTTACCAAGGCAGGGTGTTTCAGAATGGTAACTTTTAGATATGTAATTTTTCTCCTGTAGCTTTTAAACTTAAATTAAAAATTGCTGATAAAGATTAGGCCCAATCTTTTTCATCAGTGTTTAGATTTGGAGACGGTTTAAGTCTAAATTTAACTTGCAACCATAAACACCAAACATCTATGGTGTTGTAAGATGGTAGAGTTCTAGTTAAAGTTCACATTCACACATTGAATATTATTTTACTTTTGGGGGCTCTAAATGTTTTCAACAGTCTTTTTTGGGTGTCATAATGCAAGAAATTATTACAATGATTTAAAAATAAAACTGCACAAGTTTGACTTTTTCTCTACTCCACATTGAAGTAAACTTGCAGATATCCATGAATTACTCCTAAATGCATGCATTTTCAATCTTTCAAGAAGCTTCTTGAATAATGGTGCAAGCATTTTACTAATATTCTCCACAGATAACATGTAATATTGCACATTTTAGTATTTTTTTAACCATAAATTTGTGAAATTTCTAAAATTATGTCCAATAGCAAAATTATTTTTACTTTTAACTTGGAAGAAATTAAAATACTTTTAGAACCATGCGATGCAAAATTTGTTTCATATTCACAATTTTGCTGAATCGCAAGATGTCACGTGTGTTTGCAAGCCTTGCTGCCCAAACATGGGTGTACGTCTTGAATCATTTCTCACTTTTTTTCCCCCAAAATCAAGACATTTCTTTTCCAAATAAATTGTTTTTATTGATCCACAATAAACAGAACAGTAACATTTCTGCAATATCACAGAACAGAATAGCCTGATATCTTGGTCAATGTGCAAATGAACCGCAAAGAAAGGTGAAAAACAACAGGCATGTCTTAAAAGACAGTAATGGCACAAGAAGAGTTCATTAACTAATGCAAGAAATGAGGTGGATCACTATGAAGGAATGTTTGATTATTTCAAAGGCACTTTCTGCCTCATTTGCTAGCCAACACACACCTATTTGAACATAAAAATACATAAAGTCACCTCTGAAGCAGACAGGAAAAGTTTCAGGGGTTTCTAGATTATTGGTGGCGCTGCTTTTTAAAGACAAATAACAGAGCAGCAAATAAATGAAAACGAAACGGCATTCTTTAGCTGTATGACTGCAGACAACACTAAATAATATGGCTGATATCCAGAATGCTGTTTATTTCAACAAAACTAGATTTATTACACATAAAACTTCCAGCTCTGCGTTGCTGCTTGAGGTTTCTGTTTCCTGCTGTACAGAAAGAGTCTCACTCTCTGATTTATCCTCATTTTCAATTGCAGTTGTTGAAACACTGGCTGTGCGTCACCTAAGCAAAAGCAGAAAGCTTTTAACGAATTGCTTTATTTCACACCTTCTATATTCCCTTTGGCAATACAAATAGAAAATTATTACTTTTAGTCAACTCTAGATGTAGCTTTAAACATGTTGCTCAGAAACATGTTTTCAGTGAAAGTGTTTCCTAGGAGATCTGAGGAGTTCCTTTTATTTATACATTCAAGATACCAACAGAGCTTGAGCCATTTTGTTTGCCTCATTTCCTACAACCAGCCCATTTTAGCTCAAATTTCTATTCCACAGTACAAAGCACACCAGCTGTATGACAGCATAGTTGCCATGATGGATTTTAATTGACCACCTGTGTATTATGAAACAATTTATAAACCATGGATTGGTTTGCATATATGTACCAGAAAGCAATGTGGTCTGCTGATAAAAGAATGGTATAAAAAGTGCAGTGGGTCTATAAATGTTCATTCCCCTGTTGGGATTTGTGATGTAAAAAAAACAAAACAAAACAAAAAAAAGGAATCGTCTCCAAACTTTGTCCACCTTCAATGTGACATTATGTACAATTTCACTGAGAAAAACTAATACCTCTAGGGAAAATTAACAATTAAAAAATGTGCAATAACTTGGTTGCAAAAGTGTCCAGACTATTATATTACTATTTTGATGCAACTTTTGATTTAGCCGACTGATGAGAAACCAACCAGACAACTAACGCAATTTTATCTGTTTTTGCACCTTTTTAAAAAATTTTTACCTCGAAAAGATCGGAATTATTTTCAGTCGAATTGTACAGCATAAACGTTGCATAAAGGTGGAATATTTTTTGTATTGCACAGTGGATTACACCATTGCAATCCACTGTATGTTTGATAGGTGATCGGGTCTAAGCAAACTCCTCAAACGGGCATTTTTAAAAAATATATTTTACCCTTGGTCTTCATCAGTGGCCACAGTTCTAGCAAATCCTCATAACAGTAATAATAAGACACTCATCGTTTAGCAACTTCACAGAAAAAGTTAACACTGTCCAACAATCATGTTAGGTACAGCTACACATCACAGGTTATATGGTTCCTCTTGCTGACTCAGGATGGCTATTTGTTGTGTTACAATATCCTCCACACTTACTGGTAAGGAAAAAAATAATAAAAAGAACTGCACCTTTTATTGCAGCAACACAACATCTCTGAAAAAAATAAAACAAAAAAATGTTTTTGGGTAAAAGTAAATTGGAAGTGGGGGCGACACTTATTTACTTTTCTTCCATTAACAATTTACACAACCTTGACTTTACAGTCCATTTTTGGTTTTCTGGCAGGGCATTCCAGATTTGTATATACAACCTCTTAGCAATTCCAGCTTGAATAGGCTGCAGAAGGGAACAGACCCGCAGTGTCACATGTCCACCCCCTTGTGTGAGAATGTGCATGAAATGCATTTTAAGATATTCAATTTTTGTGTCATGCCAAATTCTCATGAAGTGTTTGCAAAAGAAAAAAAAAATCTTATTAGACCAAGCACATAACTCCAAATAATTGTGTTTATTATGACAGGACAGAAAAGGGTTCTACCCTGCAGTCCTTTGAAACAACTGGTTGACATCTGCATGGGGTCTACTGGTTGGGACAAAGTCTTGGTAACCCCAAAATGTCACCATTTGTTACCCTGGTTGAAGGGGGTTGGTACATGATGAGACATTTTCTTTCCCTCCCTTCCAATCCTACTTACAGTGTTGTGGCAAGAAATGGAAGATTATCATTCATGAACATTTCCTGTTGTCTCAAAAATGTTTATATTTCTCTCATTGTAGATATTGACGAATTAAGCAGAGTTGACATGTCTTTAGTTATGCAGATAAAAACATCCCTGTCACATACTATAATGAGATGCTTTCTCATCTTTCCCATTTTGAAAAGTACTTCAAATGTATATTCTTTTGTGTGATATGTATTACATAGAAACCAGAAGTCTCATCATACTCAAATGTTTCTAAGTACTGATCAACCTTTAAAAGTAAAATGTAAAGTGAAAAAAGAATGTTAGTTACTTTTTTAAAGGAAGTGTCAAAAATTGTAGCGCCAATTATTTTGTGAGGTGTTTTTTTTCTTGCCTTGTCAAATAGATACTTTCAAATTAAGGGTTTGATTTTTCTGGAGGTTTTCAGCATGGGATTATGTAACAATAGTAATAAATAAATTACATTACTGTGAGGTTTTTGCTCAGTTTACTTGACATGGAGGTTGCTGTATTTTAGCTTGACCCACGAACCCTGCTTCATCAGACCGAACGAATACTGAATGTCAGATAAATAGACCAAAGAAATGTCGTCAGATGGTAACAGCGTCACATTCTCCTTCTATTCTCCTGCTTTCATTTAAAAATAAGAGAACTCATCCTCTTGCTTCTCAGTTTTTTTTGGATGATTGTTTTTACTGTTAACCATCTATTGAAACAGTAGCGTTGAAAAACAAAGAAAGTAACCGTAGAACTGGCCAGGGCTGCAGCTGCACCTTTAGTTTCCAACAGACGTTTTGGGCGTCCTGAATCATCGTGTCATGAAATGCCTACCGCCCCACATTTGAACACCTTTCACACGTCAGAGAACTCAGACTCTTCCGGCTCTGGATCCTTCAAGGCATTGTTTGTCACAGTCAAGTTGGCATTTGAGCGCATATCCATGGCAGAGTGCATTATGGGTAGCCATATGTCATCCATGTTTGGCATCACAAATATTTTCTGCAGGAGAAGAAAGATGATTAGCTAACAAAAATTTAAAAAAAAGAAAAATTTATTTTCAAATCCTGTTTTGTTGCCTCTAAAACACAAGATAGGAGTTTTTGGGGGGTTTTTTAAATAAAAAACCAGATGCTCATCCACAACAGACAACCATGTGCAGCACAGTGCTGTATTTTACTGGCGCCCTGATTGAAGGGGGTTGTACATAATAACAGCCCTTGAAGAGTCAGGCAGAGGTAAATGTAGACATGTGGTGAAAATAACAGAGACCATTTTAAATGCTTCTAGAATTTAAATGCATTCTAAAGAATTTAAATGCTTCTAGAAGCATTTAAAAGTGAACTAAACAACTCGCCTCTTGAGCTTGGAAAATTGAGTTTTGATTACCTGGAACTCCTGATCCAATTTCTTCTCGATCCACTCCGTCACATGAACCAGAGTGACTTCTCTCTCACCCAGTTTGGGTCGTGCTTTCAGCTCCAGATGGGGAGGACTCCGAAAACCGTACCTGAAAATCAAATGGACATATTTTTCTTGCCACAAGTTGTTAAAACATTTAGGTTACAAGATCTTTGACTGACTTTTCATATCTATTGACTTTTCATATCTATTGTATGACTAACAGAGTGATGCATAATACCGAATTGGATCAAAAACAATGCTGTTGTTGTTACAGTAGCATTCATATTTTGTGAACGTATGCGTGCCTACAGGTGTCCAGCAGAGGGCGCACTGTTATGCTCTTATTCCAAGACTCCCACTCAATCCCAACCCACAATAACCCATTTTTTGGTGTGCTCCTGAACATACCATATCCTGTCCGTAGGGGGAGGTGGGATGTTGACAGCAAGTGTCCCCCTGCACTCTTGCACCTCCACAGTGAGCAAGAGGGGTGTGTTAGACACCTCCTCCATCTTCTTCTTGATAAACTCAGTCTCAGTTGCCTTTTGGAAGTATTTGGACTTGGCTATCTTGTCCACAAAGCGCATGATCTTGCTGGGTCTGTGGCCTCCTACGTAGCTACAAGGACAGAGGATGGAAACGGAGAAGACGGAGGAGGGGGGGGTTTAGAAAAGGAGTGAGTCAGGTTCATCAGTTATTCATAACAGCATCTCCTGCTACTCAGCACCCACGATGGTGATGGGGAGGGGACTGGGTGATATATTAAATCAGCAGCAAGCCTTCAAACCTGTGGGAATGAGTGGGTGAATGGACCTGGAGTGCTTTAAAACATCACTGTTGATTTAAATCTGAGCAGTTTTTAATTCAGATTTGTGTCCATGTCTCCTGTAAAGAGACACTTGCTCACCCCTCTGATGCAGGCAGATTGGGTTTGTCACTGAGCAGTTCAGGGGGATCCTCCTCATCTGATGAGCCAGCACTGGATGACTCCTCATCGCTGTCGGCCAGACAGTACGTCCGTGGCCTGGACCTGTCGCGGCAACATAAACATACAGTGACTGTTTGAAGGTCAGACCATGATAGCTTCACACAAAACAGGTTTGGACACGACCCACTTCTGTTTAATGAACTGAGGTAAAATTCCACTGATCCAAAGTAAAAATCCAAAACGTCCAGTGCAAAAAAACAAAAAAACTATATATCGTTTCGTTGACAGGCACTTGTAGGCATCCATTCCCAAACTCACCGTTCATTGGACAAATCCATGAGTGTAGGCGTTCAAAAGAGGGGATTAGTGTACAAAGAGAGGAGGAGGATGAAGAGTCAACACCAAAAAGGTACGAATGGTGAAAAACAATAGCTAATATGGTCGTATGTGCAGATCTGCTGAGTTAGCTTCTAGTTTGTTTAGGGCTTGGACTTCCTATGGCGGTTTCAATGGTAACTTTCTTTTTATCACTCCTCCATAAGGACAAAATTTGTAGAGTGCACATGTAATACTTGCCCTATAACAATTATTGCACATTAGCTCTGGATCTCAGCTGGCTGTCGTCTGAATGCAATTGATTGCAAAAAAAAAAATTATTAAAGGAGGATAAATGCATGTAAATGCAAAATTTCCTAGACTTTTTGCGTAAATTGAGTAAAAGTAAACAAATTTGTTCCATTTCACAATATGCTTCAATTAAGCTGTCACATATAATACCAGTAAAACACATTGAAAGTAGTGCTTGGAATGTGCCATAGTCTGTTAAAGTTAAAATTGTAGTAAAACTCTCACCATTCTTTGCCATGATCCCCGAGTCCTTCGCCTTCTTTCCCCAGGCGGGCCAGGTTCAGCTTGGTTTCTAGTGTCATGAGGAAGGAGCCTGTATAGGAGATTTCCAGATCAAACCAAAGTCCTGGAAGGAGAAAGAGGGAAAATACAGAAAACTATCAAGCGTTTACCAGATGCAGAAAGCTTTACAAATGTCACTCATTAAAATAAGAGAGGCTGTGATATGCAATTGCTGTAAGGCCTTTAATAGATAAAGGGTAGAATAACCATTCCTATAAAAAACTGTACGAATGCCAGCTCTGTGGTATTAAGCTCATCACTAGGTATGGGGATAATAATTCAGATTTTAATACCTGCTGCTTGTTCAATGAGTCCTCATTTCTGCAGCAAGTAATAAAATTATTTTATTTAGCTAATCTTCCTGTTTTTTGTTTTCTCTGCCTTGCAGATAGTGCAGAAACAAGGCTTAGATGAAAGCAAGTCTTTCATATTACACCGTCAGCATTTATGTTGCTTCTCATAACTGAGCTCAACAAAACCTGAACATTTTTAACATTTGCTAACAATCCTGTGCGCCCTGGTACTTAAAAACTCAATTTCTTGCTCATAACTGTGGCTAAGGGTGGCAGGAGGAGTCAGCATTTCAGTGAAGGATCAAGGGATCCAAGATGTGAAGTTTAATTACTGTGGCTTTATATTGCACAGCACACAAACAGGCAGGACTGCAGTGGAAGCAGGATGTCTTAATCCACTAAGTTGAAAAGTAAAAAAAAAAAAAAGCCTAAATGTTGAGAAAAGTAACATATCTACATTGCATTATAAAATGTAATGTAGGTATGTAATTTAATGTATCTTAAACTTTTCTGCATTTTATCACACTACATCCACAGATTGTGATGGTTTTATTTGTATTTTGTGTGGCAGAAGCAACACATATGAATGCGCAAATACACTTCTAATATTGGTTGCATACATATGTATTCTACCCCATTTACTCTCTAATTCTTAAATCTAAACTGCTGCAGCCAGTTGTCGACTAGTTAATGAACAGTGACACAAGTGTAATTTTACATCAGCATAAATTCAGATAGTCTGAGAAGGCCTCTGAGAACCAAGATTCTCAACAGAGAGGGCAGTAGGAATATTGTAGAGAAGTTAAAAGCAGGGTTAAGTAATAAAATGACATCACGAGCACAAAACATCTCACAGAGGACCGCTCCTGAAAAAGAAAAGCGTTAAGTAAACACTTGTTGAAAGATGAAGGAAGTGCCATTTGTAGTTTTACAAGTCATGGTAGGGGTGTGGGTGCACAGCAAATGTATGAAAGGTGTTCTAGTCAGTTGAGACCGAAACTAAGGTTTTTGTTAGGCATGGAAAGTGCTATGTGTGGGGGCAAACTAACACACCCTCACCATGCTGAAACATGGTGGTGGCAGTATGATGATGTAGGATGTCACACCTCCCACCCCCTTGCGGACAGGACATTGGTCACAGTTGGCGTAAAAAGTCACAATTACAATGGAATAGCTACTGCATGGTTCAGATCAAAGCACATTCCTTTGTTGTTACAGTAGCCCAGTCAAAGTCCAAACCTAAAACCAATAGAGAATCAAGAACAACCTAAGCTATTAGGCAGAAAGATCAATAAAAAGAATTGCAGGAAAAAGTTGTTCTATAACACATTATTTCTGTTGTGCAGAATACAAAGGCAAGCCACACTTTTCAAGTTGTACATTAGATAAATAATTTAAAAACCACATGGCCGGTTTCTTCTTCCTCACATGTTCGAACTACTTGGTGTAGTTATAAAAATAATATATCTCCTACCTTGGTGGTCCACTGAGGGCTTGGAGGCACGGAGGATCTTAGGAACTGAGAATCCCATGTCCAGCTCCGTCAAAGTCAGCTCATTCATTACATATGGCAGCTGAAGCACAGGGATCAAATTAGGAGATTAAGAAATGAAAAACAATTTATAGTCACACAACTGCTTGTTGTTTTCATATGAATTGCTTCTGCGTGTCAGGGTAATTTATGCAGACTTGTGGCATGACTCACCCTGATTTTACTGAGCTTCATTTGGATCTTTTTGGAGACAACATCGGCCCAGTACTTCTCTCGTAAGAAATCCCAGAATATCCTCCCCAGAAAGGCGTTGACCCAGGCCTCTGGCTCTGCAGCCTCCTCTGAACTCCTGGGTAACTGAAGGACATGCACACATCAGCATTCGTCTCGTTAATACAAGGTTGCCAACACATCATCATTCTCCTCCATGGAGACAGTACCAGACTCAGCTGCCTGGCTACCTCTGCAGTTTCTGCATGCAACCCAGCTCCACCTTATCAAACTGCATCTGATCATGTCTGTGTTTGTTGATGCTTCTCTGCTGCAGATCCCCCTGCCTCAGGGGCTCTATGTTGTGTGTGAAAGGACAGATAGCTCTCTAAAAAGGCCATAGGCTGAATTTTAAAGGGTTAAACAGACAGCGCCTATGAGCAGTGAAGTGACCCTGCTAATCATTTTGATAACCCTGTCATCCTCCGTTTCCAACATGCTCAAGGAAAATGTTACAGTGACTTGTTCCCAAGAAAATAAACCCCAAAGAAACCAAAATATCACACAAGAAACCAAAACTCTTAATACGGATTGAGCTTGTTCACATTACAACCAATAGAGCTTAATGACATATGTAAAGCAAATGGTAGTAATATATTGTTCAAAACTTGTAGATAAAGAATACATAAGTCCCGTCAACAGACTGCCAAGTGGAAATATGAAGAAAAAGGTCAGATGTGACCAAAATTAAACTTTATATTGGTTATTTGCAAAACACTGTTTGGTGATGAACTAACACCGAAAATCAAAAATCAAAATAGATAACTGTCACTCTGTATTGTTACTTTTCTTTTTACTGTGAGCATTCAACAACTTAATCAAACATCAACTTCAGCATCAATACTCATCTGTGGTATATATATTTAATGCTTACCCTGAGCATAACAAAAGTAGTTCCCTTTGGCTGTTTAAACATGCCATGAGAAAAATATGTTCAGGGTGCAGCTAAACATTATTTTGTTTGAGAGCTTGTGCAGTCCTCAAACAGTGACATCCTGGGTGAGAAACCACATTGCCCATAAACCATCACTACACAAAAAACACTTTCTGCAAAAGAACAAAAACAGAGTCAAAATGTCACCTTCCAGCAGAATAATAAGCCTGAAATACCACCGGAGCCACCATCAAATGGGTTAGTTTATAGAATGGATTAGGATGACGTAGTAAAAGTCAAGTCCTAAATCAATTGTAATCTATGGCAAGATATGGACAACTGTTGCTCAGAGTTTCAATCTACAAGCTAACTCCAAACCTGACTGAACTGGAGCAAAAAAGATGAGACAGAATTTCTAACTCTAGATGTGCAGAAAATGTGGAATAGTTCAAGGGTTGTCAAGAGTTTTGCAAAGCTCTGGATTTCAATCTAACTTATTTCGAGCAAACTGTCAAAGCAGGACATCAATACTATGAAAGCTGGACCCACTCAGAACCCCATTGGTCTGCTTGTGAGCAACCCCCGAGCAGATGTTCTCACGAGTCATTTTCATTTTCAAATGAACCCATCATACCTTTTTGGTAGCTTTAGGGCTGTTCTCAGGGGTGTGCCCGGGGCTGTCGGCAGCCGTCGGGCTTCCGGGCAGTGCCTGGGGGTTAACGTATTTGGCCATGTAGATGTTATAGTCCAACAGCATCTTCTGCTTAATCCCCCCAGCTGAGCCACCGGAGAGAGAGGCGGGGGTCTCTCTGTGCCGAGGCAGAGACAGCTCCTCCTGGCTTCCCCTGCTGCTGCCCCTGCTGTCAGCCTCCGGGCCTCCGGCCGACTGGATGCTGCCACTGCGGCTGTGAGCGGACAAGAAGGCTGGAAGAGGCGGAAGGAAAAAGTGGAATGTAATGGAAACATAATGGAAGAACTGTGATACAGATTATGCATCAGGAAGAATTATTCCTTCATTCATCATTAATTTCTTAAAGATTGTGAGAAAGCCTGACTGATTAGCATCTCTTTTGTATTCCTTATTCACAATGCATTGCAGCACAATATTTGCATAATCTATTTATATTACCCCAGAAACAGCACATATTTAAATCATCTACAGTAATTGAGTCCAACTTGTTCTGCTTGCATCACTGGATCCAGAAATGCTATGTTTCTTTTTGTATGAGGTCTTATCCTTACAGGCTTATATCTCACTGAGGAAACCAATGCTATAATATGCTACTCCCCTGTGCATGTAATCCTGCTGACCCATTCACACTCTGCTGTTCGCTCGGTTCAGGGGATTGGTAGTCCCTAAGCTGAGGCTTACACACAGATCTGATTGCAGTGCAGTTACATGCTCAAAATAATGGTGATTCTGACTATGGAGAGTGCGTAGAAGAGAGATGGATAATGTAAAATACTCCACTGTGCACGTCATGCATACACCTCAAGAGCTGTGACCGGGAAGTCATCTCACCACTCTTGCAGACGCCAGACAGGCTGCCACCTCTCCCCTCCGACTTCATCTGGGATGCCAGAAGAAACCTCCGAAACCATTCCTCCTTTTCCCGACCAGTCCTCCCAAACAGGTAGATTGTCAGATCCCCTCCTCCAACGGTCGGCCTTCTCTGCTCCTCCGCTGAAGTGCAAACTTCTGCTTTTTCAGCTTTGTCCGTTCGTTCGAGCTTCTCACCCAGTGCAGAGGTTCTCTCGTCCCCAGCTTCAGATCTTTCTCCCTCTGCTTTTGACATGAAGTCCTCTTGTTTTGCCAGTTCAAGGCAAATGGGATACTTCTTGTTCCAAACCCTCTTCCTAGCCAAACTCTGGGGCATCAGGTAGATCTGTTGAGTTGGGAGTGAAATAATTTAAACATACAGGTTAAAGATTTTTGAACAGTCGAATGTCCATTCTTTATAGACTCAAGTTTTTGCATACAGGTAGAGTTCCAAGGATGAACTGGGTCTTTTTATGTCCCTGTCTGATATTTAGATTAAATTAAGGTTTCTGTAGGATTATCTGGGTCATCATCAACTAATCACTAATGTTTTCACTTTTGAATGAAGTGAATTAGTTAAATTATTTAAAAAATCATTTAATGAGTGACATCTATGATTTACAGATACATGCTTTATCCAACCTGGCTTTGCTGGGTTTAGAAGTCTCAGACTGAAAGAAAGACTCTTTTTCTAGCAAGACTCTCTGGCTCATTTTGGGACACTGCCAAGAGTTTCTAGCCTAGAAGGAATGTAAAATTTCTGCAGCAGATTCTGGGTATAATCTACCATTGCTACTGCTTGTATCGGAGATCTTGTTTTTCAAACATGATCATAGAAATCAGAAAAAAATCTAAATCTAAAAATACATTTTTAAGAAAACGTAAATCCTACAACCTGTGTTCATTATACATTACTGTTTTATGGGCTCATTTTAAAGGTTTAAATGTGTTTATTTTCTGGTTTTGACTGCCATTCCTGGACCACAGATGGGTCAAGCAAATGGAAATCACAATTCTCCTGTTTAAGCTTTTTCCTTCTGACCTCTCCTTAGTACTGATTTTAAAATCTCTGAAGTGTTAAAAGCCCCAAATGACTTTTCTTCATCATATCAGTGAGTCAGACAATTGTTCCCCATTATATCAGTTTCCCCATTGTATCATTGCTCCCAGTTTGCAGATATTGAATGAAAACTTAAGGCTTCTAGCGACTGAGTGTCTGCTCTGCCTTCTTGGGTGTTCAGTCAGATGACTATGTGTTGAAGCCCAGTGAAATTTTAATTGCATCTAGTTTTTAATAAAGATATGCTCTACATTAAGTATCACTGTGTGCTTCAAGCTTTGTTCAATTTCATTGCTTTTTATTTTATTGCCGTTTTAAAACTCCCCTGTTTGTAATGTTTATTTTTGAGTTCTGCCTTTGTTTAAATCAACGTAAGCTGAACAAAAGTTGTTTAAGCTGTAAAATGAATTTTATTCCTAGATAAGACATTAAAAGGAGTAGATTCAGCAATGATTTCAGCCAGTTAGTAAATGCACAATCAGGTGAAAGCAAATATGAGGCAACTTGCTTAGTGGTACCATCTGTTGTGCTTGTAATCCAACACAGAAACAAATTGGACAATAAATACTTCATGTCTTCTTCCATGCAGACTCATATTTTCAATCATTAAAAAAAATAAAAATAAAACCTATTTTGATAAACCGCATACACCATGCCTCCAGAAGCACCTCACCCTGCTGTCGGTCAGATCGTAGATCTTCTGACTAATGTAGGTGACGTCAGGTTTAGGCTCGTTGTGTGCGGCACGGCGGGAGATGTTCCTGTTGGGCTTGGAAAGACGCAGAACAGAACCCTCCAAGCGGATGTAAACAGAGTGGGTCAAGGTGGCGTGGTACATCTCTGGGTCGTAGCTCTGGATCTCATTCATCCAGCCCTGCAGGTTGCAGCATGAGAAGGTTGCTATAACAACCGATACTGGAAACAGCTACCATCAGAAAAGACATTCACGTAGGTGCTAGACATGAATTCTCCACTACAAAATCAGAACAGATTTTTTTTATGCCGCATATATAAAGATATTGTCATGATAGTTATTCAGGCTTAGAAGAAAAATAAAAGAGGAACTTCATTCCTCCTGCTGCTGCTGCTTCTCTATTCTGATCGCTGTCGGCTCTATCATCAGGCATCATGTTTAACATATCCACAGAGCTCCTGTTTTGGAGCAGCTGTGCCCTTTAGCCACAAGGCTCTCCTTTGCAACAAGCTTGGCACCTACAAGTACACATGCTTACATAACTTTATCAAAGAACTAAGCATTTCTCCACGTATTTTCTGCAGAGTTCAATGGGTTTGACCAAGAATATAAAAATAATTGCAGTGATGCTCTTATATCAATATTCTATTGCAACTTTTAAGATTCTTAGATTACCACTCCACATGCAAAAAAATGTATTGATTTAAAATATCAGAAGGGATGTTGGTGCTTTGCGAGACAATGGCAAAGTAAATGAAGCGTAAAAATCTAAATTTTGAGCTTCTGGGGAATTACAGTTAACCCTGCTATAAATTCTACAGGCAATCACCACACCAGATGTCCAAAAACTGTAGATCAACATCCAATTAACCCAAGATTTGAAATGAAAGCAAAAGGTGCTTCAAATGTGCTGCACTGAACAAACTGTTCAGGACAGCAGTAGTCAGTAATGATTAAATAATATTTATCCACAGTTGAAATAAAAGCAGCGGAAATAACTTTTCATCTGAACAGATCTGAGCTTAGCTGTGCAAACATCTGAATGCTTACGCAGCAAGATGTTATCCTAAAACTACCCTGACATGCTGCTGGGATTGTACATAAATGTCACTGAATTTTACTGTTGGTAAAACTTGACTTCCTTTAGTTACACTCAAAACAAAGACAAGACAAATCCTTCAGAGCAATTTTTTAATTTTCATATGATGTCCCTTTGACTGTTTTGTTTCCCCATTCTGACTCTGTGGTGCTTTGTTTGACTCTCACCTTGAATATTCCTGGTTCTTTGACATCCAGCTGGGGAACATGTCGCTGGTCTTTCCTCCATCTCCTTGTTCCGGTCCCTGATGAGGAGCATCGAGGAGCAGACAGCCAAAGGACCAGCAGGGCCAGCAAGAACCCAACTACTATCCCATGTAACACAGAACATACACATGGAGGCACTGGAAGGACTAAGTACAAATACAACAACTGTGTCAAGAAGATGAGGCCAGTCACAGGCACATTCTCCATTTCTTCCACCAGTCCTTCCTCTTCTGCATCCAGTTCACTATCCAAACCAGTGCTACCAGTATGAGGCTGCCGAGACATAGACCGTTCCCCATCTGGTGTCTCAGTATCTGTACACAGCTCGAAGTCCTCGCTGTACAGTTCACAGAAGTCCTCATCTTCCTGTCGAGCGACAAGGGCTGACATGGAGCAGCGTCCCAGAGTGAGAGAGGGAGACCTGTGGAGAGTTGATGAAGAGGCCTGGGTGAGAGCTGGTGCAAGAGACAGTGATGGGAAAGAGAAAAAAGACGAGTCAGGGCCCTTTTCCACAGGAGTCTCCTCCTCTTCTTCTCCTTCAGCACTCTCTTCTTTGATGCTGTAGTTGTTGTTAGCTTCTGTATGTCCATTTACCGCAGTCACTCCACTGAGCTCCGACGCACTGGAGGAGAGCGACTTGGCCCGATGAGCTGCACTCCCAGCGGGCCCCACACCGGACTCATCCCCAATAATCTTACTAAAAAGCTGCAAGGGATCCGACATCACCTCTGACAACCGCCTCTTGGTGTCTTCTATCCTGGCCTCCACCTCCTGGACCTTAAAGAAAGATCTCCCATCTGGGGACATAATAGGCGAAGAAGGTGCTGTTTTGGAGTCTCCGCCTGCTTGAGTGACTGCGACAGGGCAGGAAGACAAACGAGGCTGGGAAAACTGCTTGAAAAGCTGCATGTTGCGAGGCGGAGTGCGGTGGGTTGGCTGCGTTTGCTGGTGGTGAGAATGGTGCTGAAGAGGCCCTTCGTGATGCTCGCCCTTTGAAGTGTCCGTGGAGAGGGACTTAACAAAAGATTTCATTAAGTGTCTGTGTCTGGCATGTGGGGGTACGACAGTAGCAATTACAGGAGCAGTTTCTCGAGAGTCGACATCATTTGACAAAGATCGAACAAGGCTGAGAAAAGGCTTGGAAGAGGAAAGGGCTGCAGATTTACAAGGGGAAGAAGAAGTGGAACTAATCAAAGGGGGTTGGGCTGGTCGATCGGATGCCCAGGAGGAGCTGGCAGGAGAAGTGGAGCTCAGGTGGGAGTGAGTTGAAACAGGGTTAACAGTCATTGCAAGAGAGGCTGTGTGTGGATGCGAGTCCAAAGTCTGCGCAGGAAGAATGGCAGATGAAACGGGCATTAGAGATCCGGAGAAGATCTCCGCATCAACAGACTCCACCCCCAGCTCCTCTTTTGCCTCCAAGCCTTTGGTAACAGATTGGCCATCGGTCCCTGTGCTTTGGCTTTGAGATCCTGCAGCACCATCGAGAACAGATTTAGCAGCAGCACATTCAACAGATAACCCATAGAGTTCTTCTTCCTCATCTTCCTCCTCCTTTCCTAGAGCGGAGAAGTGGATGGTGATAGTGTCACGGGAGTGGGAGCGCTGCACCTGCAACTTGGGTCCTGGTGCATGACGTAGAGGAGGAGTGTCAGCATGCTGGCCACTTCCCTTTCTGCTGTTGCCCTGGCTGCTCATCATCACCCTCCACAGGGCTCACAGCCTGAAAGAGACACGGGGAGATAGCAACTGTTGAGTACAAAAAAACAGCTTCACATATGAAGAAAAGTAAGGAGCATTGAGAAGTTATGGTAAGATCCCTAGAGAAAAGTCCTTGAGCTCTCTTCATCCTACTATGAGTGGACTGGACAAGTATGTCCGTGTTCCCCGATCCATTAGCCCTCATTATATAAAGATGAAGCTGGCAGGCTGGCTCCGTTGTATGTGAGATTACACAGTAAAAAGAAATTGACATCAATATTTCTGGTTTATTTAAACTGTCAAAAAAATGCAGGAGTTTAGTTTTTAAAGTCATATTTTTGACATGCTCTTCATAATTCACAAGCTAAATATTTAGCTTTCCAATTAAATATTTAGTTAGGAAGCTGAATGTTTAGTTTCAAAATAAAAGTTTAAGTCTGAGCTAAATATTACTTTAAAAAGTAATATTTACTTTAAAAAGTAAGTAATACTTTAAAAAGTAATATTTAAATACTTTCCAAATTAAACATTTAATCTTCAAGCTAAATATTTAGCTCATAAAATATTTATGGTCAGTTGGCTATAATGCAAATTAGCTTGCTGATAAGCAGAAGTGGAACATCAAAATAAAAGCTGAGTATTGTAGACCCCTGTTTAAACTCCACTGTTGGCTGAAAGGCTTCAGTAGCTCAAGTAAGTTTTTAAAAATATAATCAATTCTTTACCTCTTGACATGTCCGACATGTTAGTTGAAAGCATAAGACGTGCCTGTTTACCGGACATACAGGCATTTACTGAAACAACAATTGCTGCTATTATTTCAGTAGCAACAGCTTCTGCATCAACAGCTGCCAATGTGATGAAGTCAACTTCCGGTTCATGTTTGTTTCACTCTCTTCCTACCTGCTTTAGAGAAGCCAACAACGGTTTTACACAAACAATATATTGTTTAATTTCATATAAATTATTTTTCCTTTATGAATAAGTACTATGAAGTCTTCAACTTTGATAACCACTGTCAAGCAAATTAAGAGTGAATAATAAATTATTCTGATCTGGTTAAACAAAAATATCCATGAAGTGGGCAAATATTCAATTAAAAAATATTAACAGGCACACGTATGACAATCTGTTGATCTACAAACTTTTCATTTCTAATGATCCAGAAGACAACTACAAGCAAAACTAGCCATAAGACATGATGTTGCAACAAAGTAGCTGTTCAACAGAAAAAAAAAAATTTATTGAATATTCTGAGTACAGTTGGAAAAGTCATTTGTCATGCGATGAATTTGCAAAACGAAGCAGTCTCATACTATTTTATTCGGCCCATTTATTCTTCCACGTTGTATGGAGTCCATCATCCTTAGTTAACATTACACACATGCACAAAGAGACACACACTCTGCAAACAGCCTGTGGCTTTCTGGCTTTTGGATTGAAGATAGAAATGGTTCGTAATGGAAGAAGGGGGAGGGACGGAGCAAAACAACATAGCAGTTAGCTCTTGTGATTGCCTGCATTTCGGAGAAAGCCTCAGCTTCCCTCGGGGGCTCTCCGGTTGGCACCGCATCTACAGAGATTGTATTTTGCCTGGGTGAAATAACAGAGCATTTGACTTTCCCAGTCAACCTTTCAACTCTATTGTGGTACAATGGGGTTTTCTGCATGTGTGTGTGTTTTTTATTTTGGTATGGGTTTGCTAGGGGCAGATCAGACAGAATGAGAACGAGGAAAGGGAAGATTGGTCAAGAAAAGCCCAAGGGGGGTTGAGGAGTCATCAGAAGACCTTTCATGGACAAACCTCTGAAGAGAAATTCTAAGAAAGGCAAGGCAAAAGCAATGACCAAGAGAGAAAGAGAGAAAGAGAGAGAGAGAGAGAGAAACGAGAGGCAAAGATGTGTGCAAATAAAGGACAGAGGAGACAAATGGGCTGGAAGACAGGGCCACAGAAATGGAGGTGGCTGTTGTGGTGTCTGACGCCTGAAGGACAATTTGAAACATGGAGAAGGTTGACAGGGAGAGCAGAGAGCGACGGTTTCAAGCTTTCCTGGAGTCAAGTTCAGCAGGGCGCAGTGAAAAGACAAATGAGACGCAGCTTTACCCACTGAATCAATGTAAATACAGGGTTCTGATGAGTAAATATCCCTTTAAGAAAATGGATAAACACAATTTATATAAAGTTTTTGCTGATTTTTTAAAACCGTCTTAAAGACGTATAACACATTTTGTAGTTTATATGACATTTTCTCTATTAGTATTACATAGTGGCTAAAAGTCTTCTATAAAGGCCACCATCATCATTAGAAGAAATACTCTTTGTGTGCCGGCTCACCCGCAGCTTCAGTTAGTCCGTGTTTTCAAAGCACCACTTTCATTAAAAGCTTTGTGTTTGTTTTAGCTGCCTGTGGATGAGAAGGAGACAATTGGAGAGCGGCAGAGAGGAGAAGAGACTGGCAGCGAGACAAGGCTCATCCAATTAATCAAAGCAAGCAGGGCCATTCTAATCAGCTCAAGCCAGAACCTGGGAGATGAGAGCGAAAGGGAGGGAGGTTAAAGCAGCAAGGTAGAAGAATGATATACGAGACGGAAAAACTCTATAAAAGGAAGGTGACTATAAGACAGTGGTTCAAGAAGAAAAAAAATGGAAAAAAGGAAATAAAGCTTTGGAAGGAGTACTTTGCAAAGTAATCTAGAAAATGTCTTTATATAATATCCACTCCAACAACACTGCTAAAAATAAATTCAAAACATAACATTTACTAGTCTAGTTAAAAGAATGTGCTTAGCTGGGTTACTGCTGGAGAGGAAATTCAGGCTTTTAACTCAGGTATTTTATAGCAGGAACGCATGTATTTAGGGTAACATGTATATGTTGTTGTAATTATTGTGGGCAAATAAAAACAGTAAGAAACACTATTTTAGAATGAAATACATATATTCATGAAAGAATAATTAGAAACTTAAATCAGAATAAAAGTAAATCAGATATAAGAGAATTGCTTCAAAAGTCAACTCAGGATATAATTTTTAGTAGTATTTTAGAAGAACGGGTATTTTAGGAGGAATATAGTAAATAAAACAACTGATCCATACTTAAAGGGGGCGGGAAGGCACTAAAAATAGTAGAACAAAAAAGAAGAAAGTGGCAGGATGGCAGCTCGTTATAGTTATAATTCTGTGCACCAAACAGGAATGAGCTCATGTAACTTAGAGCCTTTTCTAAAGCAGTCTACTTATTTTATCTTTTACTGTTAAATGAAGTGTGCAGAGACAAAGATGTTTATACATACATGCATAAGAAACTTGTCTTAAAGGTTGTAAGCTCATGAATATTCACTCTCACTGCATATAGATGCCTGTCACAATAACCAATTTTGGTGGACTATAAATTGTCCCAGAAGTTATTGTGATAAACACTTATATTGTTTTAAGATGTATTGATGAAACCGCAGGCAGATGTAAAAGGTGTAAAAACAAAATAAGAGGTACAAAATATTTGCTCGATAGCAACAATTTTCTCAATCTTGCATGGCTCTTCTGTCAGTTTGGTCCAGAACAGAAGCCACCAAAGTCTGAACAAATCAGAGAACACATGAAGAAGAAAACAGGCTGGGAAACAACCGGAAAAAAAAGGGAAGTTATAGCGACTCAACATTCTATGCACCTGCACATACAAGGGTAACGAGACAAAGGATGGAAAAGTCAAGAGAACTATGACAACGGCAACATGGCAACCACAGGAAGTGAAAAAGAAGAAGAGAGCCAAACTTTTTAAGCCTATCTGTACAAACTCTGCTTGGTTTAAAAATAGCTTAGAGTGGCCGTGATGGTGCTGATCTCCTGACACCTGCATGCCCACATTAAGGACTCACTGCAGGAGACAAAATGTTAATAGAAAAGGCATTTCATTGCTCAGTGATGATAAAATATCCTCATTCAGAAAGCAAATCAACTTTTACAGTTTGATCAATACCAAAAAATGACTGAACATTAAACCATGACAAAGGCTACAAATATTGATTGTTTCTGAAAATATTTTCTCAAAGATTTTTAACACAGTAGAAACGGCAGCCGTCACTTAGAGAACACACACACACATACACACACACACACACACACAAAAAATAAACATATGATAAGACTTTAACTTTATGAAGTTGTTTTTCTAGAGGGGATTCTCAACTATTTTAACAGTACGCAACACAGATGCTTAAGCTCAGGATTAAAGTGTCATAATTCTGGTTAAACTGGTAGAATTGGGTAGCAAGAACTGGTACCGTGTTTTGTAAACCCACATTTTTCATTACAACCACAAACTTCAAAGAATTGAGCTTAGATTTGGTGCTTTGCACAAACATAGGGAAGAAAAGGCATAATTGTGAAGTGAAAAGAATCTTTTTTTAAAAAGGAAAATCTGAAAAGTGTGGCATGCATTTGTATTCAACCTCCCATGAGTCAACACTCTGTAAAGCAACCTTTTGCTGCAGTTACAAGTGGAAATGTTTTTGGATCATGTTTCTTCCATATGTATGAACATAAATATAAGTCAAGTCTTGACACAGATTTTGTTCTAAGTTTAGTAATGTTTACCTGGTGAACTTCTAGTAAGATTCTGTAGGATTTTATCTATGGCAGTTATAGAGCTCTGCCAACTTCTAGTCATCTGCCTCCCCACAGCATAATGCCGCCACCATCATGTTTTCGGGTGGTCATGACATATTTAGTAGTTGTCCGTTTTCTGTCACACAAAGCATTTAAAGAGCTGGCCAAAAAAATTGAATTATGGTCTCATTTGTCAAGAGCTCCTTCTTCTACATGCTTGGCATGACCCCAACATGATTTGTGATAAACCTCAGAAAGTAACTATGATGGATTTCCTTCAACATAGTTTTCTTCTTGCAACTAACCCCTCAATAAAGGTAAGATTAGTGAAGTTGCCATTAGTGACCTTGTCTTAAATTGCTCAACATTTTTATTTCCCTGACCGGTCTGCTGTAATCTTTCATCTTCATAATTGTGTTTGTTGATGTTGTCTAACAAACCTCTGAGGCCTTCACAGAGCAGTCTGTTCAGTGATTACCTGACTTGGAAGGGGACTTACTTTCCTGAACTTTATTTCGGGAGTTTAATTTGTGAAAATATACTGCCTGCAGTGAATCCTTCCCACATGGGAGGAAACACAGTAATCAATCCTAGCACTGTCCTAAACCTGGGTTCAGAACGATGAGCTTCAGCAGGCCTCAAAGGAGCGCGTTGACGGTGAGTCTCCATGCTATGAGTCATGGAGCTCCAGCAGGACAACAATAAAAAACAAAAAACAATTAAGCAAACAGAGATGAAGAGCACTGACAGTACTCTGCAGGATCAAGCCAGTTTTCCTTCCCCCCCCCCCCCATCATCACTTCAAACATCACGATGCACATGATTGGGTGGTTGCCAAGCCAACAGTGAAGCTCTTTATCTGCGTCTGCACTTAACCCTCTACCCTCCTTTTGTTCTGTCCTCCTCACTTCATAAAAAGAGAGTTAGAAGAAGATCCGCAGTGAAAGACACACAGCGTGCGTCTTCAAACATGTTTGGATTGCGAAATAAATCCTCTATCTCAGATGAGATAGATGGGAGGAAGAAAGTGAGAAATGTTTTTACATCATTTCAATGAATTTGGGACACACATTCTCCAGACGACTCCCACTCTTCACGACAGTCTTGCCTGTAAACACTGAGATGAAAAGGTGCTGATTTTCTTCATTAGGAAGAGATTATTTGCTCAAGAGGCGCCAAGCGGATTTCACGGCAAGTAAAAGATTTGCATTGGATATTGACGCTCTGCGCCGCATAACCCAGTTTGACAGTTTAGAGATCAAAACATACAAACATTCGAAGGCATTAAGAAATTTATAATCTGTGTAACTGCTGCTGATGAAACCCAAACAGCTTCAGGGTTTTGGTTTTAGATATAATCCATCCAATTACTTAACACACAGAGGAACGAAGAAGGAAAAAGCAAAACAGGAAAACATCAAACGTGTGTGTGGATTTACAGAATAGTTAAATATGTTTTTGTCTTTAGTCCACCAACAAGTGCTGGATGGTACTTCAACTGAGGCTTTGTAGCACAGAAAATTAGATTTAAATAAAATGAGGCCAGGCAGTTTTAGTTGTAGTCTAATAAATATTTCTGTTAAGAGCCGTGATCCCAGATGTGGAGGTAAGTTTCAACCCTGCCACTCTGAGCAAGGTCCTTGCCTATGAGGATGAGCAGCGAAACTTATCAGGTTTATTATAAAATGATTTTTTTTTTAAATACAACAAAGCGGGCCCATCCTCTTGAGCAACTGAAACCGTTAAACATGAATGGTGAAATAATTCATGCTAATCCTGGCAGTTTATTTCCCCAGCAGAGCAGATGACACAACACAGATGCAAAGATAACTTTCTCAAACTGTAACTTTTCAAAGATACTAGATCTCATCAGGAAATTATGAAAGAACCGAACGTGTGCACTTCTGTACTCTTGAGTCAGTTCGCTTGAACTTTATCCCGAAAGGTCATATTTTGTGTGTGGATCAAATATTTGTGTATGATCGAGCACACTTCCTCGTTTCTATCTGGTGCTGGAACTTCCTGTTTGCTGCGATAGTCGCAACAGGAGGGAAGCTCTAGCCTCTAACTGCTTCCGTTTAAGTTTCCCATTAACAGCAATCTTATGCTTAACAGCTTTGTCTTGCAGCTGCCAAAGATCTTCTGAAAGTAGAAGTGGATTATTTATTTGTCATGGCCCAGAATGATTTATTTCATATCCTGGCAAAGAGCATTCCTCAGCTCTAAACGTGGACTAGCACCAAACTAGCAGCTGTGGCATCATTAAAACTCATGAGCTGTAGTAGTTGTGGCCGCCCGTCACTGTGACAGGCGCTGACGGATACCCCACAAGCAGCTTCATTTTGACAGTGAGAGTGCTATAAGCTGCATGCTCTATGTACACAAACGCTCATGCATTCATCCGTGGCAAAACTGTGTTGCATGACAGCTTCTTTTCAGCAAGATTTTAAAAAAAGCAAATCAGACTGTCTGCTGTGTTTCATATCAGAGCGTAGATATATGTGTGACGGAGGGGACATTTGATATTTAGCAGCTGCAGAGTAAAACTTCCAGTGTAGCAGCATTCTGACAGGTTGCATGATGTAAAGAAAATGTTAGGTCTCCCTCAAAAGCTGAAGTTATTTCTTCTCCTTCACAGCTCAGATACATTTATTTTGAGACCCCTAAATTAAATTGGGTGTATCAAATTGAGTTAAAAGACAAGACCATCAGTCTAATCTGACTGTTCAAGGACAGGATTATTTAGAGTAGCATTCAAGAGGCCTCAACATGTTGGGACTCAGCAAGATGGATGTGTTGCACATCAAATATTTGTCAAGTAAAACACCAAAAGGTTAAGCATGCGAGTATGTGTGGCACCTTTTCACTTTTGTTCAGTTTTCAAGCACTGCTGCGTAGCTACACAGTGTCACAGTGTCACAGTCACAGTGGCAAGAAAGGATGTGCCTCAAATATGAGGTGTTTTCACACAAAATAACCCAACCAGCTGGCCACACAACCACCTTTAATCACTGCATCCCACCCTCGAGACGTAGCCGCCAGCTCATCCTCGCTCCTTCTGTGTTTGGCAAGTCAGAGGCAAAACCACACCTGGTTGACTTAACAGCTGCCTGAAAATCACAACTTGAAACGTTTTGTGAACGGTGCCTAACATTCACCCTTTAACCCAGCATCTCCACGGTGAAACACGGTGGCATGTGCAGGGCGATGGTGGAAGAAAAGTTGATGGAGGCTAAAAACTATACGGGCGAAGTTTCACCTTACGGCAGGACAATATTCTCAAAGCTCCAGTCAGACCTGGAAACCACATCACGTTCATTTGTTGGGATGACCTAGTCAAAGTCCAAACATTAATCCAACTGAAAATCAATGGCAAATATTTCAAATTTGCTCTCCATCCAGTCCAACTAAATTTAACTATAGGCTATTAATACCAGTATAAGAAACTTAAGCTTAGAAAAATGTGTAAAGTTCTAAGGAAGAAAGGACAAAGGACATTTAGACAACCTATATGTGAATGAGAAAAATACACAGACATTGCAATTGTCTTTAGAGAACTGTTTCCAAGAATTGCGTTCAAAACATTTCTCGTCTTTGTCCACAATGTGCAGCAGTCAAACAGGACTTAAAAATCTGCACCAGTAAACTTTCAAATTCAACACCACGGCAGCATATATGAAATATTCCAGCCCCAACACATGGCTTTAAAGATGAGGTGGATGGAGCATGAGGCTGACTGATGACTAAGAGACAGCTAGCCAAACACCCTGAGGATAAATTTAACAGCATATGAGCTGTGGCTAAAGATGAAACGCTCACTGCCTGCATCGCAGAAGCCTGTAAACACAGACATAGTATAAACACAGGCAAGTCCAATCAGCTTTAGTGTCCTCTAAATCTACTGTTATTTCTGTGTTAAATGGACGCATTTCCCAGAATCTCCTGGGTAACAGAGGCCACAAGCTGCCGTTACTGAAGCCCTTATTCAACCAACAACAATAGCTAATTCAAATGGTCCAGATGCCACTGTTTGTTTCTACCCTCACAGCAGTTTATCCCATCAAATACAGGAAACGCTGTTCCCTGTCAACTCGCTCTGCGTCCAGAAACACAACGCAGCGTGGCAACATGGAGAAACGGAGGAGAAGTTAAGACGGAGAAGATTAAAGTGAGGAAAAGCGAGGCTGGTCAAGGCCGTGACTCACTTCCCACACCGCCACCAACACACATGAACGCTCAAGGTTAAAGGAGGAAAGCACAAGTGGGCCTTGTTTTTACCTTGATGCTTTAGAGGCATTCACTCTCCTCTTGAGAGACACAATCTGCACTGACAGCCTTGCCACAGATCAGAGTGGGAATGAGCCTGCACATACAGAGAGAGAGAGAGAGAGAGAGAGAGAAAAAAAAAGATAATCTGCTAAATTTGTTACTCGAGGGCAGGAAATTACATAATTAAAATATATTAATGGCAGTGTGATCCATCTGTCTGAGTTAACTGTAATTAATCTCAATCCTCATTTGCTGTGAAGGGGATTACAGAGATGTTTGGATCTGAAACAACGAGTTATGTTTAACCCTGTACATCTAGGATGCATCTTCTCTTGAGGCATCCTGATCAAATTCTAACCAGAAGGTTAAAATCCAAATGTAAAAGGTTACAAGAAGGCCTGACTGACTGAAAGGAAAATATAAAGAGAAAGAGTGAAAAAGATATAGCTAATGCAAAGTGGTTTAAAATCTAATAATGAAAAAGATCAGAATAACCAGAAATCTTAATTTTAATCCTAAATGAAAATATTGTTTAACAGAAGTATCAAGAGGGAGACTTATCTTCATTAGGGAACCATCTGAAGAACTTTTTATAATAAATGTCATCACCTTAAATCTATTTCTGTTTCAGTTTTAAGCACATTGATAACAGTCAGAAAACTAGAGTGAATATTTGCATTAAAAAATGCCACATTGAACAGTTTTCAGCATGAATGGTCCATTTGAGGTCATGTCACAGGACTTCAGTCCTTTTTTATTTATTTATTTTAAGGAATTCATAGCTTGGTTTCCTGTTGTGGTTTGAGTCTCTGTCTTCTTATTCCAAATAGACTGGAGTTTAATCTCTTCAGACGCCACATCCACTGTAACATTTCTATGTCCAGAGCAATTTAAACAGCTTAATAAGGCTTGCTACCGATTGGTTCCTGATCATCCAATGGAAATCAAGATTTAACCAACTTGATCTGAAAGAGCATTTGGCAGATCAAAAGACATTAACCATTTCAAATGATGGTGTTCAAGTTATTTAATAAGGAAACCTATTTTATTCCGATGAAAACCATCTAAATGTTACCAACACAATCCTCACAGGGAAGCACAGTGGTGGCAGCATCATGCAGTGGAGACACTTGTCTTTGGCAGGACAGGGAAACTGGTGAGAGTTTACGGGAAGCTTGATGAAGGCAAATACAAAACAATACTGAAAAAAATATGTTAGCGGCTTCTAAATCCTTGAGGAAAAAAAATAATGCAAAAAAAAAAAAAAAAAATCAGACAGACAGATAAATATTTTAACATTTTGTTGTGATTAATCGCACTTGTGGAAGGAGTCCTCTCCCTCCAGACCTGTAGAATGAACCCACTGCTGATCTGCCCAGTGGCTGTGATTCTGTGGCCTGCAGCTCAGAGGGGAACCCAGAGGAGGAGACAGGACTGAGCAGCAGCATCAGCAGCCCTCACCAACCTGAGCAGCTCACAGTGGGGCTGCGTGGCTAATGAGGAGCTCACTGAGTTCACCGGTGACACTTCCAAGAATAAACCCATTCTCCATGGCAGCCGTGACTTATTGGGCCCCGCGCCACAAAGCTAAAAAGACAGTCCAAGGCTTACAGTGTGCAGGCACAGAGACATGTTCCGTGATGCTGGACAGCACTGTGGCATCCAGAAACAGCGAGGCTGCTGCAAAAAGGAGGACAACATCCCTGTTGATTTCTCTCCTCCTGTAATTCGGATCTATTTAAAGGTCCTCTCCCCGCTTATTTATCTATTTATTGATTGTTTGTTTGTTTGTTTGTTTGGCGGTGTGATCAGTCTTACCTTCCACTTATCGCATCCCCGTCCTCAATCTGCTGCGTTGCTCAGCATCGAGGCTCCGAATCTGCGTAATGCGATGAGATTCCCCGCTCGGAGCGCCTTCTGCTCCCTGCAGCCTGCAGAGGAGAGGAGACGGAGGGCGCCGAGCCGCGGAAGGCTGGCCGATCACACCTGGCTCCTGGTTCCGGCTTGATTAAACGCTCCACATGCAAGGGCCACGGGGCGTGTATTGTTTTGGTAAACGGGTGGGTTGGTTTTGGCGCCACACCCCCCCCCCCACCCCCCTCCTCACCTTCCTTGAATGGTTCTTACGGAGCGGTTCGGACCGTCGGCGCACTGGCGATTCATATTTTATTGTGTTGCAGCAGCGGAGCGTGGATTGCGTCACGGCTTTGCAGCGTGCCAGTAAGACGCGGATTTCCCTCCGCTAACAAAACACGCACCCTGCGCTGTCTTTAAAAAGCAAAAATGTGGACAGTCTTATTCGAAAGAGCCAAAAAAAAATAAAATAAAAAAATTTGATATTTGCTTTGCTCTGGGAGAAAAAAAAACCCCCCACAAACAACTAAACTGTAGAACGAAATTAACACGGAACACCAGCTTTCATTTTTCTCTCTCAGATCAGCTGACAGAATTACTGGCAGACAGACAGGAGCTGAGTCCAAGTTTGGGTTCGTTTAATCTGATCAGATTTGCTTGGAAATGACGCCATCTGCTGGTGTCGAGGAGAAACGTCCACCTACATTTGACCTGAACGACAGGACGTCAGCTCCGACCTCTGTGGAGCCCACACGCAAACAAAACTCACGCAACAAAAATAACAAGAGCTCGTTGATGATGTGAGCGCAGTTTTAATCTACGGCAGGTGAAATGCATCAACAGCCTGTTTATTCCTCATCAACACGAGAGCAGGAGAACCGGGGTGGTGCAGGGAGACACCTAGTGGTCACGCTTGAGATTTGTTCCATTTCTTCAACATCCTGTCCTGAACTGATGTTGATTTATTTATTTTTTTGTATGTTTTTTTTTTTTAAATTCAACATTATCTCAAATGACAATTGACTTAACATAATTGTAGCTCTAATTGCTGCATCACAACAAGCTGGATCTGTATTTTTGTGTTATTTAAGGATTTAGCATTTGTGTATTACATCTGAGAATCATTAAAACACCCTCTAAAGAAAAAGACATTTAAAAATGGATGAACACCAGTGGTAAAAAGAAAGCACTGTCACCATGTTGGAGAAGCTTGTTGGACAAGTGAATCAGCTTTATGGATTCATTTTGATTTAAGTTTGCAGATATACACCACAGTATTTTAATCACATATAGGTTGAAGGTTTCTACTTATTTACTTGCTTCGGTTATTCAGCCTCCAGAAAATCCTCTGATGACATCAGCACTCAGTCTTTAGTGTTTGAGATGTTTCTTAAGTGTCTTGGCTTCAAATTCAAATGATCGAATTTGAAGCCAATTCGATCATTTCTAGAGCTTCTTAAATATTAAATTCACATGACATGTTTGAAAATGTATAATCAAGCCTTTTTCAGTGGATGCAACACTGAGCATCGATGGTAAGCAAACAAATAACAAGATCAAGTATATTCATTGGGAGGTTAGTGGTGCTGTGGTGGGATTATGTGCAAATCAAGTGAAGGTCAGATCCTCATACCAGATCTGTCCCGGCTCCGCCGACTCTTAAACGGTTTGGGCACAGAGCAGAGTTTTTATCTGACGTGTTATTAACCTCGTAACTTTTTAAATGCAAATACAGCTAAGAAAATTTAAAAAAAATAATTGGTGCAGTAGAGTAAAATCCTCTACTGCGCCACTGCAGTAGAGGATTTTACTGGTGCTTGGCCTTTTGTGAGGCTCCAGGAGCTGCTTCCAGCTCTCAGAGATTATTTAACAGTTTGTTACACATCAAAGCACTCGGGACCCCCTGCGGTTGGACTCAAAGGCCACCGGGCCAATCGGCTCTCAGCTGCTCCGGTAACTATCCTTTAATGAAGTTCACGAAGGCCCTTCTTCCAACAGCAAGGCGGTGGGCTGGGCTAGCAGCTGGGAAAGCAGCTCAGACCTCCACTCTGCTTCAGCTCTTTGAGCAGAACTATATGGCCACTGAAAAGAGGGCCGTTTTAAAAAGGTAAACACGTCTGAGCGTGCATCTAATCAGCAGTAAAGAAGAGACTTAAAAGTCTTCTGGAGTGATTGGAAACTGGATTCTGCTAGAAGTGACAAGTCGACAAGTCTCATCTGGACAATTTCTGACATCTGTCTTTGCTTCAACGCTTTTTCACATCTTATGCTGGCTGGCCAGTCAGTAGTTTTGATGGGGAAGAGAAAGCAATGTGCTTACAAATCTTCCTTTGTTGTGTGTAACCTTTTGATCCAAGTGTAAAAAGGGGCTGAGGTAGGCCAATGAGTTACAGAGGGGAGTTTATGCTAAAAGAGTCAGGGGAGGGGGAAGAGTCGCCACCTTTTCATGTCGGTGCTCCTCCCGTTCGGCTTTCTAACGAATGTCAGCGACGATAACAAAGTCTCATTTGCATATCATAATCCCCCCATCTCTCGACCTTCTGATCAGGTGTACTTGGAAGCACGGCTGTGTTCTCTGAAAAAGAGGCAGCGATAGGGAGCAAGAGGAGGGGGGGAGGCAAAGAACTCAGCTCACTTTGAAAGCTGTTTGAAGTTCGCTGCCAGAGTTCAAATAGCAGTAAAACATGTGCATGACATTGAGTGGCTGATTTGTATAAAAAGAAGAAAGGCGGAGGGATGAAGGGATGAAAGGAGGTCAGGGAGGGGAGACTGAGGGAACTTCTGGGAGCTAGGAAGGCCAAAAGCCTTTGGCTCTTGTGTCACTACACATGTAGAAGAGAAGGCGGTTTTATATTCAACCTTTGAACTTGATGCCCCTTGAACTTGCTCACATTTTGCAACGTTACAGCCGCAGACTCCCATCGCCGTTGCTTGGTTTTTAAGTCACAAGTCAACACAAAACGGAATGAAATTGTGCAGTCATTAGGAAAGAGTGGCATCAGGAGATCTTTTGTTGAAAGAAAGTCATTAGACAGGTTTGCTGATTGCCAAAGGATCCAAATGAAAGAAGTCACGGAAGACAGAAGTTGAACGTTTTGGCCATCATGCAAGTTGCAACGTTTGGCAGAAAAATAACACTGTAATCCAACATTGTATTCAAACTGTGAAACATGGTGGTGGCAGCCTCATGATGTGGGATGTATTTCAGGCTTTATGGGGAAATTGATGGTGCTAAATATAGAGCAAACCTGTTGGTGGCCGCAAAAGACGCAAGACTGAAGCAAAGGTCAAAGACCTGCCAAACCTACTAGACGAGAAGAGGAGGATTAGATCAAGATGACAGCATGTTCATGGGCTTTAATGGCCCAGTCAAAGTCTAGACCCAAATTCAATTGAGAATTGATGCAAAATTTGAAACGTGGTGTTCACAGAATCTCTCCATCAGTCGTAATTTACTTACTTTTTCAAAGAAGACGGTGCCAAACTTTATTTTCTAGATGTACAAAATGTGTGAAGCATTTCCAGTGGACTGCATGGCATCTGTTTTTGCAACCGAAGAACATTCACAAGGCCTTTTCTGACAGAGGGAGGAATATATCTGTATGCAAGACCTTCCTTTTAAAGTACATTGCAGTTAGTGGTTGTCTGATTTATTTTTCAGAGGAATAGAGTTCAACACCTTACAGATACATCCACTTTTTCCTCACATTCCTCAATCCGCAAGGCCGAAAGAACATTTTACTAATTCTGAGGATTAGAAAAGTTTTTAAAACAAATCTCTAGCAGAGGTGTCTGTGATAGAAGCCACACTTCAGTGGATCTGCCACTCGATGCTTCAGGAGTAAGACAAAGAGGCTTGAATTCATGGCAGCTCTAGCTGCAGAGGTCAAAGTATTTGTCTGAGAGTGAAAGTGAATGTTATTAGCAACTCCGCATGTCATGGCAACAGATCCAAAGGTCATGGACCACCCAGCTGTGCGTTCACACGTTTCATCATCTATATACCACACTGATCAAAACCAACTGTTCACAAGGAGCCAAATGTTTGGCTGGCTGTTAAAACACAACTTTGTGGCGTCTCACTGTACTTGGCTCAAACAGCAAGCTGCAGCCTTTTGGATTCTGAATCCTCGTTGTAAAGACCAGGCATCCTTTCCCATGTGTGGAGAAGGCCTCCAGCAGAGCTGCTGCTGCTCTTCAACGTTCTCATAGTCCTCCGTTTGGCCAGAGTTGTAAAGCCAGGCCCTGGGAGTCACTCGCCTCCGCTCTGATCCACTCAGCTCAGCTCTGCAGTGGACGCGGTGGCCACTCCAGCTCCTTTATCCCAGTTACCTCACAACCAGGGCAGGCAAAGCCAGACTGACGGTCCCCCGCTGCCTTCTGAGCCCCTGTTTCATTTTCCTCCACAGCCGCCCACCGACCCTCTCAGCTTTTCAATCTTCGTAGCAATTAGAAGGAGATCCTTTTCCTTTGTTGTCTATCCGTGGCAAGAGAGAAAACGAAAGAATGAGGAAAAGAGAAAAAGGAGGGCCAAGCTGTTGTTGGTGGTGGAGCTCAGGCCTAGCCAGGAGCCACTTGTGAAGCTCTGGGTATTAGGACTCAGATGGTTTGTTTGGAAAGGCTTCTCCAGGGGCCAAACTAGGATTACGCTGCAGATTGCGAGTTCCCATGGAAGAGGCCTGCGACCAGCGAGGGGTTCGGTGGGTGGGTTTCAGGTTGGGGGCCATAGAGAACATCTTTATGAGTTTGGAGTCTGTCTGAAAGGAGAGGGCCAACTCCCAGCATGTTAGCGCTCCATTTTAGATGGACACAGAGAGGCTATTGAAGGTCCCCAGACATCCCCTTTATTTCTCTCCTTTTCTCTGCTCTCTCTCTCTCACTACTCTTGAAGTTTAATCTGTTTGTGAGGCAAGAAAGAAGTAAAAAGATTGTTCTGGCACCCGAAATAATTCAAGTTTACATTTTTGTGATTGGAATATAGTCTGAGTTTGACTATTGGTGACGTTGGTTAGGTTTTCACCACACTGAAGGGCAACAACAACATGCTTCCAGCAACAGGGAAACTTACTCTTTATCTGTTCAATTTACCAAAATCATATTTAAATGAACATTTTCACAATTTTTGCATGTCAACTGCCAATAAATCTACTGGGACAATATTAAAATAGTCATTTTAATGAAAAAAAAAAAAAAATGGCACAAACAAATCAAACGTAGATATACACAGATGCAGATCAGAGTTCGTTCTGTTTACACTCAGTTGACTACCAAAAACTCAGCTCACAAGGTTTGGACAATAACCACTGATCCAAATGCAGGGCAAACATAAGAACACAAGATCCCAATATTTTTTCCATCAGAGAAACATATTCAGCCGAAGTTATTTAGCATAGGTGGGGATAATAAAAATACAGACTGCCAGAAAACAACTAATGGTAAGGAAAAGTGCAACAACTGCACTATTTCCGCTTGGGCTTCGAAGGACTTCAGGTTGTTGGTCACATTTTTCAACTCCTCCTCCAGGTCACTGGCTATACATTCAGTGAGATCAGCCCTCTCCTCTGCTCTCTCACCAGATCCCTCTCCAAGATCACCAGCTTACGAGCCACTTAGGGTCAGCTTCCTGTGCAATGTGTTTGGCCTGGTATACAGTATTTAGTCTATGTTTGGTACATCGTGTATCTATCAGTGTGTGTGTAGAAACAATGTGAAGATTTGTTCAATTGGCCAAACTGTAAATTTAAGCTCATTGTTCAGGTAATTTTTATTTTGTCATAATTTTACTGCTATATTATCAACATTTTTCTTTTTAATCTTGTTATTTGCAGTTGTGTGTTCTGACTGTTTTCAAGTATTTGTGTGTATTTTCTATGCACTGAGGCAATTAAGGACATTTATCAACATTTAACTACATTCATCAAAGACATTTCCTCATTAGGCTGCATGTTTCTGCGCTCAACAGGAACATTACAGCAATAACACTAGGTAGCGCTGACAAAACCTCTACTAACGTTTTACTCACGTTGAAGTGTAGCCAAATCAACACCAGGTGGCACTTTTAACAGACGCCATGTGCTGCTGTTTCAATAAAATCTATTAATTTGCCCAAACATTTTGGATTATTATCCTATTAGTCTCATTTTCACTTTACTGTCGGAGTCCTTCAGCTCAATGCCATGCAGTCTAATAGATCGCAAGGGCCGTTCAACAAATGCCCACAGCACCACAGATCCTCCACCTTGTAATTATGGAGACTTATTGGCTCAACAAACTGTGACTTAAGAGCTGCATGTGGTTCTGCAGGTACTCCACAGTTGCTGCTAATACCTTTGTCTGAAAACAATTAAAAACCAAACAATGCTTTAAAATCTGAAGCTAATAAATTTGAAAGTAAAAATGTTCACAATTCTGTGGAAAAACGTGTCTTTTTTAAAAAAAATATTTCCATCAACACAGATGTAAAAAAATGCATTCCCTGACTTTTTGTAAAGTTTGATACTATTCTTTACAAGAAATTTGCCGTCCTTTAATTCAGTAATGAAACTATTTTTCTGTGGAAGGTATTTTGAAAAAAATAGCTAAGTTTCGTGTGTTTTTTTTTTGTTTTTTTTTTTGTGGCTGGACATATTTTATTTAGATGAACCAAAGACATTGGATAAATGTTGCTGTCCCCCGTTTTCAACATTTAAACTATTGTTTTAATTGAAGAACAAGTTAAGGTGAGTATGAATTTCAACACATTTCTTACTTAAATGGCACATTCTCTTGTCTTTCCCATTCAGTTAATTCTGTGCTGCAATATATTTATAATCCAGCGAGCAAGAATTCATGCACGACAAACAGTAATATCAAAACATTTAAAAAAAAAAACTTCAGTTACATCTAATGTAGCAGGGAGTTTTAGTGGTGCCATGTATTGTTGCACTAGTGACTCTCAAGAAGAAAAAACAAAAATATGTTTGGCACATTGAATAAATAAGGAAGAACAAATGGCATGAAGTATTAGAAAGTCCTGATAAATAAATGGAATATTTGTCATCCTATTTATTCAGTAGCTCATTAACATCACAAGAAAAGTACCTTGAACCATTTAAAGTGCTGACCAGCTTGAAACTCTAGCCTATGAATCAGCGTCATTGCTTACCAGATGTCTCACACCCCTGACCCAGTTCTTTATCCTGTCCTTCAGCCTCTCCTGACACCTTTCAGCTGTCTCCTAACTTATCATTCACCATCTGCAAACCAAGCAACGCCGTTCCCTCGCAATGCATAAATACATAAATCTTGCGTCACTGCCAGTGTGTGTACGGGGGGGTTCGACAACATGCTGTTAATGGACCAACAGCCCCAAAGTCGTTCCCTCTTTCATGTGTCTCTGCATCACAGATGCTTGGTGTTAATGTTGGACCATCCAGACTCTTTAACCCGTGCTCACACTCGCACTTCATCCCTCCCAGAATATGTCACCCTTGCTGGGGGGAGGCTTGGGGTCAAAAAAAAAAAAAAGTCCAACCCAGAGGTTGCGGTGCCAGACGGGCTCTTTGAACTGGCCGGCTGCCACCGAGCTGATGTGAGATACGACCAGGGGGCAGAGGTCAAAAAGGCTGGAAAAAAGAGTCAGCTAACCTTGTCTCATTTGCTGGCTGTCTTGACCAAACTCATGTTTCATTAAATGATTCTTTTTTATTATTATTATTATTCTGATTTCAGCAATAACAACTGAAAACATCACAAATGTAAATGAAACAAACTTTATGATATGATCTCATAATTAGGTACAAATTTGATTTAATCTAACTCAGATCAGGCTTTAAAAAGTTAACAACCAGCCAACAACTAGCCAACCAGATTTATTTCCATAAAACTCTTCATCCAAAATAATTCAACATGCTTTACAGGGAAACAACGAAACAGACAAGACACATGAAATACATCAGTTACGTACAGATACACCTGTTAAAGAATCCCTAAAATGCATACCTAAGCAAACTGCAAAAATTTGATATTTTGGTGAAAATATAGTGCGACTACCTTAAGCTGAATATTTTTAATGAAACTTGCAGAAGCATTTGAAGTCAACTGCAAGAGACCTGCAGAAATGTGACAAATAGGCAGAAGCAGCAGAATAAAGGAAAATGAAAGAATGGAAAAAAACTGTAGAAGAGGAGTGAAAATTTTCGGTCAATTCAAAAATCCTCCCAAAGAGTATTAGAAATTCATGCAGAACATGTTTTACAGATCTAAATGGTAAAGTCACAACAGGAAGAGAGTTGGAATCAGGGCTGGAATTAGATTTGGAAAGCAGATTGGAGTTAAATTTAGAGATAGTGGGCCATTTCTTTTTTTTTTTCTGAAGATTGATATGATGCAAGCAAAAACTTGAAGAGGGATTTTATAAAATCTTTAAAAGATATAAGAAAGCTGAATCAAACAGAAGTTGTTGAAGGATATGACAATATTTTACATTTTTAATGCCGTTTTTAGCTGACAGCAAGTGAAAGAGCGCAAAGTGGAATTTTTCCAAAAATGAGAGGATGTTCCACTCATATCAGTTAAGTTCAAAGTCATTCATCTCAATGGCAAGTTTAGAAAGTAAATGTTTTTCATTCCACCAAAAAATTTCTATCTGATAAGAAATGAGACAGCCATCTCTCAAACAATAAAAAAAAGTGAAAAGTTTCTGTTGCCATGTTTCCTTCATTATGTTGCAGATTCATCTGTTGCAATGAGTTCATGGTCATCAAGGCTGGCCGGCCTCCTTGATCGCCCTAATATTTTCCTCTGGTTCAAGTCAGGAGTCTTGTGGAGAATTTACATTTCTTCCAGTCAGAATAATTATGTTGGTAGAAGGGAAAAAAAAAGACTTTAAACCCTGATGTTCCAGAATAATTTTGATCTCACCTGCATGTGGGCCCTATTGGAAAATGTTTTCTAGTTCTTTGATATGTTTCATGAAAAAGTGGAGTCAATCCACCACAAAATGCATCATTATGCCAACATAAATAAGAGAAAAAGTGATCAAATTCTTGAATAGAAAAACGAATTAGTAAGTGATGATTATGGGCCAGAAAAGTAAAGCACAAACATGACGACTTTGTGTGCTGACAGACGATTTTTAACGTGAAAGATTGTATCAGCGTAGATTGAAGTGATAAATGAGACAACGGGAAGAAGAGATGAAAGACACGTCGGATCAAAACTGTGACACTCGATGATAACATCTCAGCAGAAATCCTTTTTGTGGTTTGTGAAACATCTGAATCCAACACAAGTTTTTTGCCGTAACAACCATAAATCGCTGTCTTCCTTCCTGAGATGCAGAAAAGTAAGAGGAAGCGAGATGAAGGGCAAAAATTGAAGGAAAACAACAAAGCCAAAGAAAGCATTTTTATCCTGCTGAGTTAAATTGGGTGTGACTGTGAACGAAGCCCCGAGAAGGATGAGAAAACACACCCACGCCGGTGCACACCCGCACACAACCCGCACACAACCCGCACGCCCCCATGCAACAAAAACAAATTAACATCTAAAATGCTCCGACTCGTTTCAACCGTTCACTTCAAACCGTCATCAGGCCTCTAATGGGGGCCAAGTTCAAAGCTCCACTAGACTCCCGCTGCTTTGCTGAGATGGAGGAACAACACTTTCGTCTCCCTCTCCCTCCCCTTGTTTGTTTATCATTTGCTTTGCTCTCTTTCAACATTTCCTCTCCTGCTTCAGCCTCTTTCCTTTGCTTCACTGCTTCCCTCCTTTTATTTTCATCCCTGTTTTATTTTTGGAGCAAAGCCCTCACAGTCAGTGCCTCCTTGTTCTTGATTTCCCTCTCATTGCTTTTTCAATATTTAATGTAGCGGGTACGGTGCCTTGCAAAAATATTAATACGTCTTCAGCTTGTCTACATTTTGCCACGTTACAAACACAAATTTCAATAGGTTTCACTGGGGTTGTGTGTGAGAGGTAGGTTAGTACAAAGTAGCATGTGATTGCATAATGGGAAGAAAAGGACAGTTATTTTTGCTAATTGTTTGCAAAATGGTTGAAGTTCGTTTAGATTTAATGTGTCTCAGTTTTCAGATCTGGACTTTGACTGGGCCACGTCAAAGTCCAGACGTGGACCTGTTAGATCGCCTGACTTGGTGACATTTTATTTGAAGCGGTGTGCATACGACTGACATAAACATGACATAACACCTGTTATGACACGAAGGAGGCTTCATGAATGTTTATGACTGTTGTCATTAGGTGTCATTCAGTAAATAAAGTCACTTTTAATTTAAGATTTTACTAAAAGTTACGTTATAAGTCCATGAAAAGGATCGACTTGCATTATTGGGCAAATAATGACACCATTAATGTAAAGTTCCATTAAAACTTGCATTAAACGTCCATCAAAAGTGTCAAGTTTGGATTAAAAGTGTCATTATTTACAGAATGACACCTAATGACAACAGTCATAAAAATGTTGTGCTGCAAGGTGAATTTCATCCAAGTCTTTTTCATCCTCAAACTGGTTTCCTTTCAAGTTTGTCCTGTCTTCAGCTCCATCCAGTTCCAATAAACTCTGATCGGCTTCTATTTCCCTCTAAAGAAATAGAAGCTGGTCAGTGGCATGTTTTTGATATTGGTAATATCCAAAACATTGTCTACAAATGTAATTTTTTGACAAATGAAAAAATAAGTTGAACACAAATCCATGTTTTGTTTATCATTGGCACAATCTGCCAATGTATTGACGAAAAATGAAGTTGTCTGATTAATAGGTTTGTGATGTACCTTTGTCTTTATATTTCTCTCTCCTTTCTAAATATGGCCTTCGTTATAAATTTAATTCTATTTAAACATTAAGCAGGATTGTAAACATAATCTACAATCCTGGCTATTCCTGAGAGGCCAAGTTGCACAGAAGGAACGCCACAGGTCTCAGTCAGCAGGTCTGCATTCATCAGTATTACACACTTCCCTGTCTCCACTTTCAGCTCCTTCAAAGACAGCAGACCCACACAGATTGACGCTCCTGCAATCTGCTCATTAAGAGATCCGTGTCCCCTGACGTAAAAGCAGTATTTCAATTTGAAATCATCCTTTAGTGTTCTGCTGCTGTGCTCAGCATCATTTTTTTCCTTCCCAGATTTTCTGATACTCTACTGAAACACGCCAACATCCTGCTTTCTGAGAAGTGTGAAGACGAGAGAAAAAAGGTCTTTATCAGACTTCTGGAGGGAGAAGGATGTAGTTTTTTTTTTGTTTTTTTTTTCTACAGGCTTCAGGTTTTGTTTGTATATGCTGACAAAGAAAGTGAGAATATATAGAAACCCACGTCAACGACAAAGCACATAAGAAGATAAGAGCGGTGAGAAAAGCTCTTTGGAGCCGGATAAGACCGCGTTTGAAGATTAAAGTTGTGCTGCATTCGCAGGACGGCCTATTTCCATGAAAGGCACTTAACTGGTCCAGAAATTGGTTTGTCTATGCGCCGTTTCAGCGGGAGTCACTTTTAATATTCTCGTCACAAACTTAAAGGCTTCTGAAACTGTAAGAAAACACACTTTTCCCGCATGCGGAATTTAAATATATGTATATATATTTATATAACCCGTATGCGTCCTCTGCAGGTTGAGATGAGGCCGGCTCTGTCACTCCATCACAACACTAAAAAGAAGAAGAAACACGTCAGATCCTTCAGGCAAACGAACATGGCTTCACATCTGGGTTCCTTCACAGGAAGAAGTTTTTCAGATCTAATACATAAACATTATTACCCATCACTGCAGTTTTTCTTCCTTCACCAAAGGGAAAGCGTGTATTTCTTCCGAGCCGCTTTGGGGAGTCTTTTCCGCAACACCCTGCTCCATCAGTAGGTTCAGTGAGAGGGCTGACTGGGATTTGGCTCCTGCCATGTTTCATCAAACACGCTCGTCTTCAGCCATCACTGCCGGATTGTCTGACAAAAACATCTCCTTATAAAAAAATATCTAGGTGTTCACTACTACCTTCAGATTTACAAGTAAAAAATTGTTATTTTTTACTGATTTGTTCTTTCCTGATTTTGAAACTTGTGTATTTTACTCACATATTTTTGCCAAAATATCTAAAAGAATAACAAGATAGATCTGAAGGGAAAAGTATGGAAAACACATTTGGCAACGTTTATGCAAGCAACAACAGCTTCCAATGGATTCTTTTTGCTTCATTTCTTATAGAAAGTACTCCTGGCTCACTGCTCATTGGTTCGAGTCTGTCTCTTCCCAGAACAGTCATTGACTAAGTTCTTACTACAAACGACTTAATGTACTCTTCCTTTTTACTTTTCCAGTTAATCAGGACAAAACTGACAAAAAAAAAAACATGTTTATATGCTTAATATCCCAATGTGTGACACAGGCCTGCATTTGCAGTGGTGCTTCCTGATATGGGTGGTTGCCCAAGGTGGCATCAGCAAAGGGGCTCAATGTATGTCTTTAAATAATAGTTTATTGTTTTTAGGGACTGGAAACTTTTAGCCAGTTTGGGATAAACATAACATTTTTACTAAATACTTTATTTGAATTAATATATATATATATATTTAAAAAAATTCCCTTCTCACCCACCGCGGGTGGTTCTTATCCTCTGAGCTCGGGTCCTCTACCAGAGGCCTGGGAGCTTGAGGGTCCTGCGCAGTGTCTTGGCTGTGCCAAGGACTGCACATTTCTGGACTGAGATATATATATATATATATATATATATATATATATATATATATATATATATATATATATATATATATATATATATATATATATATTTCGGCACTGAAGGTAACAACCTAAAAAGTATCAAAAGTATTTTCTGGGAACAATTGGAACTATAGTTTTCTAATAAATACTGGCTGTTCAAAGGAAAACTTCTTGTAAAACCAGCTTTAATCAGCTTCCATCACCGGGAACTAAAAGCACCACATGTAAGTACTGATGTTCCTTTAGTTCATCCTTAGGCTCGTAAAAACGAGTGAACTTGTGCATCTATTTGCGTGTGTGTTGTGTGCATCCAGGATCATTGACTCCAGCCTAATCCCTTCCTGATGGCTTTTTCTTTAGACACAGATGGAGACTGGAGGCTCTTGACCTCTGACCTGTATCACTAAATCACATCAGTCGCTGGCTGCGACGGCCTCAGGGCCCCACGACTCCAGCAGGCAGATGGGCTGCTGCCGACATGCGTGCACTTATCTGACACTCACACAACCAGACAGAGACACAAACACCGCTGAACAATGTTCTTTTATGTGCCGGATTGTTCTGTGATTTTAGCTCTTTTACTCAGTCCACATCAGTCACAGTCTGCAGCTCTGGTCTGTTTTAACTCCTCTCTTTAAGCATTCTGCGGTCCTGTTTCGTGTCTTTTCTCGTCTCTGCTGAATAAAGCACAGGGAATGGATGAAGGGAAGCTGAAAAGTCCTAAGGAGGTAATTGCTGATTGAGAGGAACAGTTCAAAATGATGAGGAGTGGAGGAATATGTTTCTCTCCCTGAACATTCCAGGTTTTACATGAAAGATTGAATCAATATAGGTTCTGCAGGAAATACTAGTTTCGTGAATTTTATGAACATAAAGTACATGGAGGATTGTCCTGTAAAAGCACATGCTACATGGAAAAGCTGTATTAATGTTTTCCAGTTCAAACAGCTTAGAACCAAAACCACATGTCATGACTGATCACTTTTTTCTTCATTCTTCTGAACCTTTTCTTTGTTCCTCAGTTGAGCACTTGAACAATAACAGACTTGCTTTAAATCAACCATGAGAACAAATTTGTTGAAAATGTTGAATGAGCAAATCATAAACGTTTGTTATTCATTTTCACACAAAACACTCACAGTCATAAATCAGCCAAACTGCTGGTGAAACAAACTGCTATTTTCCTTTATGTGTAATTATGGACTGAATATTATTCTATGTTAATTTGATCACATTTGCAACACATAGGATTTTCTGGCAACCTCTCCATTATAGTTGCATTGTAATCTGATTGAATTGTGAATCACGTCGTGAATGTCTTATAGTAGTATTATGATTTTCTCCCTTTTTAAATAACTTATTTTGTCGTCTATGTAGGACGTCCAAACCCACAGATCACCTTTATACTGCTCTGTAAAGTAAACAAAATCATGTTTATCTGTAAGAGAACAATAAAGATGTTGGATTTGCAATTATATTCATTCGATCCTCATTGGGAGCATCTCAGGTCTATGTTATCTGAGGTGGGAAGGTGAATAATATGTTTCCAATTACCCTGGCCATTGCCTTCCTATGCAATTCTGCAAAAAAAGAAAAAATAATTCTGCTTTCTAGCAGTCTGGGCTTTCTCTCATTGACTTGAATTGTTCCAATCAGGTCAGTGAATGAACAGAAGAAGTTGTGAACGATTTAGAATTGTAGTCTGACTGTACTACGAGGATGGTTGCTTACAGCACAAGCTTCGTAGCACTGAAGTGGTGCATCATAGGCAAACATTAGCAATTGTGTAAAATTTAAAACTTCAACAGCTTCCATGCCTCCACGAAGCAACCGCCTCTCAACAGCCGAGAGCCCAGACACTCTGTACGAAGAAAAACAGCGCAGGACAAGGGCCTGGTTTTTACCAGGCTAATTTTCCAATAGTCCCAGTGGAAATTTTCTCCATAATCTGATCGCTCTTAAGCCTTGATGCAGAATGTTCTTCTTGTTTCTGCTGTTGTTACCACTTGTTAACAGCAGCACATTACAGCCAGTTCAACCCGAATAAGTCAAGGTGACTTTTCCCTCTGCATAGTCCTTGAAAACATGCTTCGTGTTCATGTCACATGACAGAAGGGCGCAGCTATGCAAAGATGAATTGGATTTAATTTGTGAGCTTTCCAGCGTCACCTGCTGTCCTCATAAATGCCGTCAAAGGTGCCACCTGGTGCGTATTAAATGTATAGCGGTCATAAATAAATGCCAACAGACGTTTAATGGGCGTCAACTGGCGATTAAAAAGTACAATCCCACCACATGTTTATGAAACACCAGGTGGCGTTAAACGAAGGCCAGGTGACGTTTATTAGTGACTCCTCTCTCTGATGTTTGACAGCCAGTGGTTCTGAATAGTCCTTATCCAACCAGATGAGCTGAAATCTGTCAAACCAACCACCGAGTCCCACTATTATTCCAGCAAATCTTTAGCTGAACTTTGCACATTTTTGAGGTACAACTAATTCAAACAACCTGACCTTCAGTTGTTTGATGAGTCGTGATAATTTCGTCTTTTCAATTTGATAAATGATTTAAGCAGCAGCAAGTTTTGGCCCTTGATATTTAACAACCCAAAATTAAGGTCATTTTTTTTCCCCCAGCCATTTTGAAAGCAGGCAGTAAAGAACAGGGTGTTTATGTGCAGTCTGAGCCCCGCTATCAAATGATATCTCGCAACGTCGAACACAAGCCGCGAGCCAAACTTTTTCTCTCGGCTTAGAACAACTTGTTCACATGAGAAGCAGCTGAGCGGAGCAGAAACGTGGGCTCGGTTTCCTCGCACCGACGTGCTGCCTGCCCACACTGCTCGGCTTTGGAGGTCCGCACTTTGTTGTCCTCTCAGCAGGCACCTGCATTCTTTGCATAGCTGTCTCAAAAGTTTCAAGAGCCGCTCACTATCTCTCTCTGTCTGCCGGTCTCAGTCTCTCTGCGGGTCTCCCTCCGCGCTCGGACCGCCGCTGCCTCGTTGCCAAGAGATGAAAAGGGCCGAGAACTGGGAAGATGGAGAGAGAAGAAGAGGCTGCCTTACAAGAGGAGGATGAAAGAAGAGCGAGATCAGAGGGGAGGACAGGCCAGCAGGGGGGCAATGAAGTTTATTTGGCATACTTTGGATTTTTACGGCTATTGTGTGATGCCAATATCCGCTCTTTGCTTTCCAGTTCTCAGTTTTAGGAAAAGTACTAAATCCTGCATCAAAAGAAAATCCTTCAAGAAGCCGGTAATTAATATTCCTGTCATTTCAGAGCTTACTTTGTTGGTCACATTTTTGATATAATGTAAACAAAAATGATCAATTTGTATGAGTCTTGGTAAGAAAACATAACAGGATGTCCCGACCAGAACTTTTCGCCCCAGATTCTCATCCAAGTCTCTTCTGCTCAGCCTCTTTCTAATCTGATGCATCTAGAAGAAAGTAAAAATAAATCTGTGCCACCAGCCTATTTAATTAAAACCCAGTAGGTTTGTAATGCAGAGAATTAACACACTACATTTCCAGCTGACAGTATTTTAATACTGAACAGTTTTTTTTTGTTTGTTTGTTTTTTAAGGGCAAGGCTAAAACTCGCATGCCTGCTCTTTGTTTTGATAGGACTCGTCATTGATTCATCTTGTTATTCATCTATGGAATCAAATGTGCGTGAAGTTCTCCTGTCTCAGAAGGTCTTTGATTTTAAAAGTGTTTTATCTGCTCTTTTTGATGCAGCTATTAGGAGTTTAGTTTGCGCCAACACATGTTTTGCAAAAGACAGACGACTTTTTTTGCGTTTACGCCTCCCGTTCACGTGCAGATTGTCTTTTTGGGAGAACATTGACTCTTGAGGGGGGAATTTGTTTCAAGAATTTGTTTCAGAAAATTATGTTTCTCTTTCGGTTTCACAAAAACCTCATGACTGAATAACCCGACTGATTCCCAAAAACACGGCATGGCCACATAATAACCAGAACCTTTTCTGTGTTTGTGTTTTTTCTCTCTAAGCTGCAGAATGAGCCACATGACGAGGAACATATTCCGTCTCTGGAGGAGAACAGATGCCATAGGCTGTCAAATCGAGAACAAATCCATAACAAACCGCTACACCATGTTCCAGGTTTACAAAGCACAAACACACACATAGATATATATGAAATTTTAGCATTCCCACTTCTGTTTCTCTGTTTGCAGCCATTGGTTCTGTCTATCTAATATTCCCAAGCATAGGAAAGCTCCACACATTGCTCTGATTTTATGCACAAAATGACCCCGTGTGCCCTCCACCTGTTTCCTCTCTGCTTTGATTCAATTTCTCTCAAACCTGAAACTTTTATTTTTATTTAGATCCTTCGTGCTTTTGGCCAGTAAATGGACTCAGTCAAACAACCTGTGCCTTCACGTCATTGACTGTTCGTCTACATCACAGGACTGGAGGTTTGGCATCAGAGCAAAGAGATTCACTCGAAAGAGACATTTGCTGTGTTTTTTTTTTTTTTTGTGCACTCCTTTATTCGGCCCATTTCATCCGTCTGTGCAGCTGAGGAATATTCCCACAAAAACGTCTTATTTGAGCAGTGATGTCACTGCTGCTGGGTTTTATTTGAGGCAAAGTCGAGCACAAAAGGAAAGGATCAATTAAGCAGCGGCAAAATCTGCTTAAATAATCGAAAATATGAGGACAACAAGCGGAACCATAAACCAGATTTCTTTCTAATCAAGCACGCAAATAAGGCTGGAGCTATGATATCCTTCGGATAATACCCCACTTCGCCTGATGAGGTCATTGCTAATCCAAAAGATAAAAGCGAAGCAGCGTGCGCTGCCCTGACTGGAGCACTTTTAAGTAAATCTCCAGAGCAATGTGGAGCAGGCACGGTAGACGCCCATGTCCAGATCCCAGGCCCTGATAAAGAGCCGACTGTATCAGCGGCGTGCCCACCCTGGATAAAGCCTCCATTGTTTCCTGCAGGTGTGTGTTTGTGCATATCAGGGGCGCCTGGCAGGGAGACAGGGAGCAAAGCGAGGAGGGTAAGTGAACACCTTGAGTCAGCATTTGGAGGGCAGGGGTCAGGATGGCAGGTACGGCTGACTGGGGGTGAGGAAGGGTGGGGGTAAAACATTCAGGAAGCAGATGGAGATAATGGGAAGAGATAGAGAAATGCATTTTTACTGGAATGTAAAGGATTTAACAATTAATAAAGTCAGTGGAACAAGACTTGAAATGATGTTTGTGATGTTTTCCTGCTGGTAAAATCTTTTGTAGTCTTTGGGATTGTGTGCTTTTAATTATATAATAGCTACAATAGATTGTGATTCAGAAAAGTCTAAACTATATGAACTGTAAGACAGTAAACTGGAAAACACTACATCTGGATATGAATTTCTCCTCTTACCCCTTTTCACTTTTTTTCAGTATGTCCTTAGGAAATGAATGATTAAAAGCTCAAATTCTCAGCAGAGCCACGATCTCTTTCATCTCAGCTACCTCCACCTCAGCCTTCATGTGCCAAAACAAATATTAACACATTAGTTTGTCCAAATAACCTCACAAAGAAACAAAGTTGTTTCTGTTTATGCCGGGTTCCAAGGCAGAAACTGGTGAACCTATTTTGGCCTACTTCACTTTTACTCATTTTTATTTGTCAAACTTTAATTTCCCAGATCAAACAAATTTTCATTACTACACAAAAATAACCAGAGTAAATACAAACTGCAGTTTTCCAGCGGACATTTAATATCTCACCGTGCCATCTTTAGCAGCTGCAAATCCAAAGCAATATAGATTTTGCAGCCTTATTATAGCTGCGAAACCCCCTGAATGGCTTGAAAACCATCTAATGTGGTTCAACTAATACATTTCTTCAAAGAATAGAGGGTCAAAAGTCATTTTCAGATCTTTTTGCTGCACTTTTTGCTACATTTTATGGGTTCTCCTAAAAAAAAGGTTTGGGATGTATTTAGGACCAGTCAGTCAGGTTTCTTCTCCTGACATTCAGCGCAAAAATATAAGAAATATTACGTCCAAAAAATAAAAATAAACGTTTCTTATAGCGGTTGGAGAAGCACGAGCCTCTGGATTCCAAAAACAGACTGCAGGAAACAAAAAGATGAAGAGGATATGTTTACAATTCCTGAGAGAAAAAGAGGACCAAATATGTCTGCGTAAGCTACACCGAAATGTGCTGAAAGCTGGGTTGCTGAAACTCAGTAAGGGCTGGCGCATAATAGGAGGTGGTGGAAGGCAATGAGGGAGACTAATTTGAGAAGATGTGGGTAACGGTTATCCTACCCGGTCAAACAGGTCCGGCACGCACGCAGGTGCTCGGATAAACGGACATGAAGCGGTGCACACACAGCTCGTTATCATGTTTAATGACACAGTGAAGCTTTCTTTGGCAATAAATACACTTTTTTTTTTTTTTCTCGCTCTCCCTCCAATTCTGGGATTTTTAGTCTTCATCAAGTTTTCAGGTTTTTCTTCTGCATACATCCGTTTGACCTCTAATGGGCATCTTTAAAATTTAAAGTGCAGTGTTTCCTCAAAGGATTGCTAGATTAAAGAAAAAAAAAAAAAAAGAATTGGAAGTCGTGCCAAGCTCCAGTCAGAGACAGGCCCTCGAGCCGCCGCGTTCTCACATTTCAGCGAGCAGGAATGGGCAAAGGTGAGACAAGAGGTAGATTCTCTACAAAGAGCTGTGTGTGCGTGTGCGCGTCTGTTCATTTAGTAATATAAGCCTTCCCCTCCACATAGCTCCAGGGAAAAGGACATTCTCTCTTGTTGTTTCCATTCCCCTGCATTCCTGCCTCCCCTTGACATGTGGCTCCAGAAGGGTGCAGCCGGAGACGAAGGGAGGAAGAGATGTGGCAGATCGTTTCGTCCAGACCGAATACCTCGACGCTGCCTTCCAGTAACTAATCCCATTGACGGAGACAGACACCTGCTCTCATACACGGTACCACAAGCCCTTCAACTCTTTTATATGTATGTAAAAGGTCCTTTATTATGGCACCGCTGGAATGCCCAAACATTTGCCTGTGCTGCCAATGCCACTGGTAAGCCCTGCCTGATCAACCAACACAAAGCTGTGAAGCGGAAGGACAATAAAACAATTTTCAAAATCGCTTCAAAATAATACTCTGAAAAAGTGCCGCCTGGCTACATATTATCCCCCTTTTAAATCAATTCTTTGTAAAAACATTCCTAAGAAACAACATGAAGTGTGTCGGCGTTAGAGGTGCATGCTGGTCTGAGCTGCCTGTCACCTTCCTGCCACGCAGTTCTGCTGTCAGGACTGAGAGCAAACAGCGGCTCCAGAGGAGAGAACAGCTCCTCGCTGCACTGTACGGTGACAAGGCACAGTAGCTTTCAGCCAACAGTTCGGGGTTGGAGGAGCTAAAAATATACAGCGACAACAACAACAACAACAAAAAAGTCAAAAGTGACACATTGCTCAGGTGTTGTGAGTTAAGCCGTCTGGTGGGTGCAACCGATTCAGAAGTTTGAATGGAGCTCGACATCAGCCCACATGAACTGAATTACAATTTCACTCAAAGTATGTAGATACAGTAAAATTACAAATATATTCAAGTCACACTCTGTGCAGGGAGCACGTGCGAGCACATTTTCTACGAAAGGGGAAGTGATTTCCAAACACGGTGTTGAAATATTAAAAACACAACATGGCGAGAGCTTTCTGAAAACACTTGGTCATTTTGAATTTGATTCAAGCAGCACATTTTGAAGAAGAAGTATTGGAACTTGGAGATGTTTACAACCGAGTTGCGTCATTTTCTTTCTTTTCATTTTTCTTACAACACACTCCGCTCGCAAACTGTAGAGACCAGAGGTTATGCTGCAGAAAGGGAAATGTTTCCACTTATTCCACTGCAAATGTTTTCAGAGGGGGTAAACCGCAGTCTTCTTTACTCCAGTGTAATACCAATGGCTAATTTCAGAAATGATGCAGCCTGTTCGATTATAGTTACCATTAGATATTGGTTTTCAGCACTGTTCATCGTACACCTGCAGATATAAAAGAAAGGAGGCCGAGTTAAATAGGTCTGTACTGTTTCCCCCCTCAATTTCAATTAATTATCTAAATATATATCATGGCTTTTGAATGCGAATGTGAATAACAAATAAATAAAATACAACTTAACTGAAATGTTGATGATCTGAGGCGGAGATGTTGGTTCCCAGACTCCTTATGAGAAATATTGAAGTGCATGAAAGTGGTAATTCTCTGATTAGTTAGAGCAGAACAAACTATGATGGTGTGCGATTCGTCTGCTTCCTGTTCTCATCTTTGCAAGCATTAATAAAGCGTCTTTTAAATGAAAAACGCCAGTCTCTGCTTGGTAACTAAGAGTCGCTGTTAATTAGGGAAACTCCTTTTTCTTATTTGACTTTTTTTTTTCAGTTTACAACAAATAGGCCAAAAAGTTCAGTTCTCTAACTTGCATTATAAAGATGTAGAGTTCAATGAATCTTGGATCAACGGGTCTTGTATTTTAAATAATGATGGCTGTAAAGAAGATGAGGACATGTAAAGAGATGAAAGTGATGATGACCCTGTATTTTATTTAAAGCTTTCAAAGTAAAGTGAACTGATCATAATCTGATGCTAGATTTTTCAGATTATCTGTTGTAATCTGGTTGTAACATGACAATACAACTCCAGTTTAGTTCATAGATTCTTTTTTGAAAATGTTTTTTAACAACAACAACAACAACAAAAAAGTATGAACCATTTCTTTTTCGCTTATTAGGAAAATCTACCATGAATATCTATAGTGGAGTTTCTCACTCAACAGCCAAACGTCATTAAACATCAGCAAGTCACCGAAAAATATTGGATGATACTTCGGCATCTCCTTTAAATAGAAAATATTCACGAGGTAACACTTTCAAAGGAACATTTTAACACCAAAACAAAACATATCCCTGCAGTATTACTATGCTTCACATGACACAAAGACAAAGCATCAGCTCTTCTTTTAAAAGTTTCCGTTTACGGGTTCAGAGCCTCATTGTGACCAGAAGCTCCCAGGATTCAACGTCTTTTCTCTCAAACACACATCAGAGTGTGACCACTTCCACTAAGCATTTAATCACGCACACACACACATCAGGCAACTTGGCGATGTGACGGCCCCATCAAGTCTTTTAAGACGTAAGAGGATTGTTATTTGTGTGGTTTTTAACTTGCTTGTTGTGCCTTTGTGGGTGCGGTAGATTTGTGTGTGTGCGTCTGTGGCGTTGTCTAATTAAAACAGGACAAGTTGGACCTGAGTGAGGCGTCCCTGACATGATTAATTGTGACTGTCAGGGCCCTCAGCTGGGTGTCTCCTTGCGTCAGGACCCAGACAAAGGATTACACAGACCTTCTGTAACCTCGGCCGGCTTTTTTTTGTGTCCCTGGGCCTTGCATCAAAGCCCCAACGGGAGACATTAGCATTTTTAATGAGCCGGTCGCTCCCTGTGCCGACACATTAAGTCATATCGCTTTCATTTGTGCCACAGTGGAGACTGGAGAATGGAGGGGAGGCACTGCTGGAGAGGAGAGAAACATGGAGACGCATAAAACCTCATATAGACTTCAAATCAGCTGATGTTGTTTCTTTGAAGTATTTTAGGAATCAGTATTCCCTTTTTCATAAAATCAAAATATGGCCACACATACAATATAATTTGAACATTACTTCAGGGAATCTTAAACCAGCAACAATGCTGCCTATGCCATCAGAAAAACACATTAAATGTTCGCCACATACAAAACTGACTTCATTGGCCGCGTTAGTTTGAATTTAATAACAAGAAAAGTCAGAGGAGGAAAACAACTGAAAGAAAGACAGTAGGATAAAGGCAACAGGTTCAGGGCTGAATCCAGTTTTGGAGCTTGATGACGCCGTTTTGCTTAGTGAGCTTCACATCAGAGAATCCTTGACTGCGTCGATTTAACCCAAAACTGCAGCTTTAAAGTTTGTGGTGCAAATTCACACCGAGAGACTCAACGACAGGATACCGTCTGTCTTGCAAGGTTTAATATCCCCTTTAGACGTTCATTATCTCGGTCAGCAGTTTTGCATCTGCCCCAAGCACACGCCGCTGTATGAGCACTTGCCACATCAACAGCCGAGTTCAGTAGAACAAGGATGCTGTTTATGTGGATCTTTGTGAGCATGCTCCGCTTCTCTTTGCTCGGTGTGTATATCTGTCACACACGCACACCGTTACCTCCCCCAGTTTTCCCTTTGAGGACGACGCTCAGATAGGAACTTGTTTTGATGTGACCCATCAAAGCGCAGATCGGGGTGTGACAGGAGCATCCCCTGATGTTTCCTGTGCTCTCCCGCTGTCCGCCGAGCAGACGCGCGGTCAGGAGCCGGGAGTGGGCCGCTGGAAATGTTTTACTCCACTGCCTGATGAGCACATCCAGGAGCCTTTAAAGCACAAATCAGGGAGATTGGAAAAAAAATCTCAGCGCTTCACGCAGGTGCAAAACAAAGCAAGCGTGTGTCAGATGTTTGTGTGTGTGTGGTGGCCTTTCTGAAAACATTTGCACGTTTGTCTCTTGAAAAGAGATCGAATGAGCCGGAAATCATGTCAAACTTGTCCAACCTGCAAATGGCAGATCAGATTAAGGAATGTCAAGAGGCCGTCAGCTGTCAGAGGTCAGAGTTTTTGTGGATTTTATTAATATTTGATTATAAATCTAAGCTCAGACCACTTTTAGACCAGTCAGCCTTGGGTGGTCTGAACCAAGATGAATCTAAAAAGCAGCCAAAAGACATTTCTTTTATAGAGAAAAGCTTTTAACTCAGTGTTTATTTTGTATCGTTGTTTTTAAGCACTTTACACAGCACTGAGTGGTTCTATATTATATCAATAAAGTTTACTTGCACATACTGCACTGGTGTAAATCAGGATTGCGTATCAACTTAGCATTGACTCGTGTTTTATTTTGATCACAACTTTAAAAGTAAATATTAATTGGTGATAGTTTGGCGCTTGTTATGAGTCGGACTACAAGTAATTGGGTAACGCCAATATGGTGGCCAATCAGATATCAGCACTGCTCACCTCTCATTTACAAGAATGTATATCTGTATGTCCAAGACCTTTGCAGCAATTTTCCACCTTTAATAATCAATACTTCGCTCCATCTTGCCTTGTTAAGGAGTCTTTTTTACTGTGGAAGATTTGAGTCACTGTCTTTCTTTGGCCTGACGGCATATAGTCGTCCTGCATTGATTACATTGATTCATGTAATCAATGTGCAAACGTTCTTCCATCATCAACCTGAATATCTTCTTGGGCTGGAATTTGATTAGCAGTCGGCAATAGAACTTAAACCTTTGGTTATTGTACATTTCCTCTAAGACTAACATGGAAGAGGTTTTAATTTGCCAAAGGTCCAAGTTGAAAAACAGTTTGGACTAGAATTCAATAGTTATTTAATTTTTTCATTTAGTTTCTTCGTTAAAAACATCAGAATGAGCATCTATGGCAGCAGTGGTAAAGGGCAGCATAATGGGAACTTTAACTATTCGAGCTAAAGTGGTGAAATAACTGCAGAGTCCACAGCTGCAGTTCAAAGCCTATCAGTGTTTGAATCTTAACAAGAAGGGGGGAAAAAAAAAAGAGACCCCTGTGCATAGGGAGAGAGGGCAGAGCCAGGCTTAGATCTTCAACCTCTGCACACACAAACACGCATAAATTCACATTCACAAACATCAAAAACACAAACATTAAAGGGCACGCAGACAATCACATCAAGACACACAGTGAGGAGAGCCACAAGAGTGCCTGCACACAAACATTCAAAAAGCAAACAAGCTCATGTGCAGACATCAAGAAACCACCAAGCACACACACGCACACACACGCACACACACACGCACACACACGCACACACACGCACACAGGCACGGCGTGAGTCCTGTGTCCCCGGCTGGCCAGCTGTGGGAGGTCACACAGACGTGACAGTTCTGCTATCAGGCCAGCATTAAGGCCTGCCGCTTTAAACACAGCCTTTTGAAGTCACACCAAAGTCAGACACTAGGATCTCTCATCTCCCATCTCCCTTTTAACACCGCAGTGCCGACATTTCATTCTGCCCTCCTTTTCATGCTGCCAGCTTTGAATTCTGCCTTTTAAAAGACTAATTTTAACTTCTTCAAGGCTGGAAAAAAAACAGGCAGAGGCGCACTGTTAAGATTCTTCTTTTTTTTTTTTTCCCAGATGAGTAACGAGCAATCAAAGGTAGTCAAGGTTCACCAAAGTAACGGCGCGTCTCTGATGCTGGATGTCAGGGGGCTGATAAATGGAGTGTCGTGTTCCTCTGGCTTTGATCTGCAGCTTATTCTGATGTTTGAATTGTTGAACAAAATGATTGAGGTGCACCTTGATTTGCTCGTTCAGCTTCTCGCTGGCTAAAATATGAGGAGAATAAAAATCTGATCTTACATGCAGCTACAGGTGCAAGCATCAAAATTCCTGTCAACACAGAGATTCTCTTCTACTTCATCCATTTGCAAGTCTGCATCTTCTTGGACATTTTCTATAAATAAATATTTTTATGTTTTTGGTGCGTTCATGTCCTCTGCACTCGCTCACCCTCTGTTCCTTTATCTGTTTACTATGCAGCGTTTCCCCTTTGTTACCGTTCCTGACGCCGTTCTCTTTGAACCCGGGTTGTGTGTTGAAAAAGTCGCGACGTAAAATAAATCATAAAACGATTTCAAAGAAAAAAAGAAACATGATAATTTAGCCAAATTGCAAATTATTAGTTCAGGTTAATTTGTAATAAAATTTGAATCCTGGCATGCAAAATTTGCTCAAAATTTAGAATCAAATTTAGAATTTTTTTTTTTTTTTATCCATTGAATTGTATTTTTCACCAGATTTTCAATGTACAGAAACTTTTCCCAGGGACTGCCAGGCCAAACATTTACTCGTCTTGTTTCTAGTTTTATTTCTTAACTTTTTTTTGTTTGTGAACTTCTGTTCAGTCAGTTTAATAATCCAGAAGAGCAGTCCAGACCCTGCTTAACCAACCAGCTGACGTTACCACTACAATCATATAATATGTTGGACTTGAATGTCTTGCAACAAAGAATAGGATCCGAGTTTCATTTCAACATAACTCAAAGTTAAGTGATGACGTGCCAAGACCGGGGTGCTAAGAAACAGCTTTTTTTGGGGGGGGTGGTTTTGGACCAGGCAACATTTTATGAGGTGTAGTTACTAAACGCTCACACTCCTCACGGCCCCGTCCTCTGTAGCTGACCCAGCCTTATTTTTCTGTTTACTCCGCTCAGTGTTTCGTAGTTGAGCAGATCAAACACGGTGCTAAGCTGCGGGTTTGTTTACTCCGGCTCTGATCCACACCCAGCCACAGACACACACACACACAAGCACTAAAGCTCATTTTTCACATTTGGAGATTTATTTATTTTTATTTTTTTTTTTTTCATCTGGATCACAGATTTCTCTTCTCGCTTCCCTCTTAATCAATCTGACATTAGGTCACTCCTCCTGGCGTCTTTGCCTTGAAAAATATTTTATCCAAAACATTTTCTTAGGATTCTTTTGTAAATTAATTTAATTCCTTTGCCTCAGCATCTGTTCACTATTAGGTGTACTCCTGATAACTCATGTTCAATGCAGTTCTCACATGTTGCATCATATTCTCTCCAAATCTCTGTTTTGCAATATATTTACGACCCCTGGAATTGTCACGCAGAGAAATCTTTAGTAGTTCACTACTAAGAATCTGGATTCTTCTTTTTTTTTTCCCACAAGAAGAATCCAGATAGGCATGTTCTTACAGTTCATGTTTTGTAACCATCAATGTCCAGTGGGTAGTGGGATCACAGTACAAATATTTGAGTGAAAAATATCCGGTACAACAGTAACAGTTCAGTGTGCAAACGTACCAAACACATGCAGCGTGTGACAAGCAGAATCATGCGTTGCGTGGCAGCTTTAAATCAGTGGATCAAAACAGAGAGGACTCCATTAAACTCTGCAGTTTGGATGCATTAAAGTTGGACCAAACCAAAACATCATATTAGCATCTGCGTCTCACAGCGTCAACAAGGTATGTGTAGCTCCCTCTGCACTCAACTAGAATTACTCAGCACCAACAACACCCTGAACATAGACATCAATGGTGCTGGAGAAAAAAAACAAAACATAAATCAGCTGAAGTCCAAATCCAGCTGCATGCAGCATCTGCTGGTCCAAAATGCTGCACAGTTTAAGAGATGAAGAAATACTCTGGTACCGTCAATACAAACCCAGCTGACCAGAAGGGATTTCCCAACGACTGCACTTTGTGGTGCATTCCAGTACATCATGTACACTGAAGTGTCTAACTACAAAAACAACTCCAAAGTGATTTCAACCTTTATTGTTGTCAAATGTTTGCAAAAAAAAAACATTTTCCAACCATTTTCAAGTCATGTTTTCCATCCATCCTAAAGAATGGAAGCTCCAAAGGATAGAAAAACAATAACTGCGCAAAACTCTGAAGAATCAACATGACCGACACCTGCTGAAGTTTTGCTCTCTATTGATGCAGCCTGGATAATTGATCACCATGCCTCTGCAAGAAAGTACACTTTGCTTTTAAGTAGCTTTTTTGCTTCATCTGGCTTTATTTTTATACAAAAAAAACTTCCTGCCATCAAAGCCAAAACTGCCAGCATAATGTATAAATCTGGATTATCTTGTAACTTCTCCATTTTGTAAACCATCACTATCTAAAACCTGCAACACATTTCTTAAATTTTATTCCTGATTGTGTTGAAGTTGTTGTTTATATGATTCACTGCACATATTGTGAATTCATAGAGCCCAGAGGAATCATGTTAATATGCTCGCACAGCTGCAACCAACATGAAACCTGATCTTGGATATACATATAGACAAGAGATAAAGTAAAGACGGGAAAGAAAAAAGACCGCACTTCCGACAGTTTGGTTCCTGTAGAAAAGCATCTCATGTGTGTTTATCCGTTTCTGGTTCACATCGAGGGAGCATTGAGGGCATCCATATAGTTTAATAATCATCGGGGTGTTTAGGTTGCGAATGCAAGTCAGAGCAAAGAGAAACCAGACCCACCATCGCTGCACGCTGAGCCCCAAACAAGAACCACATGTCCCCCTGTTCGGGCTTTCTCTCTCTCTCTCTCTACACGTATTATTCACAAACCCTTCACCCTGGGAAAAAAACATGGAAGCTCAGAGATTGAAAAACACATGTGGTTAACCATAAAACTTCACATGCACTCTATAAACCCCAACACCCAAACCCTCCCACCCCCGCTCCATATTTGCTCCAACGCACAAACATCGAGAAGTCATACTTAAGAGGAGACACTGAAACAATGGGACAAGAGGAAGGAACATCAGGCAGCAATCAAAGCCGTTTGAGGCCAGTAGTAAAAACAAAGTTCATGGGGGGTCTGTGGAAGGGCAATGGCGGCGGTAAGAAAGAAGGTGACTGCAGGCTCGCAGAACAATGCCCATCCTGTGGCTGAGAGGGGCTGCCCCATGCTCCAGGCGAAATTTAAGCCAAAAGTAAACGACAAAGCAGGACAATGACGTGTCCTCGTTTTTTTTTTTGTTTTTTTTTTTACACTGAAGATGTTTTTCCATCACTTGCGTGTAAGGATGCACGCATAGTTCCCCAGTAAACATCACACTTCCCATCTAATTCTCTTCCTAAATCTGGGACGATTCAGGTGTTTAGGTGAGGTTTTCTGGAGGCACCGATGGATCAGTCCAAATTATCAATACCAAGTCGATGTAAATAGTCGGATTGATACTTTAGTTTCAGATTCCCTATTGGCCTCTCAACTCTACCTCAAAAAGATTTTTGCTTTGATTTGCTCTCAAATGATATGTTTTTGCACTTTGTTTACCTAGAAAGTAATGCACACAAATTTGTTACATCTCTCTATAATTTCGATTAGCATCTTAATATGTTATTAAAGTATTTTCTAGATACCACAAAATCACCAAAAAGTCAGAAGCTTGATGATATATAAAGAAGTGATGGGGCTTGATTAAATTTTTTAATTGAGTTAATTTCAGGGTCTATAATGATCATTATTAATTAACAAATAGCAATTAATCTTAATTAAACACAAAACGATGTACTGGCAAAATAAGCAACCTTTTATTCAAAACCCCTTTGTGCTATTAAATTATTTAATAAACATATCTAAACTGTTTTACTATTACATTTAGGTTGCTTTAAAATTATAATGTTTTCCCTACATTTCTGCTTTACTGTATTTTACACAGTTAATCCGATAGGAAATATTTTCAGTACTTGTTTCACACAGGATGATCATCGCTGGCGCACAGCCTCTAACCTCCACTTCCTGTGTAAATAATCTTTGGCTTCTGTGTGAATAACCTCCCAATGCGAGTGTGAGAACTGTTTAAAAGTTCATAAAGTCGCCTTCTCTGAATTACCATGGCGTTTTTTTTTGTTTGTTTTGTTTTTGTGTGGCTTTTTTCTGTTTTGCAGTCGTTTCGAGACAGCAGAAGCCCGATTTGGTCTCGTCTTCTCTGGGCTTAGCCGTTAGCTTCAGCCTCAGGGAAAGGCTAATCTGGATCTTTGCTAAATAACGACGCCAAGGGAGTCACACACTGCAGGATTCATGCTAAAGAGCTCAGCTAACAAACCAAGAAAAGACTGTTTAAAGCACTATCTTTAAATTTGTGGAGCCTCTTTTCTGGTTGGTAAAAACAAACAAACAAAAAATGAACTTGAATCCCTTTTTAAATTTTGTTCCAATAAACCCGATATTGTCAACCCAACACTTACAGCTTTTTGACGTCTGAACGATCCCTTTAAAACGATCCCTTTAAAATCACAGCTGCACCGCATGCAGACGAATTGATTTCCGACCCTGAAACCTTCATTGTGTTCATTTCTTAAAGTGACAGGAAGATGGAAATCTCAACTAAAGATTTGTGATTGTGAATTAAAGTGTGAGGTTTTTATCTGACAGAAGCTCTTTGAGGAAAAACTAATTAGTAAGTAATAAGTAATATCTGAGCAGCTGTTTGTCTGCTCTACATAGGACTGATTCAACTCCTGGATCTGAGCTAAATGACTTTTACTGCCTCTTGAAAAGTGAACTTTTTAATATTTGGTCACTAGCATCTGTGGATTTTAAAGTGAAGTTGATAGAGAACCAACCTAGTCTTTTTTTTTTTTATTATTTTGAGTCCTTATATTGCAGCTGTCTTATTCTAGGAGCAGGTCTCTTTATGCCTCTGCCAGCTTCGCACATCTATGACTGAAGTTTTTGTCTATTCATCTTCGCAAAGCAGCTCCAACTCTTCACTTTCCTTGTCACAGCTCCTCAATTTGATTTTGGTTTTCTTCCAGGATTGTCCTGTGTTTAGCTCCATCCATCAACTCAGAGCAGATTCTCTGGCTGCTGAAGAAAAGCGTCACCTCAGCATGATGGTGCCAGGACCATGTTTCGATGTGAACGTCGAGTGTCCAGGGTGATTTAGAGAGTTTTTTTTTTTTTTTTCTTCCAACAAATGCCGCTTTGGGGAAAAAGTTACATTCTCTCATTTCTTTTTCCACATTTGCTGTGTGTGTGCTGTTTGTTCACGAATGTTTAGATGTTATCAAATTACACATAGGAGAACCGTTTTAATAATTAGGTAACCCCTGCAGGTGTTAGATCTTATTTAGGTTTACTAGATAAAGGTGGCTGATTCAAAGTTGTAAAGACATGAAAATATTACTTTTTCCTTCCACTTTATGTGAAAAGTCCCAATAAAAGACGTTGACCCTACAGATGTAACATGACGCTTCCTAAAGGTCTGTAAAAACCTCCAGCTCTAATGTACAGCAGATTTTTTTACACATATATATATATATGTTCCAGTTTATCTGCAAATGTTTAACCTTGGAGTTTGCCGTTGATTAGAGTGTGGTATCGAACTGAAATCACGTGACCCGGTCACATGGCGCTGCTGGAACCAGCTTTGTCAGTGGCGCCTGACCAGGATCCAGTCGAGGCCCCCTGGTTGACCACAGTCCTGCGGCTGTCTGGGTCGGTGCCTCGTGTGGAACAACTTGCACTGTCGGTCCAGGTTCTAAATGAAGGGCTGCGGGACCCAAAATTGGGGGGTCTCGCTTTCTCATATCCATCCATGGTGGGACGGCTGAAGTGCATTTAAATGAACCTGAGGTTTGTGGTGGCAGACAGTGAGCAGATTTTTCCCAGGGTCTCTGTACTCAGCTGTTCTTTGACTTATTTTGAAATTTTCTTTTTTTTTTTTTTTTTTGCAAGGTTTCACAACATTTGCCCCAAATCTGAACAAATGTGGGAAATGAAAAGCACATGGAGATGAACAAGATCGATTCAGCCCTCCACTTTTGTTTTATGCTTCGTTTTTCATTTCCTTTATCGGGGTTGATTTGGGGGGGCTTTGGATAAGATCAGAAGAAGTTGATTTACGAGTTTGGATCGCAGATGTCCAGGAAACCTGTGAATATTTAGACACGCCGCGTTTTCCACAATGCCAACACTGGTAAGTTTGACAGTGGGGTAACGGTTGAAAGGATCATTCAGCTTACAGAAATAATCTGGTAAAGTTCATGATCAAACCTTTAAGTGCCCTTAAATCTTCATACCTCTCCATCTATATATATATATAATATATATAAATAGCAGCGTAAAGTTTACCTAACCCTGGGCTTTCTTCAAAACGATGACCCCATCTAAAATAGCTCTCTGCTCAAAATGGGTTCAAAAGGCCCCTGACAGCGGCGCGCTGCTGAATGAGAGCTTCTAAAGATGATAAAGGATGGCCTTCAAGTGTATGCACTGACCTTTCCTGATGAAAGGAGTCCAAAATGCTATTTTAACAATATCATGATGCCCTTTCAATATGAAAGGCAGCATAAGCAACTCTCTCAACCAATGAAAGTTGAAAGGACGCCCAGCGACAGCGGAACGAGGTGTGCAAGAGGTGTGTGAAGATAAGAGACAGCAGGTGTGTGAACCTATGAACCCCAACCTGTGAATAACTTGTGTAAAGTTTTTTCTTTTTTTTTTTTCTTTTTTTTAAGAGGACGCAGCTTCTGCTTGATTCGCGTCAGTCCTGAGTGAATGATTTGAAATTAATCAGCTTCAAATGAAAGGGGTTCCAGAAACGGAACCAGTTGGTTGGAGCTCTTTGTGTTGCTGTTCCTGGGAAAAGTCAACTAGTTTACAAGTTTTCATGGGTTTTCTGGGATGTATTTACACTTTTTTAAAGGGTAAAAATTATTATTATTATTTATATTGTTTATGATAAAATGGATGAGGAAGTGTTTTCATTTGCTGTAAATTGACCAGTGACTGAAATTGGTCAGTTCTTCAAATGTTTTTTTTTTTTTTTTTAATTATCATGAATAGCAGTATTAGCATTTTAATTAACACCGTCGACATGCGTGCGTTTCTTCTGGATGAATCTGCACCTGGAAAACCTTCTGATGTTTCGCTTAAACCTGGGAAAACATCCAGATGTCTCTCTGATAAATTTGCCACTTTAATATTGAAGGCCTTCTGTCACTTTCTTGCAAAAGTCCAATTTTACAATTTCAATAAACCTCTTTTTTTTTTTTCTTTAAGTTTCTAAATTTACTGAAAATATGTTAATTTTACTATAAATTCATAACTTTCATCATGAAAAACTAAATTCTTTCCAATTTAAAATTTGGACAGACAAAATTCTAGTTTTTCCCTGTAAATGAGAAATTCTCTATTTGACTGAAATTTACGTCCCGTTTTCTTCTCTCTACATGGACACTAATACTCATATGCACAAATAAACATTTATTTTCACGTTTGATTAAAAACTTTGGCACATTTTGTTGTTTTATGGTTGTTTGTCACACTTTTCTGTTTCATTAAAACAACACGACCTTTTATAAAATGCACATTTCTAAGACAAGTAGATCAAACTAAAAATTGGTATCAGCCAGCTAAAGTGCAACCGGTGCATTTATTTATTTATGTGGGCTCTAGTGTCCCTGATGTGAAAGTCAGCTGACAGGAAAGGGAGCAAGGAAGACATGCGGGACATATCATCAGGTCTGGGAATCGAACCCGTGACGTTGAGGACTCAGGGCCTCCAAACATGGGTTGTGCTGTCCCCTACACCACCACAGCACACCCAGGTGCATTTATTTTTAAATCCCTTCTGGGAATATTTCTATTGTCATTAAACCCAGTGAAACCACTTTTCACATTTGACCATTTACTATTTAAGTCACTTCTTTGGCATGCCGAATTTCATTTTGGAGCACCACTGCAAAGGGGGGTAGGTCTAAAAAGGCACTAAATGCAATCGATATCACAACTAGGCACTAATTTCATTTTGTTTTTCACATAAAATCTGTTGTAGTGTGAAAGAAGTCAAAGGAGCATGGAGATTTTAACAAGACCCTGCAGTGGACGCCATGTTGCTGATAAAACAGGTTCATTCCTTCTTTTACTTTTTGTTTTATAAACCAAGTAAACCCAACATTCCTCCATCTACAGGTGATCAATGTTAACACCTCTCCTCTCCTATTGGCTCTTTCCACATCCTTGAACTGAGGGCACCAAGCCGTCTCTGATGAAGTAACGTCTGCTGGATGTTTCCCTCTGTTTCCCCGCACGACGCTGACCTGTTAATGTCAAAACCAAGACGCCGCATTTAACCTTCAACCATCCCGAATCGCTACGCTGTTGACTGTTTCAGGGGGAAAGAAGAAAAAAGTTAAAGAGGATTAAAAACAACGTCTGAATAGAAACATAAAATGTCGAGTTCATCAAACAGCAGACTGACTTTATTACCCATTTACCCAACAAGGGTCTGGGAAAGAAAATCGAGTTAAATCCCCTTCCTTCATGGTACATAAAGAGCCACAGGAGGCCGAACGTTTAACCATGTAAATAGCCGAGTGAAATGTACTCATGACAAACTGTATAATTACCAAACGTCTCATTAACACACACTTAACTCCCCCCCTACCCCACCTCGCGCCATAAAAACACACAGAGGCTCTAGTGGCCAAATTAATGCTGCATGTTTTAATTTCCAGCAGGGAGTGCGTTAAGAGCTGATAATGGATGCAAATCTATCGGAAATTTCTCACAGGACGAGGCGAGTTGCACTCTGCGCGGCAGGCGCGCGAAGAAACACAAACACACAGGAGGCAGCTTGCTAATTTGAAAAATAGAGCATTTTAATAAAGGCTACATCTCTTTATAATTACAATAATTAAAGTACCGAGGCATCTTTTTAAACGGGAGCTCTATGGAACGCATAATTTACAGTTTACACGTGGAGCTGGAGAAGCCATGGAAAATATCAGAAAACACAGGACGTCGGGATGAAACGGGGATACTAAAAATAAAAAACGGCATAAAAAATATATTTTTCTCCAAACATGAAAGGCCCCTTGTAAAAACCAAGGGAGTAAACGGACCCTGAAAACTGGGTAAAAACATGGCAACAACCCATGTACGCACAGTTACTGTACACTCGATGAAAACAGCATGAACATCATCTTCATCTGCAGCTCAAAGTGCAGAACACACACGCACCCACGCACGCACACACACACACACACACACACACACACACACACATTGAGGAGCATAATCGAGAGCTTTTTTGTTGGATAACATTGGTGTAAACACATTTTAGGGGGGGAGCTCGAGGACCCGTTTCCTCTACATATGTAGGCTGTCTGTGCGATGCCTGCGCCACGGAAACAAAAGGCACTAAGACGTGACTGATCAAGGCGAGCTGGGCAGAGTCCCAAAGCAGGGAATTAAACATTAATAGCATCTTTTTTTTTTTTTTTGTTGGGTTTTTTTTCCATATAGGAGCCCTTCAGAGCAGATGGGGAACACATCCACAAATAGCACTGCAGCAGTAAATATGTGATCAAACTCTTGAGTCGACTCTCCGGCAGAAAAAAAAAAAAAAATTAAAACAAAATGACAAAAGGAAGAGAAAACTTTCCTTTTGCTCTGAAGGGAGGAATCTTGGCGTTTTCCAATCCAAGCGATTTGTCTCTGGGATATTTGCAATAAATAGTAATAGATATCTATACAATGTACATGTATATCTGCAGATACATACTAGTAATGTGCTAGTGAGTGCTTGTGGTCAGCACAGACGGGGTTCCAGGTGGGCTCTCAGTCTCACGGTAAACCCACCGGCCCGCGTCGCTGACAAGTGGTCGTTCTCCTCCAGTCTCTAGAAACTTCAGCAACACACAGTCCAGGTTCCCCCTCCGTCCCAGCCGGGTCCTTTAATTGTCCCGTAGCATCCTGTCTTCGTCTCTGGCCTTTCGCCAGCGCTCCTTCCGTCACCCCACCTCCAGTCCTTCAGTCTCAGCTTAGTGACGGGTCAGTACTCCCCGGCGGTTCCGAGTCAGTCCATCCGCTCCACCTTCCCCAGGATCTTCCCCTCGTATGTGGGCAGCAAGGAGCCGTCGTCCGACATTTCCTCGAACACGGCGCCGCACTCAAACTCGTCGCTGGCTTTTTTGAAGTAGTACCTGCAGAAACAGAACACAGAGCTCAGCTATTGTTCCTATTCTTTGAGACTGAATGTCAATGTTTAAACCGTAATTTGATCTGGATCTGCCTCGACTCAAACGTAAAGTACCAACTATCCTTGAGCCTCCACACATTTCGATCACAAACTGCAATGTAAAGAGTTTTAAGGATGCTTTCACTGAGACTAAAGTTGCAACATTTTGTTACTTTTTCACCTGGTGGGGTTCGCTTTCACACTGCACTGTGTCAGGTGACCCAAAACCTGTGCACCCACCTCGCCTGTGGTGGCGCTACGCCAAGAACCACTGAAGGAAACGACACAAAAACCTCTGAACAAGACATTCACAAACTTCCTTCTTCAAAAAATCTAAACAAGAATGGAGTGACGTCTTTGACAAAACACCATGAGTCATTTCTGCCTCCGGCGCGACACTTGTGCTTGTTTTGGTTATATTTACTCAGAACGCCTTGGACTACAGTGCATTTCCCGCTTTTGGAGCGTTCTACGGTCTGCTTGTCGTTCGCATTGCGCATTCAAACCCACAAGAGTTCACAACAACCAAACCGAGACCGAGGCTTTTAGGCGTTTCGTTGGCCCGCAGCGTTCGACTGCGCATTTTTAATCAAATGAACCAGGATGCCATGTTGATGTCTCAGCTGGCAACTTTATGAATGCAAGTAGAAGAAAGAAAAAAAAACAAACACAAGCAAGGAGGAGCTTCTCTTCAGCCATGACTTCACCACAGCATAGTGACGCAACATCCCCTCCACCAAAAAACACACACACACACACATCTCCCAAACCCTTATTTAAGAGGAAGAGAGAACAGCAGGGGTGGGTTGGTTGGAGGGGTCTGGGAATCCACTCATTAACTATGTAATGGAAAAACAGCTCAATTTGCCCCATATGTGGGGGTCTCTGGAATGTACGCGAGGTTTAGGAACATGCGATGCGTACAGGAGAGCGGGAGCCCACGTGGTGCAATTAGCACGAGGGTGGTCGCTAATAATTTTTTTTTTTTCTTTTAAAGTAGCTCAGAAAGACTTGAAGCAAACGAAGAAGGAAAAGAGAGAAGAAGCAAAACCACGCCGACCGTTTTGGAGAAGTCAACGCCGATCCCTCCACTCTTTAAATACAAGAAGTCTTCAAAAGAGCTGTGATGTTTTTTCGCTAAGAGAGACAGAATTTCCACTGGAACATGTTTTATGTGGCTAGATCCGCGCCCCCCCCGTTTGCTCTGACATCTGGCACCAATATCGTCTGGCAGGGCCAAGCAGTACTGTTCTTTGTTGAACCGCTGCCATGTTGAAATGACCCAACTCCACACATTCTCTGGCTGCTGTTAAAGCACCGCGCAGCTCGCCTTCCAAAAAACAAAGAAGAAGAAGAAACGGGGGTTAGAAGGGAAAGTAAAAAAAAAAAAAAAGAAAAAAGAAAAAAGGTGGATGGTATGACACAGGAACTGAGACGGCGAGCCAAAGAGGAAAAGAAGACGAACGAAGGAGCCGACAGATGTGAAGAGCCGAGAGTTTGTCACATCTGTTTATCCCCAAAAAAAAAAAAAAAAAAAAAAGAGAGAAAGGAACGGCGTTCACATCTGGACAGGAAGTACTTTCTTTCCTCTCGGTTTCATACCTGTAATTACAAACACAACGCCGCGGCCGTGCCTATCCTCAGCTCCGTTAATAGTCTAAACTAAAATGTTTGATCTTTTTTTTTTTTTTTCCTTTTAATGCCCGCTGGATAAAAGCAATCAAAGTTTAAAAAAAACAAAACAAAAATCCCTTTCTTTCTGAAAGCGCACGGTGAAGCGGTGGGCACTCGACGGGGCCTTGTGGAGCGAACGGATCTGGCATTTAACTATCTGCCTCTCCAAAATATCCATAAAATGATTACAACATGTGTAAACACCATGTGCATTCAACCTAGCACACACACACACACACGCACACACACACGCACACACACACACACACACGCACACACACACACACACACACACACACACACATACGGGCAGCGGGAGGAGGGGAGAAAGAGGAAAAAGAAAGAGAGGCCCTGATAGCATCAGTGAAGAATTTGCACACTGGCCATTTGTGTGAGTCTTTGTTGGTTGAAATGAAAGAGGCCGAGGCTTCAAAGCCGTGTGTATTAAGTGTGCCTTAGCATGGAAATCAATACCAGATGGGACCCAAATCGCTGCAGTTCAAACTCTCCCACTAACCCCTGCGCCGCCCGCCCGCTTGTCTTTCCCTTTTCTGTTGCTCAAAACGCCAGCCACACACACACAAACACAGAAACAAAAACACAGACAGCAGGACTCATCACAGAAATATATTCAGATATTTAGAGGTTAGCTGCTTTATCCAACAGGGTGCAGCTTGCTGGAAAAACAGTCATTCCTCTCAACCTTTTTCGCATTTTGATGTATTTAAACCACAAAACTCAGAACTCTTTAATGCGATTTTATGTAACAGCAACATACGAAGTGCTAAGACCCACCATCCCAGTACTGAGACATGGCGGCGGCAGCATTAAGCTATGGGGATGCTTTTCTTCAGCAGGGACAGAGAAGCTCAGGAAAATGGAAGGAGGCAAAATCTTCGATATGATTTCTTGTCATATTTTCTAACAACAGAAAGAGGCCTGATGCTAACGGACGTTGAGGTTGCTGCGAGGATCCTCAACAACATTTTTCTTTTGAATTTCACAAACTTCTTAGTCTCTTCTCAGCTTTGTGCAACAGTTAAGGCGACTTTTTCTACTGGGACTAACAGCAGACTGTTGACTGCTGCCACCTAGTGACTGGAGGCTTGTTTAATAATTCTAAGGTCCTCCAGACTCCTCACCCCAATATTTGAGGAGGACTGTGTCAGAGGATAAAAAAAAAACAACAAAAAAACCCTTCCACCAGAACAATAAGCTAAAATGGTGGTAGCAGCATCATGCTGTGGGAATTAATTGCTTCTAAGGCTTACAGTGGTAGTTTAGAAGAAAGTAACCTTTCAGACTGGCATAATCAAAGTTCAGACCTAAATCCAAATGAGAATCTGATAATAAACAATATATTCAGTAAAACACACTGAAGGTCTCGGCTTTAACATGAAACTAATCTGAAAAAGCTCAGGGGGTGTGCATACTTTTGCATTCAGGACTCCAGCTCTTTAACGCTCTAACTCGGGCTTTGGTTTGTTGCGTCTCCAGCTCACCTGTAGTTGCCCTTTTTACGGAGCTGCTCCTTGAAGTGTCCCAGGGTGAGACTGTGGCTCTTCATGGTGCGGCGGTACGGGATCTCCTCGCCGCAGAAGAAGTACGTCACCACCGTCTCCCCGCTGCACGCCGCGTGGCCGCCCAAGACCTTCTTACATCTGCCGGGACACAAAAACGGAGACGGAGAGCGTGAGAGAGAGGACACGGACACAGGTGGTACAGTAACACCACGACGAAACTCATTCAGATGCTGACTATGCAAGCTTGGAAATATGAGGAATGCCAGCGAGTGTGGGAGTCAGTCATATGAGTTTGTGTGTGTGTGTGTGCGTGGGTGTGTGTGTGCGTGTGTGTGTGTGTGTGTGTTATCAATTCTCCTTCAGCTGAGTCCAAGGCTTTGTAGGCCGACTTCAGAGGAGCTCTCTGAACTACACCAGCTCACTGAAGGACAGCCAATAATAATACAAATAGATCTCCATGAAGAGGAAGAGCCAGTCTGGTGGTACCGTGGCAACAGCCTCCAGCACAAACATGACACTGATGCACACATTAAGACTCAAAATGTGTGTGTGTGTTGTTCTGTTTATGGTGCGGGTGTCAAGTAGGAAAAGTTAAAAGGGTTTATGTACGCTGGAAGTTGGATGTTAAAGCTCAGAGCAGGAGGAAGAGGAGGAGGAAGAGGAGCAGAGAGGAGGAGAGGAGAGGGAGGCATCGTACTCTTCTGATTGGAGGAGACCCGGGCAGGTGGAGGTGAGGCCAGGGGGGCCGAGAGGGGCGGGACTGGGGAGGGCTGACCCCCCTGCGTGGACTGTGACTTGGTGGGTCTTCTCTCGTTGAAGGCTGGCCAAAGAATGCCTGAATAAAAAAGAAAAAAAATAAGATAAAACTCACTGAGTTTACAATAAAAACAAGTGCATTTCAAATCGGATTAAAAAAAAAGATATTTAGAGTGAAAACTAGAGCAAACATAGTTGGTAAGGTGTTTCTGTAGAGCAGAGCAGTTCCTCTGGGGTCCATACCTCTGTTTGGGGGTTTTGGTGGAAACCTCCTCCAGTCTGCGGCAGGCCTCCTCCAGCTGGGACAGGGTGTTGGGAGGGGGCAGGGGTGGCATGGCAGGGTCTTGGATGAAGGGCTGAGCCGGCTGGTGGCTCCGCAGGTGGCCGCAGCTTCCTCCGCCGCCCCAGGTGTGCGTCTGTGTTGATGAGCCTCCAAACTTTTTGGCACCCGGGTTACTGTAGGAGAGATGGGGGAAACGTTTACCGACCGAACAACAAAAAACGACGAGCTTTCAGACTCGCTACGCCTGCTCACCTGTGAGACTTGTGTCGGCTCTGCCGTTTGCTCTCCAGGATCCACTGGCGAACGTTCTCGGTGGGGTCGGTTGTGTCTGTGGGCAGCTGTGAGTTCCCGCAGTCGTCTATGCAGCCGTCTGCGACCCCCTCTTCGGCCCCCGAGCGACACACACGTCTCGATAGGGAGCTGGAGCGCCTGGGAGACGGAAACATTCCAGTCAGATCTTAAGCTAGCTACATTTCCATTGAGGATAAAACTGCACAAATTGGAATTACAAAAATAAATTTGCTTAATAGAACCACAAGAATTTTGAAAAAAACATATGTTTTCGATAAAAAGTTTTTGGGCTGTATTTAAACTTTGCAAAACTGCAATGGAAACACTTTCTTCACATTATGAGAAAGATCAACAACCAGATGTTACCACTGGCGGAAAAGCCAAAGAAGATGACAGGAAGTGGTAGGAGGATCACAAAAGAGAGAGTTTTTTAATGACTTATCGCTTATTCACAATCTTAACTGCTTTTCTTATTTAACAGAAACACTGCAATTACAAAACTAAGTGTTTTTTACATTAGCGGAATATAAAAATTTTGGCTCATATTTGTAATGTAATATAATCAGTGTGCAATAGCATTGGAGAGAAAGACATTGAGTAGGTAATAAGAAGATTGAGCAGTTTTATCATGCTCAAACTCACCCCATGTTGCTGTCGGTCGAGACGGAGCTACACATCTCTCTGCCCAGACTGCGGCTGCGCGGGTAAGCCTGGCAGGACTGACAGCGGCCGGCGGCAGAGCAGACGCCCTGCACCCTGAGGGCCGCCTCCCGTTCAATCTGCTCCTTGGACTTTGGACTGGCGTGGTGATGGATGTAGTGGTGGTGGATGTGCTTGGTGCTCTGCCTGCTCAACAGAGTCCTGCTGGAGCCCAGGCTCAGAGCGAAAGCCCCCGAGTCCGGACTCGACACAGGAGAAGTGGACGACCCGGCCCTGGCGCTGGGTTTGCCTCCGCAAGCGTACGGCCGGTTCTCCGGGGAGCTGGAGCGAGGAGAGTGCTGGACGACGGTGGGCGACTGGCAGCCGGGGGTCTTGAGGACCCGAGACAGGTGCTCATCCAGGATGGCCTGGGGGTCTTCGTCGGAGGAGCCCGACAGGAGGGCCAGAGGATGCGGGGAGAGCTGCGGAGCGCTAACGGAGATCTCTGAATCCTCTCTTTCCTCCTCCTGGGAGACAAAAACAAGAAAAACATGAATTCACAGAAACACGAAAGGGAAAAAAAAATTAAGAAAAGTTCAGAAAGAAGTCAAACCTCCTGAATCTGCTGCAGCCGCTCCTCCAGAGAGTTGAAGGTGTCCTGCTTCCTCTTCAAGTTCTCCAGGCGGGAGATCAGCTGGGCTGCGAACTGCGCTGGCTCCAGGGGGACCATCTCCTTTGGAGGACGGGTCATATGCTTTAGGGGAAAGACAGAGGATACATTAGCTTGTGTTTGATTCCCAATCAAGGTAACCTAACTCCACAGCTTCCACACTGTGAAGCAGATAACTGAATATCTCAGCAAAAATATTCACATAATTTCCTTTAAGAACAGTGAGCAGCTGAAAATTTAAAGATGATCATCAAGAAAATTGTTGTTTTGCATTAAATTTGCCAATATCGCCAACGCATCCTTTTGGTGTTAGATCACACACAAACAGACCCAAAGTAATCGTATTTGCTGACAATGTTTTCATTTTTCATCAAAATTTATTTGAATGGTTTTGGTGTCAAATCATAGCCTACATATGTTGAACCATAGAAATCACCTCAATTTTGTTTATCTTGTGTCTTGTGTTCTGGAGAACATTTTTCAAAATGGCCACCAGGGTTATAAAGGTGAATTTATGTTTGCACTAAAATCAGCAGCAGCTTTTGCCAGTGATGGCCACAGCTAACCAAAACATTAAATTCACTAACCACTAATTTACTAAACAAGAATCGTGGTTTTGCTAATGCTAAACGTTTATGTACATTAAAAATGAGCAGAAGCTATTGCTAAACTGTTAGCACGCTGAAAAAAATGAGCAAAAGCTTATGCTAAACCACTAAACACAAAAAAATTAGAGGAAGCTAATGCCAACTGATCACATTAAAGAAATTGTAAAAGCTAACGCTAGCCATCAGTCTGCATCACACATTCTGATCTCCTTCCAGTCTTCAACTGGAATGATGAAGGAAACTTGCAAACAGAATCCCCTGTTTCAGTTTTGGTAACATTCCTGGCAATAATTGGCTTAAAGGCTCAAAAACGACGGCCATCTTGAAAAATGAACAACATTTTGAAACACAAGAGGTGAACGGTTTACATGAGAAACAACGTGTAGGGTTGAGCATCCAAATCTTTATGCTTGTGTCGACACTTTAAATATTCTTACAGTAATATTCTGCACTAACAGTCAATTTAAACAACCAGCATTAATAACCAGGCTGCTAACTGGCACCCAAGGCTTGCTTTAGGGGGCGGGGGACCCCGGCCTCAGCTGGTTCCCTCTGTCATCATCAGCAGGCCTCCAAAGTCAGCTCACTTCAAAGACTTCCTCGTCAAATATCAAACACTCAGTAGGGGTGGTGGAAGAACGGATGGAGGGATAGATTGATGGGAAGCAGTGGCTTTACATCTAGGAATAAAAGCCGTGCATCAACAGGGGGTGAAAGAGAACTCCGGGGAAGATAGGATGAGGGATGAAAAAAAAAAAAAAAAGAGTAATGGGAGAAGTTGGGATACAGAGATGTGCGCTTTCAGGTTCAAATAAAAGTAGAAGGAAGAACTGAGAGGAAGAGATAAAGGTACTAAACACGGGGTGGGAGATCAGAAAGGTTGAGGAAATGTATTCCCCCAGCTCGTCACACACTGGGCACCTTTGAGCTACAGCGTTGTGACAGTGAGCGGCTGAACACATCTTAGAATATTTGCATTTTTTTCTTTCTGCATCGAGGCTTTCTTGATTATTCCTCCATATTTTTATACTTTTCCTATCTCTTTGTAGTCAGAATAAACAGGGACAGGGGGGCTGACTGATGGTGCTGAGAGCTGATGCATTATGGGAATGGCAACCATCTAAAAAAAATAAATAAAGAGGAAGTCAGATGGGAAACAAAAACAAGAACAAAGGCAAGAAGAGCAGCCTCATCTAATCTGTGCAGCTTTTTTTTTTTTTTAAACTCCAAACTTCCTGCTTCTTTTTTATAGATCTTAAGTTTATGGTCAAGTTCAGAGTATCATACAAAAGTATTCACAACCTTTGACCTTTGTCACAACATAATTACCAGATTTAAACACATTTTTTTTAGGATTTATAACCTACATCTAAACTGATGATAAGAAAACCAGCTCAAAGGTGAAATGTAACTCTGGAGGAGAAGCAGCGATGCAGAGCTCAGGTGGGACAATCAGCTGACAGATACTCCACAATGATGGGCTGCTAATGCAGAAAGGAAGCCATAAGAAAAAATCTGGAGCCAACTGAAGTAAGAAAACCTGCAAAATACTTCGGACTGTCCATCTTCAAGCTAGCCAAGGACCCTGAGAGATACAACAGAAGGGTATCTCATAATTTAACGCTACTTTGTGTTGGTCTATCACGTTAAATCCAAATAAAACATGTGGTAAGTTTGCGTTTTTAAAGTGACAAAGTTTCAGGAATACTTCTGCAAGGTATTGCTTTTATCAAGTTTGGTTAAAGCCGCTACCCTCCAGCCTCATATTCTTCTCTCTTCCCAAAAACTTTAAGCTCGCATCTCCCCCCTGACCTGCTGAGAGCTCACATGACGTGCTCAGACTCTTCCCTCAGATCCTTCACTTTAATGTGAGATGGGTGTGTGTGTGGGGGGGGGGATTTAGGGTCTGTGTGTGTTTGGATGGGGAAGGAGAGAGGGGAAGGAAAAGGGGCCATCTCAGTTGGAAGTTGTCACTTCCCCGTGCGTTTGCTTCATTCATCTGCAGATCAAAGCGCCGTGTTCATGCGCGTCACTGCGAGCGCGCTTGTGTTTTTGTTGGGGAACCAGGCTGATTCCAGGGCCCCGGGGATAAGGCGGCAGAGATCTTCCTCATCTCTTCCTTATTCTCCATATTTACAGCATCGGCGGGGAAGAAGAAGAAGTAGAAGAAAGAAAAAAAGCGAGCGCTGGGGCGATAAACAGCTTAGAGACCTCCTTCCTTCCCCCTACAGACTTCAAGGTACCCTAATGGGGGGTGTAGGTGACACCAAAGGTAGGCAGGGGGCTTGTGTTTGGATGTGTGTGTGAGTGGGAGGCAGGGTCTTTGACGCCACTTCTTCAGATCTTTGCTGGTGTTGTTGAATCGAGAATGCCAAATACAGTTTGCACAGCACTATTCATAGAAGCGAGAGAGACCCGGAACGGAGGGTGGTATGGAAATTACACTGTGGGACCCGGGCTCAAAAAGACTTCAGAGTGTGTGTGCGTGTGTGCGTGTGTGTGTGTGTGTGTGTGTGTGCGCGCTTGTGTACTTACAGGGAAAGCAGGCAGAGAGACTTGGCTGTTCATCCTCATGTTTCGTTGCATCTCTCTCTGTAGCTGCTTCTTGGAGCCCAGTTTATATGGAGGGATGCCATCTCTGAGGGGGGAGGAGGGAGGAGACATCACAAAGGTCAATTACCCAATCAGATACATCATTAAAGACCGCTTGTTAGCCAAAAGGATGGATCAAACGAACTTCAAGGAAAAGAAAAATCTAATTTATTAATTCCTCTTTCAGGCTTAATCCGAGGTTAACTGAGTCAGTATGTGTTTGTGTGTGTGTGTGTGCGTGTGTGTGTGTGTGTGTGTGTGCGTGCGTGTGTGTGTGTGTGTGTTTGTTGGAGGCGTGTGGGCTTCATCCTCAAACTGAGATAGTTAAAGGGACATTTTATTTGCCCCAGAAATGACACTCATTGTCCCCCAAAATTTTTCGAGACCAAACTCCAACCTTTCCAGACTCTAATGAACAGGAATCATCTGTCCATTTCTAAGCTATAAATGTGAATAAATGTTCACCAAGTTTTTAGTACAGTTATTTCTTTACACTAGAAGAGCCACAGACAAGAAGGAATGAAACAGAAAGAAAGAGCAAACAAAAGAAAGAAAAAACAAAAAGAAAGAAGTGGATGGATGGGTCCAGAGCTTGGGTAACGAGACAGGGAATAAAGTCTGAAGTTACGCTGAATTCAATGTTTCCATTTTGTTTTTCCATGTTTATCTAGTCTGCAGAGAGGCATTGTGTTCTGACACTTAGTAAATGTTTCTTCCCCAGCAACTGAAGTAAAGTCAAGGTCACAGCTGCTTTTCCCGACTCCTTACACCTTTCTACAGAGTTCGCCGATACAGGTTGAATCTGAATTTCTGCCTGGTACAGAGCGGACTTTAGCTTAGTACCTTTACTCCCCGACCAATCTGAGTCGCAGTTTTCTACTCTTGCTTTAAAACATCACATTCATGCGCATGAGCAAAAAAAAAATCCCCACCTCCTCTCTCCGCCCCAACCCGTCTCCAAACACACTCCCAATCTTCATTTGGCAAGCTTTGCCGCAGCCAGCCTCTGATCTCGGCACATCAAAAGGCTGGTTTGTAAGATAAGGTAATGTTTGAAGTCTGCGCAGCTGCATTCCCCAGCGTCCAAGCAAATCCATAAATAAGATATAAGCATCCCCCCCCACCACCCTTCTTCTCACTCTATCACCGCGCACTTTCTCTTCCCGACCGAGCGCCTCCTCCCCCGTTACCATTTTTCCTCATTTTCTATTTTTCCCCGCTGCCTTTATCTGTAAATGCGATTCAAATGTTTATGGGTCTTTATAGCTGTGACCTACTGAGAGGCAGATATTGTGATCAAGGCCAGAGTGGGCAGGAAATGAGGCGGGGAAGTTGGTGTCCCTGCGGCTCGGCCTTTCAAACTGCGCTGGGCAAAGTACAGCAGAGCAGGACCGTATGTCCCTCTGACTGCTGTAAAAAAAAAAAAAAAAAAAAAAGGCTTTACTGCTGCCGCCTTTCTGCTCCAGCCAAGCCCAGGGTTTGAACTGAATATCAGCGCTTTCAGCTCATCAGTGTCTTTCGCTTGGTCATGGTTGATCTGGACGTCTCATCAGCATCATCCTGGCAGATATGAACTAAGGGTGAACCCTGGACAAAGACTCCTCGACTTTCTGTCCCAAAGAAAGACGAGCGCCTCGTCAGGTGAAGGTCACGTTATGCCGCAGTGTAAACGAGGCCCACGGCACGTAGCTGGATGAGTTCATACGACATAAGGACAGCCGCGTTCATGAATGATTACCGAATGGTCACTTTTTGGATCAGAGAACCCAAAGAAGGCAGATGATTAACGAGGAAACAGGGCTGGGCATTTATTGGATCATTTATCGTGATAAATTCCTCATCATGTTAGGAATTTAGATTTATTGTTGTCATAATGGATTCCAATTAAGGAAGGTGAATAAAAACCATCAAAAATGTCCAAATTGTCTAGATTGATAGTTTTTCTATTTTCTCCACATATACATTACAAATACGAAAATATGATTAAATGCATTTAATATGAGAACCTTAGTGACACAAATCACATTTTTTTATTTGACCCATATCCTACAGAAGCTTATTAGTGTTTGTGGCACTTCAGTTGCCTAAGAACTAATAGCAAATTGTTCTTATCATAGTTATTATCACAATAGTATCACAAAATATTGTGATGAAACTTGAAGTCCACATCGATTCAGATCTTTGAACATATATTAGAAATTGGCTGGTGAGCAGAATCTGTTTCAGCTTGAAAACACTACGGTGTGAACATAAGTGAGGGAAGAAGATTTATCGTTAGCTATTTTTAGTATTTGTGAGGCGTCTCAAAATGAAGAAAGAGAAAAGCAGAGATGACTGCAGATTTTTAAAAGGAAGCTATATTCCTACAGAGGGAGAGAATAAAGCAGGATAACAGGAAGGCCATCAGAGTCTAGCAAATTACATCTGGAACAAGTTGGATTTGGAAATGTTTGAAATCTCAAAATCTCTGGGACAATCTGCTACATCATGCTAACAGCACTAATTGCTAATATGAGATGCTGTCTTTTAATGCAGCAGCTCTTGAAGATGAATCTATCTTTTCAAATCTGTTTTGAACCTTGACAAAAACTGGTGATCGAAAAGCTAACAGACCTGTGACCTGAGTCATTTCTACCCTGAAACAGCTGAGAAGCATCAGCAACTTAAGCCCCGATAGATATTTGAGGATATTTTGGACAACACCAAACGTAAGAAACATAAGAAAACCCCAGACATAAGATTTTAACAGGAAATACAATGAAATTAGTCAGAATATAAATATAAATAAAGGGAACACTCAAATAACACATCCTAGATCTGAATGAATGAAATATTCTCATTGAATACTTTGTCCTGTACAAAGTTGAATGTGTTGACAACAAAATCATTGTTGATTGTCAATCAGTGTTGCTTCCTAAGTGGACAGTTTGAATTCACAGATGTTTGATGTACTTGGAGTTATATTGTGTTGTTTGAGTGTTCCCTTTATTGTTTTGAGCAGTATATTTTATTAAGCAACAGAATGGAGATATTTCTGAAATGCTTTGCTAATCAACAGGTATTGAAAACTTTAGTTTAGGAATTATTTTCGTACCTTGCTGTATCTAGTAACCGACCTATGCCTGTTTGTCAGATATTTCTTTGCACTACTGGTGAATTTGGGATCCAGAACAACTAGATGAGGAGCATTATCAACCCAAATTAACTCCTGTGTTTGTCAGGTGTTTCCCTACAACTAACTCGTCCAGTTTGGCTCTCAGCAGGTTGCTTGACCAGAGTTTCTGCAGTGTTCAAACTCAAATTTAAGTCCTCTTAAAACCTTTGTAAGACCATTGTGAATAAAATTATCCTCTTGTAGTAGTCCCAAGCTTTTTTGCACAAAATGAGCACCATGGTTTGGCAAGAGATGTGAACTAGTGGCAAAGACCAACCTTGCCCATCCAATTAGCTAGCTCGCTAGCAGGGCTATATTAGCAAGTAGTTAGCTGCCTCAAGTCACAAAACAGAATGAAAACTCAAATGTTTGCTTCTGAAAAGGCTGAAAAGTTCTGTGAGAAAGTAAAAAAAAAAAACTACATAAATCAAATAGCCCTGAGAAAATTTAAGACCTGTGGTTAGCTTACTTAATGCCAACTTACATTTTTTTTTTTTCATGAATTTAAGGCATTATAAGGCCTTAATTTTAGATACAAGAATTTGAAGGTTTTTATGGATACGCGGATGCCCTGTTGACATATGAGTCATTTGATGTGTTCTGGACACACACACACACGTGTGCGCACGTATGTATGCCTGATTAACATCCACTTACACACTGCCGTCAGTCACAGACATGGCGTCGTCAGTCAAGGCGTCGCTGGAAACCTCGCTGTCGTTGGTGCTGCTGACAGGGGCGAAGGCGCCTGCATGGTAGGGGTTGATCTGCTCGCCTCTCTTGTAGGATCTGGGCAACAACAGATTAATATTAATATCACTCCAACAGGCTGACTGAGGTTCTTAAATCAAAACAGGTCGGGGCTTTTTAACAGGAGAGCTGAAATAAACGCGTGGATATAAGAGCGGCAAACATGAGGAACAGATGTGACAGGCCGGTGTGGGGCCTGGCAAACTTTGTGGGAAAACTTCTTAAATGTCCCACAGTTTCTCTTTCCACTCTGCTCATCCACCCTCACTCTTTCCCCCAGCGTACATGCCCCGCTGTGTTTGCATTCTTGCCATGGTACAGGAGGAGGAAAGCGGGGTGGTGGGGGGGGGGGAAGCACAAAAAAGTTTCGGCTGGAAGCATGGGAGTGTGTCACAGAAGGAAAGAAAGGGGAGAAAAGGGAAGAAGGGGAGGGTCTCGGTGCGGAGGGAGAGAGACCCAGAATGACTAAAGCTGCAGCTTTAGTCATTCTAAAGCTGCAGCCCACCTCCGCCCGCCCACCTCCCTCCAGCTCCAGACTGACCTTCAGAGGGGCTCGCAAAGAGTCAGGTATTTAGCACAGCTGGCCCGGCATTCTTCCCTCCCTGCCTCTCTTTCACCCCCTCATTTATCCTTTCTCCTCCCTCCCTTTCATGAGCTGCAACCGTCCTCCCTCTCTGCTCCTCCCTCCATCCTTCCTTTCCGCTCCAAAAGCATGCCTTGTAGTCCCCGTCCCTTGGTTTTCAAAAGGAAGAAAAGATAAAAGTAAAGAAGGCTGAGGGAGTGGAGGAGGAGGGGGGTGAACGGCAGCAAAAGAGGGAATCTGAGGAGAACTGACACAAACAAGAAGAGGGGGAGCAAAGAGTGACGGAGGGGAGGAGGAGGTCTTGAATCTGTACTGTAGCTGCTGCCATTAAGGGTTTGTTTTCGCTTTTAAGAAAACTTGAGTCGGAAGAGGCGAGGAGAAAAAAGGGCGGCACAGGTTCTGGCTCCGTTCGCTGGTTGGGCACAGCCCAGGTACTGAAATCAAGCCACACAAAGGTTCTCTCAGCTGTGGGGAGCTTACACTGAAGCGGAGCACTGCTGGTTAGCTGGCTGAAACAGCAGCCACACTGGTTTAGAGAGTCAAATTTGATCTCTAGTGGGTAGCTTGTCTATTTAACCACTCAATGTGAGACTTGTATTAGCCTATAAACAAAAGAATTGGTTACCAATATTGCCATAAGTTTAAATTGACTCTAATTGTGTAGCGTTCCCACCTGTTGCTGCACACTGTGTCAGCCATTGCAGCTTCGCTTTGCTCTTAAGACAAATTCAGCAGTTTGGAAATATTTCCAGTCACAAATCAAATGACAATCGTGATGTTGAAACTTAAAGGAGTACATCTCTCCTCGTTATTAAAGGAATGCTGTTTTAAAACTACAGTTTGTTTGAATGAGATGAGTGATTTATCTGTTAGGAAGCAGACTGCAGGCTAGCCACATTCACGCTCTGCTTGTCTGCAACAGATCTGACCAGATGTAAAAAAAAAAGACGCTAGCTTCCTTTAATACACATATTGTTTTAGTAGCTGGGAGGCTAAAGCTCATAGGAGCGGTGGTGGAGACAATATGCGGTGGTAAGGAGAAAGGAAACTGTCTGGAAAATGACACTTAATTATGTTGTTATTACCCTTAATAACAATGGTATGAAACCTGAATACTTTCCTGAAGCTTCACGCCTTAATTAAAATAAGAACTAGAAAAAACAATCATAACTACATCAACAAATATTAGAAATACTTTCAAGTCTGACCTGCTGATTACAATTGTATACGGTCTGTTGCACATGAAAAGAAACTTTGACTCAACCAAAGTGAATCAAAGATGGCCACTGAAGCTGTAGACTGACGATGGTGGAACGTCTAGAGTTTTGATGCATCAGCGAATGAGCAAAACAATGTTTTGAGATTTCACCAATCCGATTCTCAGTCAGAGCAAAGTAATGAGATCATGGTTGATTCTCATCTCCAGACGATTGTTTGCTGGAACAGTTTTCATTTTCTGTTTGAAATGAGAGCAATTAGAGCCACTCATTAAGTTTTGCTGTTACTGCTGTTGGTGAAACAATAACTGAATTCAGCAACAGAGTCCCAGCGTTTGAACCAAGATACTAGAAGTACTTGTAAATACCCTGCAGTTTTTTTTTCCTCCCCACCCCTAACTTAAAACAAACAGAGTAGGATGGAGCAAAGAAAACACATAAATGAAACTACTCTCACATCAAAGTGACATCTGAAGAGCCGGTAGATGTTTTTTTTTGTTTGTTTTTTTTTTATCTTCGCCTGAAGGCTTTTGACAGAGGTGGTACAAGAGGAGACATAGCACAGCAATGTCATCATCTATTATTTGCTGGCTGGGGCCAGAGCCAGCCCTGCTCTGTGAACTTTTCCTCTGGAAGACGATCCGTCACTCTGCGGAACCATTTCAAAGCTCCGGAAATCCAGGCGAGCGCCAGCAGAGGGCTGCTGCTGCTGCTGCTGCTGGAGACTTTGGGAGAGGGGGAAGATGGCCAGAGAGTTTTCTGCAAACTTAGGAGGAGGGGAAAAGCTGTGATGTACCTCTCTTAGAGTAAAGCTTTGCTCTGGAGTGTGAAAACAGGGTGCAAAAGGGGGGGAGAAAAGGTTGCAGCAGACATACCTGTACCCCTTCTCCATCATCTCCACTGCTCTCTGCGTAATGGGGACCCTCTGCCCCTTCAGTCCCAGCAGGGCTTTGGGTCTGAAGTCGCAGCTCCACTCCTCTTCCTCGTTGAGCGTGGGCAGGTATCCACATACAACTTTCAGGCTGCCCAAAGAGCCCGGGCTGACGTGGCTCGGGTTCTCCCCGCCGGTCCGGACATACTCAAGATAAATGTCAGAGTTCAGGAACATCTGGTAGGCGTTCTCCTCCATGTCGATCTGGATCTCCGTCTGCGCCTGGTCGAACATGGCAGAGTCGATATGCTGCCTCTTGATGTTATCCCGAATGAAGGTTTTGGTGGGCGGCTTCAGCTGCTTGGCCACCACGCTGTTGTTCTCGATGTAGCGCTTGTAGATCGCCTTGGCGACCCGCTGCGTTTTGGTATCCTTCAGGTCCATCTGCCGGAAGCCGTTGCAGGCGAACCAGAAATCCAAGGCGTCCGCGCTCTTCTCCCGCTCCAGGAACGTCCGGAACAGAACGGCGCCGTCCTGGTCTCCGAGCAGGGAGTGCAGGGACTTCGTCCAGCGGGAGAGCGGCGAGTCCGGCGAGGCGCTGCCCTCCGGCTCTCCGAGACCATCCTCGTTCCTCCGCGCCGAGGAGCCCGGCGAGCCGCGAGGAGAGCGGATTTGGGGGCGTCGAGGGGCTTCATCACTGCGGCTTTGCTGGAGTAGCGGGGCGCATCGCCCTCCTCCCCTGGCACCGGGGGTCGAGGGGCATCTTCGCGGAAACTACTACTGGCGATATGGTCCATAAGCGGCCGGCTCATGTCTCTGAAAGCAGCAGGAGATAGAGCAAGAGAGAGCGCTGATCGCCTTCCTCTGAGCTCCTACTGTAATCTCCTCACTCTCTTGTGTCAGCGGGGGGGCTTCTCTAAGGCTGCCCGTCTTCTCTCTGAAACACAAAGTATTGATCTAATCACAACCAGATCCGCCCCGACTTCAAAGAGACAGAGGAATGCAGTCAGAGCCTTTGCTGGATTTTACAGGAAAAAAAAAAAAAAAAAGAAAAAAGAAAAAGAAGGGGGGAAAAAAAACCCCGCTGCAGCAGCATTACATAAAGCGGAGTTTCTCTCATCTAACCCAAAAGTAATGGGATTTCCACAGAAAAAGAAGAAACAAGGAATCGAGTGGTTTAACGCACTGGATTCACTTCAACGAGACCTTCAAATGGACAAGCGCTGCGCACAGACGTGTCTTCTTGCCCTCCCCTGTCACTTTCTAGTTTCTCATTCCCAGGACTCTCCCCGTCTCATCTGGGGCGACCAAAAATGAAGCCTCCCTCTCTCCAGTACCTGTAGGACATCGATCAGCCCAAACAGATGAGAAAACGTGACCAAAATAGTCAACTGGGAGTCCCCCCCCCCCTGGCTTTAGGGCGAAAACACTCAAATATTACTTACACCTGAGACTCCTGACCACTCTGTGCTAAATCATTTGAGTTACTTTAACCCGAACATTAAAAAAATAGAAACCCTCTCAGTTTCTGTAATGGCGAAAATTACAGCCAAAGTCCCAAGAACATCAAAGTCTCTGGTCTTGTGGGGGAGGAATTGCTCAACAAGACTCGGGTCGACTACTTCTTAAAGAAATGTTCTCACGACTATTTCAGCCTTAAACCAAGCCTTTTCGAAAATAGAGGAAAGCGAGAGGCTCAGACGCGAACCTGCGCGTCTTTTGAGTGTGTAAACTTTGGGGGGAAAGTGGCCAATTTCCCCCTGAACGTTACTTCAAAGGCACATCAAAGGGAACTCCAATGGAGGCGCGCGGTCCTCCAACTTACCATCGATCCACGAGTTCGTTTCCCCCTCAAATTAAACTCCACAAAAAGCGCTTATAATCCACATTGCCGGCGTCCAAACGCGGTTAGGAACATAGAAGTGCAGTAAACAAAAACAAAAAACAAAAAGAGGGACAAAATATATATATATATGTTTTTCTCTGTTTTCTCCTCCTCCCTGGTGCTTTCAGGTTGCCATGCCGCACCGTAGGTCTCTCCTGTAGGCGACTCCAACACCAACTGAACCGAGAGGCTGGAGCAGCTCACTTCAAAGTGAGGCACCGACTGCCTGGTCCTGGCAGCTGCATAAAAAAACAATGGCAGCTTTCTTCCCCCGGAATAAAAAGAGCAAAAGCAAATATCCAGCACTCTTTGGTGTGTCTCACTCGTGCGAGGTGAGGGACCCTCTAAAGACGGTTCGGGTTATTTAGTGAGGCGCGAACTCTGTTCTTTTCGCAATATCTTCCCAGATCGCGAAGTTGCAGCTCCAGCAGAGGACCTTATCAAAGACGAGCAATCTTGAGCCAACTCCCTGAGGACTTGGAGCGTCAGAAGTAACTGATCCGCCGCCCCAACAGCATTGTCGTTACAATCCCTCTATTGCCACATATACTTTAAAGACGCTGAGTTTGTTTCTTCAGAAACACTCGCAGATTGTATGAAATTCAAATAAAACCCGCACGAACAGTCGCGGAGGTGAGAATTAAAACAGAGGTCAGTGTTACTGAACAGCCAAGTTATGTCTTCTTTATTCATTTCGGGTGTGTAATGAAAAAGTAGCAATGCAAGATAAATTTAAAAAATACATTTAATTCTGCTTGCGACATTCCTTTGACCAGACAGGATCACAGAAGTGTCCTTGTAGCGAGAATAAAAGATCTACTCATCATTTGAAATGTTCTCTGTAATCAAGCTGAAAAATCTTGTGATAGTAATAAATGACAGGATCACTTTACATTTCATTCATTATCCAGGTTATTGAGCAGCATGCTGAATAACCACAACAGCAAGAGCGGTTGTTACTCCACAGCGCCCACCAGTGGCAGCAAGCAGACACGACAGATTAAACATCTGCTCAGCAAAGGAAAAGTTTACACAAAGCTATGGCTAGCTGTTTTAACATTTATTCAATTCCTCTGCAAGGTGAACGTTTCTTAAAGTAATTCATTTCCTGTGACACTCGTTGAACAGACACCAACTCGAGATACTTTTGTCGAGTAACACCAGTTCTCAAAATAGATACAGTGCTGTTGTTGCTTTTTCCACTCACATGTAAAAGCTTAGAGCGCCAAACAACTTACGGAACAAATATATCTAGAGTAAATACAAAATGTGATTCAGAAATGATTATTTAATTGATTAAGATATAAACACTTTCAAATCATCCTGGTTCGAAGTGATAAAGTAATTATCCCCTCTTGCTAAATTGTGAATTCCCCACATTTTTGGAATGCTAAGTAAAATTTCCACTAGACCCAAACAGTCCTGATCAATGACTGAACCACAGAATCAATGTATTTGATTTGATATTCATCAGAAGGTGTCTTACAACATGAAGTAGGGTGAAAACTCTCAAAAAGCAACAAATCTATCCTCAAGCAAATGAAACTCAAAAACACATGTGAAATAAAGTTCACCACATCATAAAGGCTCGCAAAGCCATTTCTAAGGCAAACAAACTTGAAACAGAAAGCTGGCATTTACAACCGAAGACGTCATGAAACAGTGGTGAACCTTTCCAGGAGGTCAAAGTTGCTCCAACACACATCAACGGAAAATACCCATTAAAAAATGAGAGTGAACCAAAGAGCCATCCATGGGAGAGTTACAAAATGAAAAACACTTGACAGTCTCACATTTATCAAAAAGCATCTTGGTGATCACCAAACAGCTGAGAAAACATTCTGTGGACTGATGAGATGAAACTGAAACGTTTTGGCAGGTCAGCATTGAGTTCCAGAAACAATAACATCATTCTGACATTCAAACACGATGGTGGGAATGTGATGATCTGAGGTTGCTTTGCTACTTCATGCCCAACAACAAAGTTCCGAATTTCTTGTAAAAGCAAGATTACGGTTTTGGAGTGATCTAGTCAAAGCCTGCACTTAAATATGACTAGCGTTCTACGGGGCGACCTAAAGCTGGAAAACTCTTCAATGCTGCAGAATCAAAACAAAGTTCCCAAAGAGAAGTTCACTAAAGTGATGTAAAAGACTCATTTCTACAGTAATACTGATCCAGTCAAAATCATGCGAATGGGTTAAAAATAAAAGCATCTGTAGCTTTAGAGGAACAAGTACAAGAACTTTGATTGCTGAGTACATCTTGGGTTCCTGTCATATACAACAGCCAAAAGAGCTCAGATGTCCCACAAATTGTCCAACTATAAAAATGAAAGTTTTTCACCCTCATATTTTGGTTTTAGTCAGTTATTTATCTGAGCATATTATCTCTGTTTCAAAACCTCTAATATTCTGAGACTTGTCAAATATAGATTGGATTTTTCCGCATGAAATGCAGAATATTTGAAGGTCAGCTTGGAACCTGCTACTACTTTAATTTTTTAGTAATCAAAAGAATAAAGAAGGGTCAGCACTTTGTTTGGCATCTCATCTGTCAGTTTAAATATTGCAAACTTGACCCATAAGACATCAACTTTTCCAAAATGTCTTCAGGAGACAGTAGTGAGAAAGTATGGTGTATAACCTGTACCAAGTATTATTTCTACTTATGTCCTGGATCTGTTTCTTATAAATCACAAGGCCTATTTTATAATGTGTTTGCTTTAGCTGCATATATATATATTAAAAAAAAACATAAAAAAAGATTGGGTTGGGTTGGAGATTCCAACCCAGTTCAACTTTGAACCACTTGGTCTTTTATCTTCCTTTACAAACAAACTTGTAGAGGAAAATCTCAATATTGAAGGTATAGAATAAATGCTCAAACGCTTGCCATACTCGACAGGATTCCATCTAAGCAGCACACGATTCACTCCTCTCAGTAGCTCTGATTCGTTCATAACTTCAACTGCTGATAATCCACTGAACGGGTGGATGTACGTTATCAATGCGAGTGGCGTTTATTGACCAGCATCAGCAGCGTTTTGATTGGATCTGTGCAGCTTTTAAAGGGCCACCACAGGGGAGCCTTTGTTTCGCCATGACCGAATACATTCTTAAAAGAGCGTCACTAGGTGCTTCTGGTCCCTTTTAAGTCTCAGTAGACACAGATCCGAGAAGTACAGTACAAAGACAGCAAACGCTTTGATCAACCCATTTGTTAAAGGTGCTGTGAAACTTTCTCCCTTGATGCCTCCCTTCCCATCAAGGATAATAAAAGGGAAATTTCTCTCGCAGAGGGCAACGGTGACACTGGGATTACTCATTGTTCAAAGGGCACTTCATTGCCTTCAAACTCTCTCTGTTCTCATTTTGAACAAAACAGAAAAGAAGCCAAACATCAAACTTACTGTCCCAAGTTAAAGAGCAACAGCTTGTGATATTTGAGCTTCAGCAGGCCTTTCCGGCAACCATCAAGAGTTTGTAGAAAAGCTCGTCTGATCAGAAAATACAAAACATCGGTTTGACGTGGAATAAAAGAAGAGACAAACTCGCCTGCGCAATCTAAGTTTATCTCATAAAAACTCTCTGCACATCCAGCTAATATTCGGGAGTCCTGCCCAGACAATGTCAGCCTTTGTTAACTTGGAAGGGCCCAGGCTGACCTCTGACAGTAAACACACCAGGGTGAAAACACATCTCCATGGTGATGGCGGGGACCCCCTGCCAGTACCTGGGGCCAGTCGGGCCCTCGTGTCCTGCCTTGTCAGCTCCCCGCACGGTTCATGGGAGGTCCCCACGGGTCAGGTCCTCCCTGCTGCCCCTCAGGAGCTGACCCCAGGTCTGTGCCCGGCCTGGGACCTGGGCTGTCCTGGGTTTCTTCCCCTATAAAAAGACGTTTGAAAAGAGTGCTTCAAGGAGAGAGGTTAGGGGATGTTCCTCTTCGTTTATAGGGAGATTTTATTACAGGGACAGGTCAAGCTCTGACTTCCTACAAATAGAGAGAGAAGGGGACATATAAATCACAAGTAGTTGAGTCTTTTCTTGTGTGCATCAAAGAGAGCCTTGTGAAAACATTCATCCTCCCCTCAACATTTTCACATTTTATCACCTTACAAATACAGAGTTTAATGTAAGGCTTTAGGATGTAAGGATAAATAAGTAGTGCATAACTGAGAAGTGAAAGTTTGTTCTTGCAAAACAAGGATGAAAAATGTAGCCGCATTTGTATGCAACCCTCCAGAATCAACGCTTCATTGAAAGACCTTCTGACCAGGGCCGGATCTACAAGGATGTGGCTCCCCGGGCTGCAGCCAGTTTTGGTGCCCTAATCACTGAGGAAAATTATTTTACTAATGTAAATTACAGTACATTAATAGTAACTTTATATATCAGCAGGCATGAATTGACTGCTAAACCCATGCTAGGTTTAGTTTGTCCCTTAGCCAATAACTCCACGTTTCCCAAAGAAATCAACCATGATGTTATAATTTTTCAAATACTTGAATATCTCATATATTGATAAAAATCCCAAAACATTAATACATTTCACCTAATTTGGGCCTATTAGTTTTATATGAAGTGCAATTTAGGCAAAACGTCCCTTCATTAAAAAAAAAATAAATAAATAAATAAAAAAATAAATAAATAAATAAATAAATAAATAAATAAATCTTTGGGACTCCAAAAAATTGGGGCGCTGACCAGCTTGTGAGCACAGCTATGGGCTTTTGGGACCTATCTAAAGCAATTTTGCAATTCAAGGGCTAACATGTATGTATTATTTGGAAAACAGCTCCAGATCTGGGCACAAAATCCTGGTTAGTTTTAGATCTGGACTTTGACTGGGTCATTCTAGCACTTTAATTTGCTCATAGTCTCCCTTCAAGATAGCGTGAGTGACTATGAGCCTCCTGGCTGCTTCTCTGTTCAATGTCCTAAGGTGGATACCATGACCTGATAGATGTGCTGTTGTTCCACACCAGTTTGTTTTGTAGATAATGGATTGAGCAGATCTCTCTGAGATATTAAAAGTTTGGAATATTGCTTTATATTCTGCATTAAACTTTCTTTCTGGCCTGTCTGCTGTGTTCCTTGGTCTTCACGACAGTGACTGTTTTGTCAGGGAGCATCTATTGATATATCACATAAAATACATGACTGTGAGTCACAAATGGCCCCACACCTTCACTGAAAGACGTATCAGATTAAAAACGATCAGATAGCTTTGATGGGCAGAGGTTTTTACAACTAAGTAGCCTCCAACCTGTCGCTACCGCTGCCGGCCGCCTCTGCGGTGGCCATAAACACTCCCCTCGGCATGCCGTCCTCTGTGCGCTGCAGCTCTGTGATCAGTAACTTGCTCTCAATTACAGTATTGTGTGCTGTTCCTTTTCGGCTTGGGGGTTAAACTCTTCGCAGCAACCCCTTTGAAGTGCTCATCCCTTTATCTCGAGCCAGCGCCAAGAATTTGGGGGAGGACAATGGAAAATGAAACCAAGAGAGAAGCTTATGGCAATTATCAACCAGAGCACATGAGGAGGAAGTCAGCTTGCTAATAGAGAAGATAAAGAAAGAGTAGGAGTCTGCCAGTGCAGGACAGGGGGTTACTGTTTCAAGTTTGTTTGGTGTGTTCACACCCCGGGAGACGATTGACTGCTGAGAGAGAGGAAATGGAAGACTACCTCTTCAAAGTGAGTAACAACAGGGGGGGGGACAAAAGGCTCTAATGCTGATGAGAGGAGCTGTGATGGTGATGGTGGAGGTGATGGCGCAATGGGTCAACTTAAGCCAGGACCAAACACTTGGCATGAGAAATATGGGGCGAGAAGAGAGGGAGAAGTGCTGTTGTCAGCAGAATCAAATGGTACGCAGCGGGTTGGGGAAGATACAATTAAAGTGTGGAGTTAAGACGGGCTTTGAAGTCGGACATGGTGCATAATAGCCTTAAAAGTTAAGGAAGGGCAACAATTCGCAAGTATGTTATGGGGGCTGTTTTGAAATAGGAAGAAGTGGGGAATAAAAGAGCCAGTGGTGCAGGGGGTTTGTTTTCAAAAAGGGTTCAGTTTGAGGGGAGTGAAGTTGGGTTTCAGGCGCCAATTGGCCCCAGAAGAATGTTTTCTCTTTCTTTTTTTTTGGTCAAACATGAAAGCAGTGAGAGCGAGCGGCAGCCGCCGCCTCACCTGTAAATTCTGATAATGGGGGATGAGAGTGTGAAAGATGGAAGAAGACGAAGATAAACGTGTCAAAGAGAGTGGAATTGGAAGGGAGACGGGTGAAAGAGAAGACAGTGTGAATGAGACATGAAAAAGGAAAGGAATTGGTAGGGAAATAAGGCAGAGAGTAAATACAAAGCAGCAGCAGAAGAAGAGGGGGGGGTTTGGTGGGTGTTGAAGGTTATTTATTGGTTTTTTCCCCTCATTTTAATCCCATTTTGCGCTTGACTTTTAAGTCTACCAATGTATAGAAACAATGTCGGATGCACTGTCTAATCCCGTTTGGGCCATGAAGCTCACTCCGCACTGACAGTAATGACTTTTATTTCCTCTGCCGCTCGCAGCCAAGCACCATGCAGGCACTTCACAGGCCAGACGCCCCAGTTCTGCCATGCTTGACAGGACGGCAATTTGTCTCTGAATCAGTCTCAACCTGGACTCCTTCACTCATCCTTAATCTATCGCCGTCACCCCGTCGGCCTTCTTCCTAACCCCCACCTTCCAACTAGGAAAGGTGATTAACTCGCTTGCCCACACATCAGAGGCCAGATTTGTATCTTTTTTGATACTTCCTGTTGCCCCATGCACTTAACAAGTCTGGCCTTTAAAGAAGAAAGACATAAGAAGTCCCAATGTAAGATAAAGACACAGGAAACATGCGTCTTTCAGGTCCAGTCGGAACAAATCTTGTTGGGCGAGATGCTATGTGTTGCAGGGGAAACGTAACACCATGGAAGGATTGGAAGCAAAAGAAGTCTTTATCTTAGGAGTGCCCAGATTGTGGCTGGGCACTCCGAACCTTTGAAAGACTTTTGCGAAAACCTTAATTGAAAAATGGACCAAATTTGGCCCAACAGCAAAGCCGGTAGTCCGGTAGACCCGGTTCGATTTTTAGACATTGATATGTTTACCTCTGAAGAACACATGAGCGCAACATCCTTCTTCACAAAATGTGAACAAAAGTTAGTGGTGTGAGATATTAGCAGTTGTAGGATTTCTTTGTTGTCTTTGGCAAAAGAAAACAAGCAAATTTTCCCTCATCTTGCATGTTATCGCTGCGTAGGTAAAAAGAAAATTGAAAAAAACTGCATTGAAAAAAAATTATATAACTTTTTGTTGCCTGCAAGATAAAATCCTCTGTTATATAACTTTATTAAATGAGCAATACTCCATCCAGCATCAGAGTCGACAGGCAGGGAAAAACAAACCAATGGTGAAGAATCTGACTGTTTCGCCATCCACTACACAAACTTTGGACAGCACTGATGTACATACGTTTCCATGTTATATGTTAACCCATAACATAAGATACCAATACAATTAATTGCAATATGATAAAAAAAAAAAAAGACTTGGCCCATACTTTTGCGAGATCTTGTGCAAACACTTTCCCTAAACACCTTCATTGCGTCACTGACCTCACGCCGGAAATCAGCAGAAATGTTCCACTTGTTCACATAAGTTATGCTGTATTTGCATTTTAAACCGATAAACAAACTTCTCTTCAATCTAAACGCAAAACAGCAAGACTATGTGGGAGTGCACAGCAGCGGCGATGGAGACATTTGGTGGCGCGGCGGCGCTGAAGGTGTCTGATCAAACCGAGGTTTTCGGAGAGGCCGAGGTTAACAGCGTCAGCTTCAGAGGTCTGGCTAAGAACAGACAGACAGACAGACAGACAGACAGAAGCGTTTTCAGCTTTCATTACGACGGATGTCCCTGTGGTCTGCATATCCACAGCCACATTAGAAGCGGACACTGAGCGAGATAAATAAAAGAGACGCAGACAGAGAGGCAGACGAACCTCCCACACTGTCTTGATCGCTCCTGTCCCTCTGCTCAGCCCACATCATCTGATGGCGCATTTCTGCCACAATCACAAAAACACAACCTGCTGCGCCTTCTTCACAGAGTCTGTATGGCCTCTAACCCACTTGTCCTCAGATCACTCAAAGCCATTCGCTGTTTCATGGCCCCTGTTGTTGTTTGAGTGACAGGACTGGGAAAAGAGAGAGAGGGGGGAGAGGACGCCTCATAAATACCATGTCAACAAAGAGAGAGAGAGACAACACAGAGACGGAGAAAAGCGCGAAGGAAGACAACACAAACACACGAATGTGTAGCGGGCGCTGTGTGTGAAGTGTTGGCAATAAACAGGTTTTAAATATGCAAACAGTGTTGCTGCAGCCAAGCGCGGGCTTCCTGGGGTCTGACTCAGAACAAAAGCTCTATAAAAAGATCCAGCGGCGCGCAAACGGTGACTTTGTCAATCATCTGCTGATGTACAGTCGATCCCAGGAGCCTGTCACGGGACTGAGGCGCACATATCCGCACGTCACATGTTTAAACTTTACAAGAGGAGGGAGAGGAGGAGCAGCGGCAGAGGTTGCCATAAAACAACAACAACAACAACAACACAACTTGCCACGCTCCGCGTCTTCATGCATGTCCTCAAATAAGCTCCACGATAAAAGACAATCAATGAAACTCTGGTTTCAATGTTTCAGGAAAACTTCATACATCAGCCAAACACACTTACGACTCCAATTCATGCACGACTTTAAAATGTTCTGAATTCAAAAAAAAAAAAATGATCCAGCTTCACAACTTGAAGCTAAACCTCTGGGCCTTTGCAGAATTGTCCATTAAAACTTTTGTTGTGCTAAAACAACAAACCTTAGTGAACTAAGAGCAAGAAAAATACGATGTGGATTTGTATTCCGCTCCCTGTATTCTGAAACCCCCAAATAAAATCCGTGGTAACCAGTGCCCACATGCACTTAAAGGAGTTAATCTGTGTGTAATTTAGTCCCAGCATAAATCCAGCTGTTGCAAAGAATATCAGAGAACAAGAAGCATCATGAAATCTAAGGAACTTAGCAGATAAGTCAGGGACAAAACTATGGAGAAATGTAAAGAAAGTTTAGGATATAAAACATTGTTCCAAGCATCGAAGATCTCACGAAGCACTTTTTAATCTAAATACATGGCAGCCGTAGAAGAAAACTGGTTGGAGGCTGAAAAAAAATTCAGAAACATACAAACAGAGCTGCTAGACAATCATCTGGATCCAAGGATATGTCTTTTTCAGAACGGCCCAGTCAAAGTCTGGGCCTAAATCCAATTCAGAATACGCAACTAGAAGAGCCAGGTAGGAATATTTACTCACTTCCATTTATTTAAGAAACTTTTTCTAAGAAAAATATAAATACCTTTAGGAGTAGTTTTGATCCACCATACTTTTGTCTTTTACTTGAGTAAAATGTCATGAGTATCGACACTGAATGAAGAACGAGCTTAAATAAAAAAATACATGAGACACAAACTCATGCCTATTTATATGTCAAAGTGAGTCCTCTTGTTCATGAAAAAGCTTTGTTCTTTCAATATTATTTTCTATCTGCTCAACAATGTGTGCAGTTAGGAGACCAAGAAGATGATGTATTTACACATTACTTAAGAATGAGTTTCATAAAAATGATTAGGAAGAGTGTTTTCTCAGTCTGTGTTCGTTTCTTTATTTTGGTCTTCAAATTCACATAAATCTATAGTTTTGCACATCAGATTATATTATTTTTAAATAATAAATCAGATCTTAAGATGAGTTACTAAGTACTTGCGTATCATTTTGACCAAATACTTTTTACTTGTAATTTCTTGGACGAACATGTTAAAGCAGAGATACTCTCAGTTGAGTGCAGGGTTTGTCCTCTGCAGATACAGATCAACTTGAATCTTCATAGATGCCATCCATCTAATCTGGCTGAGCCTGAAAGAAGATTGGGCAAAATTTCTGTTGTTGTTCTGATCCATCACATAAAATACCAGCTCAGTGCATTACGGTTGCGGCTGTAATGTAACACCGTGTGAAAAAGTTTTGCCTGTTAAGTTTTAGCACCGTGAAAAGTGAGAGAACAGCGGATGAGTGTGGACCTTTGGAGCTCGCTGACGGCCTTTGGACAACAGTCCGCTGTCTGATGTGGAGATAACGGAGAGGAAGCGAAGGCTTTGATCCTTAATGGGGCCGTGGCGGCTCTGTGGAAATGACATTCAAGGCTTGTATTTACACAAGCACAATTATGGAGGTAATTTTGGCGGCAGACAATCAATTAGAGTGAAACTATGTCACAGATTAAAGGAGAGGTTATGACTGAATCCTGTTTGGGTGTCAATGAGCAGAGCGGGAGAAGTCTGCCTAATAAGCCAAAGAAAAACAGTTTTAGATCTCCGGTATCAGCAGCTGTAAACCTTAATGGGTCTGGAAGTTTCTAGCAAAGTCTTCGTCTCGTCTGCTGATGGCGGACGAGACGAAGGCTTGTTAGCACAAGGCCCTGTAGCCATAGCCACGCTAGTTTTGATTAAAAGTGGGATGTCTTTTCAAATACTTGATTTCTCAGACCACATCTTTACTTAAACTCAGTGCTCTTTCACATTTAAACCCTTATAATGTTTCTGATTTAAGTCTCCTGACCTTATAGTGTTACTTCCACTAAGGAACGACCTTTTGCTGACGTTCTGGTGCGTCGAGCCCAGAGGACAAATCTGCTGCCGTTGATACTGTGGGTCATATTTATTTTTTTGGTTCTTGATAGAACCAGGACCTTTTCTGTTCATTTGTGGGCCAATTCTGCTTTTCTTTGTCAGTTTTAACTTCAAACAATCATCAAGGTGATGCTTTAGCTGACATCTATAAATACATTTTTAGTCCTCATTATTACTTATAGAGGGATCAAGAAGACATAAATCTAAATTTTATTCTTAAAACGTGGAACACCTTGTACACATAACCTCGACCTGAAAGGTAACTTAACTCTCACTTATGCCTTTTAGGAAATACTTTGTCAGTACCTAAAAAAAAAAATTGCAATAAACAACATAATTCCACATTTTCAATACTTTATTTACCATAAATGGATTTACCCAAATATTAGTCTATTCTTATACATACTTTAGCCACCATAGCAACATGCCTGAATTTATGGGTAGCTAAGATATTTATTTTTTTTATTCTGGGTAATCATAAAGACTTCATAAGTGAGTAAAAGGTAAGACACAGTCCACCCACAGTGACTAAATGGTAAGACACAGTCCACTAAGGTCCATAACAAATTAGCACCTCACCTTTGGGACACACTGCATGGTCTTGTAAAAAAAGAAAAACTTTTCCACATTTTGTCACGTTAAAGCTACAAACTTATAAAGTGACACGGAGCGGCACTAGGGAAAGAATGTGTTCATGTCAAATCAACCCAAAGTTAAGCTATTTTGGCCATGAATTGAACATGGTGGGGGCAGAATTATGCTGTGGGCATGCTTTTATTCAGGAGAGATAAGGAAACAGGACAGAGTTGATGGATTTTACAATGTCTTGGCAGTCTGGCAGGAAACCACGCGAGTAGCTTCAGTGCAAAGCGATTAGAGACAAACACTGAGGACTGCGGCTGCAGCACAGCAAAGTGAGAAAAAGTTCAAATGGAATGAATAATACTGCAAGACACTGTACATGTGCAAAAGGACAGCCCCCATATTTTTGCGTCTCTGATCAAAATCTGGACAAAGGGAAGAAGAGGCGATGATGCGTCCCCCGTTCTCCCTTCTTCTTCAGACGAAGTCCACAGCAGAACCTCTCTGGTTTTGCAACTTGTTAAAACAACCAGGTGTGATTGAAGCACACAGAGGCTTTTATTCGCAGCACAGCATGGCCACTAAGGCGGCACATCTAAAAAAACATTGCATGCATGCCTTCAGATGTATATAAATGAGCATGCAGCTTGGATGTAACGCTGCAATAGTAATGACTCCTCTGCACCTTCTGCAGAAACAACAGAGTCTACAAAGCCTTTGCCCTGAATGACTAAACTCCAGCTTCTCAGATGTTGGTCTGACAGACTTCTCTCTCTCTCTCTTTCTGTGCTTTTTTTTCGATTCTTCTCTCTGCATGGGCAGCAGAAATCAGCACATCAAATAAATATGGAGAGAGGAAACATGTTTGCTTTGGAGACGGCAGAGCAGGTCACGGACAATGGGAACACGTGAAGTGTGGGCGTGAAAAGAAAGCAATTCCAATGCAAATAAGTGTGGAGGCCTCTGAAATCAAAACCGATCCAGGGATGTAATAACATCTTTAAATTTTATTCAAGGGAGGGAAAATAAATATTGGGATGCTTCGAAAATGATCAGTATTCAAGCCCCTGCGTTCCTCGCCGACATTATCCACAACCTGATAGGAGATTATTATAATGCCCCATCGTATGCGCCTGTTATTAAAAACCTATAAATTCCTGGCGCTGAGAGAGGAGGCTGAGAGATTTAACGTGTGAATCTCTGAGTGGGATGGCGGAAAAAACACAAAGCGTTGGCTGAAACAGAAACATCAAGGCCTGTGGCTGCAGCCTTAACCTGAGGTCCAAACAATCTACTTACAGCGCACGTTATCCGAACCGACCGCAAACCCCTGGCTGCTCTCCGCTCTCCAAACCAGGGTTTGGCCGGAGACACGGTGTCAAATAATGACGAGGGGGGTGTGGGGGTGGCAATGGGAATTCAAGGACTCTTGCTGTAGCCTAATGTTGGTTAACGTACACGCTGTGGTGAAAGAGAACAGCAAGACTGATTAAAGACGATAAAAAAACCACCAAGGGATGGGAAAATAAACCAAACAGTCAAAATAAAACAAAACAAGGAGAGACAAAGTCTTTTATTACAAATGATAAATTTATAAAAATATTATGAACATTTTCATGAGAAAGTCAGGCAACTGATAAAAAGACACAGAAATGAACACTTTCGCTGGATGAGGACATCAAAATGCTACATTTAATCAATGTTAAACTGAAATGAGACAAACAAACTTCAGAATGACCGGTCCGGTGGAGTGAAGGATGAGAGGGAACGACAATGCTCACTTCTGTTGGCCGACATCGTCCTTCATGTCCTGGAGGGTCTGAGCTTCATGCGGTTACCTGTGTGAAGAAGAGAATATGAAAGAAGCGTCACTGCTGAAGAAGAGCAAAGTGGAAACAAATGCTTCAGAATGAGCAAAGTAACACGTTTTCTTCTTACTTTGACAGCACACACCCAAACGGGCCAAAAGGACACAATGACTTGCAAAAGGATTTGAACAACTTGAAATGTTTTTGCCTTTAATCACATTACAACCACAAAACTTCAGTGCGACTGATTTGTTTTATTTATTTATTTTGCAATAGAGCCACAAAGAGGAGCACATAATTATGAAGTGGGAGGAAAATGAAAGCTTTCAATGCCAATCACAATGAGTGGCATAAAACTGATAGTGGACGTCTCTCTCATTATGAGCGAAGCAGCATCATGCTGTGGGGATGCTTTCATTTGGTGTGTATGCTCATTTTAGACTTTCTTACCTCTTAGATGCATCATCAGAAAACAAATTCCTTCTTATAGAAAAAAGTGAAACAGAGTAAGATACTCTACAAATCTATAAACAAAGCTGTAAACAAACACTACACCTCCTGTTGCGGCAGGCATCCAGGTCTTCTTGCAGCAAAGAGGCCGTCTTCTGGAGGAAGCCGACCTACAGCACACACACACACACACGCACGCACACGCACACGCACACAAGGTAAAACATGGCGCAGCGAAATGGTGCTGGAAATAACTGTGGGTGTAAACAAAAAGGAGGAAGCAGGAGACCGGTTGGTGTGAGTTAGGTTGTGCTTTTGGCTGGTGTTGGGTGGCACAACAGAGGAGAGTGAAAGAAAAGGCTGCTTGTTAAGTCCAGGGGTCAAGACAGCCGGGGCCGAGGGGTCAGGAGATCAGGGCAGCAGGGTTAAGGCACACTGGGACAACAGGGCACATTATGGGCCAGAGTTTGGACACTGTGAGTGGAGGCAGCGCGGCTCTTTTGTTTGGCTACAAATTGTAAGTTTATTTATGAAGTGCTGCTTTTGGCTGGAGTGAAAATAAACCCCCATCTACATTTACTTGGCATCCAGCGCCTGGCAGAATAATCACAGCTCCAGAAGAATCCGTATTGTTCTGGGACTAGCGTACTGGAGCCGAGGGTGCATTCCTTTCTGTGGGGGAGACCTCAGCTCCAATTCTAGCGTTTCATTTAAAATATATGCAAAACTCGACCAAAATGTGGTTGCAATCCTCGTGAGGCACAAAAAAAACCCCTCTCCGTACCTGTTTTTTTTTTTTTTTTCCCTCTATTCAAAAACAATCCATGTTAATGTGTAAGAACCCGAAACGCTGTCAATGAGACGAGAGGCCGCTCTGGTCACGGATTACATTTTATAAACATTTCTGATCACAGTGCTGTGGTCTGTGTGCTGAAATGAGATCCAGGGAGACGTATTTAAACAAGGGAGGGTTGAACATGAGCCCTTTTTACCCTGAAATCTCTTATTAACAAAATTATTTACAGTGTAAACGCCGAGAAGGGGTTTGCAGGTTAAACTAGCGCAGTGCTCTAAAAAAAATAACTTTAGAAAAGGGCGAGATTTCACTTCAGTTATAGCTCTGTGCAAATACGGGGGTTATCTCCAAACCCCTCTATTTGATAAAAAATATATACATATATTAAGTTTATCTCTCCGTTACATACAAAGTGTTAACTATTTGGTCCTAACATTCTTCCATTTTGGACCAATAACCATTGCCATAGCGTAATTCCTCATGTTGGTCTAGTGTCTTGTTGAATGGTGGTGATTAATGATCACAAAAATGCTCAAATTGAATGAATAGCAGAAAATAAATGAATTATCAGAAAAATTTATATTGCACCTACATTTTAATTAATTGTGGTTCAAATCCATATTTTTTCAGTCAACCTACAGAAAAACGCTCTAAACATCTCATCAAGTCTGAATCTTTATTCATAGACGATTATAATGCGCTTTGAAAACAAATGTTACACTGTTTATGTCAGCATCACCGCGAACTTTGTAAACGCTTTTCACCACTTGTCATTCTGTAAAATGTCGTGTGTATGAACACGTCACAGTCCTTCCAAGCTGATCTCTGATCAGTACGAGCGGTGCTGCGAGAAGCAGAAGACGCAGCGGTTACAGCGGGATTTCATAACGCTCCCTGATGACAGCAGCGTTTAAGACCTGAGCTGGAGCTTGTGTTAAAGTATTCAGCAGACAATTGCAGCTTTATACGACACATTTACCTACTTTACTACCCACTGACTGGTGATGTAATAAACAGCAGGAAGACAAGAGATGGTGATCTTGTCTAATCTGACTTTATTTTTTATAGATCTTTTGTCTTTAGACAGTTTTTTTCCTAGGCATCACTTGCCTCGCACTCGACTTTATTGAACAGTAGTTTGACAGGAGAGAGCAGAGGACATGTTGCGCCTGCTCTGCGAACGGAGCCACTCAGCGCTTCAACTCTGGAGTTTTAAACGTGACAGAAGGACAAGATTAAACTGAATCTTTAGCGACCAGAAAACATTTAATAAAACTTATTTTGTTCTCACTTCTTTAGTTGAATCTAACTCATATTGTTACAGAAGCAACATGAGCCGTTGCCATCAAGAGGAGGGGAGAGTCCATATGATTAGAGATATTTCCTGCCGGGTTCGTGCTGGATTTGTTTTCCTTTTTCCTTAAGATGATTCTGCTCATCTGTTATAAGTGAACTTTTAGGGGCCAGACACATATTCCTTAATCCTCAGATATCTACAATCCTGATTTATTAAAGCCCACACTAGCCAAACAATATGATGAGAGAAAAATAACTGAAAAAGCTTCCAGAAAGCCTGGAGATCAAGACCACCTTAAATAACTACAAGGAACTGCACTGCACTGGCAAGCAAGAACATAAAACTCGCAGAGCTTAAAATCTCTGCACAGTACTTTACGTTTCATAAATTTATAATGTATGAATTTATTAGACCTATTTTTCAGACAAATCCAGCTTCCAGCAACGAAAGAACATACTGGTAACACAAATAACAGAATGTACTGATAGGTAAAGTTTTCTTTTAAACACCAGTAAAAGACAGCGTTAAAAAAAATATGGGTAAAGCAAGCTATAAATTAGGGCGCGTTGTGCACACATAATGATTCTGTAATCAAGCATAAACAGAAAAAACATGGACCTGTCACCCAGTTAAAATATTTAGCAAATAAAAACTAGAGAAACAAAGGTCTCAAGATATTGGAGCTAAACTTCTAAAATCAAAAAATGTCAAATCAATGAATAAAAACTTTTAAACTTAAAGCAACTGATCTCCGCCAAAGTGCTATTGCTAGAGAAAGTGATCAATGCGTGAAAGAAGACATTAAAAAAGCAGAATGCCTGTTAAAATAATAATAATAATAATTTATCATTCCTGTACTTTAGCTTCTATTTATTTTCACCAAATGTTCTCACCTGAGCTTTCAGGGAGGTGATGGTGTCTTCCAGCTCCTTCCTGAGATCCGCCGGCATCAGACCTTTGATCTTCTCCTCATACTCTTGATGCACCATTGTCACCTGGGAAGAGAGATCCTGTTACATCAAACGCCATCAAATCCCAGACCAGCAGGGTCACATGGCGATCGACAGATGCAGCCCTGACACGCTCTTTGCGTGTCAGGGATATTTCGGAATATCCCTGAAAAGTTCAGTCATTTCAGCAATTCAGTTCCTAAAGTGAAGCTCAGATTTTATAGATTTATCACACATTGGCTGATATATTTTAAGCATTCATTTAGGTAAAATGTCATGGGGACATCATAATAATATATAAAAATGAAAAAAAAAAAAAAGTTCTTCAATTCAACATGTCAGCCTACTAAAAGACATGTCAATGTGCTGTGCAGAGTACACACAATTCTTGATTGGGGTTTGAATGAATTTCCTTTGTAATCCTCTGTTTTGAATTTCTGTTTTTCCTTCCACTTAACCTTCCATTAATATGCAGGTAAAAGCCGACTTTGTGTTCTGCAGGAAAAACTTTTTTGTGGACTGTTTGCAGGACAACTGTTAGGTCAGCAGTCTCTTTTGTGATTGTGAGGAACATAATACTGGCATATCACAGCATTTCTGCTTTTAAAACAAAAACAAATTAATCAGTGTTATGGAATACAAACATTTTTCAAAAACAATTACGTTTGTCTTTGCCGCAAAACATAATCGGGAAAATTAGCAGAAATACACAAATGATATGACATCTGTTTATATAGATAGGACACGCTCTTCGCGAGTCATATCTATACAACTGAACTGAATCCCTGAAGCACAAAACATTTTGACGATATTCTGCTCTACGGAGATGCATCTGTGCATCATTAATCTGAGAATGTCCCTGCTGAGTAAGTGTTTCTGCACGTCTTTGACTCTGAGGCACTGTAAGCCAAGTAGCAGCTGACACACACACACAGCTGACACACACACGCACACACACACACACACACGCACAGAGTGTGAGGGTATCCCCTCTTTATTCATGCCTCAGAGTTCCCTCGCTTTTCACAGCTCCTTCACATCTCCACAGGGGGTCCGGCGGCGTTGGCATGACTCGGCTCTGCACGACACCCCCCTACTGGTTGTTGGCCACTACAGTTGTATCCGACACAAAGCACTGACGGGGGTTTGGAAGAGGATGGATCGCATTAAACACAGCAGCAGCAGCAGCTCAATAGCCAGCGAGCTATCTCCACTGGGGAGGACGGGAGGAGGAAGTCTGTCTGGGGCAAAATTACACTCTGCTAAACCAGAGTCTGATTATAGAAGTTGAAAAGGGTTTGGTTAGTGCAACCCCCACTTTCTACCCGCAAACACACATGAATGGGAGCGCTCGTATACACGCTGCAGACATGCGAGCACAAACTGAGCTTTTTACGGTACTGTAAAAAGAGTTTATGGCATTCAGAAGAGCCGCTGAATCAATTAATTCAGAGCTCGACGAGCGCTTTAGCAGAGCTCAAAGCGATAACGGGAGTCGGGACGCAACAGTTTTCATCCACGTACTTCAAGGTGTAACCAGGGGGAGAGTCTGTGTGTGGCAGAGCCAGAGTCCAGCCAGAGTCCAATCTGCTCTTTCAAATGATGAGAGCGTGAATGAAGTGATGGGGGAGGGCTTAAAGAAGGAGGAGAAGAAGAAGAAGAAGAAGAAGAAGAAGAAGAAGAAGAAGAAGAAGAAGAAGAAGAAGAAGAAGAAGAAGAAGAAGAAGAAGAAGAAGAAAAGATCTGCTCCCCTAAAATAATCTTCCTGTTGTGGATTTAACTGATTGTTCTGGCTTTGGCTAATTAATCTTCCTGGGCACAATGAAAAGGATTGGGGAAGCACTTCAAAGCAACCCTCAGCATAAATGATCCCTACATGAGGCAGCTCACTTTGTCTCGGCACAGTGTGCAGCAGATTAGTCTGGCACAACTTCGCCAATTTCTCCAGCCTCCTTCCAAACCTATTCATTTGAAAGTGTTGGAGCAATTACAGTGGGTTAGGAATCCATCAGTTTAGAAAAATATGTTATTTTCCCCCTGTTGTGTGAGAACGGTTTTGAGGACAGTTTAAAAAAGTGATCTTTTTAAACAGGTTGCAAAAAAAAAAAAACAGGTTGTAGAAGCTTTAATTTCAATGTCCTGAAGACGTCTATCTCTATCTATAGCAGCTTCTGTAGTCATAACAGAACGGCAGGCCAAGACAAAACACACTTCGCTGCTTCAGACCGAAGCAATAAACAATGGTTGAATAAACACATCCCTTACCAACCGCTTTGAATACAAGTCTCAGATTCTTCAAAAGCCAAGCTCCTTAGTTTTGCATTCTTGATTCGTGTATGGTGCCGCCGCCGCGGCAATGAGAGGTCCGCTCAAGCTAAATTATAAGCTCTCTTGTGGCAACGCTGTCTCCATCGTCTGTCCCATACATACATTGGAAGGGGAGAGCCAACAGCAGCATATCCTGAAAAACTTCAACAGAGCTGCAGGGGAAACTGGTAACCTTGTATTACCTTGCAAATATATTCGGACACCTTGTTTTCTCTCCTTTTCTCACTTTATGACATGAAGGATTTCTAAAGGATACATGGTTTTATAAAAAAAAAAAAAAGTAGTAGTTAGTGACTCCAACATCAATATGCTTTGATCTAAACCATTCCATTAAAGCTCAGGCTGTATATTTAGAGCTGTTGTCCTGCTGGAAGCTGGAACTCCAACACCTTTACTTCCTGCTTTTGTTGCCTTCATTTTTCCATCAGCTCTGCCTAGCTTGCCTGTTCCTGCAGAAGAAATATCCCCACAGCATGATGGTTACACTTCCATGTTTTACAGTGTGTTTCACTACAAAGTACAACGTTAGGTTTCTGCCAAGTCTAGAGTTTTCTACATAGGTCCTCCTCTATCCTATCCCTACATGGCTTTTTTTTTTTTTTTTTTCTTGACACTTTTGCGTCCTTGAGAGTTACTATGGTTCTATTGGCTGCTTCTCTGTTTAAAGTCCTTGCTCATGTCAGCTTTGGGGAGTGCCCAGGTCTTTGTCGGTGTGTAATTGTGTCATACTAGGCAGGTTACAATTTGACAAACTGATCAATCTTCGTGATGCTGTTTTTTGTTTATTACTGCTAAAAACCTGAGGCAGACAGCTCTACTGAAATTGAATTTAGTTTTTATTTTGGGGAATTAAAGTGAAGGGAGTTGATTATAAATGCACACCACATTAAGATAAAAAAAACCCAAAACAGAAATAAAATAGGGAAAATTGAGTATTCTTTTACTTCTGTTAGTCAATCACATAAAATCTCAATAAAACCCACTGAAGTTTTGCAAGACCTTTCACATGTGCTCAGTGTTTGGTTATTGACAAAGTCCATCTATCTCAGAGTGTGTGGACGGAAGCAGCAGTCTTTCTTATAACAATATGTCTGTTGTTTAAACCTGACTGTGGCTAACAAATTTGCCGTTTCTCTCGGTGGAATTAGAGATGCAAAACAGAAGCATCCGACTCCCCAAAAGACGACAGACTTGTTTTCTTAAAGACATTGTTCCTCCAGCTTTGCATTCTCTTCCAAGGGTCCTCCCTCTGCATCTTCCCTCTTCTTTCATGAAAACGCACAGGTTTTTTCCCCTCTCCCTTTCAACTTCTTTTTTTTTACAGCAAAGGCATGTTTGTTTTCCCGACAGGGAGAAAGAGACATGCAATGACATCTGAGGGGGGAAAAGGCTTCTCACCAATTGGAGAAAAAGTGAGATGTCTTTGAACAACGCTGCTGATCAAACCCGTCACTAGGACTTGGTCACTGACAGACTCCAGATGTGAGCAGAAAGGAAAGAAAGGAGAAAGGGAAAAGAGAGGGAGACACTGCAAACAAAACAAAAAAAAGCGTTCCACTATTTCAGCTTGTAATGAAAGACGACTTTGAATGTCTAAAGACACATCAGGTTTGATCTGTTAGATGCCTTTTTAAAAATGGGGTTCTGTTAGTTCCTGATGAGGTGCCGTTTTGAATACTGCGAGGAGCGGCAGTCATTCTCCCCTCCCAGTCATCTTAAAATGACAACATTTCATCTATATATAGTCCTCAGATTGTGGTTTTGACTTTCTCTCACGTTTAGCGCCGTCACATGGCATGGCTTCTGACAGCTGCCAGCAGAAAGGAACAAGCCCTAAACACTTTCAATGTTCAAATGAAGTTTTTCACGTCGCTGAAGAGGCTTGATGCATGCTAATGAAGCTGGTGTGTGTGTGCATGACACAAATAGTGTGTGTGCTTGTGTGTGTGTGTGTGTTTGCGTGTGCATGTGTGTGTGCGTGTGTGTGTTTGTGTGTGCGTGTGTGTGAATGGTGTAGACGGGGGAACAATCATCTATTGTTCCCAGGTGACAAAACCATTGTCAGGAACAAGAGGATACATCAAAAATGCCAATGTTCGCAAAGTTTGCACCTCCACATCCAGAGTTGGAAGTCAGCGAGTTCATGAAAGAGCGATTTGGAATCAAAAACGCTTTGTTACAAGATGAAGGGGGGAAACTGCTTTGAATGAGCCAGAGATCTCTGTGGAGGATCCTACTCATTATGAAGGCAACAATTCCTGACTTTTCCAGACTCAACTTCCCAGTGGCTTACATTCACCTTAAAGTATTAAACACAAATATCCACTTTCGAATTATGCCTGGTATTCATACAGGCAGCAGGCTTTAAATATGGAAAGTGGACAAGGAGGAACAAGGGGAGAAATAAGGAAACAAGGAATATTAAGGTAGGACAAAAGAAAAAAGGGACAAAAGGAAAAAAAAAAAGGAAAAAAGGGAGAAATGAAAGAACAAAGGACAGATTGAAAGTTAGGATACAATGAAGGAAAGAAAGAGGACAGAACCAGGCATTGAGCTGATGAGATGCCGTTTTGGAGGCGAGGGCCTATGTGAGTGCGGGGCCAGCAACATCTGTGTGAAGTCTGGGCAGGAAAGCTGCTTCAGCATGTGAGAGATCGGATTACAAAAAATACAAGAAACATCTTGGCAGATAAACAAGAGCAACATGTGAGTGAGGCGGAAAAGGCGAATCAGTGTGGCCTCAACTATTAATGTGCATGAACCACAGAGGGCACAACTACCAACTGAGAAACATATACAATAAGAGAGATTAGCACTACACACACACCAAGCAACGCGCTTGCTCAAAGCCTTTTCTCTATTTATCTCTTAGCTGAAAGTCAGGAGGAGAAAATCTGTTCTGCGTGTTCAAGACCGTGAATCAAGAGCTGTTGAGAACCTAAAATGGCTTTGTCACATTCTTCGTGTTGTTTACTCATCCTCTGTTTCAACATGCTTTTAACATACAGGTGTTTGGCGCCAAAATGAAAGAAAAACAAGAAATTCCGGTCTCCTGTATTTTACCTGACTCAATTTGTTAAAGGGGCATCATTATGTAAAGTCAAATTTTTTGAGTCAACTTTTTTTTTTTTATATTGATGTTATAATAATATTCTCTCATCAAAAACATGCCTGGAGTGTTACCTTGATTATTTCAGGCATGTTTGAGAAAACCTTTAATCTCCCATGGCAACCATCCAGCTGTGTTAAACGCCTGGGTGGACCAAGCCACGTCTTTGAGACGCAGCTCCTTCTCGGAGCTGCAGTATCAGAGTTTGCTCCTTACAGAGCAGATATCACCCACAACTCCCTCACTCAGCTCCTTCAGACTAGCCAGTAGCAATTAGGCTGAAAAGAACTTAATCATACCTCATCATTTCAGGCCTGGTCCAATATGGCTGACTTGGTTTAATTTCTCTCCCAAAAAAATTTTTGAAAAAAAATTTGAAAAAAATCAGATCAACAAAAAAGGATGAATTAAAGAACATCTCAAGCCCGTTGCATGTGAAATATGTTAAAAATAATGTGAATTTCTTAATCACAACACACTACCATGTCTGTCACATAAAACTGTATTAAATTATACTAGATTACACAGTTTTAAAAAGTTTAAAACGAGGATACTAATCGCTTTGCGAGTTACTGTATGCAATAATTTAATTAAACTAAGACCACCTTGGAATAAAGAGCAAGCAGAATCCCCTGCAGCGCAGCAAGGTGTGGATCAGTGACAAGTGGCTCCTGAAAACCGGTGACCCCCATCGACTCGATTTATGACGGCCCGACGGGGAGACGTGTGACGAGTGTGTGAAGTGTGTGCAAGGGTCAGTGGGCGGATCAGACGGAACACAGGAGAGCGAATGCCTTTGGAGTACATACCGCGGTACAAAGACCAACCTCCTGTGTGAGCACAGTCATTAGTTCTTTCTTCTCTGTGTGTGTCAAGGTCAAAAACATAGTCTGATTACAGGGCATTCTCCACAGCCACGGGGTGCATGTGTGTGCGTGTGCACACCAGAGCTTCCCTTTTGAACACAGGCAGCGGTGGCATTCTTGGCCCTAGGCGCTGACTCTTGAGGCCAGATCTCAAGGAATTTGGGAAATGCGCAAGAGGCATATCGCTGACTCTGAACAGGAGAAGGAGAGATGGTAGGTGGAAGAGGGCAGAAGAGGAAAGGAGGCCAAGAATATTTTGTCTTTATTTTGCAGCCCCCTGGAGGACTGAGTCAGAATAGTAAATCAGAAAGGAGGAGATTGCAACATGAAGAGATAAAGCAGCAAAAGGTGTTATGGGACAGGATTTTACAAAGGCATGATCAAGAAGAATATAACAGTTGTGTGTCAAAAGGCTGAAGGTGAAGTTGGAAAAAAAAAAAGTGATGCAATGATGACAGGAAGCTGCAAATTGTGCAGCAGAAAACAATGGGAAAGAAGAGATTGAGGGAAGAGGACAAACAAGTTCATTACCCTCTCTTCTGTCTCCAGCTCCTTGTTGAGCAGCTTCTTCTCGGCACTGTGCAGCTGTCTCCGCAGACTCTCCAGCTTTTCCTGCAGAGCCTGGGGACAAGAAGAGTCGGCTGACAGACGCAAACCGAAAAACAGTTCTGCCTGGTTTAACATGTAAGTGACGCAAACTGGTAGACACTGATCTGCAGTTTGATTTGAGCTGAGAGGAGAAGGCACGATGCAGCTAAATGAGAGGCCACAAGAGAATCACGAAATATGCAGATGAGACAAAAAACCAGAGGAGGAACAGGGGATGCAGAATTTCTGTTTTTGCATGTGAAGTGAGAAAGCCGTGACATCAATCACGGAAGAACTTTTTCCACAAAGTAGGAGCAGGGGGAAAAAATGCTTCGCAAAGAAAACGATCAGATTGTCATAGAAGATTTTGACAAAATAAAAACAAGTTCAGAGCGCATTTTCAAACAGGTCAGCTCTGATATTAAGGCGTGGTTTCTGAGTGCAACACAGAACCAGATCTTTTCAGCACGCTTCATCTTTGATTAGTCTGCGTGGAAAACGGAGAGAATGATGAAGGGGTGAACACATGCAGAACAGCACAGCAACGGGTTTCCACTTCCACACAAACACACACCTCTGACAAGTGAGCGAGGCTCTGGCAACAATCAATATCCGCGGCATCATCCCCACCGGAGCTGAGTGAGTGAGCCAGGTGTTGGCTTGTTGACTCTCTGAGCAGAAGGAAACACAGTCCAAGTGATAGGCATGACCACCTGATCTGCGCCCCACTCAACTGACATAAATCACGCAGACTACAAAGCTTTAGGGCAAGAATGAGCTTCTGAGCGGCACCTCCGATATGCACTGAGTGGTAAACAGCTGAAACTTTAGTCAGGCGTGTTATTATATGCAGTCAAACAAACAAGAGCCGAGTCTGGTGGAAAAATTCCCCTGACCTATTTACTCAGTATTTGTGAGATGTAGGGATCTAAAAACATTTATCAATCTAGATATCAAATTGTTCCTATTATAAGGTTTTTGGGGGCCAAACAGAAAGTCTGTACTGCCATAACATCAAGTTATGACAGGATTAGATTCTTACCTTAAAAAACCATCATGTGTACAATGTGTTCTCCTATTTAAAACGGAGGCTCCTGAAAAACAGGTGGTCCCAATTTCAATCATTATTTAGTTTTCTGAACCCTGACCTCTTAAGTGGTTTAGCTGTAATGTTGATCTGGAGTCAGAAACATCTTAAAGGGGCAGTATTATATATTTTCCAGGCTCATAGCTCCATTTCATATCGCAAACAAGTAACTATGTTACCGTCAGTCATAATAAAAATACTGTGTTTATCAAACATAACTTAAAAAGCAAAACGACTTCACAGTTTGATGAATTGAAACTGGTCACTGTCTCTTTAAGAAGCTCTGACTCTTTCCAAGTAAATATGGAAAAGGCGGTGTTCAGTGAGAGCAAGTGTTTAGACATTCCCTCATGGCTACGATGGGTTCACTTATGGTCCATGGGACACTCAAGGATTTCTCAAGCATAGATGAAACTCCAGGTATGTTTATGAAGAGGGAATAGCAAAATAAGATGACATAAAGCCCAAGTCCACCCATTTACTAGAAGATTATTGGAAGTACAGAGTGTCAGGAGAATTGACCCGAGTAGACCCCTGTATTTTTATTAAAATGCTGTATTATCTTGAAATAAATTTTATTTTTGAGCAATGCAAAAGTTAAATTGTGTAAAAAAAACAAATTTATTCTGTAGGCAGTGTCTACATGTAACAGTAGAGCCAGCAGGACAAGCGATGAAGATGAGAAAAATCAACCCTCCCCCCTTTCTGAACCTGCGCCTGATTTCCCGCACTGTGACGCAGAATGTCTGGTCCACTTCTTCTGGGAAGGACAGCTAAATAGAGGGCTTCACATGTGACGTACGCTTTCTTGTGGCATCTGAATTAGACGTGCTCAGAAGAACATCGGAGTTCACAAGTTCAACATTTCTCACATCATTAGCAGTATCATATGGGACGATTCTGCTGAACAACAGCAGCGCTTTGTGACTCAGAAAGAAAAAGGCTTTGGAGTTATTTAGTCATTACTGGTGTCAGAGAGGATGGAGGGATGATGTTACATACTGCTAACAACAGGCAGCTCACTGAGTCTAACAGACAGAGGCAGCAATACAGGAAAACAACACGTTTCTCAAACGCCTGCCCTGAGATTGACTTTAATCAAGAGGAATCACATCTAAAGCGACATGACAGTGGGTTAACAAATTAAGGCTTCGATGAGTTTAATTCACGAGTTTCGATTTTGCTGGAGACTAACAAGGGGTGAAAACATACAGGTTCATACAACTGTTGACTCAAAAGGAAACGGGATCAGCATATTTTGAGTGATTTCTCATCACAAACTCAACTCAGTTTCTTTGTTCTTGTAGGCCTTTAAGGGAAAGATTATCTGCATGTTGATAACACTGAAACTTTTCACAAGATAGTTTTGCGCAAAGAAAACCACTCTTGGTTTTACTCCTGACCACCTTCAGTCGAGTCCTTGAGGACGTGTGTAGACTGGTACAATTAATAACGTTTACTTTGCACAAGACTTTGCATTAAAAGTTAGTTTTGAGTGTAGGTGAGAAGCTTATATACACCCATCCTATGACATATGGATATCCTAAGGACAGGAAAAAACGGCAACAAGTAGCTTTCTCTCCTGATCTAGCATGTGTTGTACTGTAAAGGTTCACCGTGTGTTGGACAAGAAGCCAATCAGCAATCTGGGATTTATTAACCATAGAGAAAAGGATGATTGTAAGCAAGCCAGGAAGAGGAGTAAATTGTGTTCTTTATGAAAGGATGAAGACAGAGAAGTGTGACAGGAATGAAAACCAGATTAAGGCATGGCAGAGAAAGTTATATGGAAATCTGAAATTGCAAAACAAGCCTTAGGAACATAAAGAGACATGTGACTGGATCAGAAGGGGGAATGAAAGTTAGAAAGGTGAAAATGAGAAGCATTTGAGGAGAATTTGAGGAGAGAAAAAAAATAGCGGGAGACGAAGGGGAAAGAGAAAAAGCATGTGGCTGGCTTGGAGAGGTTGGGTCAGCGGCGTACTCCTGCCTTGCAGTTTCACAGTCGGGAGGCTTGAAGGTCTCGCTCTCTTTCTCTCTCCCCTCCCTCTCCATCAACAATTGGGCCTCAGCCTCTCTTTCATTCCAAACTTTCACCTCAAAAGGAGCAGCGGGGCACAAGTGCACACAAGCACTGACAAACACTGCTTAGAGGGATTCATGCAGGTATAGGCACGCATCAATATTAACAGCACAAGTTCTAAAAATGCAAGCGCCGCGCTCCGTCAAATCAGCGCGTGGTTATTGTGTGGCGCGCGCACACAGACCCACACAGACGCACACAGACGCAGCAATGCCTGAGTCATTCTTTCCTGGGTGGTCCTCCTGCACAGATAAGGCAAGCATGTTTCCCCAGGGTGAAGCGAAAGCAACAGAGGGCAGGAGAAAACGGCAAAAGAAGAAAGATGGGGAGGGAACAGTGGGAGGAGGAAAAAAGGCCAGGGGCCTCTTTAAACTTGGTGTTTTGTTAGGAGCCGAGCTGCTCTTCATGTGCGGCGGGGGCCTTTCTATTTGCAGCGTGTTGTCAGAGGTTTCTCCCAAAGTCTGGATTAAAGAGATCCTCTAATGACACTGAAGCTGGACGACTTCAGACAGCAGCAAAAACCTCACATTGCACCGCCTCCAGCCAAGGACACACACACACAGAGAAAAGCAAAGGATGAGGCAGATACACACAGACATACATATACAAAGCTGTAGAGCCCACACAGACACCAGCTTCAGTAGAACAAGGCTTTGTGTGCACATATGGCTACTGATCTAATAGTAAATAATAAAAGAGGTGCTAACCTCAAGGAGAGATGGATGGTCAGAGAGATGAGCACAGCCTCTCTTTTATCTGCACTTTTATCAAAGGATTGTGGGGAAAGGTAAAGAAGAAAGAAGCAGTAGGAGGAGGAGGTGGAAGAGGAAAAGTAGGAGGAGGAGAGGTCTCTCTCCTGAGGTGTTTGAGAAGAGAAACTTTTGCTTTTGCTTTGCTGTCTTGTCTGCCTGCGTGTAGTAATAAAAACATGTAGTTTAGCAAGTCGACCAGGACAGCCCCTCTGAAATGTAACTCCGATATTGGTGTGAATTGACTTGCCTTTGCAGCCCTTTGATGTTTAACAGCAGTTTTCCCGCTCACGAGTCGAGCGAGAATGTACGCTGCGACGGCACCTGGAACCTTCCCGAACCGCGAAACGCCAAACACACGCATGGCACAGCTACGGAGGCGTCTTTAGGAGCGCTGATGAAAGTGCTGAGACAATTGCGGTGCTAATGAAGACATGCTGCAAATGAGTTATGCCCACAGGGGGAACACGCTGTACTCTAACGTTCAGCTGCTGGGAGCTACGGTAGAAAGAGAATAGGAAACAACTCCAAAATATGTGCCATATGCCTGTTGTGTTTTTCCTGCTTATTTGTGTGTTGGCACTTATGAATATATTCTGTTTATCAAATGGTATATTGCTAAACAACTAAGTTCAGCTCAAGTTTCAAACATAACTGCATGTTTAAAAACTCCAGGTTAGTGACTAATTCATGTTTTTCGTTCGCCAGAAGATGAAGGCCTCCATGAGCTGTTCCACTTCCCACATTCGCTTGTAACGTCCTGGAATGTAATCCCTCCCTTACTTCCTCCCTCTCTGATACGAGGATCAAACATTCCACAGAACAGGAAAAGTAATCAATCGCACGCGCATGCAAAAACATTTGCAGAGAATTATTTTGCGTTTGGGAAAAACGGACTGAGATTAGGGATACTGAATAAATATCTAATGGCTGATTGATCAGTTCAACTAAATTATTCAAAGTGAGTGAGCAAAACTAAAGGTTTTCAGTTCTCTATCCTTCAAAATCTAGTCCAGAGAGAGAAAGCGGCTACATTGCGCAGCTCTGCAGATAAAAAAAAAAAAAGACTACAGAAGTGGCATAGCATGATGAGCCCAGTTATTACAGTTGGAGTTAGATCCTTACCTAACAAGCTATTTCCACAACTTCATAAAATTCAATAAGTTTCATTACAAATAGAAAAAGTTAGGTGCTGTAACACGTTCACCTTCCTGTCCAACTCTCTATTGTAGCAATAAATGTGTGAGAAATTTCTAGAAGTTTCTCACTCCTAATTTGTTTGAGTCTTTTCTTCTTTGTAACAACTTTAACGATAAAGGAGGTTTTGTCAGGAGTAGACTGTATCAATTATTTATGACCAATTTTTGTTTTCAAACAGCTGATCGTCGATCTGGAAGATCAAGTTTGATCATCCAGTTCTAATCACTGTTAGGTTTGTTCATCACTCTGTTATATTCACTTTTTGCTTTCATTACAGTGTTTAAATTTTGGAGATGCCAAATTTGATAAGTTTGCTGCAGTTTCACAATAAAACACAAAGCGTGTTAACTGAATGTTCAAAACCATATTTCAGGAGCTAGGTGGTCATTGTTGTGTCTGACTCTCTGCTTTTTCAGATGCAGGCAACATTTTCAACAAATCTCTACTGCAGGCAGTTCCAGCTGAACAACATGTACTCTGTGTCTGTAAGGCTACAATGGACATGTAAGTGAAGCAAGATGAGGTTGTCTGCTGAAATAACCAAGCACCTCTTGGGAGTAGACATTACCTTGGGTGATGTGTCTTCAAAATATCAGCACATGTACCTTAAGAAGGTAAGATGTACCTTCTTACCTTCTTTTACACCTTTCACTGTCTCAACTTTTGCACATACAAATTCCAAAGTCCAATTTACTTTAAGTTATGTTTGGTATATATATAGTTTTTAACACAGCTACTTGATTTGGCTATAAAATAGCACTATGTGCCTGGAAAATACATAGTAATGTCCCTTTAACTGATCACCATCTGTGGCCATCTATATAGAAGTAGGTATTTTCACCATTTGCTAATCTGGGAAGTATCAGTATCAGCCATGACTATCAGAAACATTTGTACTCATCCATTAAATCCTGAAGTTCATGATACAAATGAGTATATGAGACCAAAGAAGAGACTTTTGGCCATGATGCAATACTCTATGTTTGGAGACAATGTAAGAAAATATCAGCGCTAACCACTCTTACTAACTAACAGTCAAACAAGATGGTGGAGGGCTGATAATTTGGGCATGTTGCAGCCAATAATTCAGCCATGAAGTTTTCTTGAGTAAGAAAATTATGTTGGCCCAAACTGCATCATCAAACAAAAATGTTTGTTTGATGCAGCAAGTATTTGACATAAAGGCAAAAAAAAGAAGAAAATAATCAATTTGTTCTAATGGCCCAGTCAAAGTTCAGACATTACTCTGATTGAAACACTGTGGTGTGAACTTAAGGAAGTTTCATAAAAACAAATGTCTATAAATCTTAATGGGCTGAAGCAATATAAAGAAGAGCGGGACAACATTCTTTCATGGCATGTGAAACAGACATGAAAGGTGATTCTACAAATGTTTGAATCAGGGAGTGTGCTTTGTAATTCCCATGACTTTGCTAAATGTTATGGGAACTTATCAGTTTGCCAATTTAAAGAACCACACCTTGTTAAATTGTAGTCTATCACATATGCTACAAAAAGAAATACAGGGAGATAGAAAGATGTTAAAATTATAAATTTTATTGCCCTTAAAACATCAAAATGAATTGAACCACATCCATCTTCATATCCTCTAAAATACACAAAGTACTGTTTTACTTGTTCATATTTTGTAAGGTCATGATACATATGTAGACAAAATCTGTCAAACGCAGTGTAAACATGTGCAAAACCACTAACCTCTCTCGCATTTTCTGTTGTAGTCCACTTTAAATCAAGGGCATTTTCCATGACATACAGGCACACAAGGCTTCACTAATGTGGTGAAATTCGCATAACAGCACTAAATATAAATTCACACTGTCACACATTTGTGCTCATTCACAAAAGCAAAAGAAGAACAAAGCCACAGAAAGACAGATGGCTGAGAAACTTTAGTAAACAAGCGCTTGGCTCAAGGTTGACGCAAAGATCTCGCGGTTGTTTTGAAGGACGTGGATGCACACTGGAATGGTGGGGGGAGCGGACAAATGCACGCTTGCGTACACAAAATGTTTGAAGCAGCTCTTTGCCTCTGCAGCAGGGAGGATCCAGTACACCTGTTCTTGATCCAGAGCTGCCATTCCTTCCCACAGGCAAAGTCATCCTTTCAACCCTCTCAGAAACTAATGCATATATAACTACACAACTACAGATGAACTGCTACAACTAGCCGCTGCGAAAGTGCGCATGTTTGTGTGGCTCAACAGGACCCCCTGTTAATATTACGCATGCACAAAAGCTCAGCAACTAGTTCACAAAGACTACATCGACTGAGTTTGAAAAAGACCACACTGTGTAGTGCACAAGCAACAGCACACCTTATATATTCCCTCTCATCCTCAAACACAGGGAGACAATGGTCACTGTTGCATTATGTAACATGTCTACTGTCATTTCACCCAGAGGACCAGGACCTTCTCTTTGACTCGTTGCAGAAGTTGCTGCTGGATGTGCTGGGATCAAAAGTCTGTCTTCCTATGTGAGTGTGTGACACAGACTGTGAAGGTGTATGCTCAAGAATGCAACAGTACCCAGAAAAGGGCACTAACTCAAAGGCCTGTTGTGTGAGAGACATAGACAGATAAAGACTTGAGGACCTGAGTTAGGAGAAAACTGGGGAGGCTGCATGTGGGCCCACAAAGACTGGGCTATACGTGGGAGCGTGTGCATATGTTTGCGTGCGTGCATGGAAAAGATTCAGCAGGTAGAAAGACAGGAAGCACTGCTGTGGGGAGCAGGAACAGCGGTGCTGATCAAAGCCCAGGCGGGTGACACTATGGGCGGAGTGCCATTGTTTATTCACCAGCCACCTCTTCCTTTTGGCAGGGTGAGGTGAGCGTGTGTGCTTGTGTGCAGAAACAGAGTTTGAGACAGCAAGAGTTCGGAGATACAGAGTTGGAAAGATAGGGTGTGCCAGAGAAAAGACTCAAAGTGTTTGTGTGTGCACCTTGCTCTGGCAGGCTAATGTCGGCTTCAGTTCAGTCAGGTATGGCGTATGCACAGTTGTACTCTATATGCACAAATAGGTAGAAAGGCTATCTGTGAAGATAGTCATTAAAACCTGAAACATGTTTTCAAAGAACCAGCATGTAAACTTTTTCTTTATCAGATGAAGAGAAAAAAAAAACATGTGGGGACACCAGTTACTGAAATCAGACAACAATTAAAACTGACAACCAAACAGGATGTGTCTTGTATAGTACACTTTACAATCTAGGCAGCATCTACATGGGCCAAAACACATTATCATTATCCCACATAATGACCCTAGTAAAGAAATGGTACTTTGGTTTTAATAGATGGAGAGTGCTTAGCATTTTAGATGGATTCATTTGTTTCAGCAGGATAATGATCAGCCATTTTGTGTTTATTTCAACGCTTTCTGTCACAGGACACTGTGCATAAACGTTGTATTTCCAATTGAGAAAAAGGATTCCAGCTGGACATAACTGAAAGTTAACATATCGACAGCATCAATTGTGGATGCTGTGTTTTTGTCTTTCTCATGTGAATAAAAATACAGTTTATTAAGATTACAGATATACACAAATGGCCACACCAAAACATTGACTTTGTTGTCGTTTTGCCATCACTGGATTTGGCAAGCAAATCTGCACCCAAGCTTTAACATTATGATCCAGATTTAGCATCTGGAAATTGTTCCCAAGGATGAATCAGACTTGTGCAGCTCCACAATTCTCTTCCTGAGATCTTGGCTGATTTATTTTGCCTTTTCAATTGTGTTAAACAGCAGTACGTTTGAGGTGTGGCCTTAAAATATATCCACAGGTGTTCCTCTAATTCAAAATGTGTCAGTTAACCAATCAGAGGTTTCACATGAAAAGCTTTCACTTGATCATCTGAGCTCTCCCTCGTTGTTAAAAGAGAAAGTTATCATTTTACTTTCTCTTTTGAATTCACAGAAAAAAATGTTTTCACTGGGTTTAACATATGGGAATAATTTTGGTAATTCTAACCTAGAACATGTTAAATTTGGTCTGACTTAACTTCAGGCAGAGAGAAAAAAGGTGCATTTTTATTTGGTACATGTAAATATCTAGTTTCAACTGTATGTGTATAATTTTGTTCCTCTATTTCCAATTCCAGAGCAATTCCAGAGGAATATTCTATATGATCATAATACTTATGAATGAAAAGACCATTCAAAAAGTGTAATAGACTGTGAGACAAGAAAACCATTGCAATAACTATAAAAATAAATGTGTTCCTCCAGTAATAACATTACGCGTACAAAAATCTAAGATAATGTGCATAGTTAACTTTACTGCCGATTAACTAAAAAGGGCTTTAATGATGCGCAAAGGACTGTGCAGCTAACACCCACATTTAAGAGGTCCAGGAGCAGCAGAGTCACAGAGGGAGCTAAATTCAGGCTAGAAACGACAGAATGGGGCTGCTAAAGAGAGGGGGGAAAAAAAGGACATCTGATCCAGTGCAGCATGCATTCAGAGCAACTGTTTCGGGATTATCCCAATTCAAACGTGCGGCTAACTTTGATGTTATTTTCTTCCCCTGCTATTGTCTGAAGCCCCTCGCTCTCTTCATAATCCGAGGCCTTTGAAGTGAGCAGCGTGGAAACAATGTCAGCAGGCGACACACTAACTCCGACGGCCCACTGACAGCTCTCCGCCGCTCCTTTCTTTCCCCACCTTTTGTCTCAACTTCTACACTTCCTCTATCCTTTCATTGCTCTTTCCCCCTGTCTTTAGGCTCAAACACTGTTTGTCACCTCACCTCTTTCCTTTAGCTCTTGATGCTTTAAATCTTTCTGTAACTTCCTTATTTTCTCTCTTTATTACCTGTTAGGTCATATCAACCCCCACTCTACCACCACACATATGTCTGGTCTTCACTAAATTATTCAAGCATTAATTGGAATCTCATTAGCTGGTGTTTAACACAAGGGGATCGTTATAATGAAGACACAGATAATGAAAGCTGTTGTCTGCTCATAACACTGATGCCAAGAGAAATGTAACAGCTCATGATTGAAAGGACTAAATGTGTGTTGCGTCAGTGTAGACTACAAGCAATAAGTGTGTGAAAAATGACACTGTTTTTCTGCGCTGTTTTAGAATTGTAGCCTGCCTGTAATTTCTGCAATGGCAGTGGAGGAAGTGAAAAAAAGTTGTTCAGTGTGCATTGGCCAAGCTTCCAAATACTGAACTAACATCAACTGCCATTTTGTTTGGCTCAGCACTTCTCTTTTCAAATTGGGGAATGCTAGCTTGCAGAGCAGACAATTTCAGGTAAGCGTCATATGCACTACATATGTTATGGCCAAATGTTAGCAATTGCATACAATTTAAAACTTCCACTATTTCAGCAAGTAGTCGTTTCTCAATAGCTAGAGTCAAATGATCAAGTCATTCACAGGACACTAGAGAACTTGTCTGCATACTAAAGAGATAATTTAGTCATTTGGTGTATTTAGAAGGAACTGGGACAAATCTAAAATGCCTGGAAGGACGAGAGTTGCCCACCCCTACCATATAGGGGTTTTTTTAAATGGAGAAAAAAAAACTTATTAGTATGTTTAAAAAAATCTAAGAACACCTGGACCTCAATATACTGACACGCCACAATGCTTTGTCTGCTGATTCTTTTCCAATTTGGTAAAGTTTGCATCAGTATGCACAAATAGGAATCAGTCAGTCTACCTAGTTAGCCTGCTGCGAAGGATAAGGAAAAATATCTGCAAAGAAAAAGCAACAAAACTGACCTTAGCGGGCAGTCTACCAAACACAATGGGAGATGATTAGTGATACAATTGCAAGCATGTGTTACAGCCCATAAAAAACAGGGTAGAAGAAATATCAAAAGACAAAGACAACATCGGCAGCAAGCTGACTGTCATCTACATTTCTTTACCTTTTCCTCATCATCCTTTTTTCCTCTCAACATTTTCACAATAAATTGGTGGATTACTGCCATCAACTGTTATGTCTGGTGATCCCTTCAAGTGTCAGAATCACAAGAATTTTCTCAACAATACAATGCATTCAGTTGGCCTAAGATGGTGTGACAAACAATGTAACTCGTGCAACCGCTCATCTCATTTCCCAAGTGTGTAATTCTCAATCTAAGTATTGCAACACAAACATCTGCTGAAAGTGTCAAACACGGTGGTGGCAGAAAACTAAATGTTTTGCAGCCAGAGGTACTGGTACATAGCATGAAGTGGGTGCAATGATAAAAACTGTGAGTTACAGATCAAAACGAGTACGTGCTGAGTGTTATGCAAGAAACTGGTGGACTCAATATGGCCCAGCAGAATCTAATTGTGCATCATGGAAAGGCTTTCAAACTAACAGTATGATAGGAATATATATATCTTGATGACGTACCCCGGCTTGAGCTTGGCTCACTGCAGAGTAAAATCACTGTTGAGTGGCAAATAAAATACTGATAAATTGGTTTCTGAGTGCATAGCAACAATGCTGGAACTGGCTCGAAAGCATCTTACGTCCAAATACCTCATCTTTAACTGCAAAAAAAGCAATTTTAACCCAAGTTTGGAAATGTTTCAGAACACACAAATCAAAACAGGCTTCTGGCATGGCATCGATCTGAATGTTTTCCAAAAAGCCAGGGAAGCCAGAGGTCTCTAAAATTATTGACATTTATGTTCATGTAAACTTCTGACCAGAGACGCTGGTTGTAATTAAAAAAAAAAAACTGAATGATTGCCATCAATTAAATAAAGTTACAGAAGCTACGCTAATTATGTCTAAACAATTTTTTTAATTTGAAAATCTGTCAAATTTGTGATTTCATACTTCAACAAGCACAGAATAAAGCTTTTCTCGTAGATCCTTTGCAGTTATACATACTTGGATTAAAACAAAAGCCTTCCCTATGTGTGGTATATGGTTGTTACTTTCTGTTATGGAGTAAAATGAAAGGCTGTAGAAAAAAAGTAAACTCTGGACAAGGAGCAAAGAGCTAAGAGTCGTCTCTCAAACCTGCCTTCTTCCTATACAAGGCAGCTGTGGCCACAAACAGACTAAGTTGTGTTTGGAAACATGTACTGATTCCAGACCAGACACAACAACTCTTTATTTAGGGAGCCACACCCACTCAACTGCCAGTGCAACTGTCTTCCAGCCTGCTTTATGCACAATAAAGGACCTTATATCCAAAAACTCATCTGGTTGCTGCTTTGTCTATACATTTTAAAAGGGGCCAAAGGGGAACTGGTTGTATTTTAGGACATAAACAGTCACAGCCTATAAGACTGAAGTCCAAATGTGAAATTAAACTGTAAAACAGAGTGACAGTGATGATCAAGGCACGGGGTGCAGCAGGCAGATACATAACGTTCACTCAGACACTTAAACACACTATGGAGTTTGAAACTAGCCATAAAAATGACAAAGCACATGCAAGCAATGAGTGGGCTTTAACAAAAGAACAGCGACCCATGTTTACTCTATTAAAGTCAAACCCAGACAGGAGTTTTTTTTAAAGAATGAAGTTTGCAGACAACCCCCTACTTGACACAGTTGAGGGTAAATGTCCACAGCTATATATATGGAAACACAAGAAGCAACACCTAGAAGGTATCAACCTGGGTTACGAGAAAGCTGACTTGTAAAACTATTTAAAATTATGTTAATGAAACCATTCACACAATGATAATAATTTATTTTAAAAGATTATGGATGTTTCTCATGAGCTGATAAATTTGTTTAGCTTAAAACAGCAAAGAAGAAGCACACAGCTATACTTTGCACATTTTATTTGAGAAATTTAGGAATGTTTTGATGCAACCCAAACAGAACAAGTATCAGTATTACTTGACAAAATTCAAACCCTAATACCTGTTGTTGCACAATTAGTAAGCCATGAAGTCAGTTGCATTTTGCATGTGAATGGCTTGAAAAGCTGCATTTCACATTATTTTTCACCTTAAAAAACTCCTTAACAAAACTATTGTTTTGTCTAACAATAGTTTTTCTTTTTTCAGAATTCACAATGATTTTCACAGTTAAGGAAATATAGAACCTGCAAAAGCTACAGATGGAAAAATGAGGAAGAACATGATGAAGGAGGGAATCGAGTAAGTGCGAAAGGCATAGAAAAAAAGAAGGAAAAGGGAAAAGGTAGACACAAGAAAGGATTTAAGGAAGGATACAAACAAGAAAGAATGGAGGGAATGTCATGATTTTAATCAATTTAATGCAGTATCAGTCTCTGTCTAATAATAGTAGTTAATCTGTTATGAATATAATCCAGTAACTTGCATCATCAGTGAGAATGTGTGTCAATGGAAATGACTGATTTCATTATAACGCATCTTTGCTTTGAGAGTTGAAAAGCACTACCTAAATCTGATGTCATTCCACTTAATAAGTAAGAAAATATCCTGATTGAAACATCTCTAGATCAGACACTACTGCGAAGAAGTTACCAGCACAAACCTTGTTGGCCTGCTCAGCATCGTGGGATATGGCCTGTCTCTCTTCGTCCCACCGAGCATTGACCTCCTTCAGCTGCTTCTCCATCGCCTGCCTCAGGCGAACAGCCTCTTCTTTAGAATCAATTACTGTCGTCTGCAGCTCTGCAATCAGCTGGCAAAAAAGAGGGGAACAAAGAAACATGATGATTTTACTTGGGACTCCACAAACCTGAACGAAGGAGTCAGTGTTGAACTAGTCAGGCAGCTCTCATAATAAACATTTCACTTTAAAAATCTGGCTGGCGAGCAGTCACCTTGAAAGGCAGCTTTTTTCGTACCAATCTCATGTCTTTTCAGAGACAAGACAGGAGACAAAGAATAGAAAGAGAAAAGGGATGAGGGAAAAAAAAACAAACAAAAAAAAAACTTCCTTCTCATAAGAGCTCGTCGACTTTGTGTTGGTGAACTCGTGGTGCACGCTAAGATGAAAAGGAAGTGGCTCGTCTTTGAAAATCTCCCGTCCAAATTAACATTCTATTTAAGCCGCAGTTCGGGAGAAGATGAGGAAAGATGAGAGTGGGTGAAAGAAAGAGGAGAATGGGGGAAGAGGAGGGGAGCTGTGTGGTGATTCTGGAGCTAGCTCTGGGCTAGACGGATAATTGTTTACAATTTTCACACATTGGAGGACGAGGCCTGCTGGAATCTGTTGGCTGTGTGGGAGTATGGCAGGTAAGCCTCTACAAGTCGCTCAGACAGATGGAGATGATGAGGGTGGAGCAACGGTGAAATGTAGATTAAGATTACTTTATGAAATCACATTGAAGCAATAGCACAATATAATGGTAGCAACATTTCTCGACTCAGGAATTATTATTAGTATAATTATTATCATCCTTGCGGCTGTGGTTCTTCCAATCTCAGGCAAAAGTGGCATTTTTAACAGAGCCCCTCTAAAGTCAAGAAATACCCAAATCTGTTACAGAATTAGCTCAAAGATATTAATATTGTTAAAGACCTCGCATTGTTCCTGAAAAATAAAAAAATAATAAATAATTAGCTATATTTGCACATGAACTTTCAGCTCTCGTCCACTGGGCCCCCCTGCACCACCACCCAACTCCCTCTGTGGACGATCAAGGATTAAGTAATGGTCTCTCATCCAATACCACCCACCATAACCTCATCATTAAGCAGCGAGAGAGAGTGCAGCCCTGTTTAGTTCACAGGTCACCCAGGAGGAGCACTCTCAGCGAGGTGCTTAACACACACGGCTGAATCTGAGAGACATTAATTAGGTTAGTCTGTGTGTGTACGAATGAGCAAAAAGGGGAGACAAAAGTGAAAAGACGAAATATGCATGAGAGACGGCTGTGTGCGCTCAAGCACGAAACATATGCTGCTGTATCTACTGTGTCTTTATTCCCCCTAGCATAATGTATGGTATGGTATGCTTTTAATTGGGCTATTAGCCATGCAGCTGAGCTCATGAGCGATGCCCCCTTGTCAGTCACTATGGGGTTAACAACTGGGGTTATCCTTTGAGTTTCAAAGACCTCTTGTTTACATTTGTCTGAGTTGTCCCAAGGGGAGGGCTGAAAAACCGAAAGGCTCCACTTTTACATTTTAAAACAAAGTTGATGAAGCGCTAAAAAACACTCTGAATTCATCAAGCGTCTTAGTATTATTGCAAAAACCATGCGTCTTTAATGCTATTCTCTTAATAGCATGCTTCAAATCTTTCACACAAAGACTTTTCTTTAATATCAGATGTGCCAACTCTTTGCTCCCAAAACAGAGGATTAATCACTTACTGCTCGTCTGCGGTGGCACACTTCATCACCGAAGCGGCCAAACATGACTGAACTTTCACACAGCATCCGACTTCTTTTGAAGTCGAGCATTGTGTAACTTAATAAGCTACCGTTCTTTCACAACATCTGCTTGTCAACCTGGCTTTCAACTTGGAGCTTTTGCCAGCCAACCCAAAATGTGTGTTGGTGTGGGTGTGTGTGTGTTTGTATGTACAGGTAGGGGAGTAGAGGAGGGATTTACAGGTGGGAAGAAAGAAAAACAACAACCCCCACCCCCCTGAATCTTCTCTTTGAGGAACAAGGTGCAATTATGGTCAAATGATTGTAATACCTTATCTCGACATAATCAAGACAAAAATCTTTTTCTTCTGTTGTGTAAACAGTACTTAAGGGTGTTTTAGATCTTTAAGGCGGTGAAGGGAAAAGTGCTTGAACTTCCCAAAGCATTTTTGCTGAATGGAAAATTTTTAAAGGAAGCAATAGTTCTGTTTGGAGAGAAGAATTACCCCGGATTTAAATGGGCTGAGGTGACACGTCCTAATGGCAAACACATGGTTCCAAAAAACAAGTGCAGGTTCGGGTCGACAGGAGGGGAATAAAGGTGAAGGAGATGCAGTAAACGGGGATCAGAGGACAAGGAACACTATAAAAATATAAGAAAGAGAGAAAAGGACTTAAACAGATGTGTGGGGGGATCAAGCATGGAGGCTCTGGCTATATGAAGAAAGCCCTGCAAAATGTTGCAGGAATAAGGCGGCTACAGCAACCTGAGCCACCATAGCCCTGGGCTAGAACGTTGAGAACTGGACCGCTCTTGTTTTCTCCAATGTGGTTTCGATAATAGCAGAGGTTGAAGGCAGTAAAGGATTCAAATGGTCAAGTTTTTCTGAGTTTTAGATACAGTTTTTCTACTGCTTTCTTTCACCAACACACGAAACACTTCATGACACAAACTGGGATACATAAATCTTTTACACCCGGAGAAGTTCAGAATTATCTACTGGTGAATAGAACTGGATGTTTTTCAACTTCATCTGCCCTGACTGGCAGTGTGGATGTTACAGAAGACAGAAGATTTTTTTTTTTGTCTCAGCAAGGTGTTAAAAATAACTGTAAATAGCTTTTTAAAAGAACACTGTAATTCCTATATTTTCATCTCAGTTGAGCTGGTAATCTAGACTTTTGAGGGCATTCACATGGAAATTGATGTCATGCTTGCAATGCTAACCACACGATGACATCGATGCCCTCATGCTTCCCTGTAAAAAAAAGTTCACAGTTTTTGTCATTAAATAGGTTTATCCATTATTGTTTGCCTTTTGATTATGCTAGACAGAAAGAGCAGAAACCTTTTATTTGACCTCACAACTGGTCGAATAGCAACTGAGTGGATCTGCGGCCTTGTCTGATGCTAAATTGGTCAAATCAAATTTGGATTCTGTGAGAGTGCCTTCTGTTGGTCAGAAAATAGCATTACAACTACAATCGGAGCCAAGCAACACTCATTGAGCCATTTAGGACAAAAGGGTCTCCATCATCAAGTGAGCTAGAGCAAAACCCCCATCTTAGCTAGCAGTATGAGAGCACAAATGGGGGCTGAACTTGTTCTGATTAAACTTCCAGGAGTAAAATTCACTTGCAAATAAAGTTAAATTATATCCTGAAATATTATGTAGCTCACTTTAGCCTATTGAATTCCCAGGTATCCTGAAGTGTGGCTACTTTAAATGAAGCAACTCGGAAGAATATTTGAAATATATCATCATCACTGTTTAGGTCTAGGGACTAACAATGCCACAAAGGAATGTTTCCAAAGAAATATTTGTTAGTTGTTCCAAGTGTCAGGAATTCATTCTTTGAATGCCAAGAGTATATTTAGCCCGTTGGATGAGGCCTCACTGCATTTCTTTCTAGCAGCGTTAATAGTGTGCAAGATGCTAATGGTCACAGAGAGATTATGAACTATCGTCATGACAGACGAGAAACAAAGGAGTGAGGAAAATTGGGCTTACATAGTGCCATATTTACCAAGAATATATCTGTTCTGTGAATTTCTGATAGTCTGCCCCCTGCTTGTAAGATGAATAAACTGAAAACCAACAATTTATTTATCCATTGATGTGTATAACAAATAATTACATTTATGAAAACATATCTGTTTTCTACCAAATGCTTTGATGAAAATTTGCTATAATTTAAGCTACTTTTGTAGGTGTGTGGATTTTTTTAAACTTTTGAACATTTTGCTTTTCCTTGAGGCCAGAGGGGCAAATGCTGCAGGTAAAAATTCCTCACCTTTGCCCCCCCCCCCCACCCCTTGCCAGTGAGTTCTGTGACAAAGTTGGATGGAAAAGGGAAATATTAAATAAAAGAAGGGGCAGAATAAGGCAGGAGAAAAGAAACTGATTACCTGGGCAGACTTGGCAAGCTTTTGACTGTACTCCTTCTCAATCTGCTTCAACCTGCTGTTGGTCTGCAACAAGAAAAAAGAGAGAGACGGGTGTGAGAAAGAGATATGCAGACAGGTGGATGGAGGGACACAAAGAGACACAACTGAGAGGTGAAATTCAATCTTCTGGTAGGAAGTGCACAGAGGCACATCCCCCTCCCAACCAACCCTCTCTCTCACATACACACACAAACACACACACTAGTGTTGACCTCTGTCTGTTGGCAGTGTGTCCCTGTGGCCCCTTGGCAGCGCTCCAGCCTTAACGCCTATGTGTGCCAGAAGGTAGTGACGGTCATGGTGCCCAGAGGGCACCAGTCTCTTTTGATCCCCAACCAACAATCCATCACTTAACAAGAAACGGGGTGTTGGAGGGGTGAATTAAATGTCGCTGCCAATTAACGACTGAGGAGAAAAAGAAAGGGATGATCGAGAAAAGCTTCAGGACTCAACACAGTGAATTGATGTTAAGCGAGTGCTGATCTCCTGCCAACCATCAAGTTGTTTACAATGACCTAAGAAAAGAAGGTGCATCAAAGTAGAATTGAGATTTTATTTAAAAGGGCAAACTTCATTTTCGTCCCATTTCCTTTGCAGTTATGTCTTGTAGTTCATGTTAAGAGTAGATATTTCAATGTCCAAAATCAAGAAAAAAAAAAAAAGCATGAAAGAAACAAACAAGGCAGGGGGAAAGTAGATAAGCTGCAGAAAAGTAATGTTATGCTTGGACCTCTAAATTAAAACATCTATGTGTAACACAACAGCAAAGCAAGAAGAAACAAGAAATAGGAAAGTTTTCAGTTTGACTTTGAGTTCATAAAGTGCAGAATGTCAGTCACTGAGACAATCCTTGAACAATAGTTTTGTAAAGACAGGACAGTCATAAAAAGTAAAAACCATGACCTTCCTTCCCCTAAAGCCACATTTGTAATTGTTTTAATAAGGACTCCAAAGTTTTTTGCACATTGGGATGTTTGCAATATGTTTGATATATTCATTTTTTGATAGAGAAATAATCCAATTTTTTCATTTATAATATGTTATGCATATAGATGGTGCATCATCAAAGGCTCTTTTTTTGTAAGATGTGTAATGGCTTATTATCAGCATTGAAAACAAAGGCAAATACATCTTTTCATTTATTTGTTAAATCTTTCAATTTTAAGACAAACACTCTGTCATATCCTGAGAGTCCCTGACAGACAATTCATGAGCAAACACTGCTCCATTGAACACCCCCCCCACAGCCATCAACACCTAAGCTGCGTTTGGCCTCTGCACCCAATCCAAACACTTCCTGACAAACACCGCCGTCCGCTCTGAACGGACACACCTGTCACCACGGATACACAGAGCCGTCACCAAGGACACGGACCTGTCTTCCTGCTCCAGGATTCTTTGAGTGGCGGCCCCGCTTGTCCCTAGGGGCCCTGCAGCACCTGATGAGAGCGGGGAGTACAAAGAAGGGTGTAGAAAAGAGGAGAAAAGGAACTGTGCATGTGGGAAAGGAGAGGTGCAAATGGGGCTCTTATTTCTTACATCTAATGTATTTGTTGTCTTCTTTGAATGTGGCAACAGTACAGCTTTACTGAATAAAATCAGGGTTGTCAGTTTGTAAGACAATTTTGCAGGAGACAATATTTCTTAACCGTTTCGCTCAGACAGTAGCTTTGCTGTCTCGTTTACAGCAAAAGATGAGGCATAATGTGGCTGAGGAGTCAAAGTTATACCTCATCATCACCGCAGTTGGTTGTGAATTAATGAGATGTTTGCTGTACTGTAAATGACTTGGCTTCACATCTAAACGCATTCACAGACACACTGCCATACTGACACGCAAACAGTCTCAGATGTTTCATAAAAACATAAAGAGGCACCTACTAAACTATTCCCTTTACTTACAGCCACCCAAGGGAAGGCAGCAGAAAGCACTGTACAACATCAAGCATTATAGAGCCGAGCCATGAAATACACATTAAGAAATGGCTGAAAGTAGACTGAGACTGGACTGTGAAAAACAAAGCTAAATTAAATGCCCAGCCATATGTGTGCGAGTCTGTAAGAATTTTCAAAGAGTCTACCTGTGCCCTGCCAAAGGCATTTTTGTGCTGAAGGCACTTTGAGGCTGTATCAGGCTCTTCAATCGCCTCTTAATCCTAGCGGTGTGGAGTGCAGCTGCTTTGAAGTATGAGTGTGTGTGTACAGATACCTTGTGGATGTGTGTGCGTGTTAAAGAGAGTGGAAGTAGATCTGAAGGCAAGGCATGCACCGCTTACCAGAACTTAATTAATAATCTGCAGTGGGAGCCAGGCCAAACACACACACGCACACAGACAAAAGGACACACAACACAAAGACTGGGACAGGAGTGGCAGAAGGCAGAGTGACAACTTTCTCTAACACGCTTAAAGACACACAAGTCACAGTTGCTCAAACACAGATAATGGACAAACAGAGAGCCTGACTTTGATCTATAGCCATTTAGAAAAGGCTCGCTCAAGGTGTGCATTCCAGGAACACTCCATTGAATCACTGCTAAAAGCAGGGAAGAATTTTTTCTGTAGTGTTGACTCTGGTGGTTGACTTTATGAAAACACACACACGCACACGCACACACACACACACACACACAAAGTATATCTAGAAGAACTTTGATTCTACTTGGCTTTTTTTTTTTGCCAAATGTGTCTAATCTTTAATTTCTAATTGATTAATTTTTACTGTGACTTAAAGATAAACTCTAAAAACATAACAGGGTGTTTAGTAAATAAAATTGTACTAAAGACCCTACACAGAGAGAATGTCTCTGATGTGATCTCATTACAATCGTTATGTGTGCAAGTCACTCCAAGTCCCTTCACAATGATTATCTATATTGCGAGTATTAAATCACAAAAAAAAAGTGCTGGCAGAGCAAAAGTTAATTTTATCACACTTGTTCAACAACAATTTAAGAAACTGTACCCTAAATTAAATCAGCATCCAATTTTTTTACATTTATTCATACATACTTTATTGCTTGTTTACAATATAAAAGTGAGTTTCAGATTAAAATACTTTTTGTATCAGGTCCAGAGGAAACCTGACATTCGCAGACATTCTGGCATGTAAACTATAAGGATGTCTCAATCCAATCTTATACACCTGCAAACAATCGGAGCTCTAGACCAAACTCAACTAACTATCCATCTTACTGGTCTACTGCCTGCCATTTTGGTTCCTCTGTACTTACAGCCAGTTTTTAGAAATGGCCTATTGAAGAACCCAATAGTATGAGGATGGAAAAAAAAAATCTTGCTAACTCAAACAAGCTACCGAAGGAGGTGGAAAGGATCTAAACTTCTAAGCAATCAACTCAAACAGTCACATGTGTTTAATCCCTGTAGAGCACTCAAAGCCAGAGGCTTTTTTCTGCAAATATTGTGCTCTGCAGGTTTACAATCATGCAGCTACACAGCATTCTGGAGCAGAGATCAGGCAAAACTGGTTCATTGTTTTTCCTTGACATGTTATTATCAAGTGCGCCAATTCCTGGGGCATTGTCTTAAGATAACAATAATACTAATTATTACAAGTTCAGATTGCTGATTAATAGGTTTCACATTGACAGTAATAAAACTATAGTTCAGGATCAATGCAATTTACTCTCCAGGAAACATGTCACCTTTTGAAATGATCAAATTCAAAAAAAGGGTTACCACTTTTTGTGACATTAATAATGTGAATCCATCAAATACATCTGTACTTTTGTTACCGCATAAAGATCTAAAGCCAGCTAAATCCCATTTCTCCAGGAAATGTTTAGTGGTTTCCAGTACGTGAACATACTCAGCTGGGATTGTAAAAGGCTGACCCCTGTCACGAAACACTGATGGGTTCTATGTATACACACCTGCATAATATACAAAGCTGATCACCAAGGTTAAAAGTCATTTTCACACCTGGAAACTCATGCTTCAATGCTGAATTTCTGCCAAACTATAAAATGTCTGCATGTTCGCACATACTGCTTCCAATAACTCATAGAAATGTACCTTAAAAGTCCTTGATCGGTGCAGTTTTGCTGCCAAAGGTTCCCTAATTTCATTCGGTTTTATTTACAACCCAGTTTTATTCACAAAGTCAAAAAGGCCACAATATATCATAAAACACACTCTTAATTGGTGTTGTTTCACCCTGGTTACAACAAGCTGAAATGTTGCATACTAGAGATTTGATTTATGTTGTTAGTCTTTGTAAAACCATAAAAAAAAAAAAAATCCGGCTTAAAAAGGTAATTTTCTGAGCTCCACCAAGCTTTTCCAGTGGCAACTGTGTTTGTAAGCGCTGAAAATGGCTCTGTTCACCGCACACGTCTCTCGTAACGATTTGAGTTCAAGCTGCTTGCGAGGGAGAGCTGGGGAGATGTTATTTACTCGTTTGTCTGTAATCATCGCCGTCTTTTCCCGCGCATCTTTGAGACTCTGTGCAAGTGAGGGGAGTTGGCGCTGTAATGACAAGAGGCTTTATTTTGCATTTCACAGTTTGCCATCAATGCCTGTCAGTAGTGATTTGCTTCATGCATGCTGCTCAGTGTCAGTGCTTCATCGTGCAGAGTACAGAAATAATGCATCACGAACACAGGCAGGCGTACACGGATAAACATACATCAAATGCTCCAACACATAGCAAATGTTCAGTGATTATACAGAGCTAGTTCTTGTTGTCAGAAAACCAATTAAACCCATTTCCATCAGAGTGAAAGGACGTGAAATCTAACCCGCACTACAAGGTCAAGGGAGAAAGTATGATAGATGCATTAAATGCTGCTGAATCAGATGTTTAAACTCAAGCAAGTGGTCAGACATTTAAAAATATGTCACAGTCAGGCTTTCTGGTAAACCGTATGCAGTATTTTTATTCAAAAAGCCATGAACTTTGACTTGAGCCTGATGATATTGAGTGTATCTGGTTTTCAGAGCAGGTCAACCTCACTTTCTATCCATTTATATCCCCATCCCAGCTTTGATCAGTAACAGTCCTGATGTTCAGATGCAGGCTGCATTTGAGAGGAATTTGGAAGTCAACGCAAAAAAAAAAAAAAAAGCATCATGTCCCAGTTAAAACTCCACTTCAAACCAAAGTGTAATCTGTAGCGTGCAACATGATGGGAGCTGCCTGACGCCATGTCTTAATGCGATTGAGAAAGTGTGTCGCTTCCCTCCCTCCTCTTGGATGACTTCAAAAAGTGAGCAAGGGAGCTGTAATGTTTTTTTTTTTTGGGACAGCACAGCTTTTACTCTGACTCTTTCATCTGCAGGCTGACTCACTCTCTACTTCTCCTTTTCTTTTCTCTGCCGTTGGGTTGTATTGGCGTACCAAAAAAAGACAAATAGGCTGACGTAGGTCTGAGCATGCGTATATGTACAAGTATACACAACGCAACATACATTTAGACATAGAGACCTAATAATCCGGATGGCCTTAAAGAAAGAGAATAACATTTACGCCCCAAAATCAGATTCCTCGCTTTGCCTCCTCTGTTTTATTGTCTCGCAGTAAGTCAGTCAGGGTAAGCTGAATGTGGGCCCTCTTTGATCATCCCTCAGCCAATGTTTTCTCCTCTTCGTCTAATCCATGACCGACTGAATAATATGATTTGGTGTATCTCCAAATGGCAGGAGACCAAACTATTAAGTCAGCTGTGGCAAAGACATACCTATGACGACAATGACAACAACCTCGTACCACCACCTTCTGGCTGAAGGAGTGAATGTCTCAGGGGGGTCAGGATCAAAGCTGAATGGATTAATTTGGATGTTAATGACATAAACATCACTTTACTTGAAGATTCTGGATCCTGACTTGTCACTACAAAGACATGTTAGCATTTAAGACAATGAACAGTGTGACACAGATATATGCAAATGGGGTAGGCACAGTTTTAGAAGCTTTGTGAGAAAGTCCATAGAAAGAGCTCTGGGAAACTTTTAGATTTCTACATCCAGAACCCTTTTTCAGTAAGTATGAGTTTTCTGGGGCCATAATAAAAATATTGTCAACACTTGTCAGTTTATACTTTCATAGGGAGTTTGGAGTAATTTGCCAAATTTCAAAGAGAACCCACTGTAAACATTTATTGGTTATATTTTAATATATTGAAGAGAAGCCAGTCTCTCACAGTTCTGTATGGCAGGAAAAACACATCAAGAGTTCAGGCTAATTGTGTTCTGCAGGGATAAAGGTTCAGTGTAACGTAATGGAATCAACCATTAATGGTCCTGACCTTTACATTTGATGCAGACCAAGTTACAGAGTATAAAACCGAAGGAAGGAAGGAAACAAGGAGGTTCTACTTCACAATAATGCCCAAATTTATGTTGTTTATCAGATCAAAGTGAAATTAGCTGCTGGAGGCTCACAATGAGCAGGATTTACTTATAAAAATGCAAACACTTCTTTTGAGTGATGGCATAAAAGTATGGGTGTATCATCTTTCAAGACTTTGCCTGCCAAGCCGTATTTATTATTACAGTAATATCTTTAAGAATGAAATCTTATTTTTTAATTTATTCAGCACTGAATGAAGTGTGGTGACCATCATGACCATGCTGGTCTTAAAGTAAGACCAGCATGGTCTTACCTTAAGATGTTGATGGCATTATATAAAAATCCATTGATTTTTATTTTTTTTTAAGTGGAAGAATTTGGTTTGAATTTAGTGATACATTAGGTGTTCTACAACATTATCATAAGGCAAAGTGATATCAGTCATCACATTACTGTGAAGGACAACAAACAAAAGAGGCAGTGATGAGCAAAGTTGTATCAAATATTTGTTAAATTCAGAGGAGAAAGTCACAGATTCCAACATGTTAACAGAACTATTTGTTCTCATCTGAAAATCAGCACTCAAACTATCTTGGGTGGTCTGATCAAACGTGTGCCGGTTTAAAAATGCACAAAACCCCAAAATGTTCAAAGCACATTAAAATCTAATCTGTCAAACCGCATTAAAAGAAAGTGTCAGTGAGTTGTGGATGCACTCATGGAAAACTGTGTGAAAGCTGAGGCATCTCAGGTCACTTAGAACAAAAGTCATAAACAAATGGTTTCTCTGAAGCAAACAGCCAACAGGATGTTTTAAAAATCTCTGTCCAAGTCGATAAACCAAGAGCTTGCTGCAATCCGCACATCCAGCTTTCTACGGTTAAAAACTTTGTTCTTCGCTTAAAATTCTAAAACAAATTTTTAGATCTACGTCTTCCACACAAATAACCTAAAAAGCACTAGATATGCTTTTGATATGAACAGAAGACACACATGATTTAATCTAATGTTGAAATGCACATTTAATCTGAAACAGATGTAAAAGTTTTATGTCTGCAGGAAGTTAAAGGTGGAACAAAACCGAAATCAATGACAAATTTCTTAAAAAGCCCTTTCTGCCTGAAACTCAAAGCTCATGTTTCACATATAGGATATGGTAATATGTGGAAGAAAACAAATCAACTTCAATGATGAAGCTTTCAGACCTTTCCCATTTAGAGTAAAAATGGTATGGGCCATGTCACAATGAGACTAAATTTTCTAAAATTTTCCCATGGGAAAGGACACTAGTAAGAATTAAAGAGTTAAGGTCAAAGTATAACAAGGTTTTAAAAAAAATTATGGCAACAAAACTGCTGTAATTTTGAAATGGCATTTCATTAGTGAGATTTACCAACAGTAAGAACGTCTGTTTTACATCAATTTGATCCGGTGTGAAGTGTTATTATTCAAGGTTTTTATATCATTAAGATTTCATACCTACCACAAGCCAACATGCGTGAGACTCAGAAAGCCAAAAAAACAACTTTGTCACTTGCTGACGTTTTGCCACCAGGTGACTGTTTTTTTTTAATGAAATTCCTAAATGCCCTGGATCTCAAGTAAAATTAGGCACAGACACATTTTCTCACATTTCAGGATAAATCAGAGACTGTTCTTGTGATTATTTCTGTCATCTGTCACAGAGCGCAATACTTACAAATGTACAAGGTGACGTATTGGCAATTAAATTCCATGAAAATTGTGGTTCTTTTTAGGTAACTATTAGTGTGACACATGCACTCGATGAATACTCAGAAGCCATGCAGGCTTTCATTGACACGAACACACACAAAGTCATATGCAAACATCTCAGAATTTTTTTTTTTTCTTCCATCTAATCTCCTCTTGCAGTTCAAAGAGCCATCCTCTCCAGACTAAAAGTAAATATAAACTCACGGTTCCAGACGTTATTCATTTCCTCAAACCTGAAGCCTCTTGATCTTTTGTCTCACATTATCTCACCTCTCCAGCATGAACACAAATTGTACTGTCGCACAAAGAAGTTTTAGTCTACCAGCAAAACTCTGAGACACTTACTGCAAACATCTACTCTTCTTAATATGCCACAGAAAGTATGCAAAGTGTGAATTTATACATTTATACAAGATGAGAATTGCTTCCAAACTGCCTAGCTCAGATATGTGGTGAAGACCAGCCTTCTGACAACCACCTGATGTTCTGAGCTTTGCCACAACTTAAAGAGGGTGGTGAGGATATAGGGGAAGACATGAAGATGAAGGGTGGAGGTGTGGAGCAGAGAAAGAAAGTTAGATAAGGGGGTGGTGCGGGTGAAAAAGCAGGATTCTTGCTCACTGTAGCCTAGAGATGAGGCGTTTTTATCAGGCACAGAGGCAGTCTCACAGTCCCCTCATTGCAGCATGGGTGATTGAGAGGTCTGAGGTTGTGTGTACTCATTCTCACCCCGGAACATATGCGCACACACACTCGGATACACACCAGCAAAGATAAACTTCAATAGTGTCGCAACTTTCCCTCAGCCTGCCTCCATCAGTTTTCCCTCTCTGCTTTCTTTCCGGCACAGATCAAATGTGCAGACTATCTCTCAGTCTGGTCTTATTTCCTCTGATTCTTCTGGTTCTCATTATTTCATTCCAGCAGCTTTGACAGTATACTCCCAATAAGATCCACCACAACATCCAGCCCTTTTCTCTCCACTGCCTATCCCTTAAACTCGCGCGTCTTTGATGAGAATCCATTCATGGATTTAATGGATTTCTCCTGCCTTTTTTCCATCGAAATCTTGAAGATGTGTTTAGGAAAAAAAGGAGGTGGGGAAAAGCTGCTCTGCTACTACTTCTAAGAGTAGAGTGGACTGCATAGGACAGCATTTCTGTTGGCATCAAAAGACAGACATCTTTTAGCTTACAAAACAGGGCGTTCAAGTCAATATGGATGTGAGGCCTGACTGACTTCAGTCCTATGGGTGCAACGACAAAGTTAAAATTTTTCTTCCTTCATCTGAAGTCAAACTTGGAGAAAGATTAGAAAGTACAAAAGGCGGGAGGAATAAGATGGTCAAACCTTTGCTGAGGATTTTTTTTAGAAGCATCCTCTTTTAGTTGCCAAAAAGGGGGGGAGAACTCATTAATCTCGCTTATAAAAAGTGAAACTAGCACACTGTTGGTAGCGTTATCAGTCAGAGTTCAACACACGGCTGCACTGCTTTGAATCCTCTCCAGATTGCTCGACAACTGTGGCTTGTTTTTTTCCTTACACACACAAAAAGATGTAAGAGAAGGAGATAAACTGAGTGTTTGCAACAAACAGCTTTCAAGCACCTAAAGAAGAAAAGCTGGAGGCACTTTTTTTAGGAGTTCTACCACATCAGTACCCTCGGTTCTGTGTGCCATATGGAGCCAAAATGGCGCCTCAGTGTTTTGGAGGTGCATGCATTCCAGAGCTAATGCTGTGCAGCTGATGTGGGATGGTGTCTAATGAAAAAAGCTCTCTTTGAGGGGCCCTGTGGAAGGATTAGGTTCTGATCAACACCACCTTAGGTCAGTTCCTGCTGGACTAGAGAAAGATTACGAGTGATTTTGCAATGTGGGTTGAGTTACGAAGGTAGAAAGAGGAATAATAAAAAACAAAAAGAAAGAAAGAAAGAAAGATCTGAAGATCTTGAACGGCTGGTTTAAGTGTCCACCCCCTTTGTATTATTTCATATTTTAACTGGTAGCAACCATGAAGTCAAATGTTTTTACAAGTGAAACAAAAGACAAATGATTCATGCTTCTCAATATTTTTAACTAATAAAAAAATCTATCTTCATATCTCTTCATCTATCTTATGATGGTCCAAAATGAAATCCACTGCAACCAAGTCTCAACTCTTGTGTTTAATTTAATTCATCCTGAATAAAGACAGCTGGAAAGCAAAGAGCATCAGGGAGAGCAAAGATGCCCACCAGGCAGGTCAGGGATAAAGATAAGACATTTAAAGCATGGTGGGTTTACACCCTGCTTTGGGATTTCCCAGTTTTGGAAAGCCCACAGAGAATTGCTCAATCTGAAAATAAATAGGAATGGACACAGGCAGCCACCTGAACTGACTGGCCAGGCAGAAAGAGCAAGAAAAGAAAAGGTCACATTTTGTACAAGTATGTGTGCAAACCAATGCAGTAAAAGTACTTACAAGATTTCCAAAATTCTAAAAAGCTAGTTTTCAGCTTGTGTAAATGTAAATGAAAACTCAAGAAGCATCAATAAAAAAGCAACACTGGCAAAAAAAAATCTATTTCTAACTAAGTATTTTTTTTACTTTTCATTTGACTTAAGCATCAAAATAAGGTCTATCATTGACTAATTTCTTTCCTGAAAGCCTGTTGGAGGCACATTTTTCAGGAGAAGGTTGCATTCTGTCAACTGACCAGAAGGGGGGGACTAGTCTGGTTGCAAAAAACAAAGCTAAATTATGTAGTGTTGCAGAAAATTATGACGACAACTTTAATCTGGGGTTTTGAAGTAGAATGATTTACGATCATTCTACTTTTTCGAATTAACTAAATCAATCGAAAAATAAAAATACAAAATCAATTTTAGCAGAATGCTGTAATTGTTACCTCAATTGTTCATATGCACACAACAGACAAAGATTGGGATTGTTGCATTGAGATTACATGAAATGTACAGATTGGCCTTGTGCACATCTATAGAAGAAGCCTCTTGAAATGTCTGGTGCAAATGCAGCATAATTTTGCAGATGAGTCTGAATGGATGAACTTCCAAAACAGAATATAAAATTACATGAAGATAAAAATACTGTTAGCTATAGCTCAAAAGAAACACTTAAACACATGCACACGCACATTTAAAAAACAGCATTTGCAATCACAAAGATCCATACAGTGTTGCTGGGCGTGTTGTAAATTAAAATCTTTGTAATACTGAGAATAAACTTAAAGTTGGGGGAATGGCAAACTGAAAGAAGGACAAACATGATGCACAGACATTAACACATATAAACAATAATTTGTAGAATCAAAGAGTAAGGTTCAGCATTTGAAGTGTACATAGACATAGCATATTTCTACATGCTATGTGGTAGTGAAGGCAACCATTTTGGGCAAAAGCTCTTGTTGTCCCAGGTTCCTGCTGCAGTAGCAGATTGATGTTAGATGAAAATCTTACTAGAATTTATCATATCTCCAGCATAGAAAGTCTTATTTTAGCCACATTCAATTGATTTTCCTGCTTAGTTGCCCGGGGTCTAGCTCCTTCAGATTCACATCAACTCTGACCAGTTTCTGTTTCTGCTGAAGAGTCAAAACCCACAGCATGATGATACCACCATCATGCCTCTTCACCAAAGGATGGTAGGGTCACAATTTTATAGGTTAGCCAAAAACTTTTATTTTTGACCTCATTTCAACATTCTTCAATGTGTACTTGATCAAACACACCTAATTAAAGTCTCAGAATAACCTCAGAATATAATCCTGTTATTATTTGGTTCTGGTGTGTTGGAGCATGACCATATCTAAAAGTTGCAGGACAGCGTGCCAGATGCCATCCCATTTCCTAAAGCCTTTATTGAACAGCTGGATCTACACTGAGAAATCACACACAGGTGAACTCTATTGACCAATCAGACATCTTGATAAGGAAACTGACTTCAATGAATTTTATTAGGGGACATGACCCCCAAAGTGGTTGAGCACAAATGCATGACACCTCATTTTGTAGAAAAAAAAAAAAAGTCAACTTTCCTTCCTTCAATTTTGTATTGGACTACTTCCAATACAAAAATACTGAGAACTTGCAACAAAATTCACCCATATCTCATCCCCTATTTACCTTCTCCAGATTGGCATCCATCTCCTGTTGGTGGCGCTTCTTTAGATCGTTGGCCATCCGTTCCATGTCGGAGCGCAGTTGTTGCATCGACGCCTCCTTAGCCTGGGTTGCTTTTTGCCTCTCCTCCTCCTGAAGCAGCGCCATCTCGACCAGCTTTTGCTTGTGCTGCTCATGGGCCTGCTGGAGCTCATTGTGTAGAGTTGACAGTTGGGCCTCCAAATCGGAAATTGTCTGTAGATTGACATAAAAATGCATTGGTAGGAGGAAAAGTTGCCAGACTTTGTGTATTTTTTCCCACTCAGTAGATTAGGAATGAAAATGCTTAAAAGTTCTTACATTTTTATTCATTTTGCAAGGCAGAAAGTCTTTCTGAACATTTAGTTGATTTATTGATTTAAATGAAAGGGTAATGTCAGAGAATAAAGGTGGGCTGACGGAAAGAGATAATTGGATGCAATATCAGAGAGAAGGAGTCTCTAAGGAGATTCAAGTATTTGTATTGTACTCTGCATGGATGTGGGTGGTGGCCTCTGCAATGAACTCCTCACTTTAAACCCCCCTTTCAAACCTCTCAGCTTTCACTTTTCTCAGTAGAGCACGTTTAATAGTGTTGCCAGTGAGAGTTAACATAACATAGCGGAAATGCTAATATGCACAAGTGAGTGCAAAGACTGCAAAAATAAACTGCTCTAACATGTGCAGTGGGAGCCAGATCTTTGCAGTTTGGAAAATATCAAAAAGAAACAGCTGGAAAACAAAGACATCACATGACTGGGGGGATGGAGATTGTTTTGAAGGAGATGTGACAAAGGGAACATTTGCAATGACAATATTTGTTCTTTTAGGAGCATGGACCCTTAATATTTAGCTAGAGCGCTAAAAGTAATTGTACTACATCAGAGTAAATGCAGGATTCAGCAAGTCAAATTTAAGACTTTTTAAGGACTTTTAATGTCACCTTGAATAAAATTTAAGACAATACAATCTATAAATGTACAGGAAGGCAGGGGGATCTTGCTGTATTACAATCAGATATTTCTGCACAGAATGCACCTAAACTCATATGGGTAAACAATAGAAATGAGTCACTGGTACAAACGTACAACGAACTTGCACTTAGTCATGATAGATACAGAAAAGCTAGCTAGCTAGGAAGCAAGGGTTCACTAGCAGCTGGTCACTGGTAGTCGCAACTGTCACAAGTCAAAGAAAGCAATGAAGATGTCTGTGGACGACGCAAACTTTGGTCCGACAGTCCCGGGAACAAAACAACTAAAAAAAAAAAACAACACAGACAAAATTAAATAGTTCTGCCATGACCAAATTTAAGACTTCTGATAAACATATTTAGGGCAAAATTATACATTTCTAACAAGTATAAGACATTTCAAGGCCTTAATTTTAGATGCATAAATTTAAGGATGCACAGACAATCTATACATGAAAGTAGGCGCCTGATCCTTAAAGGCATTCTGGAATGACTCTACCAATAAGCAATAACTATTACAGTGAAGTTTTGAGAGGTCTAAGATGAAGGACACTGTTTCACTCCAACATACCTGTATTGCACCTATTCCCCAGTTATTGCACATCCTCATTACTCTTCTTTGTTTCAGCATGTGCTCTTGCCTGCTGCTCAGTCCCCAGCCGCCAGAAAGGCCCGAGCATCCCAGGACAACACCACGTTAAGGCTATCAGACAGCGAGTGTCTGAAGTACTTTTTATTTAGGGGGCACTGAGGAGAAGCAAAAGGGACTTAAAAGGAGCCCCACATAAACAAACAGAAGCTATGGCTACCAGCTACACTCTTGTCTACACTGGTTCACACACACAGATATCCCCGCGTGTACGTGGGCGTGCGCATTACGACGAATAGTCTCGAGCTGTCACACACACTCAGAATAACAAGCACCAAATTCAAAGAAAACAAACATGAAATCGTGTCCCCTAAATTCTGTCTGATCGTTCGCAATTTTCTCTGCTCCGCTTTTGCAATCAAGGGCAAGAAGCAATACCATGTGAGCCCTGGGGTGTTTTTAATGCATAATTCTCTGTTTGACTAAAGTTGATACTATTTTTTTAAGTCTCTTAATAACTAAGTATATAATCATCCAGAGCAGTAATCTCAGCATTGACATATAGCAAACACATGAAAGACTTTGCTCTGGGTACAACAGCAATTTATAATAAATGCATTTATTTACATTAAAAACATCATGTCTTTGTCCAACCACTGACTTTAAAATGCTTCATTTAGATTCTATGCTGCAGACCAGCACAAAGTACTGTAATTATGAGGGCTATCCTAATAAAAATCTGAAAATAGTGGTGAGCCTTTGTCTTCAGAAGGCCCTGAGTCAGTAGCCTCTAACAGATCAACTTTTTGTTCCGTGGTCTACACGAGGTTAAAACTCTTCTCCATAGCCCAAAGGAACAGGAAAGTCAACCAATTTGTAAAAACAACTCTTGCTATAGTTACAGTTTGCATCAACCTGTTTTGCAACTGAAAGTTTTTATAACTCGTAAAATAGCTCAGGCTTGGGCAGATTGGACAAAAAATGTTTTCAAATGACATTTTCTAATCTTGGTGCAGGCCTCAACTTTTAATTTAGGTCTGGACTTTGACTGGGTCTTTCTAACACATGGAAATGCTTTGATCTAAATCGTTCCTTATGTTTAGGTCATCCAAGCGGCCTCAACTCTATAGCACTGTCTTGCAGGACTGTGCTGTATTTACTTAGCTTCTAACCCTGAATTGAGTAGAGCTTTGTGAGATGTTCAAGGTTCAAGAAGTTTTCTAACCTAACAATTGTTTTAAACTTCTTCACAACTTTATCACAGACCTGTCTGGTGTGTTCTTCATATTCATGATGACTTTTGTTCACTAATATTCTCTATGAAATGTCTGAACCCTTCTACCCTTTTTATTTGTTATATGAAAGCATGTTGAAACACATCTGAGCACCAGCGTTCACTGAAGACTTCAGCTGTGATCAGAACTGGGACCATGGGGGAGAAAATGAAACAAAAATCATCTGAACTCAAATATGAATTGACTTTTCTAAAGAAATACATTGATAAACACCACAGACGAGTAGAGCCTAATACAGGAAGCTTAATATTTATAAGACACTGTAGAGCGAGACCCAGCAACTTTAAATATGCCGTGTAGTCAGAACACACGTGACCTTCTGCATATGTGAAATAGTAAATTGTTACCAAGTAACAAAACAATTTCTATGCAAGAATGACAACACATCAGAGACCATCCCAGTCTAGGCTGTCTTTTTTATCTAAGCTTTGACACAGTCTGTCATCATCCTTTTCATTTGATGCGGTTTAATCGCGTCTCGGGATTGTAAACCTTTGAAAAAAAAAAGAAAGCAACAACAAGGAAAAAAAAAAACCCTCATAATTTAGTTCAGCACGACTGAGGCAAAAGAACTCAAATAAGTTCCTACTTTCTCCTCTGCTATTGAAGTCCAGATGGTGTGTTCGATCCTTCAGAAGAGAAATAATTACCGGAGAAAATAACAGCCACCCAAGAGTTTGAGGGGAAACAGGTGGGAAATAATAGGAATGATGAGCTTTAAATTCGAAAGAAAGAAGTTTCTGCAAGTTTCAATGACTTTTACTTAAAAACTTATTGTGACCTTCAGGATCCTTAGGATTTGAATGCGACACATACATAAATTAATGTAAAATGCATTACATGTAAAGTAATAAGTCTGTGCTCATCGGATCAAGCAGATGCATTCATTGATTTTTCATCGATGTTACCTAGCTGCAGTACTGTTGCAGGGCAAACACACCTTCTGCTTGCCACAGTGCATTTTTTTTTAGAAGATATAATTCTTTTAATAGGAACTGGGGGGAGGAAAGGAAGGCTGAATGGCACAATGTGGACTGCTGGATGGTGTCCAGACGGCACTGCTTTGGGTTGAAATAATTTAAATGAGTTATTATTCATGTGTTTTTGACTACTTCACATGCCACCAAAGTGTTATAGTTATACATTATTTTTAGTTTTATACTTTATTTTCTGAATTAAATTATTTTTGAAAAACAATTGTATTGTAAATATAATCAGAATTTCAGTGATAATCATCGCTACCTTTTTGGCTAACTAGTATGATTTAATCAAACGTGTTAATATTATGATTCTGAAATCCGTTAAAAATCAACTGATACACACAATTATATAAATTGATATACATATTAAAAAAATGTTTTTCAATAAAACATTACATGTCTAATGCATTTAAAAGCATTTGAAAAAAACAATTCCATAATCAATTAAAGCTCTGCGTCTTCATAGGTGTTCGTATCCATATTTAACTTTGATCTTCCACCGGAGGGCAGTCGACAAGAGTAGGAGTTGACACAAACAAAGCTTTTCGGGGAAAGTAACAATTTTGCTAAAGATGTAAAGGTCATAGAAATAAGCATGTTAAAAATAATAAAGTTGGCATCATATGGCCAGAGTCCTATTTTCAAGCCTATTTTTGTTGCATAAAGTTTTCTGTGATAACTGAGCTGGTAAAGGATCAGTCCATGTTTATTCCCTAAACAAACTGCAAAAGCGTCCAAACCTTGTGGGAAAGACATTGGAATTGCTTAAAAAAAGAACCACAATCAATGCTGCCAGAGCCTCCAGTGACATTTTGGAACAAGCAAATGAAGAAACACACAAATTATGAATGTAACCAACTGTAAATGTTGACCAAGAAGAGAAAACCTGGATGTATTTCAGACTTTTTATGAGTTTGTGAAAACCCCTCAAGGAGATCGTCTCTTTTTTTTTTTTTGGAGTAGAAATAATTTTTAATTTTAATTTCAAAAAGCTTTATGAGTAAGCCAACTTATTGTTTGGGTGTCTGCCCTAACAGAAAAAACAAAAAACAAAACAAAAAAAACAAAAAAAAGGAAAAATATGAAATGGATTGGGGTTAAAATCAGGAGTCAGGAACGCATGCTGGTGTTAGATCACTGAAACAAATTAAGGCACCACTTCATCCTCTGGGGGGCATTAATCAGCTAACAGAAACACACACAGCAGGCTGCAGGCGGCAAGATATCACATCATTACGGACTCAAGACTGAAATCTCCTCATCACACTTTAGAAAAGTTTAAAACAACGTGTTTACCACTGTTAGAGTCCATGTTTACGCAAACCTAATTTTCTGAGCTAAGAAGAGGTCAATGACCATCAAAATTATAAACCGGAACCCTAAATTACAACTCTAATTAAGTTCTGGACAATAAATAAGAAGAAAGGATATATTTGTGTAAATTTAGCAGCGTGCTGAATGATGTAGAAACCCCAAAGCGGGCAACAGATGGGTGATGCAGTCTTTCTAATGAGTTGCAGCACAGTTTGCTGACTGACGCAGTCTGGTGGGATGAAGTCGTGTCCCTGTTCAAATTTTTTAGCTCTTCCCTCCAGCTGCAGCGACGACACATCCGCTCTCCTGCTCAAACACAAGCCGGGAGCCAGGAATGCTGTTTATTAGAGTCTTCCCACAACCAGGAGATGAGCAGCTATTACTCATCCTGGGTGAGAGTCACTGAAGTTGGCTGTTCTCCTTCTTCGCCAAGTTTAGACTTATTAAGCATAAAGACAAGCTGAGACTACGGCTTTGTCTATCTGAACCAGAGTTAAAATGATGCGAAACAACCCTTGCAATGTCTTAACTGACTGAAAAACACTCTGCATGCAAATATTATACTAAAAAATGTCTTCACCCAATCTGTAGTTGTCAGTGTCAGAGAAATCGTCATAGTATATTCCTTCTTTTCATGGCCTGAAACGTTGATTTTGACACTGTGACATTAGACAGCCGTCACATTGTTTCTTTTAACTGCTGAACGGGGAACAACAGGAACTGAGAATATGAAATGAGGATTGGGGGAACTTTGTTTTCAGTCCACCCTCCTCCCCAACGTCGTCAGATGCCAAGATCTGTCAAGCCGTATGTCACTTTGACATGAGCGGAGCTGTGGGTTGGGAGCAGTCATGTCCTGTGGTCCTGTGATTTCTGGAGACGGCATCTCCAGAAATCACATTCTCACAATTGGGTCCTACTTTTACATGCTGCGAAAACAAAGCTCCTCAAGACTATCAAATCATGAAATGAAACAAGATTTTTTTAATTACATTTTCGGAAAATCTATAGAAATATATTACTTTGGCACTTCTGGATGGCTTTACCTATAAAGCATTAAATTTGTTTGTTAATGCTTAGGTGTGTCAATCAGTTGTAGACAAATAGGGAGCGACAAAGTATTTAATGCTTAAATGTTTTTTCTGTTAAGAAATAATTTCTTGAAAAAAATGTAACAAAAAGTATATAAATTTAATAAAGATTGTTCTGTTTAACTTTTTTTCTAACTTTCATTTTTTTAAAAAGTGCAAACTAATTATAAGCAGTTTTCGCCAAAAGTGTCATCCCAAGTGGTTTCTCAAATTACCGTCTTCTAGCCAACGTCAAATAAATAAAAATTTTTCATGCTGACAAATTTAATTTCTCCATGAAGCCTGACAAGTCAAAAAACAATCCCGGTTGGGGGCTGGTTTATCAAATAGCTTCCTACAGAGCTCAATCTATTACCCAGGCTGGAGAGCCCAGTGGAGGGGTTTAGGCTGAAGACATGCTGGTTTTGGGGTAAATCGTAAAAGAATAGCCCCCTCAATGTCTGACACGTCCATTGATTCCGATGAAGAATTCATACAGGTCATTGTGCAAAAAAATGCTGTAATAAGAGAATAAACTACGCTTTCCGGAGAGAGACGACTTCCAGCGGTGAGAAGACAAAGCCCTTTAAAATAGATACACTTCGCCTGCAGATTGGAAAGCTCACCAGGGTGTCTGAAAGTGTGGATTTAAAAATAAAAACACAAGAAAGCTTGGTTGAATAGATAATTGATAATTTTAGTGTTTTAAACCTTTATAGTGGCTTCTAGAAACTTGCTCTGGTAATTGAACAATTGGAAACTAACGTCAAAACTTAGGCTACTTGCGTTTCCTTAGTTTTGCCTACTTTCCTTTAGTTTTCTCTTTATTTTTAGCAAAGCTCGCCATCATTTATAAGTATTTTTCTGTTCGCACATCCATATTAAAAATTCTCGCACGAAATTCGCAGCAATCAGAAAAATTATTCACACCCAGAGTAAGAACGTGCCTTGCTTCAAGTTAAAAAGTGTCTCAACCCGCTGTGCTTTTGAAACCCCAGGACAACGTCAATGGGCGAAAAGCAAAATGGTTATCCACGGGAGAGCGGCGGGTCAGCATGTGTTGGTGTGTGTCTGTGTGTGTGTGTGTGTGTCTGCGTCTGTGAAGGTTGATCTGTCGAGACCCCCTACCTGGGTATCGTGCTTCCTCCACTCCTGGGCGTGCTGTTGGTTCTGTTGCAGGGTGGCCCTGGCCTGCCTCTCCAGGCTGCTCGCCTCCCGCTGGTGCTCCTGGACCAGGTTGTCCTTTTCCGCGCTGTGTTGCTGCTGTAGCCGCGTCCTCTCCTGCTCGTGCTGTGCGTGCTGCTCTGCCATCTGATTGGACAAGCCGGCAAAAAGAGACTTCATCAGCCAACACACGCGCTCCAAACCTTGTCGTCATGACAACTTGTCCATGTACGTTTTTCTTTATCTTCATCGTCCCGTTTCCACCAACACTTTCATCCAACCAGTGTGCCGGGCTAATTAAGCAAGATTAGAAGGGATGCGGTAGAAAAAAAAAAAAAATTAAAAGAAAGCGGAACGTTTTTGTGCATTCTCACATCATCAGACACAAAAACATAATGTGACGTGTTTACATCTATCCTGCTCCCCACACCCCCAACGCTCAAACCTCCCACTGCTAATTGTAGGGACTGGCCCTTAATGTCCAAGTCTCTCCCTTGTGACTGGTCTCATTCGTCTCATTCTGAGGTCGGCATATGAAAGGGTCGTCGGTTTTCGCTATGTAAGAAGGGGTTAGCCATCTGGCGGCAGTAACCACCATGCCCCATGCTATGCGCTTGACAGAATGTGAAAATCGGCTTAGGCGAAGAGTATGATGATTTATTATAATCTGAAAAAGTACGAAAGTTTGAGAGGAAGACGCTTAATGATTTTTGACAGTCACTCTGTGACAGTTTCAATTTCAAAGTTTAAAAGATAATATTTGTGTGGATGTTTAAGGTTTATCCACCTTGAGAGTGAAAACCAACATTCAAGAGAAAAGATTTATGAAAATATTACAAATGGAATAGTTTGAAACATAAATATCTTGAAGATTTAAGCCTGGCAAAAACTTCAATCCATAATGTCACAGTGTCGTAGAGAAAAATGCTTCTAATGGGACAAAAAGCTTTAATTTTTCAGGGTTTAATCATCCTGTCAGTTGAAGCAAGTCCGTTTTCTAGCTGAGCTGTAAGAGGAGTCACCTGCTGGGATGTGAAGGCCGGGCCGGTGAAGCTCCCAAGCCTTTCCCAGACTCTGTTCCCACTCCCCTGTGGTGGAGTGAGGGACAAGCAACCCCCACATCGTCCCACCGCTCTGGCCCAGCCCAAGCCCTGAAAGGACAGCAGGGGCCCGGGGCCCACTAGCCTCCCTGCTTTGAAGCTAATCCGCACACATTGTGCATGACGGCACCCTACCTGGCCAACCAGAGGAGCGGAGATCGACAGCCTCTGTGCCCGATGTCTGCTCTGTCCATGGCATTGGCTGTGGACACCAAGCACTATTCAGAGTGGGCAACGAAAGAGGAAATATCTCCAGGAAGCTGGATTCTAACTTTAAAAAGTAGGCATGGCCATATAAATGCTCATGTAGGCATCCAAATATTTATTCATCTGATTTTGCTCTACAACGAGTTTCAGACGTTTGCATTCAATCATCTCAAAATTAAAAAACTTTGCCCAAAATTGACAACTTAATAATCTCAAACACACACAGCAAAAAAATATTAAGCTTCTGGAGTGGCCCAGAATTCAGCCCTGTAGAAAATGTGAGGACTTTTGCTGAAAAGGAAGAGTCTGTGCCAGCATACTAACTAATTGAAATGGATTTGGCAACAAGGGCTAAAATATTCAGCCAGAACTTCACTAGAAGAAGCTTGTGCACTCAATTCTTTCTTTTTTGAAATGACCAAAGTTGACTTGTAATTCATAATGTCAGTCAACCAAAAAAAAAACCCCCAAAAAACCCCCCCAAAAAACAAACAAACAAACAAACAGTTAAGACAAACTGCTGAAACCCAAAAACATTCAACTCTTCACCCATAAAATGATTCTTATGCATTTTATATTACCATTTCAAAACTCTATACAAACATTCATCATAATTTAATGTCAGACATGTGTTGTTAGCAGTGTTAGTATATAATACCTGCAGGACCAGAAACAGAAGAAAAAAGAAAGATATGGCGGTGGATAGAAATGCACAGTTTGAAGGGAAATACAACAAACAGAAGGAACAAAAGGATCTAAAAAAATTAAGAATAAAACAGAAGGAAGAAAGAAAAGAAAAGAAATCAGGACAACAAAGGAAACAGATAAGGAGGAGGTAGGACACAAAATGAAGGGAGGGAAACAGGAAAACGTAAAGAAGAAATACAAATGATGCAATAAATTAACAAATGCATCACCAAGAAGATACGAAGGATGGAAGGAGGAGACAAAAAGAGGGATAGAAGTCATAGCAAAAGGAAGAGTAGAAGGAAAGAAAAGGAGCATTAAAGAGTGAGGACAAAAGTAAAGACAAATGCTCATAAATACTCAAAGAAGAGAAGGAAGAACAACATTTAGACAAAAATCATGGAATTAAGTCTGGAAATGCAAACGTTTTTCCTTACTTATCCTGACACACAAAAACGTGAAATCCAATACTGGACTCTTCCAGAAAATAGCCACCCAGCCATGATGAGTTCACGTAAGCTTCTGAATGACACTCTAGTTTTGCCAAACATCCTGAGAGAAAGGTCAATATTAAGAGGCTTATAAGTGAAAGTGTTTTGCCTTTTATTCCTTCAAATAAAACACACACTATTAAAACATATTTTATGCTTTGGAAACAACTGGCTTAAAAATGAGGGAATAAAAGGAAAGCTAAAATATGAAGATCATCTTTCTTATGCTGCTGCTGGTGATGTTGATACTATAGAAAACCCAACAGATAAAATGTATCACCTCTACTAACAACTCATTCAGACATGAAACACCTGCAAATCCATTTAGAATACGCTGCCTCATAGAAATCATTAGATTTATGTTGGAGGAACTCTATCAAACTTCGACAGAGACTGATAGACTTCATAACATGGGTATTCTGGATAACAGAAATGGGCAACATTGATATAATGTGAAATCAACAATTACAGGAGAGAAGCAAACAGAGAGCATTCCCTCTGAATTTAAGCTAGATCCAGAAACCGAGCCTGGATGTCACATTACGCATGAGACATATGCAGTACAGGATGCTGCGGTTCTTAAAGGGACCAACGTGGCAGTTTTCTAGGAAACAGTGAGTCAGTTATGGCACAATTTGGAGCTCCAGAGAATTATGGGGTGCAAATTGAGATTGGACAGTGAGGTAAAAGGGCTTCTTCTGCTCTGAGGAGGACAGACACGACTGGTCTCAAGTGGAAAAATGGCTGGAGTTAAATTCTGAAATGGAAAAAAGGCAACCGTCTTCTCTTCATTATAGGGTTTGATGGACAGAGAATTCCAAAGAGAGTGAATAGAGACATGTTCTATCTACTTATACGTCTATAAACTAGATTTCTTCTTCATTTAATGCGTTAGTCTGACACATGAAGAGTAAAGCTGTAAAGCATTTCCCCTGAGTGTTAAGCTCTCGGCTCCAAACCAGCTATAAGACCGCTCTGAATTTAAGCTAGATCCAGAAACCGTGCCTGACAGCGTGAAGGGTCAGCTGGCCAACAGCTCCCCTCTGATCTATTTCTCCACTTAAAAGTATCACTAAAGCCGCCCAGGAGGGAATTTGCTTCTCCGAACGGACTCCAGCACCATGACCCCTTCAATCTTGTGACACCAATCTTTCTGGAGCGGAAGCAACAACACACACTTGCAGGCCTGAGAGACTGGGAACTCACAAAGAAAGTGTCAAAAAGCTCATATGAAAAAAAAAAAATCAACATGAAATGGCATTCATGAATAATAAAACAGTCTTTGAATGCATTTCCATTGACTGACATGAAAAAACTCTCATCAGAGAGCCAAATTTCTCATCTTATAGAGAAAAGTGTTCTTGATCACCATGTTTTGCCATCCCAGCTCCACCTCCTCCGCAGATGATGATCATCATATAAATTCAACTTGAAAATCATTACTTTGTTGCAGCAAATCAGAGTTCGGGGGAAACAATATTTACTTTTAGACAACTAAACCTGCATTGTTTGATATCAGTCAAAATATGTGTATTTTCCACAAACTCTCCAGAGTTTAAAAATTTTTGCTTTCTTTTTTTAAGAAATGGTTAACGCAACGCAACATAACTGTTCAGCCATGGTGCATGTTAGTAAGGAAATGGTTTCCCCTCTCCTTGGAAGTAACACTGGCCTCATACCCCTTCATTCACATCAATCTACCGCAAATTACTCGCAGCGTAAACTCCATCTAGCCAGAAAATGAGAGTTAGCATGCTTATTAATGCACAGGTTTGGTGCCAGTTTGGTGCTTGGAAAGCAATCACGCTGTGGGCACGGAAGGGAAATGGAGACGTTACAGCAGTTAGTGGTGCACCCTTATGGTGTGTCACATGGTCACACTGTACATGTCACCATGGGGCAATGCAAGCCTATTATTATTGTTTATTTTTAAACTTAACAATAATTGTGTTATGGAATGAGACCAGTAAATTCAAATGCAGCACTCTATGCCGTTCATTGCAATTGCATAATCTCACATTCAAAAATCCAAACTTTAATTTGAGTCCATTTATTTAGTAAGGAAAAAAAAAAAAAAAATCCAACAATTAAAATTTTTCATAACGATGTAATAAAGGTGGTTACTGAATCAGGTGTTCCACACCAAACCAACCAGAACTATTTGCATAGTAAAAAAAATCTCTATTTGTGCTTCTATTTTGTTATATGTTTTTTATTCTCGTTTCCATCCCCTGCACTGAATGTGGGGACTGAATTAGACAAACTCTAATCCTTATCCAGACATGTTCGTCAAGCCCCAATTTTTTCTGGCATTTTCAGCGTGTACGTGAAAATGTCAAATTAGTCTCAAGTGTTTTTCGTGGCTTAAATAATTAATTCAGCTGTGTGAAATAACATTCAATCCTATGGTTAAATTAAATATAATGTTCCTCCGTCAGTCAGTGTGTTTTAAAACGTTATCTCGACTCTAAATTGAAAACGACCTAAAGAGATAAAATGACAAATGAACCATGCAGCCCGCATTAGTGTTCAAAAGGCCATGATAAAAATATTTATTGGGTTGGAATCGAAGCGTAATGTAAAGCGTGTCCTTTAACATGAGGAATATCCGGCAGAACAGATAGGAAAGAGCAAAGTATTCCAAATAGATGTCAGCCCTGACAGGCTAAGCTTTCACTCACAACATGTTACTATTTGGAACAAAAGCAGTGAGAACGCAGAGTTCCAGCCTCATACAAACCTGCTGCTCGTATTTCTTTCTCAGTGCATCAAGCTGTAGAGAGAACTCCTTGGCCTGGTTCTCCCTTAGGGTTTTGGAGCGGATCAAGTCCTCCTCTACCTTCTCCATCTGGTGGTGAAACAAGAAGAAGCAACAAGATGAAAAACCTCAACATTTTTTAAACCTGTGAGGATGAAATCCTCTAGAATTCACAATATTGCAAAACATGTGGCATTCACTATGACTACTATGTAGCAGAGTTACATAACATTTAAGTTCATTAATATTCATAAATTGCTTAATTTCATAACTCCATAAAAAAATCTATGTGAATATTGAATCCTAACATTTCCTAATCTAGTCTGTATGTCACTCAAAAGACGAAATTCTAAATCTTATTTCTTCAGGATTTCAAATGTACTGAGAATAAATGAAAAAAAAATGTTTTAATGAAATGTTAACAACTCAACAACAGAATCAAGAATATAGAATATTAGTTTTTGTTTACTCAACTTGATTAAAAAAAAGAAGCAAAGAAACCCCTTAAAGATTAACAAAGAAAAACAAACATGAACTAATTTGTACATCTAATATGAAATAGGGATGTTTTTAATAGAAAACATTCAGAAGACTACTATGTAAACAAATTAACAAGCTAAGAACTGCCAGGAGTCTTGATTCGGATCTAGTTTGTCCTGCTGAGGAAGATGTCAGGAAATTCTGAAGTTGAAAAACTTCTGCGTGTTTCTGAAGCCTGAAAGCATTTCCTTTCCTAAATTTACCCTTTACGTTTAAAGTTGGATATAAGAACTAGAATTAGGTCACAGAATCTCTCTTTTCAGTAACCGAGAAAATCAGCAAGCCTCTGATAGTTTTTAGGTTTCTACGCTTGGTGTTCTTTAGGTTGTATGTGTTTTTATTCAGTTTTAGATAACTGCTAGTTATTATTGATTTTGTTTATATGAAGACATATACACAGCTTTAATATGTTTAAATAAAAAAGGCGGCTCTGAGGACTTAAAACCTCTTGTTACTTAGACCCATATAAGCTAATAGATCCTAGATTTTTAAAGCTTATTCCTTTTTCAAGTTTCGAAAGTAATATTTAGATATGATTTTCATTTTCAATTTATTAAATTTTCACCTTTTTCCTTAATAATGTGAGGATTTGTTTCTGTTTTCTTAATCTTTCTTTCCACATTTTAAGATACTAGCTAACAGTAGATCAGATTCATTATTTTACTGATGTTCTCCATCAATCTGAACATCTTTGCAGTGAAATATTATTTTTGCACCGTTTCTCAATGAATTCTAAATAATACCTCTTTCTAAAATAAAATAGAGAAGGTAAGGTAAAATTTTAAGGAGTAACCAGTGATTTATGAATTGTAATCTAGTTAAATGCAGTTTAATCCTGCTACAAATGATATTAACATATTCATTCAATGTGAAACAAATATAAGCTCGCCCAAATCTAGTGTCAGATTGCAATCTTTGCGTATAAAGACATAGTAAACACCATCACCTCCTTTTATCCTACCGTCCTCACAGCCAACAATGTTTATTCTTTGTTCAAGTGATGAAAAATAACAACATCTCAACTATGCTGCTTGTAAGACCAACGAAATCCTGAATGTGTTCTTTATTAATCTGTTTAGAATCCTAAAACCTCTTTGAACTCCCCACACAACACAGATTTCATTCTATACAGCAATGCTGCTTCTTCTTCTTTTCAAATCAAAATAGGGCAGAATCTTTCCTTTAACTGCAGTCTGAATGGAAGAAGCTGATTTTTTTTAAACAGAGAAAGAAAGGAGTGACGCAGATAATCCATTTAGATATCACACCATCTGTAAAAAGAGAAACGGCGAAGACGATGAAAGGAATGACGAGAGGATGAGAAAGGAGTAAAAAACTTCTTTTGAAGTACTTTCCACAACATTAAAGCCTTAGCAGGAAGATGCACAAGCAGGGAGGGGAGGCAGAAGAGGAGGAAAGAGCGAAAGAGGGAGAGAAGATGACAGGGATGCAGAGGAGACTGCTCTGCGCTCCCACGGCTTTGATGTGGGCTGAGGATAAAGTCAGATTGAAGATCGGGATGCCAGGGGCTCAATGGGAAAAGAAGGAGCAAGCGAGAGGATGGAAGGATGAGAGCAGCAGAAGCAGAAGGGAGAAGGAAAAGTACTGCATTCAAGAGGAAGAACCAAGACTCCTAGTTCAAATATTTAAAAATACTCATGTTGAGGCAATCCTATTGGAAAAAAAAAACTCTGATGAATCCATCCAATAATATTTGCACCTTAAATGGGGCAGGACTTTACAAAATGAGAGGAAAATAAAAGATGGCATAATCAATTTCTTTAAATTAAGTCTCAGGGAAACAAAGGTTGTTTAATTTCCCAAGAAATTTCCAAGCATAAACTCGACTCCCACACAGTCTCTCATATTCCTATGCCCAGAGTGCCCCCAAATGCAATGATTAAGTGAAAAAACTTCACTAATCGGCAACTAAAACTTGCAAATCTCTTTAACACGGAACATTTCAAAACATTTAGGACCGCACAAGGCATAGCTAAACTTGTTCAAAACAACAACAAAAGAATGCCTATAGCAGTAGACAGCATCAGAAGTTGTACACTGAGTGCATATTGATTAGGAAACTTTTCCAATAAACAGCAGCCCACGCAACGCCGACTCCTGATGGGAAGACACGGCTGCCGGACTAATTAGCGTAACTGCTTATTGTGCGCGGTCTGTTCCCTACTGGAACCCGAGCACCCGGTGTCGTGCCCACTTACAACCTGTGAGGTCATTAAGTGTTAGTGGAAAAATTCAAGTTTAATGAGTGGGATTTGATTTGATTTCATTTATACAAGCTCACCAAACGACAGCGAACGGCCAGAGGGTGATTATGTTTTTTGGCTCTTGATTAGATTGTCTGAGCGTAAAGCATTTAAAAGGTAAAGAGAGTTTAATGATTTTACTGCAGAAATGGTTTTTTAATATATATATATATATATGTATATATATATATATAAAAGCACAGAATGAAATAATTAACCCAAAAAGAATTTAAAAAGATTAACTGGCTCAACTAGTGATGATGTGTGAAAACTCTTAAAAATATATTCAGTTTTTATTGTACAGCATTCCTAAAATTCCTAATCAAATTAATTGCAGGCTTTGTTCATTTTAATCAAAAACCATATGCTTTTAACAAGCAATATTTTCAATTGAAAAACTGTTTTGGCAGTAAATTATTGAATAAACAGACATGAGCTAAGCAACAAAGACATATATATATATATTTATATATATATATATATATATACACACATATCTTATTCAGCTTAACCAGTCCTAAGATTGGCGACATTAACTTTGGGGATGTCTGTGTTTGCTGCCGTTTGTTGATGTTTTGTACTGAGATGATATTTTAGGCTTGAATAGGTTATGAGAGGCATTTTTCCACAATTTGCACAGAACAATAGTCTTTTCCTGCATCCCATCAGATTGTTTTTTGAAGAAAAAATGAATCCCCAGTGGGCCAAGAGAAGCAGCTTTATCGGACATCTCTGTTGTGTGCGTCAGATTTAGGGGCAAATTAGAAACAAGTGAATACAAATGTTCCGTTCCGAACTTTTATATACAAAAAACCCCCCCAATTAATTTCACTAAACATTTCTACATGATTAATTAATCAAAATTAATTAATTTAAGTCCAGAGATTTAAAAAAGTCAAAGTTTCCACAACCATTGATATCTTTCTGCTAGTGTTTTAATGTGTTTGGTCTACTGGGCAATACTTCATTTCCTAAAGAGAGAAGAAAAGTGCTCTCTAGATTTTCCAAAGATTTGAGTTCTGTCGTACTGTGTCCTCTTCTCAGCTCACCTCACTGACTTTCAATCTGAGTTGGTATGAGGATTGAGACAGCCACATGGGTTACTTTTCTGTGTTACAATTTTTATGTTAATTTGGTGTTTTTGATTACTCTTCTGGCAAAAGACCCACAGTTCATTATGCAATGCACAAAGTTCCCTAGGCTTACAAAACAGAAACAGTCCCACATCCTGCACCGTAAGTGCTTGATTACCCATGTATTCATCCTTTGTTGTTCCAAACATTCCTGGCCAAAAGCCCAAACCTAATCACATCTGACCAAATCTCAGTTATATTCGAGGGTGAGGATTACATTTATGTGTCAGACCTGGAGTTTCATGTCAGTGTAGACCTTCTCAGAGCTGAGCTCCACCTGCTTCTTGAACTGCTCCAGTGCCAAATCGGCCTGCTGGATCTGCTGTCTTTGGCTCTGTTTCGCCCTGTCCAGCTGGCTCTCCATCTCTCTTCAAAGCAAGCACGAGAACAAAGGAATAAATACACTTCATCCAGGCAAAGAATATCAGCTGCAGAAAAGAGGAGAGAGAAATAGTAAACTGCAGAATAGGCCGACTCCAGATCTCAAAAGTGTACAATCAATCATCATAAATTTGAATGTGTTCCTAAAGCTGTTGTCTTTGCAGAGGGTAGGATCCACTTCTCATGTTAAGGAACTCTGAAAAACCTTAATTATGCAGTTAAATATGAAGAAGGGGAGATTGTTATTCATTTTTGATGGACAATATAGTAATTAAATGTGTTAATATAAAACATATATATTATGTTTTATGTATATAGGGAATTTAGAGGCCATGGTCACACTAAACATACACTGACTTTTTAAGCTTTTATGATAAGCTTTTGCACAACATTCTGAAGAGGAAATTTCTTATCTAAACAGAATCCCAATTACTGGCTCAACCTGCTTCCACTTCAGTACTTAGTCGATCTTGCTTAGGAAAACAGTCTATCACGACTTCCCTCTATCATCTTGCCATGGGGGAGAAATCTTACAGTCCATTTAGAACATAAAAATCCTTAAGTTTCTTTCAAACGTAAAGAGGAAAATGTTTTCATAATTTGTTTTCTCTAATAGAAATCTGGAAAGTGCTTCTGCATTAAGCCCATTTGAGTCAACGCTCTGTAAAACCCCCTGTTATTGTGCTTACAGTGGCAATTCTTTTTGGTGCATGACTCCACCAACTTTATACATCAAAAATTGATATGATTTACCAAACTGGTGGAAATGAATTTCATTTAGTGGTGTCAAAATAAAAATGTAAAAGCTAAAAAGTCAAATTACTTGTTGCTGCACACAATCTTAACGATAAATTTTCTTTATCTCCATTTTTTGTTTAATTTGAAGTTTTACATAAATTCAATGTGAACTTAATAGGTAATACACGGAACCTAAGTTATCTTACAATTGTGCACTATAAATTTGTGTGTGTCCTCCATGGTGGTTTGTGATTACGGCTGCCAAATGTCAGGTCACAGAGGAGCAAGTAGAAGAGGATTGACAGGCATACTGAGGGGGACAGCAGCGTACCAAGACCTGTCAGAGTGCAGCCAGCATGCCCAGCCTCGACATCATATACAGAAGCAACTGAACAGCTGTCAAGCTTAACAACACAGGAGTGTGTGTGTGTGGAGGACAAGGTGGATGTCGAGGTGGATGGATGACAGAGGTAGATGCGAAGGTTGGAATGGAAGGGGTTTTTTTCTGTTTCCATTCTAACAACACCAACCTCCCTCCCACCACGGGTCGCGGGAGGCGAGTTTTTACTCTACCCCAACTGACATCGGGGCAAATGGCAGAGTGCACCCTTGACTGATCAGTCGGTCACAGAGCTAAAATACTCACATCTAGACCTATAGGCAATTCCAGCCCTTCAATTAACCTAAATTTCTGCTCAAATATTGAACCTTTCTGATGTGCTCCTAAAGTGCCACTTCTTGCAAATTCATGCAAAGTGAAATGCATCAAATTAATGGTGGCGAAACATTTTTACAAACCTGTAATCAACACGAACATCCATCAGTTTATGACCGTCACACAAAAAGTGCAGGGTGAACTCGTGCATTCACTTAGATTTAGACAGTAAAAAAACTACTTCTACTGAATCATGCATGTCAGAAAATTATGTGTGGCCGATTAATTGGTCTTCTTTGTATTTGAGATGTCCGCCACACCACTCTGGCAGAAACCTGCAATAAGCCTATTCAATCCAGTTTTACTAAAATAAAGCAGCAGATATGATGCACAACCGGCTCCCTGGAGTTGCAATCCCACAGATCCTCATTCTGATGCAAAAATATGTCAGCGTTACAGATAACACTGCATGACCAGTTTTGCATTCTTCCTTTTCTTTGTTTCGTGTTGTGAAATAAAGAACGGGACGTAACATGTGCCGGTCGTGTGTCAGTGCACTTTCTTCCCTGTTGTTGTAAGTGAGCACTCTAAAAAGGTGTGGATAATTATTCCCCCCTGGACAGCTGAACAACTAGGGGAAGGAATCCTGACCAGTGGGGGATCCATTTAAACCCATTAGAAGAACAGCCATTACAAAGACAGGGTATGAAATTTCAAGTGTGTGTGTGTGTATTTTCATGGAGTGTGTAAGGTTCAGTGTGTATTCAGACCCCTTAAATTCGTTCACTTTTTCAACATGTTATTGGGTTTTTATATCATTTGTAATATATCAACCAAATCAGAATTCCAATTATAAATTATAAAGTGAAAGGAAAATGTTAGACAGTTTTAACTTTTTTTTTTCTTTTTACAAATACACACCCAAATAGTGTGGTGTAAAGTATTCAGCCGACTTTACCTTTAATTCCACTGTATGTAACCCAGTGCAAGAAATTCCAAACCGGATTGATTCAGAAGATTTCCACCTCACAGATATGCGTGGTGGAGAAGTAACACTGCTCATCAACCTGAACACACTATCTCTACAGTGAAACATGGCAGTGGCAGCATCATGCTGTAGGGACACTTTTCATCCGCAAGGTGACCATCAATCCAGAAATGGATGGAGTTAAAAATAGAAGAAAATTTCTGTGAAGCTGCACAAGGTTTAAGATCAAAGATGAGGTTCATCTTTCAGCAGGACAGCCCTAAACATAAAGCCCAGGATACAAGGGAATGGCTCGACCAAAGAATAGTGAACCCAGACCTGAAAGCAATTAAGAATTTGCAGCAAGACTTAAAAATTCATCCTCACTGCCACTTTCCATCCAATCTGACAGAGCTTGCGTTATTTTTGAACCGACCCCAAGAGACTTGCAATTGTAATTGTTGTGAAAGATGGGTCTTCAAAGGATTGACTTGAGGGGGCTGAACACAGATCCACGCCACACTTCGGTAAACCTTTAGTAGACTATTTTGTAGAGTAAGACTGTGATTGTGATGGGAAAACACAGAAGACTTTAACGAGTGTGGATACTTTTGCATTCAAACTATGTAGGGACGTCCAACGCTTTTGCTTTTATGTGTGCATAACCATTTGCAAATTTTCAGTTTTTAAAGAGAAGAATGTTTCCCAAAATTAAAAGCAATAAAGAAAACTAGAAGAGCAACAGCAGAAGGCAAAGAACAAAACAGCCCAAGAACAAAAGCAGTGGATACAGAAAGGAATGTTCAGGGTTTCTCTCCTCTTTAAAGTGTTCTGTCTCCTAGTAATTTTGGTTTCTCTCATGTTGGACATCAAACAACAAAGAGGCATTTTTTTTCTGTTCCCAATTCTGTGTACTCTGTAATTATTAATCAAACTCGCTGCATGACTGCCTCTCGGACTCAGTTGAACACAAAATAATTTGTGGAAAGAAGCTAAGAAGGAATAAGAAAGGAGAACAGGAAACGGAGAGCATGTCACAGAAATAGCTAACTTCCAAAGAAGAGCAAAAAAAAAAAAAAGGATTTGAACGTATGCTTCACTTGAGAGAGGAGAGGGAATTCCTGCGGGTGTATGTGTGTGTGCACGTAGGCGAGCACGGGCCTTTGTTCATGAGGCACAGTCCCAAACTCTCTCTGCGACTGACAATGCAACTCAAAGAAAGCACTACGGCTGTATTGGAACTAGCTGCTGGGCTTACACCTCCAAGGATACAAGAGGAAAAAAGGAGGGAAAAATCCACCAGAGCTAACTTTTAAATGAAACTAACTGTACGAGGATGTAAAGGAGGTCAAGAATAACTGTGTGTGAGAATGTGTGTGGTCACTAGAGTGGCAGACAGCGTGTCACCATCAATAACAGAGCAGAGAGATGAGAAGAAGGAGGGAAAAAAAGGGAGTCAGGGTGGCCTGGCAAGGAGAAGTGGAGAAGCAAAGGAAAAGCAAAGGAGAGGAATGCCAACGCCAGGGCGGCCTGTCGGCTTTAAATGGATATCTGGTCAGAAAAGTGGAAGGAGAAGAGGCTCAAATTAAAGATGTGCCTTCTCTAAAGAGGAAGTCTTCTCATCCCTCAATCCTCGGCGGCTGTTTTAAAGAAGGAAAACTGAGCGGGGAGGACCGGGGGAGGGTTAGTAGTTTCTGCCATTCAGTCGCCCAGCCGACAGGAATGTGGTCATTTTCCGGGCTGCTCTAACCACACAATGCCACATGCTGCCTTTGTTATTGTATGACACGTGGTTGATACACAGGGAAGTCATGCACACAGTCAGCAACAAATATTTGTTCCCTATATGTTTTCACTTAAAATATCCAATAAGCAATAAGAGTTCCCATGGCTTTTTTCACGGCTTTTTTAAAATAATAAAGACAAATGTTCACCATGAATTTATGGGACACATTTATACAGAATGTCGGAATTTCAGTAGATATGGAAACTGTGAAAACTAGAAATACTAAGTGACAAAAAAAGATTAAATAAGTAAAGTAAGAGATGGAAGAAAGTGCGCATATTTAAGAAAAGAACTGTATAATAAAGGAAAAACACAAGAATTCAGATCAGTCTGTAGGAAGGAAACATTACAGGGAAGGAAAAACATATTGAGACAAATCAAAAGCAAAGGAAAGACAAGTGAAAGAAACTGTAGGAAAAAATTAAAGAAGAACACAAGAGAAGATAAAATGCAAGCAAGGACGGAACAAACGAAACATGGAAGAATGCAAGGAAAAATAGGCGACAGAAAAGGGAAACATAGAAGGACACAAAAAAGGAAGGAAGGACACAAGAAAAAATGAAGTCGGATAAAGAAAATTAATAAACAAGGAGAGATGGATGGAATTCGCGTAAAGGGAAAGTGGTATGAAAAATGAGAGGACAGAGGGACAGAAAGAAAGATGGAAGAACTGACAGAAAAAAACAAAGAACAAAGGATGGGGATGCAGAAGGAAGGGAAAAAAAGGACATAATAAAGAAGATAAGAAAGGAGAACATGATATTTAACCAAATAAAGTTGAGAAATGCAAATGTAATTAAATTCTGCTTTTTCCCCTTTACAGACCAGGAAGATAGTGAAATATGACTCCGTACCTTTACAATATTTACAGGAACCCCATAGATATGCAATTATTACATGAGTACACAATGAAGAACCTCATAGCTTATGCAAATGTTCTTTCTTTCCCATCTGAGCTGAGTGTTTAGGAATTGTATGGAGTAATGTGGGTGGAGCAGCACATAGAAACAACTGGCAAACAGACCTGAATGTAAGCTTCCATATGGATGCCTCTGGTCTGTAGAATCAAAAGAGCCAGAGTGTATGCATACATTGAATGTGTGGTGTGTAAATGTGTGTGTAAGTGCATGCAAGAGCCGGGCATCTGCGTTTGTGAGCTCATCCAAACGGAATGATAACGAATCCACAGACACATCAAAGAGGCCCTGAAAAAAGAGGGAGAACATAAAAAGAGAGAAAATGCAAAACTGAAATATACAGCGCCCTCTGAAGAAAAAATAAAACAGGCTTCGTTTTCATCCCCATCCCCAGAGAACGGGAGAGACAGAGAGAGGGGGAGAGGAGGGAAAAAAAGGAGACTGAAACAAGCAGAGAATGAGAGACAGACCACAAATAAGTGAACACAAAAGAGAGACAACGCAAGGGCGAGAAAATATTAAAGGCAGAACGAGTTGAAAAGGCTGCGCGGAAAAGGAGAGCATCATTGAGCTGGATGGCTTTAAAGCTGCCAACAAATGTGGCCGGTTTGTTGAAAGCAGAGCACTGAAATAAAATGACTACAATGTGTAAGACGAATGAGGTTCTTATTATCCTTCATCAAGAGAAACATCAGTGGGCATAAGTTGTCATCTGTGTGCTTGAATGGAGCGGCTTGCTAGTGTTCCTGCCAGGATTTCTTAAACTTAGTTTAAGCTATTCTTTGACAACCATTCACAATGAAAGCTAAAGCAAATAACTTATTACAGCGAATTAAAAGAAACTGATGCAAACTGTATTTTATTTTTTATTAGTCCCATGTTGATGACTAACGTGGTGTATTTTTGGTTTTTCTGTCTTGTCTGACAGCAAAATGACACGTGCAGACATCGCGTTAACTTCTGGGCACCTGACGTTTTATATCTCAAACCTTTCTCCATCTAGGAGCGGAGATATATTTAAGACCAAAGAAAATATGGTTTCAGACTGGATCCAAATGCAGGTCAAAAATAGCACATGTTGAAATCTGGGGGAGTTGCAGAGGGAGAAAGGGCTTTACTCAAACACTGGTGGATGTGACAGATGACATTTCAATTCATCTTTGGAAAGCGTCTCTTTAGGATCCGGCGCTCTGCCACAGAGACTGAAAATGAAACCAGTGTTTTACATTGTGAATGTTTCCCAAAAAAGAGGGGGAATAAGAGGAATCTTGAGTACTTTGATGCTGAATTCCTGCATCTTTCGACAAGTCAAATTCAAGCACTTTTCATCCATTTTTTAGGTCACTTTTTTGATGATTTCGATTGCTAGAATCACGTTACCATACAGTCACTTTACTTTAAACATTTAACCGCAAACTTAAATTCTCACAATATATTGATTCACTAGATACGGAGTGATGCGAGTTAAGCATTTGTCTGTCATTTTTGATAATTATATCTTGAATCTCATAAAAAAGCAAAATTATGTTTTACCACTGAAACAAAAAAAAAAAGAAATAAATGTTTTCCAATACGATACAATCTTGTATTGTTGGGGCTGTTATCGCTCATCTGGCAAAGATACTTTTAGTGCTGTGTGAAATAGAATACTCCAGGGACGATAGCAGCAGCAGTAACTCATCATATTCCTCACTCCTCTCTCCCTCATCTGTCATTACAATGCTTCAGCCACTCTCTGTGACCTTCAGCAGCTTGGCCACTGCCATCTCTACCAGGATGAATCCATTGTTGGCATGCAGACGGGAAATTTTTGGCTCTTTTTATACTGCAGATGTCAGAAGACGTAGCATGCATTTATATTCAAGTGTATTTAATTCTATATATGCTTACATACAGAACAAGTAGAAATAGTCTATGTGTTTAAATATCATTGACACATATTTGCACAGACATGCTTATTTTGATTATGTTTATGTTTAAATTGAATTCAGGTTTTTATAGAAAACACAGATCCCAAAAAATATCACCTAGGAGACAGAAACCTATACTAAAGTGTTTCCTTTTTTCTGTATTAAACCTTACATAATTGCCTTATATGACCATTTTTAGAAATATATATCATTAGCTGTTGGGAGCTGAACAAGATAAATAAGAGTAGAAATATAAATGTCTTTCTTTTCCTGTCTTTTTTCCATAATTATGTGGAAAATATCACATGCAAAGCACAATCCTTTGTGCACTGAGTAGGATAAGCAGGAGACCTTTAAATTCCTGGTTGGATGTAATTAAGTAGACAAAGATCTACTTTCAGGGAGCAACAATAAGATTTCCATTCCATTCCCAGAAAAAAGCAACTTTTTGAAGAAAGACTGAAATGTAAAATGCATTACACTTAAGCTACCAGTTCTGTTACCATAAACAGGTCTATGGATCACTGATAATTGTTATTTACTCATCAAAAATATTGCTGATAAAGGAGACTTTTCCCACCATAAAGCCCAGTGAAGGAACTCAGAAATTTCCTTTTTCAGCTTTCTGGTATTGAACTGATGTTTAACCCATCCCCAAAATCTCTTTTCATGCAGTTGCCAAGGGAAAAACTATTGAGCTCTGGATAACCTTTTTATTATTCAGGATCCATACCTCCACCTCCACCTGCACCTGCACATGAACATTAACTGGGGTTGCTTAGATACTTCTGATCGCTGGCTGGACCAGAGCTTTGCTCGATTCTTGTTGGCATGCTGAGAACAATGAGTCCACTTCAAAGAGAAGCACACACACATACACACACCCACGCAATCACAGGTGCATGATAAGTTTGCAAGTGGAAAATAAAATAGTTTTATATTATATATTTTTTTAAGGGTTACACTTGGCAGACACAGTTTTTGTTGAGGTGCCAAGTGACAGAAAGGAAAACATGAAAACAATGGAGAATTTGAAGAAGAATGGAACTAAAATGAATACAGCTGTTTTTCCCTATTTTTAATCAGACGGGTGGCTTTCCGGAGTTGTGAAAACTGGGGTTTTGAGGTCGTTGTTGCAAAAAGTGGCAAGATGCTCCCCCTCTTTATAGACGACCTTCCCTCTCTCTGTGGTGCACCTCTCCATCTCTATGCTAATGCCCTGTAATGATCTAAGGCGCACCGAGGTGAAGGAAGTGGAGAGAAACTTCTTTGTTGTTGTTGTTGCCATAGTAACAAAGACTTGGCATAAATCTGATGCAGCAGTGCCTATTTGCACTGCAAGACAAGGTGCTGTTCTCGTCATAATAATGACATATATACATATAAAAAAAACTGTGAACTGGTTGTGTTTATGAATTCAACAGCAGCATAGATGTGAGAGAAAACACATGCCACACAGTACCTGGCAGATAGAAAGCATCTTGAGCGGCTCAATTTAATTTTATCATCCATCCTCATACTCACACACACGCGCACTAACATGCTCACACACACCTGCGTGCAGTCTTGCTTTGACTTTGAAGTTCCTCTGGATCGCCTTTAAAGGCCTTCAGTGTTGCCAGGGCAGCAGGCAGGTAGAGGACATCAGACTGCTTGGTGTGTGGGTGAGCGTGTGTGCATGTGTGTGTCTCTGTGGAGGCCGAGTACTTAATTAGCAAAGAGCCCGGCGGGCCGGTTGCCGTTTCTCAGTGTTTAGCTCTAAACGAGGAAATGACTGGCTCGTTACTGATGCTAACAACGGGAGTAATTTATGCACCAACTGATCTGTCTGCTGTATTAAAGCCTTTTTTTTCCTACTTGCCGCGTCGGCTTGACAGCGACAAGCAAACAATAGGCAGGCAGAGCGAATAATGTCCTCTTGTTTTGTTCCCACTATATTCTAAATACAACAGCGCTAAAAAGTCATTCGTTAAATAGAACGAATGACGGAAACCCACAGAAACAGTGAAATTAGGTATGCCTTAAACCAACAGGTAATTTAATCACAAACAATAATTAAGTGCTTAATTTATTAAGACATCGCAACTAAAGCCTTCCTACGGTGGATGACGGTACGGAGCAGCACAGGCTGCACCGTGGGTTGAGCTGTTGTTGTGTTCAATTGTGCAGAACATATTCTGAGTTTGGCAAGGGAACTGTAATCTGTTGCTGTCAGAGGTACATGGTTCTGAAGGGGTGAGGAGGATGTTCTGATTGGCTGGGAAGTTTAGTCTTTAGGCAAAGGGTTCATACAGTGGTAGGGAAAGTATTTACACCCCTTTGAACTTCACTGACTATAGCCCAATTGTTAAGCTGAAATGCATTTTTTATGTATATCAAAAGTGTGGAGCCCCTTTGAATTTGATATCTCTCAAAAGTGTAAATTAACAGATTCCTTTGAAAAGTCAGCTAAATAAGGGCTTGAATTAACTAATAGGAAAAAGGGTGATTATATAATGGTATAGCATTGTGTATGTTAACAAGCCTCGCTGCTCTGACATCGACACTCTGTCATGCACTCCAATGGCATTTTTAAGAATAATGACACTTCAGCGAAGATATGACACACAGTATAAAAATACAACAGCATCCAAATCTCAGATATTTTCTTTGAGGTAGTCGCAAGAACTCACACTTTTAAATGTGGTGGTTTAGCGTTCAGTAAAGGTTTCACAAGACAAAAAAAAAAAAGAAGAAAGTAGATAAGAAAGAAGAGACAGATTTGAATCGGGTAGGATACACACTGGTAGCTAGTCCAACCCTGGGACGTGCAGAACAAACAACCATACACACACACACACGCATGCATGCACATGCACGAGGGGCGTAGCTCGTTACCAGGTTACAAGAGGAAGCTGAATTTGACTCTCTTTACATTTCTATAACTTAAAAAATAAGAAGCTATAAATAAAACAACTCTGTCATTATAACCATAAACAAGTTTGCCTTGTATTTTTTCCCCCAAATGATAGCAATGCATCTACGATTACTAGCTGGGTTTAATACAATCACTCACAAGTAAAGGTCTGATGTGAAACACTTTCAAAGCCCTCAGATGTGGCAGTTCAACTCTGTTATATAAAAAGATCAAAGGATTGGCTTGTTAAAGCCATACTCCACCTTAAATCAAAATTCATACCCACTGTTCTCATGATCAAAGACTCAAGTCAAGAGATATAAACAACTCTCTAATAAAGGCAGAATTCAGAAAGTTAAGGCTAAAATGTGTGATGTAACTCTGAAATAAATGGCATACTTTATGGACTTTATGTACGTTTCAGAACCTATCACCAAAGTTAACATGCTTTGGTGATGTTGGATTATGATACGAATGGTTAAATATTGCATTGGACACACCCACAAACACATTCACACATGCATATTAACCAACTATTTCTCTGACTGCTTTCATTTCTTTCAGTCATTTGCTTAACGGTGTTCACGGTGTTTTGACCACCACAGTATGTCAAAAATTTGGCTAACTCATAAAATGTCTTGTGAAACTTTTTTTGTTTTGTTTTTAAGCATATTTGAATGCTGCAAATGCATCCCTAAAAAGTACAGTTATTTTGATTATATAATTCAAAACATTTTAACTCATGCACATTCTTCACACACAGAGTAATATATTGCTAATGTTGATTGGTTTTGATTTATTTTACTGATTTTGTTTGGTTAAAGAGTGCTGTCTCCAAGCATTTGAAAAAAAAATTAGGTGGAAGGAAAATGTGTGGTAGAACAAGACACACGATCAGGTCAAAGGCCAGGATTATAGTGACCTGGGTTTCATTAACACCAAAGCAGACTGACTGCCTCTGTACCACACTGCAATGATGGATAATTGGTCCAAAAGGAAGCCCTACAAAGTATTGGTACAAGTTGTGCTTCTGTGTTATATATCCCTTTTTTATTGGTCGTAGTACAATTTAAAATTTTTTGAGAAAGTGAATTTAGGCTTTTAATTAACTGCAAGTCAGAATCATCTAAATGAACCAAAAACAAACTAAAACAAAATCTGAAATTAATCTTTTTCTTCTGGATACATTCTTATTTATTAAGATGGACCTAAATTTTGCTCAAGTTTAGCACCGACTATGTTACTGAATATAAGCAACAGATAACACTTCTTTTCTGCTGTACCTTAGTGCATCTTCTAGTTTGGCTATCTTCCTCTTGGCCTCAATTTTCTCCCTCTCAGCCTCACTGTGAACTGCCAACACCTGAAAGACAGAGAGAAAAAGTGGGACAGAGATAGAGGTTCAAGCGAGTGCAAAAGCAAGACACCATCAAACATCACGCAGGAAATCCTCTGCTGCCTATGTGACCCTCTGCATACGCTCTCGTCTCTTCTCCCTATCACCCCATCAAAAGTACCGTCTGGCTGCTCACAGCGTCTCACACTTTGGATCTATGGCAGCCATATGGGCCGTTCTAATAGCCAGATACTGAATCATGGCAGCCCACACAGCACTCCAAAGAAGCTTAAATCAGAATCTTTACAGAAGAAACCAAAAAAAGTAAAATAAACTATTCTGTAACACTTTTCAAGTCGGAGTCCTGAAACCTGGGACAAGTTAAAGGAAAGGCAGAAGACTTGCTGTCTGATTAAAGGAAAAGAATACGAAGCAGACATCAAAAACTAAACTTCTGAGAGGCCTAATTAAATATCTCCCTGACCCTGAATAAAGAGTACAAAGGCCTGCTAAGTTTTTGCAGGTGTATCAGTCAAAGGGCCCCACGTATGCTGGTCTGCCACCAATACAAACTTTTCAGAAATGGCACTTTGAAGATGACCCAGGTGCAGCACAGACTTCAACCAAGAAGTCTGGCCTCCACCGGTCTGGTCCAGCTCAGAGTAATTAACAATGATCCACGGACTCTGTGCTTTATGGCTGCACTCTGACATTGAAGTGGGCTTCAAAAGTAGAAAGCACGAGCAATTAGGTGTAGGTCTGGGCACACTTAAGGGACGGTTTATCCCTCAGAAAATGCTGCATGTCATCTTTTGCAATGCAATCTTTAAGACTTTGCTTCCAATTCCGAACTATTTTATACTATACTTTGAACACTACTTGTAAATAGAACCTCTATGCATCTTCCTGTTTATCATAAAGCGGAGCGCATTCCTCCAGCTGAAGAATTCAACAAACCCTCCATGTTTATAATTGTGACTGTTGAAGTGGAATTATAGCTGATCCCTCTTTAAAAACACTTACTGCCTATTTTATTAGCTCAAACAGCAAATATATATAAAACCTCTCGCCTGTGATCAGTTTTCAAGCATTATTTTCATACGATGACACTAAAGCAGCGAGGAAGATGGCCCAACCTTTTTTTCACAGCAAGTCTGCAGCTCATCTTTCTCTTGCTGGAACTTCATCTCTTGATCCTGAAGGGAAGCCAAGTTTTAAATAACATGGTGCAACAGATAATCCAACATTAATGCTACACAGACAAAAGAAAAACTGTGATGCGTTTAAGTTGATATTAAGCCCCCTAATACCCTTGTTAAGCTTACTCTGACTTGTTGTTGTCTTCTATACTCGCTTTCCTGAAGCTGCTGCTTGAACTGAGCCACAGTCTTCTCTAAGTTCTCTATCACCTCTGATGCCTGCAAGACATGTTCTTTTTTTATGACAATGATCTGTGAGCCCTACATTTATAGAGAGGACATGCTGTGGTAATATAAACCTTGGCAGCAGACAGAGCGTGTTCCTGATGTAGGTGGCTCATGTCTGTCTCGTGTTTGGCCAGGAGATTCATCACTTTCTCCTCGTGTTGCTCGCTCTGTTGTTCTTTCTCCTTCTGAAGCATCATCATCCTGCACACATTCAAAAGCTTGGTTAAAACAACCTTGGCGAGTTATTTTCTAAAACATCAATCTGCTCCTTTTCAAAGAGTGAAACTAAACAGTGAGATGAGTCATTAACAACCCACTGGATTGCATTCTCCCTGAGAAAATCTGAATATGACTCAAGAAGACTTTCAAATAGAATATTTTATTAATGCTGTTATAGAAAACCCCATTAAAGCCATTAGTACTGCCGCCACAGTACCATGAGTCTGTCCATACTACCGTACTTTATTTTATCGCAATTTTACATGTTAGAAAAACACAAAGTTGTGCATGACTGTGAAGTGAAAGGAAAAAGATACCAGACATAAACGTACAGCCAGAGCAACAATGTAATGGTCATGTGTTAGAATGTCCTAGTTCAAGTAAAAGCCAAAATCCAAACGGAAGTCTGAAAAATCTAAAAACTGTTTCACAGGTGCTTCCCAGCCAATCCGATCGAGCTTGAGAAACGCTGAAAAGAAGAACGTGCAAATATTTCAGTCTCTAGAGTCTACATGTTTAAAACCTAACAAAGGTGCTTCTACAGATCATGGTTATTTGCATTCACAAGTATTTACTCTAAGGGGCTGACTACAAATGAGATTTTCAACAATTTTACACATCTTAAAAATCCCAATAAAATGCACAGAATTTTGGCATAATGTTGCAAAATACCGTTTGTTTGTCTCTTGCAATTCGGCACCAAGGGACGCGACGTGGATCTCCAGTCGGGCCTTCTCCTGTGTCACCTTCCTGCGCAAGTCGTTGGCCTTCTCCAACTCCACCGACTGTTGCTTCACACGCAGCTCCATCTCATGCATTATTTTTTCCTGGCCCACAAACATGCAAGAAAATTGAGTCAAGTCAAATAACACGTCAGCCAACAAGGGTGGCAGCATGAGATAATGTCAACAAAGATGATCAGTACGCTCCCCAAATCAGACACAGAAATCCGAACTCCTCCATTCCAAAGAAGGAACATTCCTTTTCTGAGAACCGTAAAAAAGTGATTAATATCATAAATTAAATTACTCATTTTTACATTAGGGTTTTTTTCCAGTCTTGCTCAGGATTTGAATAAAGTCAGTCTTACGTAGCCGTTTCCAATAAAAAGAACTACTGTCCTTCAGCTTGCACGTGTGTCTCTACATGCAGGTATGAAAAAGCATGGAATGCGGCGTGAGCCTGGTTGATAAAGGCGATGATGGGGCGCGGATAAGAGATGGAGAGTGCGAGCTGATCCACATGCTGACAGGGGATGGCGATGACAGGAGGAGGGGCAGTGCCCCTCGTAGGTTGGTGATAGAGATTCTTTTCTTTGTGTCAATGAGGACGGGTGTTAAAAAGAGGAACAAGGGGCCTGTGTTGTGCTTTGGCCGCGTGCTGACACTTAGCTCCCTGGCAGTAGATAAGAGGGAGATGCGTCTGCACATCGAGGCTTGACTGGGCGCACCTGGACACACTCGGCGAGTGCAAATTAAGTCCAGTAATTAAGTGTTTGAGAAGGAGAATTACTTGGTGTGAAGTGCAGGCTATGTAAGCTGCTTCAATCGCTCCCGCTGCCTTTCACAGATTTAGTGATACAGTCTTTGAAGTTTCAGCAGAAAAAGCCATTTATAGTGATGGACATACCCTCACAGTTTTTGTATCAGAACTGAGGCCAACAACTGGAAGGCAGCCTGCATCAACAGCCATCTCCAGAGGTTTATCAGGCTGTGTGCATGAATGTATAATGTGGATCAAACTCCAGTGTCCGAGTAGGAGAAACAAACCAAAGGACCACAGAGCATTGAAGAATAACAGCAGGTGAGAAACTGCTGCTTAGAGTCGATTTCTGTTGGAGGAATTAGCTGTAAGACACTTTCAGAATGAATTCTGCTTAAAGGAAGAGGCACAGAAATTCTGCAGTGAATCCAGCAAAGAGAAAAGTTCTGCTTTATATGGTCAGAGTCGACCAGCACAACACGCTTGCAAAGTTTTAATCAGCTTATTATATTAGGTGTTGGATTCATAAATGTAGAACCTTTTCATATTTTACAATTTACAGCTGCCATTTACAACTTCAATTCATTTTATGGCCTTTTACTTGTAAAGTATAAGAAAAGAAAGTAGGACAAAATATCTGAAAAGAGTGGCTTGTCTCTGTATTTAGGTCCCCTCAGAATACTTTGTTTGTAGACCCATGTGTCGCTCCAGTTACAGGCTCAAGTTTTTCGGAATATGTATCAACTTGCTTTGTACATCTGGAAACTTTTCAAATTTTTATCTTTTCTTCTCAAGGTCTCTCGGATTAGACAGAACGTATCCGTAAACAATCCTTTTGATGTCTTGCCATATATGCCACATATTCTAAATTAGATTTAGGTCTGGGCTTTGACTGGGTCATTATGAAACATGAATATGCTTTTGTGTAACTCACTTCACTATAGATCTGGATGAATGTTTGACATGTTTTGTCCCATTAGAGGGTGAAGCTCTGTCCAAGTTTCTCTATAGTACTCCTCTCAGCATGAGCAAGATATCACTATGGGAATGCTGTATTCAAAATGAAATGGAGTGTTTGTTTTCTGCCTCTTAATTAATTTTGGTCACATTTGAACAGAGCCTCTTCTTTTACGTTTACTGTTTCCCATACATGAACAGTTCACAAGGTTTTCCACTTAGTGCATTAGCAATAGCTGTCCTGTCAGCAGATTCTCCCACCTGAGCAGCGAGTTTCTGCAGCTCTTCCAGAGTCTTGTGAGCTTCTCTGCTCACTTCTCTGAATATTTTGAAGAAATTAAGGTCTAAATGTTTAGTGATTTATGTTGGATAAAATTCCAATCCAGTGCATGCTCTTTAAAAGAGAATAACTCATTAAAAATAAATTCCCCATTTTGTCCTCTTTATGATGTCAGGTAAAAGCAATTAAAAATTTATTTCTTTCTTTCAAGCATATTTTACAAAGCCAGATCATGTGATTAGGAAAAAAAAATAAGTTGTGTCAGATCTGTATTAAGATTATCAGCTAAATGACAATCAACTAGGAGAAGTTTAAATGTTTTTGCAGAATATTCTTCAAGTCATTTACAAGAATTAATCAGAGAAGAAACAAGGATGGTTACTCAGGAGCCACGGCTCAGGAGAGAGAATCGGTCGACAGGTTATCTTGCACTGTGTAAATTTGACCTTGTTGAAGGTGGAGCAAGAATAAAGCCAATATTGAAAGAAAGTCATAAAAAGTCCTGTTTGCAATTAGCCGCAAGCTAAGTAGGTGTCACGGCAAGCATGTGAAGGATGATGTTTTAACCTCAATCCCCCAGAAAAACAGATCCATTTGTCTTACATGCAAAATGTTATTTGTGTGGGGAAACGAACAGAGCACATGACCCTGCATACCCCTCAAGAATAATGTGCAAAAATATCGGTCTCTAAATGTGCTGAACACAATATTTCTTCCAGTTGGCACAAAGTATTGTTTCATTGAAGCCGCAATAGAAATGTAGCTTTTTATTACCAGTAGTAAAACATGTTGAAAACCATGCATCAAAGTCTGTGACTTTAAATCCACACCGAAGGCTTGTGGTTGCAATGTGACAAAACATAAAAAACTCCAATGAGTAAGAATAATCCTGCAAGGCACTGTGTTTAGAAAACTGTTCATCTCAAAAGTTGGATTGATATTGACTGTTTTGGTCATCATTAGTCATTACGTCTGAGAATCACGGCGGGTTTGAAGTTTCATCCACAAAACTGTTTCCTCTCAGAGGCATCTAAATGGCCACCAGACGCCTAATTGTCCCGGACGCTAAAGTCTACCCCTAGGAGGGGCTGCAGCAAGTCAAAGTCCACTTTAATAATACCACCCTCACTATGTCTGAAGATCAAGCCAACCACATGGCAGGAAGGCAACTAATTTTCAGTGACAAAGAGCTCTTTTTATTCTCTTGGATCTTGTCTGTCCTTAATTATTAAAAAAAGTGCCTTACCATGGGCTCCATCTAGTGTTTGATGCCTCTGAAATGTCAGCCTGTTGATAGATTAAGGCCAGAAGCGATGCATGTGCGTGGCTGATATGTAAAGAAATCCCAGAATGCTGATAACATTAAACCTATATAACATGTAAAAGCGCTACAAAATACTTTTTAACAGCAACTCAATTAACTGTCTTCCTGTGTTGATGCGCCCTGCTAATAAAATGTGCACAATCCCATTTGACACCACCGTCTTTTTTATAACATCAAAGACCCAGCAGCTTTGGAAGGTGTGTGTGAATGTGAGTGTGCACATCTTTGAGGACGATCTTAGCACTGAGTAAGATTTAATATGGACTAAGATCAAAGACATTTAAAGAGATGACAGACATGCAATATTGCAGTCACTCCCACCCAGATGTTAAAGGATGCCTCCTTTCATTCAAGATTTGGAATGGAGAAGCTGGATGTTTTATTATTAGATTTGTGACTGATATATACATGTAGAGCTAAACAAAGCCTGGGATTTAACCACTAATATTAAATCCTCCTCCTGTTCCTGTAGAAGTTGGGGTATTCAGTCTAAGAACAACTGTAGCTTTAAAAAACCTACACTCATAATTATGGATTATTGTAGTCAACTTTATGATCTATGCAGTACTAAGCTATTGTAGACAAAATACATACCTCAGTAATAGTTATTTTATTCAAGTACCTCCTTTGGAGGTCTTCTATATAATTTTAAGTCCAGCAATATATTTGTTTAACAAAAAAAACACAACTAAAACAAAGAGCTATTTTTAATAAGAAAAGAACAAATTATTTTCTTCTTATCCAGACGAGCAGGAGAGATGAGCTATAGAAATTCATCTTATCTACTGGTTAAATTTAATGGAACATTGCTGATTTAAAGTCGCCTAAGGCCATTTGAATGTGATCAAGAATGCAAGAAAACACATTGCATGCATGGTCTGTGGTGAAATTCCTATGCCACTTATTGACCTGCTATTTGCATATGGCAGCCTTCAAATTCCTGCAGGCTGATCAACAAATAAACCGACAAAGCTGGGCAGCAGTGAGAAGCTGCTTTAGAAAACTTTGCCCCCTTTATAAATGAAGTCATCATTTGAAAGTTGTTTTTATATGCACTCATATAAATTGTCTCTATGTGATACTTTTTTATGGTCTTAAACAGTAGACCAAAGAGGCAAAATTAGAACTAATCTTCAACAGGACACGGATGCCTCAATGCACAGTACATAGTTCTTACATGTAAAACCTTATAATATTCTATCGCTTCATTAAACTACTTCAACATGACTTTTATAACACGTACAGTGGCCTGACAACGAGTGTTGTGCTCAGACTCCATCTTAGCAAGCCGACGGTTGGTGTCGTCCAGCAGTTCCTGGATGTTGTCGGTGTGTTTCCTCTGCATTTCAAACTTCTCCTGCTCCATCTCTGCTATAGTTGCATGTAACTGAAAAGGCAGAGAAAAGCTACAGATTAGACACTGATCTACTTTATTGGCACCGAGTTTAGATCAGTTGTCCCTGTAGACATAACTTATCCTAGAGAGACAATAAGGAACTATTTGTTCCCACTATGGAGGGACTGCAAAGTATCTATGAAAGTTCCCTGAAACTGGCACCATTTTTCCTCCGACAGTAATGAACACATGCATCTTCTTCTGCTGGTGAAGGAGATGCTTCTCTTCACCAGAAGAATTAATCTGAATGAAGATGGAGCCAGACACGATCCTGGAAGGCTTGGAAAGACTTGAAATCTAAACAATGGCTGAAGTTCCAGAAAAACCTACATCCTAAACATGAAGATAGAACTATAATGGAATGGTTCTGATCAAAGCACATTCATGTGCTACTGTGGTCCAGTCAAATTAAAGCAAATCCGATGTAAAATCTGTGGCAGGACTTGAACATTGTTCAAGCGTATGTATCAGTATGAAGGAAAGTTTGACAGTTATATTATGAATAAGAATGAAAAAAAAAAAAAAACAGAAATGTGCAAAACTGGTACAATTATAATCCAAAAGACTGGCAGCTGCAATTGCATTGAAAGTACTGACTCAAAGGAACACATTAAAAATCTCTAATACTGTGAACCACTTTTCTCCTACTTCACAAATATTTGTGTGGTTCTATCACATACAATCCCTTTAGATTACAAAATGTGAAAAGCTTAAGGGTATAAAAAAAATTGTAAATACTTCAGATAAAAAGGCTCAGGTGTAAGCAATTTGTATAATACTGCTGGAATATCACCAAAAAGTCTGATTTTTAATCATTCTTAACATTCTGCATATTTAAAGACAGTCAGTAACTCAGGAGAAATTAGTGAATCAATATTCTGACTGGACCTCTAAGCCTTCACTGAAAGCCCAAAGGAAGATAATCAGAAGAAAGAAATGAATCTGTTTTCTCAACCAGTACAGCCTGGCTCCTTGCAGAGAGGTCTCCCGCTAACCCATAGCTTCCCTCTGGCTTAAGGTGGCTTATGCAGCACACGACTGCAGAGTATCCCACCTTTTTCTCCCACTCGTTTTTTATAGAGTCAGCACTCTGATCGGCAAGCTTCTTCAGCTCCGCTATCTGCTTCTCTTTGCTCTCACTGATGATCTGGGATTCACGCAGAACGCTTTGAACTGTGGGAGAGTTTGGACACAAACAGACAAAATGGGAGTCAGGTCTTTCCTCTAAGGGGCGGAGGTTGGGGGAAGAGAAATCAAGGATGTAAACAGAAATCTACCTGAAGGCATTGATTGTGTTGGTACATGAAATTAAATCAAATGCTTTTAGGTAACAGAAAACACAAAGGAAACAAAAGTAAGAAATGATTGCTACACTCTTGGTGAAAAAAGGCAAAAATGATTTGCTTAGACTGCACAAACTGAACAGCACAGCTGGAGAACATCACTCTGCACCAGCATGCTCTCCTGTGGGATAGTACCTTTCTAGGCTTTTTACTCTGAGTGTTCAGAGACACTACTGTAAACATCCTTCCAGTTCGCCCTGCAATCATGTCACCTCTCACCTTTCTTTTCAAGCTTACGGCTCATCTCCTCAGATTCCTTCTGCTTAACTCTGTACACACTCTTTATCTCTTCAATCTCCAGATTTTTTCGGTCCAGAATCTACAGAGTGTGAGAAGAAAAGGACTGTTTTCAGCGCCATACAGATACTGTGCTAGCATGAAAGTGTGTTTTTTTATCTATAATCTCTGTCATGGCCATATTGAAGTATGTTAAATCTTATAGGAATTAAGACACATTAATTGACATTTTTGCATACAAAACTAAGAAATAATAACAATTATAATTCTTAAACAGAATATTCAGTATGTCAGTACCCAAACAGTGTTTTTGGCAAAACATAGCAACATATAAGAGAGATTCGCAACTGCTTAAATCAACATTTTCCATCCCTTTTAGCCATTTACAAAATCATAAATCACTGGAAAAGAGTTTCTAAATCTATAAATGCATGTCTTAGTGCAAACTGCCAAAGACAGAGAAAGGATTCATAATGATTCATTCCAAGTGATTAGCCACCTTGCATAAAAGAAATAGGGACAATTAAATGTAGGCTAACTTCCTCTAAGTGCATGCATAATGCCACTTTTAAATGTGGGCAAACTGGATCAGAAGGAAGAGGGACTATTTCAAGGTATAAACATGCATTTGCATATGGTCTTGGAATTCGAAGTAAATTCACCATACAGTACACAAATAGCTGTGTAGTTATAGTTTAAGCGTCGCTCTGCAAGTATATCACTTTGTAATTTTCATCAGAATTTTAACGTGTGCAAAAATGCAACAGCAAAACTCTGCTCGGATACAGTATTTCAAGTATCATGCGCCACAGAGTCACCAGCATGCTAAAGACCAATGAAAGTAATGTAGAGGTACTAAAATATTAATTGTTTTAACTGTTTACAGAAAAATTGAAGCATCAACTAAGAAGGAAGCATAAGTTATTCAACCAAATCATTTAATATATCCACTGCTGACTTGAATTTGTACCAGATAACTGCGCAAGAGATGAAGATTGATGCAAACACAGGATGTAAACCCAACCAAACACTAATAAGAGTTGGGATGCCATATAATAGGTTCACAAATTTAAGTTTTTGACAATGAGTGCATATAGAGAAGTAAACCAATGTATCTTAAAACTTTTAGATGAGACACACAAGTAAAGAGATTGTGCTTGTATTCTTGGCAATCGATAAATAAAAATACAGAAATGTCCTAAAATACAGAACCTTTTATTTCTTTTTTTTATTTGAAACTGAGCCACTTGTAAGGGAACACATCTGGATATGAATTGTATAATCGGAAAATACTGTATGCATTTCAATTCCTTAAGAGACCAAAGACAAACTGAGTAAAATAGCAGCTGAATGAACCACCTGCACTGAGGTGATGAGGTAAGTGCATCTGCTTGCTGCTGCCATCTGGGTGTCATTAGTTAAATCAGGCAATGACAAGCTGCAGCTCCAGTAATGGAAATAAAGCAGAAAACTTTCCAAGCACTTATGCTCAGTTGCATCGCATGTGCGTAGATATGCAAAGAAAGAAAAGCTTTTCCTCAACTTGTGTAGTAACTTAGGCCAGGAATTCAAGTCTTTGGGAACTATGGAATATTAAAATGACTTTTTAACAACACAGATCCAATCCAAAAACATACTTCTCTTGCTGGGAATGGCAGAAAAGCATAGAAGATGTTATTTTTGTCTGACTCTGGAAGCCAATGACGCTCCTTATTAGCCAAGCCTGTCATCATCCCGGTGTGAATGGGATGGAGGAGATGAAAGGACGATTGGGTGCCTGGAGCAAAGTTCACCTAACATTTAGGGATAGCCAATTTTTTCCATTTCACCACCCCAAGAGATTTCTGTTTTTCTTTTCAGGGTGTAGAACAGAAGGCAGAGGCACAGGGTCAGGTTGAGGCAGAGTGCATTATTACCCTTTTTTTGAGGTCTTTGGAAGACATCCTAATTCAAAGAGAATCCAATGAATTAAAGAGAGGAAAGAGAACAGCAGAAGAAGAGAACTAATTTAGGATTACCAACTAAACTACAATGATCTGCCACAATATTATGATCAGAGCTGAGCTCAAACCTAAAAAAAAATCTAACTCAACCCAAACCCATAGCCAGTGTGTTCGAGCCCAATTCAACCCAACTAATTAACTTTAATTAGAGGCCAGAGCCCGAAATAAACTTGACATATTATTTTAAACTGCTACCAGTTTAAAAGACTTCCAGACCTCTGACTTAAAACTTTTCTGACTGGATAGTTGAGGATTCCCTGTTCTTTGCTTTTTGTTAATATCTTCCTGCTCCACTTTATCACTTGTTCCACAGAATGAGTCAAGTGCAAATCTTCTGAATGGCTGCCAAAGGAGGCATATTTAATAATCTGCAGAAGGAACCTTTGAAACACAGATTCCCCCAAAAAGAGACGCAGTCTCAATTTCTGTCTGTGAACCGACGTTGCTGCACCACAGTCGGTCTCTAGCTTCTAGCAGAGCAGCTAACGGTTCCCTCGATGCTGCTGCCACAGCCACATGCTTAACTATGGCTTCAAAAATGCTGCAAAAGGCTCAGCTTTATCCATCCACTGGCCCCCTTCCTTTGCTAATTTGTTTGCAAACGTTTGTCCATTTGAGAGCATCTTGGTACTTAAGCACTACTCAAGTAAGGCTCGTGACTGGGCACAGATATACGAGTTAGGATTTAAAAATTGTTTCTGAGTGTGTATTACATTGTGCTCTTTGCATTGTTTATGCTTAACACTGTTCCGAATGAAGCAGGCCGAGAGCAAGCCAGAGCTGAGGCAATCAGTAAGCAAACTTTATTTCAATAAGTGGTTTGATCAACAAATTAGAAAAAATTTTTTGCTGTTCATCTTAAGTTATGATTCTCAAAAAGGAATAGTATAAAATCCAAAAATCTAAATAAGACTTCACCATGGAGGTCAGCAGCCATAAAATTTAAATCAGAGCATTTCTAACAGCAGTCCTTGAATAATGAAAAAAATAACCACTAAAAAAAAAAAAGAATACTCGTCACTTTCTATTGGACTTAAAGGTACGACTTAAGTCATCTTTGAAGCCATAAATGTAACAATCAGTTGAAGATATCATACGGTCTACATTTACTCATAGATAGAAAGCTCAACACAGAGTGTGGTGCCGTACTGCTTATTGTGAAACATCTTATCGTCTTAAGTGAATGGTGAACTGTCTCCTTAAAAGCCTCAATGGCAGCAAAGGAAAGTCATGTAAGGACGAGACTGATTCCAGGTGCTTGAGCTGCAGCCTAAATGACAGCACTTGCTGTTAAATAAACCAGCTTTCGTGCTGCTTTCAACATCTGACAAGAGGCTTTGAAGAGACGAGACCAGTGAGATGAACAGAGAAGCATTCCTTTACATTTCACATGCTTCCTAATGGCTTTATGACGGCAACTGCAGATTAAATGGTTGCACAGAAGATTTGCCTATCATGTTCAAATTCCAAACAGAAACTAAAGTTTCCTCCATTACAAAATTCTCTTGCTGATTTTGACTTGATTTAATGAACGCTAAAGCTGTGGGGAAATATAAACTGTATCAAATTCAATGTCCCTTTCATTTAATACTGAAAGTAAAGCCTCTCATTTAAAAAATACAAGTTAAATATTAAAATAAAGCTGCTGACACAAACAGCAGTAAAGTTAATTGGTGATGAGCTCGTGTTTTTCATTCTTGCCTTCTCAACATCTGCATCGTGTCTCTGTTGCATCTTCAGTTTCTCCTCCTGGTGCTTGGCCTCCAACAGTTTGATCTTCATTTCAGTCTGAGAACAGATGAAACATCATGTCATGCAAAAGAAAACAACATTCTCCTCACACCACGTCTGCTACTCTATAATTTAGCTGTAGTTTCCAAAAACTGAACGTGAAAACGATGACAAATTGATCTGTTCTCTGGCATTGGTTTGTTTTTGCAGAGACACTGTAAGAGAGGCCAAAAAAGATACAATTATCGTGAACCATCTTCCAAACATGGAACAATTCCTATTAAATTTGTGGAAATCATTTCAAAAATATTTATGAATACTTTAATTTTGTGCATGTGCATCTCAAAAAGGGAACATAAGCAAAACATAAAAGAGAAAAAGAAAACTGTAATTAGGAAGTTGGGTGTCTGAAACTTAATAGCACAAAATGGCTGTGTATATTAGCATGGCAGTCAAACTGATGACCGTTTTTACTCATATGCACCTTTTTAAGAAGGGATCAGCTTCAGCCTGGTGTTGGGAAATTTTAGACCATATCTTCAAGAGATAAGGAAGCACCTTGATTTAAGACTACTTATACCCTACAAACAAATCATAGATCACTAACTAAAAGCCTTTTTCTCATATAATTTATTCATGGTAAATATACAAGATTTAATCATTAGTATTTTCCTCAGGCATGTCCTGAGGGCCTTTGCTGTACACAACATGAATCGTACTTGGGAAAGACTAACTTAAAAAATGACCCCATAACCTTTGAACTTCAGAAAAACTTGAGTCAGAGAAGAAAACATGCATTAAACATAAAAACAAAGCATATCTAAGTTATCATATTGTGTTAATTTAAAGATTGCTAATTTTCTCTCTTATGGTCTGTGGTCAGGGGGGCACTGAGTGAAATTTTGCCAAATTGAAATAAAAAACGTCCAAGATCAACGCCTCTATTTGAATCATGAAGGACAGCCTTTTGCAATAAAACTAATGATTTCTTGTGTGGACTAAAGTCAGATCTGAGAATGCTGTTACATCAAACTCATGCTGCACTGCAATTTACACCCTTAAGTCAGAATTTCCAAGTTTCAAGCTTTGCACATAAAATATACTTACAGCTGCGGCAATAAAACAGTTTTATGCACCTCTGACAACTTGAATTTGTGTTAAACCAGTCACATATCATAATATAAATCAACAAGAACATGTTCTTGAATTTCTAATGATAATAAGTTAGGTTAACTGCTACAATTAGTAAATCCATTTATCAGGTGTTCCTGTCATTACAGTACACCTGATAAAGATGTACATATATGGATGCAACTTTTATGAAACTAAAGAGAGAATTAATTCAGTAAATACAAGTAATTGTCCATACTTCATTTTCTTTATCCATTCATACCTAAAATTTAGGGATGCACCGATTTATGGGCCAGTCAATTTATCGGTGCCGATTTCTTCAATTTTGGGAGATCAATGATCGGTCGATTTTTAGATGTGAAACCGATGTTATCCACTGATCTATGGCAAAGGTCTAAGAATCTTTCGAAAGGTTCAAGTGTTAGAGCAGCTCACCAAGTCACGTCTGCATGTTTACAATAGTGACCCCAATGTTACCAACTCAACAATTTTCTTGCTATATTGAGCAACATTTCAGACAAAAATAAATAAATAAAAATATCAGCCAAAACTGTAATCGGCATTTTAAGCTTTTTAAAAGATCAGTAATCTGCTATCAGCCAGAAAACTGCAATCGGTGCACCCCTACTGAAATCGAAACAGTTGCAATGAAATTTTATACACTGCCTGGCCAAAATAAAAGTCGCCACCAAAAAATGGTCACACTCTCTAGTATTTTGTTGGACCGCCTTTAGCTTTGATTACAGCCCACATTCGCTGTGGCATTGTTTCAATAAGCTTCTGAAGTGTCACAAGATTTATTTCCATCCAGTGTTGCATTAATTTTTCACCAAGATCTTGTATTGATGATGGGAGAGTCTGACCACTGTGCAAAGCCTTCTGCAGCACATCCCAAAGTTTCTCAATGGGGTTAAGGTCTGGACTCTGTGGTGGCCAATCCATGTGTGAAAAAGATGCCTCATGCTCCCTGAACTACTCTTTCACAATTTGAGCTCGATGAATCCTGGCATTGTCATCTTGGAATATGCCCGTTCCATTTGGGAAGAAAAAATCCATTGATGGAATAACTTGGTCATTCAGTATATTCAGGTAGTCAGCTGACCTCATTCTTTGGGCACACAATGTTGCTGAACCGAGACCTGACCAACTGTAGCAATCCCAGATCATAATACTGCCGCCACAGGCTTGTACAGTAGGCACTAGGCATGATGGGTGCATCATCTCACCTGCCTCTCTTCTTACCCTGATGCGCCCGTCACTCTGGAACAGGGTAAATCTGGACTCATCAGACCACATGACCCTCTTCCATTCCTCCAGAGTCCAATCTTTATGCTCCCTAGCAAACTGAACATGGCAATGATTTGACCCTTCTTGAACAGACTAACGTCTTTTCCACGACCACAGGATGTGTCTTTTGCCATGGATGTTTAAGAAATGAGGAGTTACTCATTGCATCAGCTGGGGTTAAATAACTTGTTGCCAGCTGAAAGATAATCGCCCATGCAATAATTATCCAATAGGAGGCTTGTACTTATTTGCTTAGTTAAATCCAGGAGGCGACTTTTATTTTGGCCAGGCAGTGTATTTTTTAAGTTTCCAGGCTCAAATATGTTGTCAGATTATTTGCCTCCAAATCAGCAATAATTTCAGCTCTGAAGCAACACACTCACTAACAGATGCTAACAATACTAACAGAACTATGGTTTTAATTAAATCATCGCAATGTTTTTATGCCCACAGCAAACTTATCGGATCATTCAGCCTTTCTTGGATTTATTCTGGTTGGGAACAAACACAATTTACCAACTGAACATTGTCTTCAGTAAAAATTATTAAACCAAAGTATTGTTTATGTGTGTAAATTGGGTTTGATTTCCGACCTTGAGACATTTACTGCATGTTTTCCTCTTTCTTGACTCAACTTCTTGTCCAGCTACTTTCTTTTAACACTACTTAGAGACAAGTAGTGTTAAAAGAAATAAAAAAAAAATTAAATAAATAAGTAAAAGCCATTTGTGTTTACAAATGGAACACTCCATAACTTGGCAGACTGTTCCTCTACAAACAAATGACCTTAAAGAGAAGGCTTGTAAAGATTTACATTACATTTTTTTGTACCATTTGTATTATGCTCAACATTATCCGTCTATAATAAACTCTGGTACCTCACTAATATATATACTTTTATTTGATCATTGAAAATCTTAAGTTTTCCCAGTTTTTTTGAAGCTGCTGTCTTTAATTAGAGGATGTTTCTCTGCACAAACACACAGTACATGGAGGCACAAAGGAAACCTTTGACAGAAAAACTGTCTGGCTGTTTGCTTTGATGTCACCACTCATGTATAGTCTGTGTATCTTCTGGTACGTTAATCAAACCTGCAGCAGGGTGACAATGTTGCTCCTTTGAAAATGTGCTTGAGAGTGTGTGCGCGCGTGTGTGTGCGTGAGCGAGTCAGTGGTTAAAAACATCTCAAGGCTAAATCTTGTTTGTTCTAGTCATCAAAACCATTAAGCTGAAAAATTCCCAAAATGTCACTTGGCACAGGGAAAGCTCATTAGACCTTGTCTCTAAGATAAATATCAAAAGAAAACAACATGATTTAACTGCAGTAATGTTTATGTGTGCAAATAATGACAGAACACAATGAAGACATCAACAGCACACAACTAAATGTACCCATGCTTCAGGACTGAAACAGTGGAACAAAACGAAAGAGCTCAGGTTGTCACTCTGAAGTCAGCAATTCCCTTCTCGTTTAGCACCCCTTTAAAAATAAAAGTCCGACTAAAATGCAGAAATTGCCTTCTGGATGCCGCTCCTCATTATAGCACTTGAGCTACATTCAAACTGCATCCTTAACAGAGCTCGTTTAAGTATTCTGTTCTTTCTTCTCCATCATTTTTCTTGATTTAATGCTATTTCTTGTGCAATTGGGAGGACCACAGGAGACTTGTCAGAGTAGGAAGGAAGAAGTCAAAAAGAAGTGAGAGAAAGACAGAGGAGCAGAAGGAGGGGGAGAGGGAAAGAGAGAAGGCGTTGACTGAAAAGCACAATGTAAGGCAGAGACCTGATTCTAACGGTGCCTGAACAAAACAAAAAAAAAACAAAACAAAAAAAAAAAGGCTCATGTGGGGGTGTCACTTTCTTATCCTCTCTTCAAATGCTCTTTGGAGAAAGTTTGTCAAACTAGATCAGTGGTGTTTGAAACTTGTTTATAAAAGCGTCGGTGAAGGGAGGAGGAGGAGGAATGTCGTACACCTAAGGCTTCTGAGATGTCTTCAATCAGCCCCGACTGGGTGGTACAGCTGCTTCCCTTTTCTCTTCTTCTGAGTTGAAGCGAGCGCTGTAAGATGCCATGTTTTTTGACACTTTGCTTTTGAGAGGATGAGAGCTAGGGAGGGAAGAAGAAGAGGTGGATGGGGGATCTGAGAGCGGGACTGCGAGCAGAAGACAGAATCGGTTTCTTTTTCAGTTCAATATCAGAATGCTAGTGGGGGGGTCCAGGCCTTTATGTCTAAAGCAGGAATACATTCACAAAATCATCCGCTGCTTATGCCTGACGAGGCCTTTTCTATTAAAAGTAAGGAATTTGGTTGAAGTATTTCTATGGATAGCCAAATGTTTCTTTCCAGACTTTTTTTTCCCCCCAACTCATAAAAATACAGGCAAAAATGTTATCCATCTGTACACATTCCCCCAGTTAATAATTCAACCATTATTCATCCTTCTGTTTTTCCAGCCATCCATCTAACCTTTTATATCAATTCCTCCTTCTTTTCATCTATCAGTCCATACCTGCTATTTTGCAACCATCAAGTCATCCATCCATCCTTGCAATTTTATATTAAAAGCTTGACCGATCTAGCTTTTACGGACTGAACTCTAAAAATTTGGGTTGTGAATTGCATAAATTGATGACATGAAGAAAGCATAGCAACAGCTACAGTCCATTTCCTACCCCTAACAGGATGTTATTTTATACCTTTCTGTCCAAGTAAAAACGCTGGACAAAGATTGTGGCTAAAATTTGATCTCCTATAGTTTTTGACAAGAAGCATTCTGAACAAAAACAAGAATGTGCGTATGAAGCCGAGAGACTTCCATTCCAATTTTTTAAACCCATAAAGTACTAAGGTAACAAGAACACAGGAGATATGTTTGAAATAGTAACTTTATTATTATGAAATAGTAAATCCCTCATGGCTCCTTGCCTCAAGCACGATCTTGAAACCCAGCTGCAGAACTAGTCCCCGCTAAAACTACTGAGACTCACAAGGTTACCCTTTTTTAGCTTTCAAAAGCGATCAGATAAGACAGGCCGTGGCCCTCTAAATCACAGGCTCAGAACTCAAGCTTCATCCCAGAGGACCCTTAGATTAGAGAGACTGCATCATTATGGCATCAGAAAGCAAAGGGGTCTGATCCCCAGTTGGGGGCTTGCGACCATTAGACCATGACTGCTTGACACACATCTACCAGGCTGCTGCCAACTTTCCCTGAGGTCAGGTGCCAAGGGAAAAGCTTCAGGATGGCATGTACACAGGAAGTCTAAAAGAAAGGCTGTGTGACTTAATTATTCTGTCAGTATCTTCTGTAATCTCTAGCCTGAGGCCTGCGCCGAGCTAAAACTGACTCATCAGTCACAGTTTAATTGAATTTCCAAATAAAGGCCCGGCCCTCTTAACACTAAGCACTTTCAGAGTGTGCAGTAGGATTAACAGGACTTTGGCGCTCCTGCAATACATCCTCCAGAACTCACCTATAAGCTGTCACATATGTGTAAGGAAAGCTTATGGGGAAATGCTCTACCTCAAGGCATGTCTTGCACACATAGCCACCCTCTACAGGGCATAAACAGCAGTCAAGCTGTGTCAACACTGAAGGTGTTTTAGTACTCTTATTTTATTGAAAGAAGCTGTTCGTATCTAGCGGCTAAAACTCCAACTCATGCTGTGGGCACTGACCACAATCTGATACAGACGTTACCAAAAAAAAAACATGTCAAACATCTCCCAACTTAAAAGATTATAAACATCAGTAGAATATGGCATCATGTTGTTCTGTTTTTCAGTTGTATTCCCCTCCCTGGATGCATTCCCCTTTAATTGCTTTTACAAATCAACCTCATTCCTGAAATCTAAAAAAGATCTTTGAAATCAAAGTGAAAAGGGCTTTCTACAAAATAATGACATAATATTTAACATAAATTAAATGCTTGCATAAACATTCACCCCCTTTAAAGTGACTGATCGTATTCAACAGAGATCCAGTCAAAACATAAGATAATGTAAGATTAGAAGTGCTATTATCACAATAATTTATCAATTTAACAACGAATAGGCAAGATGAATAAACCGAAACACAATGATGTAAAAAAAAAAAAAAAAAGGTTTGAAATTGTTTGTTTATGGTTATGACATGAGGACAAAAAGGAGTACATGGCAATATGTGAGTGTGAAATGCAGGTACAAGTAGGCAGAGGGGTAAGTTACCTCAAAATACCTCCATACCACCACATACATAACTTCCTCTGCTCCAAATCTTCCCCTAAAAGGCACTGATTTAAGTTGATGAATATAATCTCTGCAAGGGGTAAAAACATTAAAAGAGAAACAAAATCTCTTAAGCGTAAACATCACAAATCTGAACATCAAAGGGAAAAGGTCTGCCCTATTTCTGCCTCATCCCTCCCATTTCCACTGTGTTCATCCTGATGTTTTTCTTTAGCTCTTTGGAAAAGCTCGAAATTTTGGTTGCTTTTTTTTTTTTTTTTTTACATCAATCGAAGTGAAACACTAGTTTCCACTTGGAAAAGATGGTCTGCTTGTATTGAAGGCTTTATCACACCAGTCCCATATTTTAGCTCTTTTGAAACCTGAAAGAAGGGTGTCCAAAGTGCAGTCCATAGACCAATTGCAGCTCAATGATTCAAAGCCCCAAACATAATTCTGTTGTGGAACAAATCCGATCAGTAATCAATTTTTGTATTTTTTAGGATGAAATTTTTACAGTCAAATAAAAAAAAAAACCCAAAAAACAAACAAAAAAAAAACCATTGCTTGTTACAATGTTAGTGACACAACAAAATTATCTATGACATGCCACAGGAAAGCCAGGAATAAGTCACTAGAGCAGACAGAGAACATAAACATAAATTTCAGAGAAAAGTGGTTTTTTTTTTTTTTTTTGCTAAATATACCAGCTGTTGACATACTGAAACCACTTTGTGCTTTAAAAAGTAGTTTCTGAAGTTGTAAAATGGTAAAGTTTGTATTTGAATGCAGCTTCTTTACAGCGTAAATCTGAGCTGTTTCTCATCTCATGGTTAATTAACACAGCTGTCTTTACTTTGGATATTCACATGTTTTTACTATTGGTTTCGGCAAACAGGATGAAAGTGTGAAAAGAAGACATGGCTAATTTGCATCGGTAACACATCACCCTATTCCACATTGGTAACGGGTCGATGAAAAAACAAACCCTGGTCCAAGTTCGTTTACAGGTTCGGGCCAAATGCTCATCTAAATTTTTCCAAGAACTGCCGAACATAACCTTTGCTGTCAGACTAAATGCAAAACAGCCAGCAAAATTAAAAAGCTCACTTTTGTCTGCGCACCTTCCCAACTTATACCTGTTTAAAGTCAAGGCTGGGGGTTTGGTTATTACAAAGTAATTTAAATACACATATTCAAGTTATTACTGGGAAGATAAAATCAAAAAGCTACCAGAAATTAAGTGCTGTTTACTTTATAATTTTGGCCCTCATGGAAAAACTTTGGACACCACTCACTCAAAGCCTCATTCAGTTGACCCAAAACCTTTACAAAGGACATCAAAACAGTTCATAAGCTTCATAGTCAATTTGCAAAATGGTTGAAATTCTGAATAGAATTACATTACATACAATCAAATAGCAGAAGTTGTTGTTCTAATTTTTTTGTTTTCCTGTGGCTAAGATGCATCAGTGTACAGACATCATGTCTTGCTGTTCTGGGTTCAATCACAAACCGTGAACAACGCTCTGGGATGTAATGAACACCTCTTAACAATGCCCTGTGTGTCTATATATCCACGAAACCCTCTCCACACCTGCATCCGTCAGAGCAGTCAAAGCTGCAGCAGCCACTAAAAACCATAATGGTTACATACAAGTCATGCTCAGTTTTATATTTAACGCTGCGTTTATGGTGCTTGGTAGAAGGAATGAGTGGAGGTTTGGGAGAGTTGGGGAGGGTCAGACGGGACTTCAAAGCACGCTTTCAGAATAGGATTTTCTGCTTAAATCCACATATGGAAAGAAAGAGAGTCATCAGAAAAAGCTGGCAATATTTCTGTCTTGTTAGGGAATTGGCCATTCCACCAGTATAAGCCATGTATTTGAGTGTTTATAAATGACTGGGGTGTCATACACCTTAAAGCAGAAAGGGTTGGATTTAACTTATTCTTGTTTGCATATAATCATATAAATATAAAGCATGCTACATAGAAAAAGGCAATGGAAGGAAATGTACAGAACCTTAATATATTTTGTCACATATCTACCACATACTTTTCATTCATTCAAGTTTATTTGGTCACGGAAAACTCTCTGGGTTAGATAGTGTAACCACTGCTCTGAAAACTGATTTTAGCTATCAACTAAATTAAATACAAGTCCCTCTTTAAGCCTTCCTAATAAGTTCAATAACCCTCACTTCTAAGATATCAATCAAAGGCAACACAATAAAAACAAGTGAAAAATACTAAAAGAGCAGGGAGTCACAAGTGTAAGAAAAAAAAATTAAGCAACAGACATTAAAGGAAAAAAACAACTCACCAACTTTCAACAAATGTCACAAATCAATGACAAACATTTTAAAAGAAAAAACGCTAAATATACTTTGTTAGAGACACAAAATTGTGAATTAAAAGGAAAACCATGTATAATTTATTTGTATTCAGTCAACACTGTAGAACTCTGCAGCAATAACAGCAGAAAGCGTTTCAGGGTATGGCTCTACCAGATTTGTACATCTAAAAAGGAAAATGTTTTGTCTATTCTTCTTTGGAAAATTGGACAAAAACAGTCAGATTGTCTGAAGACCATCTGAGAACATCTATTTTATGGTCTTGCCTCATATTCTCATTTGACTTTCAGTGTGACCCAATGCCTTTAATCCATGAATACACCTATGTTTGGGGTGGTTGTCCTTCTGGAGTGAACCTCCACACCTCCTTCTTAAGTCTTTTGCAAACCTTAACAAGTCTTCCTTCAGGATATCCATCCCTGCTGAGGAAAAGTATCCCGCAAAATGATGATGCCACCATGACGTACATTAATACTTATTTGACACACCTAAGGCTTTTCTTTCCATTTCACTATATTTAAATCTTTCCATCTTTTCAACAACTTTGACCAGGTTCCTGGTCAAAGTTGCATGATGACCTTGTCATGATGCAGGCACCCATTTTACAGAGATATTCTGTACAGAGAAATGTGTTGCAGTTCAACACAAGCTCGGTTGTGTCTAGATGGCCAGAAAAGAGGAAGAAAGTTAATGTTTGGCTTCTTCTCAACAGAGCACAACCTCCACATATTTACTTTTGCCAAAAATAATTTATTTGGACAACAATGACCTTCTCTGCGCCACTCTTTCATAAAAACCAGATTATAAAAGTAAATTTTTAGATAGAGAGATAATTCTTGGTTGGTTTGCAGTTTTGTCAGGTTCTCTGTGAGATGTCTAAACTTTGGGCTATATTTTTATTTTCTAGCTCTGCTTTGAACTTCTCCACAACTTTCTTATTGACCAAACTCCTAAGTTCCTTCTGAAGGTAGTTGGATTTTAATTATGGGTGCCAGAGTAAAGGGAGCTGAATAAAAATGCATATCACACTTTTTAGAGATAAGTTCATAAAATATTGTGAAAGCAATATTTCTTTTTTAAACTTGCATAACACAAAATCAAAGCAGTGAGGTTTGAGGTCATAATGTGACAAAACAAGAAAAAATTGGGTTGGGTATTTTTCAGGTTTAACTATATGCAGCTGCGTACCTCTTTGCTTTGTAGACCATAATCAATGGCAAAGGTGCTATTCGTCTCAATGGTTGACTTTGAAATCTACAGAGAGAAAAAGGAGAAGATTGAGGCGATGAGAAGATAGAAGAGCTCAAAGACTATTTTTTTTTTCCCCAAGCAACAAATAAACAACAAAGGACCCCTGACAACTTACAGGTGACAAGGGGCTGGGCTTCTCTCTCAAATACCTGGGGTTTTCAATCTGAAAAAGCAAACAGAAAAACATTCAGACTTCTCTCTCTCTTAAGCCTCTCCTAACAAAGCCCTGAAACGACCAGAATCTATCCCTGGCAGTGAGTTTGCCATAAACAATGTGGAAAGCACATCAAAGCCCAGTTTTGTGGCTGAAGTCTCTTCCGTCAACTCCTGTCTGTTTAGAGAGACAGAACCGTCGTGCAACTTCAAGGCTTTGTGTGTGTGGCCGTCTCTGTTTCCGCTCTCAGCTCTCCTTCTGCTGTCCCTTTTGTCAACACTGAAGACCGCTAATCTGTAAGCTATCCCCACTCTGTTTACCATCACATGGAGGCCAATGTGTATACATCCCTGCCAAACACTGACTCGGCATGCTCTTTGCTTACAGTATGAAGCAGAGAAGACTGAAAAGTGTAAGCAGGTTAACCACCTGAAAGTAAGCGGGTCACAGTCCATGTGACATTAGTGGCTTTACATCAATAAGGCTCGCTAACTGTGACACAAGCTGCAAAAATATCATCATACAGTGCTTCTCTCTGATGCTTTAGGGCCATCTGTGGGGGCTCACATCTAACATCGACATCACAGCCTTTCAAAGTAAGAACCTAAATCTCAAAATGAAGGCAATGACTTCCAAGGCTAATCTCCAAAACAAAAAGACAGAGTGGGAACAGGAGAAAATAATGGGATTCAATTCAATGTTGTAAAAAAGGGGAATCAATGCTTTAAGATGGTGCTACCCACACAAAGCTAATCCTGAATGAATGGGAGATGAGGGAACATGACCTGAGAGAATTTAGGGACTTGGGAGTTAAAAAAGCTGCAGCTATAGTGCCAGGATAAAGTCACAATCTGTTGCTTCGGGGTGAGAGATTCACAATAAAAGGAAAGCAGCTCTGCCTTACTGACATCTACTCAGGTTAAAACGAGCAAGATATTTTGCGACATACTGTTGCCCTTAAACCGGAACCATTTGGTTAAAATTATTACTGCATTACAAGATCTGCAGACAGTTCCACTGTGTGTGATAAAAACAGTCAAACGCAGCTGCATCAGGCATGATGAAGGAAAAATATATATATATATTTTTTTTACAAACTGGTGCATAGCATGAGACCTAAAATGGGATTTCTTTTTATACCCACAAACACCCAGTCATCAGGTTTGATTGAGCACGGGCCACAGGGCAAAGAGGACATGCAGACTAAATCCTGTGGTGTTGTCTTGGCACAGTGTCACCCTAAACTTGGACTTCTTGTATATGTATGCCTCTGAATGTTTGTAAGGAAACAGACAGGGAATAATCACAAGGACTCAACATCGAAGCACATCTGCTGATATCAAACCAATTTCACACTAAAACTAAAAGAGATGCATACAATTATTTTTTTTAAACAGAACACTGATTTCATAGCTGCATGAGTCAACTCCTGTTTGAGATTAAATGATGCTCCAACAAAGAAACTAAACTCAGACATAAAAAATACAAAAAAAGTACAAAATTCAAATAAATCACAATCTATTGCTTTTCCAAGAAAAAAATACCTTTTTAGATCCACTTTTGGAGCTAAACCTCTTCAAAATGTAACGGTACTACACTATGTATGATTATTTGTGAGCATAATACAATAATAAAATAAAAATCTATTTTTTCAGTCGTCTCTTAATTTTGTCAGGTTGCCTCCAGAAATTAATCAAGAAACTCTCTCCAAAGTTTCCTCCTGAGTTTTTACTTACAAAAATTACATAAAACTGCAGCTTTTTTTCTCTGTCTAAGCCAAATAAACAATATTTCAGACTTCCTTTTTAACCACCACGTATGCAGCCTTAGCTTAAAGAGAAAACAACACATGATTCCTTGAATGAAACATTCAGACAGACATCAATTTATAGATTTGTGTGGTATTACAGATAATGTTTACAGGTTAATGTATTTTTGTAAGTAAAAACAGATGATTGTGTTGAAAAATTGGACTCCCATTAATTTCTATTAACTGCAGCGATGCTTGACTTCACGCTCACATACACTCAGGCACTAAGAGTAGCAATGCCAGTCAGAACAGGAGTACAAATTGCATCATCTAATTACATCATTAACAGAAGTAAAATTTTTGACACAAGTAGCAATCTACTTCTGACAAAAAACAAACTTTTGTCACAACTGCCTCCAGTTGTTTGGAGACAACTGGAGGCAAGCAACTTGTATCGTCTCCAAGCAACTTACTTTTGACCTCATTCTGACTTGATAAATCAGCGTAAACGTTTTGCTACATTAAAGTTGGAGACTATCGCTATTTCCATTTTGAGTGGCTTATATGTCACAGATTAAGAGTTTGATGTTTTGTTGTATGTAATGTCACAGTCTTCTACAACTTTTGCATGTGGTTTCCATGATACACTAAACTGACTATATTCCATTAAAGTAGAAATGAATGGCAAACCAATATAGCCTGCTTCAGAACATCTAAATGAAAGTGAAAGATGTTCCAGATAGAGCGATGCATGGCTCTGCTGAAATTTCGTAGGAGATGAGCACTTTGAAGCCGTGCATCCATAAAACCTGAGCAGGGTTTGTGCGTGTGTGTTTGTGTGCAAAGGAACATCTGTTGATTTGAAAGATGCAGGCTTGAGGGAGCGTTGCCAAGCAATGCTTCTTATCAGTGTTTCAACACAGTGGAGAGCAGAGCGGTGCAGTGAGCGGCTTCACGTCTGCAGACAGATCCCTGAGATTACCTCAGGACTGTATGTGGGGGGGGGAGAGGGGCTACAGAGTCCGAGATGCACGGACAGACAAACAAGAAGAGAACAGACAGAAACTGAGAAGGACTACAAAAAGTAGAGCTGTGGGGGTTCTGCAAAAATATCTGTGTGTAGGCAATGTAGGAGAAAGTTTGAGGCAACAGGAAGGCACAAAATGAGAGAAAAAGGGAGTTGGAGTCATGCAGGTGAAGGAAAAATAAAACATATGAGGGCAGATTGCTTATCAAGCCCTGACCTAGAGCTCTGCAGACAGCAGAGATAAAACAGGTGCACACATCTTCCATTGCACAGTTTATAAAACCCTCACAACCTACAATAGCACTGAAATGCCAAAAGGAGGAGACTTCAAGAGGACTCAAGTAAAAGGCTCTTTTCATTATTTACTCAAAAGCGTCCAGGCAACACGGCTAACTCAATATCACTGCACTACTGCGGTTAAGAGTGCTTCAGTCAGTCAGTCAGTGCTCTGCAGGATGATAAGCACTCCTGAAAAGCACTCAGTCAATAGCAATTACAGGGTCTGTATGATGGCCTCCACTTACTATGAAAGTGATCTGGCAAGATATACTTCATACTAAACGTGTAGCCTCGTGTATTTTATTGACCAAAAATAAATGTAAATAAATACAAATATAAAATAAAAAAAACATTTACAATGAATTTTGTTGAATCTGGACGAGAATAATCATTTGAAAAACAAGAGGGCTGAGAGAAACAAAAGCAAAAGAAAAACTGAGGGTTGTCAACTAAGCAACTATCAGGACATCAACAGGTCTGCTGAATGCTTCACAGACCTTCGTTCCTAACGCTGCAAACAGTTATTTGGAAAAAACAAACAAACAACAAATAAAAAAAAAAATATAGAAAGTTTAATTATGGAACTTATCAATAAAAGTATGAGAAAACTAAAAGAGTGTAACTAAAATGTGTTGTTTAATGTCAGCACACTGATGAAGATGTTAACTGTAGGTGCATCACCTCCATAAAACACTTCGTGATTTCACCATCAGCAGTGGATTTAATAAGCTCCTATAACAAACTACACAAAGAAAACTTATACCTCGCTTGGTAATGCTCTGATCAATAAAATAATCTTGACGCAGAAAGTCCTTATTCATTGAAGAGAATTCCAACAAGCTCCAATGAGTTTACTAAAACTTTTAACGAAAAGGAATCTTATGTGGAACATGTCCTCAGATACCTAATTGATGAAAGGGCTCATGAACAGTTTTAAATTTTAATAATGCTGTGCAGAATTACAGATTTTCTTTCACTGGACATCGGATGTGAACTTGTTGATAAGCTCAGTTCATTAGATTAGTTTTATTAGATCAGACAAGTCCAAGCTCTGTATCTTAAAAAAAATTAAATACATTTTATGGGAAAAAACTGTTTTAATGAATCTGTTCATTGATAGGATCTGGAATTAAATGTGAATTAAACCCCAGATCTGAAACTGGCATCGACATTGGCCTATTTATGACAAATACGCATAATGAACAAAAAATTATTCTGATGAAAATAAAGGACAAAATTTTGGGGGGATTCCTAACAAAACCAGACATCTTTACTGACTTTCAGATGCTGCCACCATTAGCAATAACTGCAGGAGAATAAAATTAAATGTACTTGTTGGGTCTTGTACAAATTTTGAGTTTTTCTGAACCTCTGTCCCTGCAGTGAGCCCCAATAATGAAAAGGCTGACGGCATGCCCAAGGACTCACCCCCAGGTTCCAGCTGTTAAGGCGAGTCTCCAACTCACTGTCGCCAGCAGACACATTTGCTTTTAGCATCCCATCCACCTAAGAAGAAAGAGACAGGTTAAATGATGGCATCAACAGCGGTATCATGATGCAAGTAAATAGTAGGGATTTAAACTAGAGGATGTTATTGAAACCATTTTGATTGGAATTTTAGCCTGAAGAAGCAAAAAGCAGGCACTGATGGAGGTTGTCAGAGCCTGATGACTTGATATAACACCTCTAAAAAACAAATATTTTTTTATTAAAGTTTAAAGGTTGAAGGTGGAGCTTTTTGCTTTCCTTTCCTTAAATATCAACAACACTGTATTTGTCTCAATCTTTTCTGCTCAATCTATTCTTTCTAACATCCAGTTCTCCGAATATGCAGCAGCTCTACAAAATATCTGTTCAACAACACATTCCACGAGCTAAACTGTCTTACATTGAAGGCTTTTTCTGTCTTTGTTACAGCTGGGTTCCGGATCGCTATTATCCAATATAATTCAAATGGTTCCAGGGCTTTTGTTGATACAAGATCGGTTTCGCCAAGTCAAGCTTGGGCAGCAGATATAGGAAGACGGGAAATATCTTATAAAACTGAAGGAGCAATAGGAAACTGAGAGATGTTGTTGAATGTGATTAGGATCTGATGGAGTGTGGACCTTGGGAGGACCTCTGTGAGACAGTGCTGGCACAAAGAAAGAGATGAATGGAATAGCTAAGGATTATATGCCTCTTTTGAATGGCAATACAGCTTCCAAGCCTCAACCTCGGACAAACGGGATAAATGTTTTATGTCAACATATTGGAATGCTGGGAATGCAGTTTACTAGCTATTTAAACCAAAGTGTCCTAATCTGCATAGGGCCCAAGAAATTTAAAGCATGCATTAAAGAAGTTCCTAAACTATTTCTGGCTGCAGATATTAGACAATCACATCACTGACTTGGTCATGCATTTGTTGACAGTTCATTTTAAGAATTCAGAATACATGCAAAGACATCTGAGCAACACTTAACTAATCAACAACAATAATGGTTTTTATAGGCTAGTTTATTCAACTCCCTGGTAATTGTGTTGATTAAAAAAAAGTTCTAATCTGCATAGGGCCCAAGATGCAGATTGGGCCCTATGCAGATTCTATTCTTATTAGGGGGCACTCAAAGAGCATTCAAATTTAACTCCCAGAAAATCAGCTAATTCTTGAATGATAAAAATACAAAAGAAATCGAGATTGTCACAGAAAAATTAACTTAGCTCATCCTACAGCTGCAAAATACTGTCAATCCGCACACTTGATCCCAATATACATGCAATATTCCGAATGGGAATGAATGAAAAGTGGTAAATATTCTCAAGACACCTGACTGAACCTGAGAGCAAAATCTTCTTTATCTCCTCATGTTAAAACCTATTAATGTATTCTATTCAAAGTACTTTTACAGCAAGGTACGCATCAAATAACACTTTTTGGAAGATAATTTGCAGCTGGGGAAAGTGATTATAAACTAACCATTCTTGATTCTCGTCTTGGACTCAGCTTGAGTGAACTGGAGGACATGGGTTCAGGAAGGACTTTTTCCTCATACAGTCTCCTCCTGAAAGAGAAACATTAGAGGAATGCATGTGAAAAGAAAATAACCTACAGTCTGTGAGTGTATAGTCTTGCGGTCTGTTCCCTTTTCTATATGAATGTGCTTGCATTGGCAGCCTCCTTTGACGTATGCGCACATCAACATCTGGCACTGGTTGCATGGTTTGTGGTCTGCAATCCATCCCATCTGAACAATAAATGTCCACACCATTCTTCACTCAGTTTCCATGCACAACACATGGCGAGCATGGCTAAGACTTAAACCATTCCCTTACAATCAGACACGTCAATGACTGTCTCTCATCATGTCTGTCATGTGTGAAAAAAAATAAAAGTAAGCAGCTTTACAGAAAATCTATGCTGACACACACACGCACGCAGAAACGCACACACACTTGTTTTAACAGTGCTTCCTTATACTACACAGACCCACATACTCTTACAAACCATCAGGGGCATAACTATGCTAACAATCTCATTAGACACAGGCACATGAGGCATTATTAGTCCACTAACAATAATTGAGTGAATGAATGTGGATATGGAATCACAGTAAAAGAAAATTAAATAAAGATATTCTGCCATCTTATAAAGACATGGCTTCACTTTCTGTGGGAAAGAGAGGGATTGATTAGAGCTCTATAACAAGCTCATTGGCTTTTCCTTCTTTGTATATGTAAATTTTTTAGTGCAAGAACCACTGAATCTCATTATCAAAACAAAGAGTTGACCTGTGAGGGCACTTACTGTGAGGATTATACAATACAACACTTACATCTAAGAAGGGCTAGTATTGATTAATATAATAACACTTTAATCCATCCTCCATCTGTGGTAGTATGTTCACTATTAGATCTCACGATCTAATAATGTACTACTATTATTAGATAGACATACTCTTATCAAACCTAGAGCTAGTAATAGCTACAACTTGTCAAAGGAACTCATAAAACTCATAAAAAGCTAAAGTCATGCATATTTAGAAGAAGCATCTCTAAAATAGCATCAATAGTTTGGGAAAAATATACATTTACTGGAAAATACCTCAAAATATAAACTCACTAAAAATTCAGGAAGTAAAAATTTCAGAATTTTTAATGATTTAACATTTTCACAATTTAGCAATTTTACACGTCAGGACATGATAAAAATGATTCAGTGTTTTCCAGATTTACCAAGCGTTAAAAACAGATTCCGAACTTTCATTTTTCACGAATGGAAAACTGAGCGTCTGAGAACAAGGGCTAAATGCTCTACTTGTTCTCCGAGTAGTCAGATAATGGAAAACCAAATTAGACAGAAAAGAAGTTAATTTCATTTTCAGTTTCAAGCATGCATGATGCCTAAGTGGGAAAAGTATTTGGATAGCACACAATGAGATTAAGCAAAGTTACTGTTCATTGCGGTAATACTTGAAATGCCATATTGTAAATTCTCTAGCACCACCTCACATCTCTGGATTAGCTATGTATTTATGAATGATCACCACCATTTGTTTTATATTGAGTTTGATGGCTTTTAATGGATATTTTTAAAATTAATAACCTAAATAAAAACTTGTTTGAGCTCCCGCTGTCATATGAACCACATATCTTCCCTCTGATCTCTGCTGTCTGACATTTGGCCTAATTATTTTAATATGAAGGACTCAAACTGGACCATGACACCTTATTGCCAACTTTGTAAGAACATGAGTTCAAATGAATAAGGTTTGTGGAGAAAAAATAAAAAAAAAATTAACAGTGTAATTGTTGAAAACTAAACATCACATTTGCCAACTTCCCTCTCTAGCTGTTACATTTCACATCTGGCAAGTGTTCAAAGTGGCCAGCAGAACATATCATTATTTATTATTTGAGAATTATGTGTATAAAAACTTTAGGGTGCAAAACCAATTTGACTCAATGAGGAATATTAAAAAAACAGGCATGGTACTGTGTGCTCACACAGTCTGTTTATCTCTCTGCATGTGCACGCGTTCACACTCACACACATGAAGCTATGAAATTTGGATGGGGGGCCAAGCTTGACAATTTTAGGCCTCTAAGTCAACAGGTGGATGAGGATAATTGAATCAGATGTGTCTGGAGTCTGAGGCCCACAGATCAAAGCAGTGGCAAGTCAGGCCAGAGCAACACACACACACACGCACATGCCTGCACACACACACACAAGAGCATCCACCACGTAAACCCTGAGAAGCTGCAGCGTGGTTGATTAAAGCAACCTGACATCCAAGCCCCAGCCTGACCTCCAGGTGCAGAGCCAGCGGGCCCAGGGCTCAGCCTCAAGCACCCCCAGGAAAAGTCTGACCTGGGGATAGAAACATCCCAATGTCCCTGCACACCCGCCACTACAAACTAACACTGGGAAAGATCAGAGGAAGGCCTGAAAGAGAGCAATGAGAGACTCTTATACAAAATAAAAAAACTAACTGCAAATAAAATGTAACTGTCAAAGTTGTGAAGAGAAAATAAAAGCTACGGAGAATGAAGGGGGCAGTAGGGCTGCCTAAGAGTTTTCATATGTGGATGGAAAGCACACAGATGGAAGACAGACGTCAAGGAGGAAAAAAGAGAAAAACAAGAAAATGAAATGTGCATGGAAGCTCTAAAACAGAGAGCACAGCAAATATGAAGTAGAAGATTCCATTCTAGATAGAATGGAATATTACACTTTTTGTCAAATCAAGAACACAGTTTATATTAGACTGATCACAACAAGCACGAAAAGTTGGAGTGACTAAAATCATGAGGAAATCTTCTCAACCTGAGAACTTTTCTTCCAGATTCCTCTGAATGAAAGCATGCTATGCACAATGAAATACCACCATCTTGTGGTTATATTTAGAATAGCTTTAATAAAGTAATCCCTATGGTTTACACAAAATTCACACATTACAGCAGACCTAATTCTGAGCACCATAGAGTATCACCTGAAAACGTCCTAAAAGTTTAACTTCAAAAGATGGTTAAAATGAATCAAGCTGAAAAGTAGGTCTATCTCACAACTGACAGCTGGAGAGATCAAACATTGCCACATCATAGGGACACACTGTCATACCAGTCCATTGAGATCAATCATATCTAAATAGGACAAAAACATAAAAGGGCTCTTGGTGCTGTTAATTTTCTTTATCTGGATGTTTTTCTGTGATCTGAGAGTCTTTCATCGTCTTATCTCAACACTGTGGGACTCAGCAAACAGAAAAACAGGAAGAAGAATCTTAATGTCTCACCATAGATTTTGAAATAGCACCGTTCTATTTTAGTCCACATGCCAAAACAAAATAAATACAGGCCCACACAAACCCCAGAAATGTTTCTGAAACGTGCTGGATCATAATTTTTAGAGGCTATACGTATTATGGCCTCAGAAAGTATTTAAGCTGTTCAAATCTAGTTTGTAAAATATGTTATGAAAAGTTTGAAAATTAGTCTTGAAAATTGTGGAATTTCAACATTAAAATGTGTAGGAACTCTGGTTGTCAGTGCAATCATACAGAGCTGTATGACACCTCCACTCATATGAAAAAAAAAAAACTGATTCTGGTTACCACCTATTTCTCTGTGCATCATTACGTTAGAAAACATGACAATGCAAACAAAGTAATATAAAATAAAGCAAGTAGAATTAGAACATTTATGTAAAAGCCCATTAAAGATTCATTTCTGTCTCTCTCTAAAGTCAAGCAGTTCCACGAGGAAAGTTGTTTTAGCCACTGGCTTCATCTGGAATCTGGTTCTTTCAGTTCTGATTCATATCTCGTGCCTCAGGCTTAGGAGTAAGGGTTATGTCCAAAAATCAAGAAGAGAAATTTAGCATTTTTTATACGTGAGGAAAATCATCTTTGCAACCTGCTAAAAGTTTATGCAAATCCAGGAATGATGGACAACAAGCAGTAAAAAAAGTTCAATCACAGGGCTGTTAGAATTTGGTAAGTTAACTCTAACATGTCTTTAGACTGTGAGAAGAAATGTTTAAAAGCCACACAATGAGGCCCCAGCAGGCCTTCTTATTGTCTATATCCATCTTCCTAAGAGGTGACAGCACTAAGTGCTGCTGCGCCTAATCGGAACGACATAATTCCACAGCCTCAACAGAAAACTTTGGATTAAATACGGCAGCAGTGGGCTTGTACTCCCACTTATGCAGCGCCCTGGTGTATAATAATCTCTGCCTACTACAGTGCTCTCTTTTTATGATGCTAATGAGTATACGAAGCCACTGGGCTCCGATTTGCCTCTCCTTCCTAATTAAATTTGAAAAACTAAGAGCCATTGCTAACATCGCTTTGTGGAGTCCCTGGACTGCCTGCAGTCAGAGGAAATATCCCCGAGCATGTTAGGATGACTGATGACAAGTAAAGTAAGCTGCCTTCACATCCAACACATTTAGTTTTAGACAGTAATCAAAGAGACAAGCAAATTCAATTGAATTACTTATTTTTTGGCGTAGAACCAATATATATATTTTTTTAACATTTTAGATGTTAAAAGATAAATCGCAGAAAAGATACTCAATATTAAACATCCTAATGATGTATTAAGCTTTATTCTTTGCCTTTTCTGCACTGTGGGGTTATAGCTCGTGTTCAGCTAGTGGAGAAAAGCAACAGAACGATGGGGAAATTTATGAGAAGTTTCTTATTCTCTCATGCTGTTTTGAAGTGTTTTTCTTTGAAAATTCAGAATGGACAGCTCAAGCGGCCTGATGCAAGCACTTGGCAATGTCTTTAGTTCTTTAGATAGTGCTCCTGAGCAAAGACGACAGGCAATCAGTCAGAAAAGCTATTTGTGTCTGGAGCTTCACAGTACAGTTCAATGTCTTCAGACTGGTAGGAGAAGTTTTGAGTGGAAAGTTCCGACAGATGCCTTATCCATTAACGCAAATTTCTCCCGTCTCCCTGACAGACAAATAAAGCAAGTTTCCCTTCAACACCCTTTTAAACATTAACCTACCGGTAATACTTTTCACGGCAGGGCTAAGGTATGTCTTAAAATTAAAATACAAAATAAATACTACAGATGACATAACAGTTGTTGTGCATAAATATTTAGAAAATTGATTTGCAAAGTAAACAGAAATTACAATTTCAAAATTGTGACTTCTGCTATTGTGGCCAGCTTCTTACGTAGCCAGTCCTTACATTTCTAGGATCAAAAGAGGGTACAATGGTTTTCACATCAGCTTTGAATTAAATGCAACTCAAAAGCCTGAAGCTGTCTTTCAATTCTTCTATGAATTATCCTGTCATTCAACCATATTGGGTTTAAATTTTTAAATCAAATTACTTGATGTGTTTGTACATTTGAGTATAACAGAAATTGGTAAAACAGTAGGACATTTTAAAAAAAAACAATCACACTAATTGCTCTATGAGTGGTCTTTGTAGGAATCAAAGGGTATATTAAGCAAAGCAGCAGAGGTTATCCTGGAATCTTTCTCTGCTTGCGTTGTCTCCAGTCCTAGCATTTCAATACATCATTCGAAACTCCACAATGTTAGCTTTCCAATTATGTACAGATAATATGTACAAGTAAAGGACATTTTGTGACATCAAATAAAGGATGTCACAAAAAATACATTACATTGTTATGTCATCCATGGGACAAAACTGAACTAATTGGGGAAATGAATATGTTATTTTTATTATCTGTTGTAAAACCAATTGATCCCCAGCTATTGTATTTGAAATCGTATTTGATACGAGGCAATGCTTATGTAAATAAATAAATAACTGGAGAGGACACACAACAACAAACTTCAGACTGGCCGTGTGGCTCATGTAAAGAGCAGTTAGCTTCTAACTAACATACAAAAGGTTTGTTTTACACTTGTGACACTTTTGTCCTCAAGCAAGATGCCGATTCCCAGGACTGCTTCTGATTTGCTTATCACAATCTAACAGTGAAAACAACTGCATATAGAATTAATATGAATGTGTGTGTTTGAATGAGAAACATCTTACAAAAGCGCTTTGGGGCTGCATTATAATTCTAAAATGAATCATCATTGCAATATCAAGAGCAGTAGCTTTACAACAAAGAACCTCTTGGATTATGGTCAATGATGGTTTCAAGTATTTCCAAGTCCCATTCATTTACTCTTTACATAAAAACGCTATATTTAGCCAATCAGATGGACGAATTTTGCACATAGTGCCTGAGAGGGAAAAACTCATGGAGAGAATCGTGATGCAGACAGGAATATAAGCCATTTCCTTATTGCAAAACCCTTATTGCAATATTTAGCAATGATATTGCATAATGTATGTCTTCCCATTCATACAACTCTAGGATAAAATAGAATAGATAAGGTTAAAAGGCTTTAGGGAGAGAGTGTTTACTGTTTCAGAGATTAATAACTAAATCTGACTGACACAAATGAATAAATATGGTTTAGTAAGATTTTAAAATGAAAAATATATAAAGAATTATATCGGTTTGATTTCTATTGTCTTTGCACATATAATTTCATTTCTATTTATGAAAGAATTCTAGTTTTTTGACACATGGCTGGCTTATTTGAGACTCAAACTCATCACTCAGTCTGATGCATTAATAACTTCAAATCACAAAAGGCAGTCATTAATACCATATAATCCCACAACAAATGTACTATTGCTAATTTCAAATATCTGTTGGGATTTTCTATAAAACATAAAACTCAAATAAGAATAAAATGCTAAATTTGAACTGTTCTACTGGCACAAATTAAACACAATGGACAAAAATGGAAGAGGTGAGGCGCTTACTTCAACAGCCATCAAAGTGATACAAAAATCACCCAAACAAATCTGTTTCCTTACACTCCATCAAATGCATTTTGTGTGGTTCTCACAGAAACTATGTTCAATGTCTTTATCTTTCATTTAGATTTCACCACACAATACATCTATCAAAGTTACTATAAAATAATTTTTTAAAAAAGAGGAATGTGCATGTTTTAAGTGTGCTTGGGACAAATTATTTTAATGTTTTCATTTTGTCGTTGACAAATATTGTTTCCATGTCCAAATGTTCAAGCTCTAAAGTGCTTGTTTCAAATTCTAATTGCATGAAAGGGTTCCACTGAATTTCCAAGAAGTGTATTCAGAACCAAATTAAGAATCTTTACACTTAACAGTTTGAAAGAAACTGACAAAAGGCAGACTCTGCTGGTGAATGCTGTAATATTTGCTTTGATATGTAAGTTGGAACACCATAATGGATATTGTGCCAGCAGATTTATTTACATTTTGTTCTAATAGTACCTGTATCAAGACAAGAGGTCTGTAAACAAAAACTACAAATATACGTAATGGTAGTCGTGACCCACCTGTGATGAGCGGTAATGGGTGTAGAACTGGCTCGGTCCTTCAGAAGATCCATGGCCAAACTTTCATCAGTGCAACCACTCAGCTCTCCTGTGACCCAGTCAGGAAGCCCTTTGTTGCTCTGCTCAGCCAATCGACCATTCAGAGGTTCATCAAAATAAATGGACTAAAAATTCAGATTAGACAGCAGAGTATTAGATCAACTGGAAATGTGCTGATGCAATCAATTTTGATGGTTAAAACATTTTAAATCACAAAAAAAAAAAAAAAAAAAAATAAAAACAAGTCGACCATGTTTAATACCATGTAGGTAGGAAGTATCTTAAGCTTTCCAGGCTCTGGTTTGGCAGTAAAAGGACCCTCCAGGATCCCCCTTTTGAGCATAGAAAGCAGCAAATGGGCATACATGTTGCGGTTCTTTCGATCCATCACGCCTGAACCACATGTTGTCGGGTCACACAACTTCTTTATCCATACGGCACAATGCTGACGCTCTGACATGAGATGAGAAAAGGGACATTTAAAATCTATAATTGCATTTGAACTATATGCTAAAATAGTATAAACAGAAGAGGTCTACATCCCAGTTATTTGCATTAGAATACATTTGGAAGACAACTTCCTCTTACATACCCCAATAACAAAAACGTAAACATTTTATAACTTATAAATGCTACATCGCTTCACAGTCTACTTGCAGGCCATGTTATGTCTGTGTTTTTAAGTTTAACTGTTATTAATTTTCAGGTCAGACATGAACATCATCTAAATATATAGATTTGGAAAGAGTGTGTGAGTAACAGTAATCCTGTTAACTGATTCTGCCATCTATGGCTCTGTGTAGATCTCCACAACTCTTCCAGAGTTACCATAATCCTGTAGAAGGCATCTCTGATAAAAAGATTTCCTTACCTGACCTGCTATGTTGTATTGTCCTAAATAAAGAACACCTACTGAGGTTTGTAGCCGTTATGTGACAAAATGCCAACATTGAAGGTGTGTAAATATTTTTACCAGACATTGTGAGTCTGGCAAAACTAGACACTGTGATGTGCTTTCTTCTGTTGCATCGCTATTCGTGCAGCTGTGATGAAATCTCACCTGTTTTGCTGGGATGCTTGAGAACATACGGTTTCATGTCCAGCAGAATGTGGTCAAAATCGGAGTCTAGCTTCTCCCACAACTCCTCTTGTTTGCTCATAGTGACCTGAAAGGATTATTTTTGAGTGACCAGAATACGAAATTAAAGAGCGTTAGACAGATTCACATCCCTGCTGAAAACCTGTCTCCACGATAAACATCCACCTGAAGCTCGGGTTTGGCAATTTACTTATCTTCAAAGCAAACGGTCTGCTTGGCAGACAGGGGAACGTATTGTGTTGCCATGACAACTCACTACAGCACGAGCAACTATCTGTTTAGAGGTATTAGCTTTAATGTTAGCCGAGCTAAAGCCTAGCACCATTGCTAGTCTTCGCTCCTTATGGTAACGATTGTCCTCTCGCTTTCTATGGTAGCCAAATGAGGGTTTTGAAACGTACTGCAACGTGGACGAAAACATAAACTTCTTACTGGAAAGGGTGATTACCTTGAATACGATTTTCGCCGCTCAAACGGCTTCAAACTCCCAACCTCACTTTACGACACATCCGTTTCCGCGGAGACGACTTCTCCCTCTGTCCAACAGAGGTCCCCGTCCTGCAGCAGTGTACTGTAATGTCTAATTTTCCCTTGACTTTTGTTAATTCAGATCTAAAATGGGAAGCCCGTTTCCGCCACTCTGATAAAAAAGTAAAAAGTCATCATCAGATAGTTTCTCAATATAATGAAATGCTATCATATTGGATCTCAATACGTTTACTTATTGAGATAATCATGATATTTTTAATCAGAGTGGCAGAAAACTTTTTTTTTTTTTAAGTTCTAGCGTGTGTAAATTAACATGCTGTGTGTGTGGTGTTGAAATGTTTGCTACGTTGTGGGTGTGTTTTTTTGTGTGTCAGCCATGTTGTGTCCCTGATAAAGAGGAGGCCCACCTCAAGTCCAGCTTTTTATAGAAAGTGCAGTGATAAAAACTGGAGGTTGAAGATTAAAGTAACTAAAATACAATGACCTGTAAATTGTGTATTTTTCCATACCTACGATATCTCATATTTTGATAAATTGCCAGTGTTTACATTGTTTATGAGGCTTAAGTCATCCACTGGTCAATGACACTATAAGTCAAAGGCTTCCAAGGCCTGGTGGTAAACTATTCAATTTGAATAGAGAGTAGGCAAAAGTGACCTACCGAAAATAGACAAGTAGTGTTGTCAAAGCAAGGTGGAAATCTTTCCACATGCACGTCTGTTGTAGCTGACTGAACAGAGGAATTGAGAAGTTGAAAAGTAAAGAAATACTACTGTGACAAACAAACACACATTAAGGATCCCTTATGTTCACAATTATAAACAAGAACTCAAATACCCATAGCAACAAAACATATCACAGAGGTTTGGAAGTCATGGCTTCTTACTGAAAAGCAGCTCCCATTGCTTCTCAGATGCCCAGACTGGAGACTGGAGACAACGCAAGCAGAGAAAGATTCCAGGATAACCTCTGCTGCTCTGCGTTGCTTAATATACCCTTGATTCCTACAAAGACCACTCATAGAGCAACTAGTGTGATTGTTTACCACTTTAAAATGTCCTACTGTTTCTACCAATTTCTGCTATTGGGGACACTTCCATTAAGCCATTTCAGTCACAATTTTTTTTATTTTTTTTTTAACCAAATGCCAACAAAAATGAATACCTGTCAGAATGATGGAAGAGAAATGTACCAAAAACATCAAGTAATTTGATTTAAAAATTTAAACCCGATATGGTTAATGACGGATAATTAATTTCAGGCTTTTGAGTTGCATTTAATTCAAAAATACTGTACTTATCAATCCTACACGTAAAGTCGCCATACCATAACAATGGCCGTGTTTTGCTTTCATTTTGAATTGACTTTAAAGTACATTTTATTTTTTGAAAATGAATCCAATCAATCTACACTGTATTTGGAAGCTGCAGTTTTTCATCACGTCCACACGAAGGCGCACAACACCTGTAGGTTAAATCAGACCTGGTCTGATATGGGGAGGCGTCGCCTTTAAGAGCGACTCGTATTTTAACTCCTAAACGTCCTTCCGAAAGTGATTTCTAGTTATTTTAAAGTGTACAGTTTCACCAGGCAAATGACAAATTGAGCTCAGTTAAAATCCGAAAAACAAAAAATGTACACTGCAAGAATAAGCCGAATTTATGAACATGTGGTCAATTTTAACACCAACTTGCTGAAAAAACATTAAAGGCTTTCGAATAACGCTGACCTTAATTGCTGTACCCATCCGGATGTGTCACTACTTTACACTCAAGGTTTTCCTCCCACTACAACAGGCAAAAGCTGCATCGATGCTGCTTTCACGCTTAAGTAAAGTGCATGCGTTTTCATGAGTAAACGTGAAATATTCTCACGCAAGCTACGTAAACGCAGGCTGCTCCTCTCCAGCGTCACTTTGAATGAAAGCGAGCGCTCAGCTGAGGCGCAGTCAGAGGAGAGCGCCGCGCGTCAGGAGCATCACCGACAGCCGTCGGTACTAGTAAAGTTGTGGCTTTTTAAACTTTATTCACTCCCCCGCGATGGCTGAGCATCTCCTACATTACAATGACTCGGCGGGGGTTGGGAACAGATTCGCCCGTAAAGGAGCCTTGCGACAGAAAAATGTGCATGAAGTGAAGAATCACAAGTTTACTGCGAGATTCTTCAAGCAGCCAACGTTCTGCAGCCACTGCACAGATTTCATATGGTGAGTTGTTTTTTTTTTTTTTTTTTTTTTAATACAAGTTTCTACATAGTCAGACGCATGTGAATTTAAAGCATATTCTAGTTTAGCCAGTGTAAGAGTTGATCTTAAAGCGTCATTCAGCTTCAAAACCTTATTTTGTCTCGTTGCAGGGGATTTGGGAAACAAGGATTCCAATGCCAAGGTAGGGCATTTTTGTAAAAAATTCCCTTTTCGTGGGTTTTTAAGTAGATCCTCTGTGCCATTGATTCATTGATGAAAGGACACTGATGGGGCTAAAAGTTTTATTTTTCCCCTTCAAATGAAGACTTCTCAAAGGCAGGCCAGTCTGGAGAGAAAAAGTAGACGGTGTGAAATACTCTGTTTTAGTGTTCCTTTAACTGTACAAGACATACCTTGGCACTTAGATTTTGCAAGAGTAGTCTTTCAGCACTGTTCCCCTCAAGACCTTCACACTTGCCATATTTCCCCTTTGGCACTTTGTAGTCTGGATTCAAGAAGCCTTTGGCGCTGGTAACCATTCTTGGACTAAATGATGAAGCTTTTACAATGTGGCAGAGGTCTGGATGGCTCAGATCCAATTCTAGGAGCCATAAAGTTGTTTGTGAAGTCAGGTGGAAGCCTCTTGAAGGAACGTATGGTTTTGGAAACCGGGCATCAGTATGAGGAAAGCCAAGCCAGTTTGGAGAGCAGAGTTAAGTGACATATCGATTTCATTACCATGGCCAAACCACTCTGGTGTACTCCAAGATAAACTTTGAGGTTTTGGAATTTCAGGTTCATACTGCTGAGATGGTTGTCTTTGACTGGGGATATAACCTCTACCATATTTGAACCCTGGTATGAAGAAGCAGTGTGTAGAAATCCTGGCCCTGTATCATTAGAGTCAACCTCTTGGTGATGAGAACTAGTCACCGGTTCACCCACTCCTTCTCTGCTGGGAGGCAGATGCTCCAAAGACTCAGAAGTTGTAGTCTCACCAAGGCTGAGAGGAGCATTCATGGACAGAGGTGTGGACTGAGATTCATAATCAAGGATGGGCTGAGTTTGATCTACCAGCTGGCTGCCAGATTGCAGAGGAACTATGATTGGCTGAAAGACATTTGAATCCCATTGTGTAGAAGCGCCATTAAAGACGTGTGGTTTCATAACCATGTTTTGGTTGACTGGAAACAATTTCAAGGGTTCGCTGCTGGAGAGTTCTTGTATTCTTAGTTCACAATTCTGGACAGCTCATTACTCAACAGCTCTCCTTCCCCTTCCTTCAAGGACATAGTCTGAAAAGTCATTTACATCCACAAGGTTTATCTTGTCATGAGTTTGGTGATATATGGTCCCTAAAATAAAAAAATATATATACACATACAAAGTGTAATACATTGTACATGTAAAAGTTTTAATAAGGTTGAGTAAAAGCTTACCTTGCCCCTTAGTAAATACACTGTTATCCAACAGCAAAGAAATCCAGCCAACCCTGCAACAGCTAAGCAAATTGTCACTGATACAAACACTGAACATAATTGATAAAGAAATATACAACAGAAGGAGTCAAAGAGCCATGGCTTCTGATTGAGAACAGTGCCAGGCAGATTAGAACTGGACCTGAGATAACTCACTGTCCTGAAGCTTATAACTTCCTGTCTACATTTTATATATGCTCCCCAATGTGTTGCTGGTCATGGCCACTTCCAGCTGCAGCTCATTGAGCAATTAGTGCTTATTGTTCAGAGGTGTGGCAGCTGAGCACCGCCACTCAGTGTGAGAGCTGTAAACATTACCTCATGTTGAAGCCATAAGCATACAATAATTTGATACATTGAGTGGCAGAAAGGCTTTTAACTAAATAGATGATAGAGCTTATCCTTTTCTTGCAACATGCTCCCACATACCTGTCCTGTTATATTTGCAACAAATCAACCAGTCTTCTATTGCATTGCACAATGATACTGCAGCAAGATGTCATGGTTTTACCACTGCACACTGAGTTTCTTTCTTCCAGACACATCTTCTCGTTTAATTTTTATGGTTTAACATTATGTTGTGGCAATATATTCAAAGCCTTCCTTGATGTTACAAAAGGTTGGCGTTAAAGAAGTGTTCGTGCAAAAGTAACTCCATTGAACCCTGATGTATCTTGAGCTCTTGAAGGTTTTTTTCTTGTTCTTATAGACTGCATGCACAAAATATAATTTGTAGTAAAAACACATAAGTTCTCCAATCTGCCATAATAAGTTCTGTATTTGTTGGTAAACTTCACAGAACTATTAAGAGGCAAGAGACAATATTATTTTAGAGTATCAGAGTACAGAGTTGAGAGATGTTTGTTTGTGCATCTCATTTAATTGAAATATCATCAAAAAATAATTTATTGCAGTATTTCAGTTCAAAACTGAAACTTGTGTTAATTTCTGTTAATCCTGCCTTTTTTGATACATGAATGGCAGCCTACTGAAAAGTACGTGCATGTACTGGATATTATATGGTCTCAATATTTGTTTAGGGACTCTTTTGCATGAATTACTGTGTCAATGCAAAGTGGCAGGCCAATGCACAGACTTTGGTCTTAAAAATAAAACTTGAATCAATACCATCATTGACAGTGGAAATTTCGCACTACACCTCAAGCAGCTTGAGTTATGTACCTCTTCACTCTTCCTCCAAACTCTGGGACATTGATTTCAAAATGAAACCCAAAAATTTACTTTCATCTGAAAAGAGGGTTTTGGATCACCCAGTTCTTGTTGGCCCAAATAAGACACATTTGACAATTGTGTCTGGATTGGGAGTGACTTGGGAGTGTGTGCGGTGGGTCTTGTGAATCTCAATCAAACTCTCAAACTGGTTTTGATTTCAAATCTTCTAAAGGCATCATTTATCTTTGTTGTTCTAGTACAATTTTCTACTGCAGTTATTCCTTCTCAACTTTCTTTGAATATTTTTGGATACAACTCTTGTTGGACAGGGAGCATCTTTAGGTTTGAGCTTTGGAAAAAAACAAACCTATGTACAGTGTATGATATTGTTCTGCTTTTTTGAGTTGAGTTAGTGAAATACATTTTGCTTTTGGTAATATTTAATTCTTTTTAGATGCACCTGCAAATTTTTACATCTGACTCCATGTTATTGCTTACTGAAACTAGTTGACTTACATTGCAGCAAATTCTTATATGGAACAATATAAAGTTAAATACTTATGTTTCAGCAACAGCGGTTGGTATAGTGATCCTAGGGACCATGTTGTAGTGGATGACAATGTGCAAGACTCGGCTCCTATGCAGATTATTTAAGAGATTTGTAGGCAGAGGAAAAAGTTCTGCCTCTTGTTTCCTGCTGTGCATGAAAACTTAACAGCACCTCTACTGCTCAGGTATGAGTTCCAGATCAATGTTCAAGTAGAACTAAGTTGCAGAAAATATTATTATTATTATTAACAAAGGGAATTGTGTGGGTGGAGGACAGAGCTCCTGCAGTCCCCCAGGAAACAAACTTCTTGTTTTTGCACGCATCTTTTTCTTTATTTAGGATAGATTCCAAACAAATAAATATTTTCGAAAGATTGTGAGGCACATGTTTTTAATGAAGAATCCTACGTTTAGTTGTTTTTCTTTAATTATCTGGAATATGTATTCATATTGTACAGGACCTTGGTATACAGTCACTTTTTGGCTGTGGTATGATCTGCTGTGGAGAATCAGCATCAGTGACACATCCTGTCATATGGACATGCTGAGTTATATACTACAGACGAATATCATGTAGACGTCACCACTATTCCTTTATGCTGTGGTTTTGTTTCTATTTTTAGTCTTGTGTGTTTTTCATTCAAACTTGTTTTTTGTGACTCGTGCAGTTATTGTGTCAAAAAAAGAATTTTTTTGCTGAAAGTTGAAGATAATAGTTTTATTTCCATATGATTTAATATGGATTTTTAAAAATTATTTTATTTGCTTAACTTTGATTTCACCAGGAAAATCTCATAGATTTTTTTCTGGGTCCTCTTATTTCTTTCTAAAACAATCTGATGGGAGCTGGATTTTTTTTTTTTAGATTTTCTAATTTGATAATTTAGCAAAATCATTCTTAATTATCCAAAAACACATTATAACATATGGTATTAAAAATATTATTTCAATTTTTAAAGAGTATATTGACTATAAGATCTAAAGAAGTTTTTGGATAAGGTCCTAAATGTCTATATTTTTAAATGGATTTGTTTTATTTTTGGTGATTCTTTGCAGTAAAATGTACTGAATATGAATCTTGTGGACTTTCTGTTGTATTTGCATGTCTTTATGGTGCATAGATGGATTTTCTTTGTATAATTTAATTTCCTCCTGCAAATATTGTGACTGAGTTATTTATCCACACTGGCCCTTGAAAGGATCAGTGTTCAAGGTGGGCCCCATCAAGGATTAAGTTGGTATAAAAATCAATGAATCATTGGATGTCACTATTATTTTCTTAAAAATATCTCAACACTGAGATTCCACCCCATTCCGTTGTACTACTTACACAAAAAGATGTTTGGCATTGGCAGAGAGGATTTTGCAAGTTTTTCACATATTCAGCCTACATACTCGATTCTGCTGCCTAACATACAAATGAGTTTTGCTTTGAAACGTGACACAATTTAAAGGGAAATAAACAGGTGTTTCAGTGGTGTAGGCATTATTGCAAAGAGGTGTTGCAATAAAAATGACCAAATATAACTTACCTGATTACTTGATGTGTTTAGTTTAGTATCTAAGCTGCATTGTTTTGTTAGAATGTAAAATAAGATAGAGGAAGTATAGACTGGTTACCTGGTGGTACTAGGAGTTTGAATGTTTTCCTTTAAGCAGGTCAGGACCTCCAGTTTTCTCCTGAAGTCAGTTTAGCCTGTTGTTGCTTTTTGTGACAATTTTATACTCAGTAAGGCAGTAAAAACTGACATTTTAAAACCACAAACCCACAGAAACAATAATGTTTGGGGGAGAACAATAAACTAAACAACAGAAAATAAAAAAATAAAGAACTGGATCAAACATATATTTGATGGCGCATATATTTGATGGTAAGGCCAGTAAATTGGAAAAATGTCAGCAGCACATATTTTCTCCACTTTTTAGCTTTTATGGTCACATGGCGCTTGTTCTGTATTTATAATTCCTTTTTGTGTGCTGATATGTGTCCACTATTAGTTTTGAACTTGACAGAAGTATATGACTTGTAAAATATTACTTAAAAAGATGGCAAATGATCTACATTAGGGACTTAGATGAGGTCACAGGTGCAATTCAACCAAAAATATGAAAAATGTAGATTTCTGCCACAAAGAAATAAGTGAGCACTATTATGTCAAATGTGACTGAATCAGATTCTAGTTTATGTTCTACCTTGTTTTTTTATTCTAGTTTTTTTTTTTGTAGCTTTATGGTTCATAAATGCGTTTATGAATATTGTTCAGAAAAATAAAGAAATAGTACAGCTATAAAAGAGAGGTCGTCATTCCATCCTGCTCGATTTAGCAGAGTTTAAAAATGAAAAATAACAGTTTTGCTCATAAAAACCATTGCCCAATCAGACACCTTATTTAAAATCTGAGACACTTTGATCATTATTACTGTTCCAAAGCAGCTGGGATTATATCAGCATATATGAAAAGTATACATCCTCCTCCTACTTTGTGTCAGGTCACTCAAAGAGATTGAATGACTGTGTCTCAGAGTTAGATCACTTGTCAGCATGGCGGATGCTTGGCTCCTTCCCCCTTGCATCCTCCTTCTGCTCCTTCCCAGTCTTTGAAGTTGAGTTTCTGTGGAAAATGACTGTGCCATCTGGAGAGTTGAGAACCAATTGCTGTGAGAGGAGAGTCCCGTGTCTGGACACAAGAAAGTCAAGAGTCAGTGGTGAGAGAGGCAATTGGAAGAAGAAAAGGACAAAGGAGTAGTAATCTAGAAACTGTGGAAAGAAACAGGGAGATGTGAAGGCATAGGTGTGAGACTAAACACTGGAGGATTTTGCAGTTGTATGTGTGGAAGTGTGAGGGTGAAGAGATTATGATATCAAAAGTGGGCTTTTACACATTTTGGCTTCTTGATGCCAAACTTTGGCAGAGATGAAGCAAACAGTGTGACCACTCAGAGCAGTGAGAAGAGAACTGAATGAAACTGGTTTGTAGTTTGTCTGGCCAGTTAAATGCGACTTCAATACATTTTCAATTTGGTGCAATGAAGTCAGACAATATTTTCAAATCAGGCTTGCAGCGTGGGTGGGGGGTGGGAGTTTGGGGAGTTAATAAGGGGACTCAAAGGGACATGGAGAAATAGTTTTCTGTCATACATGTCTATGTTGGTTAGGCGTGTCAAACTATTTGATTTGTTAATGATGGATGATAGTTATGGTGTACTCACACCAGTCCTTAGATCTGCTTGTTTAGTTTGGACCAAAAATAGATTGTATTTACTTTGTTTGGTGCGGTTTGCTTTCACACTGTGCTTTTTTGCAATTATAATTTGTAAACAAAGTCATGTGGGTGACAATCATTGCTGCAATTGATGGGGTTGAAAAAGAACATCTTTGGAAGTCCTGCTTGCTGCATTTCTGTAGTGCACATTTGCAGGAGTGTTATTGCAATCAGTTTTAATATTAAAGTGCAGCTCATTCAACGCAGGTTTTGTAATGGGGTATTTTTAATTTTGGAACAGCGTTGGCAAAGATGTGCCTCAACCTGACTGAGACAAGACATGCTGCATGACTTGACCCACAACATAATGGCAGTAGCATGCTAAGCAGAAAATGCCAGATCTGGTACTATTTTAGCAAACTCAGTATGCAATAGCATTAGCATTAATACTTAAGAACAAATTTTTACCATAATGCTCAGCGATGATGGCTTGTAAAATGCTGGAATTAGTTTGGATAGAGGCAGGTCTGTATTCACACCACAAGCAAACTGCACCAAAGTTTGTTTGGGCCAGTTATTTGGTCTGCACCAGAATTTACTTTAGTATATTCAAACCTGTACAAAAGGTCAGAACCATCTGGGGAAATGACCTGACCAGTTTAGGGACGACCAAATGTGACCGGTGTTAGATACACAGACTAAACTACAAACAGGTGGATTTTGATTACCAACATAGGAAACATAGATGAGAATTGTTTTTTACCGAATATTAATCAGGGTTATCGAAGAGGTTTAATACAAATACATACCACATTTTTCAGATTTGAATTGTCAAAAAAGAAAAAGAAAACTAGGTATAACTCTAATAAAATTACTGAGAATTGTGGTTGTAATGTGGCAAAATATGAAACCTTTTTAACTGATGCATTTAACACAAGCAGATTTATTAAAGGGCATTGGACAAGCATAGATAATTTAATGTTTGGAGACCAGTCCTTTTCCTTCCTTCTATTGTTTTCTGTCTCCATGCAGCTCTCTGCTTCCATGGAGACACCTCTGGTGCTACAATCAGACCTATGCTTTGCTGCATCGTCTGAAAACATTCACATACCTACTCTTGTGCCTTTATTGGCTCATCATTAGGTGTTAATTATTGTGTATTTATCACTTGCACAGATGAGCAATGAAGTGTAGGTTACTTTATTTCAACTCGGGGCATTTATCAATGCTGTGGGTGACATTAGCTTGCATGTGTGCTGACGTGACTGTGGTGAAAACTGTCACAGAACCTTAATGGCAGCGTGGGTGTGGAGCCAATCACTCAGGAAAAGATCATTAACCAATCAAAGAACAGAAACAGTTGAAACAGGGCGAGAGCTGAGCAACTCCTGGAAAGCAGTCCCAAACAATCAATGTCTCACTACATTAGGAGCTGGTGCTGACTTGGGCTGTTGTAGTGATTTGAAGGGCCCTCCTGAGCTCTGATGCAGGTGTAAAGATGTCTTAATGAGTAGGGCCTTTTTTATGGAGACATGATTTAACATAAATATTATCTTTTTTCTGAAGATAAGTTGATTCAGAATTAGTTAGGAATTGACAAAAACAAAACCACTGTGTCAGCATTCAAGTAGCTAAAATCTATTATCCCAGAGTGTTTTAATGCCTCAGGGTGAACAAAAAAAAGATATAAAAATACCTCTCAAGTCTTGTCAGGTACTCTTTCAATATTGAGTAAAATCAACAGCATTCTTCTTCCTCAAAATAGAAGGGAAGTAAATTTAACCATTTAACTGGTATAAATTGGTGTAAGTCGGCTTCTCCTCAGAAAATCTGTCTTTCTAGCATGTCTCCCCCCTTCTCCTCTTTTCTCCCTACATTCAGTCCCTCAGCCTTTCCTTTCCTTTTACTCCTTGCTTGGCCACTGTAGCAACAAAGTGGGCCATTTCCATTTTGTTATCATGGCAACAGTTCATCTGGGCTGTGTCAGGTTGTGTTTTATGTTATGAGATCTATTCCACTCCCTTTGGCTACCCTGTGGTGGTCTTTATCTCTCTTAATTATACTGCATCTTCACCCAGTTATATCTACAGTAGACAACTTTTATATAAATATGTTGTTTGTATATTTATCAAAACTGTCACTATATCCGGACAGTGCAGTATAAGACTGATCATCTAAGACGAAAACCACCCCTCTGATATTCAGAAAACTTCATAATCGCTCTGCAATATACTACTATAGCTAAAGGATGTAAATGGCATTACAAAAGGATGGCTGAAGTTTATTTTAAGTTCATCTGATTCTCTATAATTAATAGCAAGTGTGAACTCAAGAAAACTGAAATTCAACCAAAAAGTGCTTCAACAACTATTAGTTGCATGGTCGTGTAGAAGAAGAAGAAAATTGCTAAAAGAAACCCCAAACAAAGTCTTAAGTAAAACTTAAAATATTGTTTCAGATCTAACTGAATACAAGGAAGTAGATGAACATATAAATAAACTAAGGGCTAGTTTGTAAAGTTTTAAGAAACACTTTAAAAGCATTACTGTCTCTTAATCATTTATTGTCTTTGTCCATCAGAATTCTTTGTGACAGACTGCATAATATTCCTTTTCCCACCATCAGTAGCTACTTTTAACTTTCCTTTCGCCAGATTTTACTCTGCAGTGTGCCATCGTTACCATGGTGACATTCTCCGGCCCTCACTCTGCCAAATATTTGCCAGCAACAGCCCCAGGCAAACACTCCTCCTTTAAGAACCGCTTCCTCCAAGTAATCCCCAAATGATGATCCAACATGGGAGCGTGACATCACATCCTCAGCTTCCATTTACACAAACAAAATGCTCCTCAATAGCTGTGACAATGCTATTGTTAGCCTGTCTGTGTGGATGTATTGTGCTCCCTTAAGACAACGACAATCAAACCCTGAACGAGGCAGACCTGCAGCCCTTGCAGATCACACCCCAGACACAAAAAAAAACCCCCCACAGTGGATGCATTTTCAGCTCATTTTGCAACCAGTTCATCCTCAAATCGCTTCGGTGCTGACCATTGAAAGTGCAATATTTTTCTTTCAGCAGACTGTCTCAGCAGACCGAGTCACAGTGTTGCGCTTGTGTAACGCAGTGTCATCTGGTGACATTAAAAAGGGGTCTCTTTGGAAGCTCGGCGGCATTACTCAGCCGAGAGTGGGTAGTTAATTGTCAGGGAGCTGCCTGTGTGTTTTTGCTGAGACACAATGCCGTGTAATGTGATGACACATTCTGTTCCCTCGTAATCTCTGTTTTAAAAACACAAAGCCAAAAGAGCAGTTGTTGGAGGCCCCGGAAAGAGCAGTCTCAGAGGAGGCCGTTTTTAAACACATTTGAGGAAATCTGTCAAAAATAAATAAATACAAAATAAAAAAATTTAAAAAACCTGTGCATGTGTTGCGTGCAAAATTAATATCACAGTATGAGAATGATAAGAGTGCTTTACTTTTTTGTTTCCAAAAATGGCTCAAAGTGGCATCGTAGAAATACGACAAGTTAGCTCTGAGCCTGTGACACAGATTGAACCTTTTCCTGAAGGATTGTATTTTCAGATGCTAATAGTGCTGTGATTTTTGCTCCCTTATGGGATTCTCCTGTTTTTGCTCTCTCTTTTTTTTTTTTTTTTTGCCACATTTAATTTTCAGGTCTTAAAAGAAATGTAAATTTTTGACAAACATAAAAAGAGATGTATAAGGTGATAATTTATTAAAGAAAAAACCTGGCTTCATATGTCTACTCCTTTAGAATTGTTTTAGTTCAGCCAAATTGGAGGTTTTTCAACCATGGATGCTCTATTTAAGTGCACGGACCAAAGTGACCCTGAGCTAAAGTTTATGAATTGTTTAAGAGATAAATTTGTGTCTCCTTCAAATACAGCACGTTGTTCAAGTCTTGGCTCAACAAAACAAGACTAGACTATAGCACTGCTATCTCTATACTCACTGTATATAGTATGTTCTTGTTTTTGTAAATGCTGTGTTACATTTAAGCCAGATGTAATGGGACACACCTGCCAAAATAATCAACTTTTCACTTGGGGACCATCGAGATGACTTGGGGCAAGGTGAGATGGACCTTTGTGGCCTATTTGGTCAGCAATAACGAATGCCATTATCCCTTCCTTTCTTGTTGAATCATGAACACTGACTTTAATGTAGGCAGGCACACTCTGCTGTGTTTTTGTGATCTCCTGGATGACTCAATCTCACCCAACGTACTTTTGGAGAAGGTCTGCTTTGCCAGTTATTTTCTCCATTTGTAGATAATTTCTCTCATTGTGGTTCACTGGAGTCCCAAAGTCTTATAAATGACTGAGACGTTTTTCACTTTTTTTCTTGTCTTTTCTTTTTTCATTTGTTTGGGCTTGATGTGTGTGTGTGTGTGTGTGTGTGTGTGTGTGTGTGTGTGTGTGTGTGTGTGTGTGTGTGTGTGTGTGTGTGTGTGTGTGTGTGTGTGTGGTTTTTTTTTAAGATATTGCAGCTTTCTTCATGCTGTCAGGCAAGTTCTATTGAAGTTATTTATTGAGCCTATGGTTCTGGCAGTAATCAGGCCTCGGCCTGGTTGTTTGGTTTGGAAATCTTTTTAACTTTAATACTTAAAAAGATTATTTGAATTGACTCAGTTCGTCTTTGATAGCAAAGTTAGTTTGATTTTAGCAATTTAAATGTGATAAAACACTGAAAAATGTCTGTGGGGACAAATACTTCTTCATTGCGCTGAATCGTATAAGCTATTCTGCCACTGATTTTTTAAAATTTATTTTTTCGTATAATCAACATTCCGACTGACTTAGTCTGAGCACGCACTCCAATTCGCCTTTTCTGAAGATGACAGCATGCTGAACCCACCTTCATCCATAATAGATTAACACCAATGATTTATATAAAGGACACAATTAGAACATAACAGATGACCTATATTCCCGCCCCATTCGATGTTCGTGTAAATCTATAACGGTGTCACTCGGACTCAGGCTTAAAGTGAGCAGATCAATACATCTAGGGTGTATTTAAGAGCAATGTGCAGCTCTCAGCTGTCTTTTTCTAGACACAAAGACTCCTCCCAGGGGAATTATGCACAGACGTGCTCACTTCCACTCGTCGGGCCGCTCCAGCTGTGCTTAATGAATTTGGTGGTGATTACACCCACAGCTATTTCGGGAAAGGTTTAAGTCAGAAACATCAGTCTTGACCCACATAAGGTGAGCACGATGTGCATGCAGGGGGATTTCAGCATCACTGAAATCTGGCAGTCTCTATGATTTGAAGGTATTCAGGTGGGAAGCTTCACATGTTGTAGAAAAAAATTATTTATATAAAAAAATTATATACCTTTTAACAGTAAAAATCTTTGCTCAGCATTCAAGGGAAAAAAAATCAGTGCAGGATACGAATTGATACTAATGTTCAATGATAAGGAGGCAAACCTATTAGTCATTTCTAAATGTTAAATAGGATGAATTTGTGATGATCTTTCAAGAAAACCTTTGTTATGACATACTGTTGCCAGTATAGGTGCAGCAACCTGGCAAAAAATATTCCTTCTCCTTTGAACCTCATTGTTTAACATAACCACAAACTTCAGTAAATGTCCCCATTCTCTTGTACAAAACAAATACAGCTGAGTAGACTGTGTGAAGCACATCTGTGAACATGAACTTTAACTTTATACTTCTTGAACTGATTCAACCCTGTCCATTGACTTGGCCAATCTACCACATAAATGTGAAATCTGTTCCTTTGTACCTCAGGCTGTGTGTCTAAGGTTCTTATTATGCTGGAAGATGAACCTTCACAGAGATTTACATGTATTAACTCCATACATCTTCTCTTCATCTCTGACCAGCTTCTCCAACTTTTGCTGAAGAACAGTACGCCTCAACATTATGCTGCCACCACCATGTTTGTTCAGATGGATTATCATCAGTAAATCCAAACCCAATGCTTTGCTTGTCGCTGTATCGCCTTGCTAGATCACAATCTTCCAGATGTTGTATCCACTTCCTGTCTTGCACATAATACTTTCCATGGTGTTGCTTCTGCTTGCAGAAGGTCAGATTTATGAATTGCCAAACTAATTGTCCTTTCAACAGGTCATCCAACTGAGCTGTGGAACAGGGACTAGATCTTTTGGCTGCTTCTGATAAATTGTCTTTGATTTCGCCAGTCAGTGTTGAGCCACATGTGGTTTCCATTTTTTAGATAATGCATTGATCTGTGCTCTTCAAAATTTGGAATATTGTTTTTTTTCTCCTAACCTTTCACTAAACTCTATAGCTTAATATCTGGTCTGTCTAGAGTGTCCCTTACTCTTTAGTATGTTGTTAATTAACGATTGTTTTCCAGCCAAACTTGATCACTTTAACAGTACCTTTTGATTTAGTGTCAGCATTCAGCCTTCTTAAGTTAACATTTGGTATTAAGTGCAGGGAATTTAATTAATCAGAAATTAAGTTCAGGCTTCTTGGCACCATAAGTATTATTTCCTGCTAAATATTGCAGTGAAACAGCTCTTTATGATTGTAAAATTGCATATATTGACATTGCAATGAATTTTATACATTGTACTGTGCTAATTATGCTCTCAAGTTTTACATCAGAAGAACCTGGCACTTTAGGTGAAGACAATAACCACATTTAAGGATACTGTGTAGTAGAGGAGGTTCAATCTGAGAAAGGAGAGCTGAAGAAGGTGCAAATTAAATGTGGAAAAGAGGAAAAAGCGGCAGCGTATGTCTAAGGTGGACACATGGGACTTTCCCATCTTTTTGCTATTTTTGTGCAAGGACAAAGATGCATGGAGACAGAGCAGCAGGGAACAGCGAGGGAGAGGCTGAGGATGAGGGAATGTGTGTTCCAGTTTTCTGAGGCGTGTGCACCTCCTTCCTGCTCCCACTGCGTGACTGCATGTGTGTGTGTGTGTGTTTCGTGTGTGGGTGTGTTGTTCAGTTTGAGGGTCACCTGGTATGAGGCTGCAGCACAGCCCTTAGTCATCCTCTCACCTCGGTTTTTACCTGACGCCCCATCTGTCAACATATTTAACCCCGGGACACAGATTACTGACTGTAAACAAATTGAAGAATGCACATCTTTATTTATTTGCGGGGCTTCAGTAGAAACATTGCTTGGATAGACTTAGGTGCAGCAAAAAGGAACCTTCTTTCTGTCATCAGGGCCACTCAACTACTGATAAAACATATGACTTTTTTAAAAAAAAATTCTTCTTTTAGTCAGTCTGTCAGCAGGTTATTCGATGCACTTTGTTTTGAGCTTTGTAAAAATTAGCAAATTGTTATGCGCTTTAAATTTAAATGTGACTAATTCTGTAATCCTTTAATTTTTTTTTTGTCATATTCAAAGCTTCTGTCTCTGTCAAAGAATCCACAGGACATTTTGTTTTTTACGTGTTATACTTTAATGTTGAATTAAAACAAAGTCCACAGAAAACAAATTTTATGCAAATTGAGGTTGTATGTATTATTATTGTGTGTCCTAAATCAGAATTGGCAGCTCGGATCTCAAAGAGAATCACATTAGCCTATAAAAGCCCAACGTTGATTCAGCCCAACACAGTCACATTCAGCAGATCTTTATATCCCTATGAGGCCATTTGTATACCCGCTCTGATGAATTAACTCATCCTAAACAAGCTTTGGGTGACAGTGGAGAGGAATCACTTCCTTTGAACTGCAAGAGAACCAGACTTTGTACCTTTCTAGTATGTATTCTATACATAAATATATTAGCACAGACTGACAATAACATCATTTGAAAAAAACGATTCTATATAAAAACAACATACATATGCTTTTTTGGGGGTTTTTTCTCACACATGTGGAAACCTTTCTCACCTGGCGGTTTCTTGCTGCAGCGGGTGTGAGGGAGGAGACATACTGTAAACCCTGACTCCTAATTGAGGAGAGGTCAGAGTGGCGTCTCCTCTTCGTCTTTCCCAGCCTCGCTGCTCGTCTTGGGGCAAATATAGCAACAGGCACCACAGGGGAGACTTAGCCTCTTGCAACCATGTTTTTTCAGGCTGCAGGCCTGCTATGCGAGAGGATTTTATCCTTTGATCTGCAGCTTCGGAAACCCTCATGTCTGAGATGGACAATATGTAAAATTATTTATTTTATTTAGTACTTTCTATATTTAAAAGATATTTGTATTCTGGAGTTGTATTTTCTAACTTTTCAGATTTCTCTTAAAAAGAGTTCTTTCATTAATAAAAGTACTTGAAACCCAAAATTGTTCACAGTAGCACTAGATTTAGTTTCAAAGTAATGTTTTAACTTGACAGCACATTTCTTCTAATTGAAAAGGACATAAATAAGGATCAAAATATGACGCTGCCAGTGCATCTCTAAAAATTTTAATATCATGAGAAGTTTAATATTAATTTGTGATCCATTTCAAATGGGAAACTCATATATAGCCATATACATTCTAGTACACATTAAGACAGCAGGCAAATCCAACCCAAATCTGATTTGTATGTCCATTTGTGATCCACATCCAGGTTTTATATGGCAGTCTGAACGGCCCGGTTCTGATTTGTTCGTATCTTTTCATATATGGTACTAAATAGAATTCATATCTGACTGTATTCAAAGTGTCTGAAGTCTGAACAGTGATGTTGCATTTTACTCAGCCTCTACGTCATTCATGTGAGACATGCATCTTAATTTATCACCAGAAAATGCCAGACACTGTACATCCTGATGTAAATAACAACTGAAATTTATGAAAGAAATCTGTCACAGTGAAGTGCATCCCATCACAATCCCACCACTTCTGGTTCTGACTACATATCCTAACAGTTTTCTCTACAATAGCTAAAGTCAATGCTCCACACTGTTAGAAGTGATTTATTTTCTCTTGCCTTCCTTCCTTCATAATCTTGTGACAATACTGTCAAAGAGTTGAAGCGCATGACAAAGATGAACACCCAGTGGTTCCTGGAGATAGTCACCAGCCTCCTCATAACCTTACAAGAATAAGCAGACAATGGATAGCTAGGAATGCATTTTATAGAGTGGATATTTATCTTTTTAGCAAGGGTAACGGAGATTTTTTTTGGATCTAGACCATTTTATTTAGACGGTGTAAATGCATGTTCTGCTTTTAAGAATATACATGTCCCTGACCACTGATCTTGGTGGTTAAAAATTTGATTGTTTTTAAAATATTTATAGCATGACCATATGTATCCAAATACACATTTGTATGAATGCTCACATGTTCTACAGAAGCTGTTGATGGTGAAAAAGTTCCAGCATAACTGTTTGTAGAGCAGACATAGTAAGCCATACATCATACTCAACCCACATGGCACCAGTCAGCAGTGCAGCTTACAGCTACTCACATATTATAGACACACATCTAGTAGAGTGCCTCTGTGTGTCTTTTTTAACTCCCAGCATAGTCTTTTTCCATCCAGCAGATGTTACTAAAGCAGATCATTGCCGCGGTGCTCTTTGCAGGCTCTGTAGTACAAACTCGGTGTCAGGCAGACACGGTAGTCTTGACAAGTCAGTTCAGAGTGTGTCAACAACGCTTTGATCCTCACCGGCTGCATGGACAGTGCAGATCCCGCTGGAACAGAGTGATGGTGGAAGCTGTAGAGAGACAAAATTAGACCTTCATCTGTAAGAGCAACTCTTCACCTTCAGCAAGAGAGGGAGAGGGAAGAACACAGTAGCAAAGAGAGAGGAGCAGGAAAGGAGGGACGTAAGTATTTCTAAATGTGAAGTTAACTCGCTTTATATATAGTATATCATTTCCAGTATCCTTGTAAACCTGTTTATTGAAGATCTTACTTGTGATGGACCAAGCAGTAAAACAGCAGTCAGGCACAGGTCCAAAAAGTTGTTTTGTATCTAACCCAAACTTGGCTAGATAATGGAATATGACAATACTAGGACCACAAAAGATGTAAAAGTAACTGAATTATACTCAAACTGACAAAAATAAATAAATAAATTAAAGAAACATACCTGCCTAAATGGGATAAGGGGAAGCTGATCGGCCCACAAAATACAGAAAGGGGAGAACATACAAAAAACTAACTGAAAATAACAAAGGAAATCCCATTTTCCCCCTATAGTTTTAGGTTATGGTATGAACCAATCTGCAGGTCTCCATATGCTTGCTCTGCCCCTTTTCCACCTCTTTGTTCCCCTGAGGGACTGCAGCAGCTGGCACTGAGGTAACCTAAAAAAAAAACTAACAGATTAAATCAAGCAAAACACATAACAGTGTATTATAAACTGTGCAGTTTTTTTTTAGAATAAACCCAAACAACCAGTTGTTAGTATCTTAATAAAATCCTACATTTAATCAATAGATCATTTATAACGATGTATTGCTACAGTGTGATTAAACATTACCCCATTTGTGTGGCAGTAACATTATTTATCAGAGTACGTAAAAACAATATTTACTGCTAGATTCAAATACATTCAGAAATGTGTTCAACAGATGAACACTGAATACAGTTTTTAGCAAGCTAAAATTGGCTAATGTTACAAGGCTGAGGGGTAAGTCACCCACTGAGGAAGACCAGCTCGTTGTAATGAATATACTGTGGTTTTATTCCAGCTTAAATGGCAACTTTGTGCTTTTCCAGCCATTTGACATCTACTCCTATCAGCACAGTAAAAGTCATGAAGGTGTTCATTGAGACAGAGTGGTAAAGAAGTTGAACTCTGCAGTTAGATGAAAATGGTAAAGATTGTGCCACTTGCTAAGGTTTTGTCATCTTTATCCATTCGCCTCTATATGTGAATGGATTTGGTGAAGATAGCAAGGTTTAACTGAAAGCATATTGCAAAAATCCAACAATTCCTTTCCTCCACAGCTGCTGCCTTTCGGGTTTCCTTCCCCTTTCTCAGGTCCAAATGTTATGTGAGCTATGCACTCGTAAGGCTGACTAATCGCTCTACCCGGGGATGGACGCAGGCGCGTGGATTAACTAGGCCAATTAGCCAAACGTTGAAATGGCCAGTAATGATAAGAGTCATGCTCCTCTTCCATAGCCAAGTGCCATTAATCAGCAATAAAGGGGCTGAAGCAACACTGTAGTGTACAGGCTGCTTCAATGGCCAGGATTTCTGACTTGAACCTTTTGACCTCAACACCACGAGTGTCTTTATGTGAGCTTCTGCAGTTTCTGTGTGATTGAGATACACTTCACACTGAGTAGTACAGAGTGAGATGTGCCTTGGAAAGCTATTAAATGTTCAGATCGTCAAATATTTGTTTTCAAGGTCAGACTAAGACAACATAAGAAAACAAATATCAATTTTCTCTTGCATCAGTTTATGTTTAATATTCAAGATTCATTTAGAAGGAGACAGAAAAAAATTGCCTTCCTACCTTCTGTTGCCAGAGTCACATCATTCACCCAGTCTGCAGCTTTATCAGCCTTTTGACATAAAAATCACACCAAATCTGTTATTAGTTCAATGGTGACCACTGAAATTGAACCGAACAGGAATTTTAAAGTATGTAGCTTCTGTGTAGTGTTACACCCTGGCAATTACTTTTTCATTGACACAGAGTGGTAATATAAAGCTTTTATCTATTATATGTATGAATTCAGATTATCGTTGTTAGGAGTATCCTGATCCGGTATTGATATCTGATATCACTCCGATATCTGTCAAAAATTAGTATCAGATTATATCGGCCAGTATCTGAAATCTCAGATAAAAGGACACTGATACGCTGACAGTCCCCAGCGTAAATCTCTACCAGTGCATGTTTCCCTCATGCAGACTCATTGATTAATAATAAATGAGCCTGTTGTTCTTATTGGCATTGTCATTATCAAGTGATATTCTATCACTTGATCAAGCCATTTCGAAACATTCCGCACTACAAAGTAACAAAAACATGTTTGATTTTTATTGATATCGCATCGGGTCAATATCGGTATCGGCCAATTCTCAAAGTTCCAATATTGGAAGTGAAAAAGCTACATAGAGACACCATTGATCTTTGTCTGACATTGAATTTTTTTGATGATATGAAACAAAAGTGTGACGAAGAAATGTCAAGAAATTTTCCCACCACTGTATGTGTGTAAGTGAGAAATATTTTTTGATGTCTGCACCTTCAAACATCAAAAGGTCTGTGCATGTGTAAGTGTCCATCTGTCAGTTTAATCCAAGATTTTTACAACTGGGCCGTTTGCATTTATCTGCTGATGTACTTTTCATGTATAAATTCATGCGTCTGTGCGCGTGCGTGCGTGAGCTGCAGCAGACTCACGACCGCAGATCTCACAGAGAGAACTGTCCACTCTGCTCTTGTCTTCTTTGCTGACCCCAGCTGACTCAAAGGCGGCTCATCAGCTCAGTAAAACAAGACAAAAATGGAAGAACCTAAATATTCTGTGCTTCAGCAGCTTTTATCTTATCTTCCTTTTCGTGTTTTCCCTCCACTTTGCCCTTTTCTCTTGACTTTCAGTTTAATTTAACTTTTAAATGCAAACGAACAATTCCTTAAGCTGTAGAGTTTTGTCTTAAACTGAAATGTATCTATTGCATCTTCACATATAAGCTGAGATGCAGTCAAATAAATTGGCATTCTATGCTTTTCTCCAACCTGCTGTTTAATATTCACAGAAGCCCAGCAATCCTGAGCTTAATTTTCTATGACTCTCCCATCACAGTAGGGAGAGAAATAATTTATGCATATTTAACTTCACCATGATTAATGCTTCTTAACCAAAGCTATGGGGAGTTGCACTCAAAGGTCGTGCAAAAGCTAAAGTCTTCTGCCATTTTGCTACCTGGAGAATATATTTTGAGTCAGTTGCCATGTCATCATGCATTTGTCACTGATGCAAATTTGACAGTCCCTGAACAACAGGGAATCTGATGCTTTTCATAGAGAAGGAAAGGTTATTAGCTGTGATGCTCATGTTGAGGTTAAAATTGAACAGAAATGAATACAGCAAGAAATTGATATGATTAGAAACCTAAATTATAATTTAAGCTTTAGCTTTAGCTTATGGCAGTACCTGGTTATGGCACTGCCATAAGCATCAGCTATTTAAAAAAAAATAAAATGTCAAGTTTTAAATGAGAGAAAGGTTGAGTGTTAAACTTATTTTATCCCCAGGAAATTCTCCACATCATTTTCTGTCTGAAACAACCTCTGCACATATGCATTACTTTGCTTTTTTTTTTTTTTTAAATGAATGCTCCTACATTTTCTGATGTTATAATTGCAAATTTCAAAATCGTGCCTGTATTTGTATTTAAACACATCATGTAGGGAACACATAAACATATAAACAGATTTACAGCTGTAATTGCAGCAAAATCTGGTTCTACAGAGTAATGACCAAGCAGAGGTGAACAAGAACATACACCACCTTTATTTATTCATAAAAAAAACATTGAAACCATGTGTACTTTTTCTTTCATTTCACAATTTTGCGCTGTATGGTGTCGATTTATGTCCTAAAATCCCAGGAAAAACACACTGATGATTGTGGACAACCACAATCATCTACATTCGTAGAGCTCTGTAAATATGCTCATCACAGGATTTAGAGATTTTGTTTTGATAACATTTCCAAGAAAGCAGCATGACATGAATGGACACGTTTTGGGTCATTTCACTCCATCCAGTCTCTCTTTGATAGTGTTGAATATCAAAGATATTTGTTGCTTTAATATGTTTACTTTAAGTAGCACATCATTTAACCTGCCGTTAAAAGATCCGCATCTCATTTCCAGCCCTTGTTCTTTTGGCATGATGCATTATTTTCCAAAATTTTCTGTCTAATTGTGTAAATGGTAGTGTGCTATGTAAGGTTAAAGAAAAGTAAGCCGCTGGATGTAAGTATAATCACGCGGACCTGCTTAGTTACAGCATTTTGCTCGATGCTCCAGCTGGTACTGCAGCCTGCAGCATCTGAAGCTTCACCAAACCAATCGCCAGCAGGGACATATGCAGTCCAGTTGATTCTATCTTACATAACAGTGTTTTATTTCCCTAAAGTATAATCAATTACTGTTGCTGTTTCAGTTGTTATATTTTCTTTTGCAAATTCTTTAATTTTTAATGAAAAAAAAAAAAAAAAACAGTATTTTTTTAATGGAAAGAAGTGACAAAAGATGAACATTTTGCCTTGGTTTCAGTGATTCTACACAAATGAGTCTAGGACTAGCACTGCTGCAGGAGTAGAAGATGTTCTGATGCTGATGTGCAGTTCCAGCCCTTCCCCAGGCAGCAGACTCGAGGTTCGTCATGACCTTTGCCTTTTGCCTGATCGCCCCGACTGTGTGTAGGCTGTGCAAAAAGAAGTCATGGTAAAGAAATCTTTGACCTCTGGCAGTAGACAGTGTGAAAATGTGTGTGTGCGTGCACATGCTCAGACCACCCACTCACAGTCAGTTTGTTGTAAAGTCTACTTTGGTCCTGTCAGTGTGCAGCAGTGTCAACCATAAACTTCTGCACAGACTGCAGTTAGACAGACTCATTGCATTACTACGATTCTGACACTTGATACATGGACAGAGGGGGATCTGAGGCAGACCATTACAGGTGATTCATCACTGGCTGGATGCGTGTGCGTGCGCATGCTTGTGTGTGTATACTTATATGTTTTGCAGAATGTCTCTGTGTGTGTAACTGAGAAGATGAGATGAGAGACCCAGATGAAGTTGGTGTGTTCGCTGGCTGGTCTTAGCATCATCTGACAGTGAAAAAGCAGGAGGGCTCGGGTAGTACCGAGTGTGCTTATGTGCACGCTATTGCAGGTCTGCCTGTGTAAAATGAATGAGCTTTGGCATCTGTGTGCATATACGTGCATATGTCAGTGTGCAAGCTCTAACATATGCATGGAGCAAGGTGGATTCACATATGTGTTCATGTGTGTGCATAAACAAACCTGTGGGGTGTGTGTGCGCTGCGAATTATATTTAATTCATGAAGGAGTATCACTGTTTCCCCTGTGTGACTCAGAGATGCCTGGCAGTCAAAAACTCCCACCTGTATTTTGGAATAATTGATCCTGTCCCACCTGTGGCTATTTCCTATTACAAATACCATTAATGCCACAGGAGGCATGGCTCAGTGTGAGTACAACTGTCTGTCTTTCATTATACCTTGATAGTAAGTCAGATTGTGTGTTTGCCCATTGAATATGAATATGTGCCTTCTGGTTTTCCAAAAACTTTGCCCAGTTTTTGGGAAAAAAACATCAGCGAACAACAACTTCCTAAGTCATGTCACAGATTCTAAGATGGATTTAGATGTTGACTTTGATTGTGTCATTCTAACATGAATTGCTCTATGTTTAGGATATGTCTAGGATTATCAAAAGCTCAAATTTGTACTCATCTGACAAGAGGACCTTCTTCCACATGTTAACTGTATTCTCTACTTGTCTAGCAAACTTCCAATTGGATTCCTCGCTGTGTTTTGTCAACACTGGGCTTCCTTCTTGTCACTTTTCCATTAAAGTCAAATTTGTTGAGTGCCTATCAAATTGTCTTCCTTTCTCTCAACTGAGTTGTGACTATCTGCAGCTCTTGCAGAATTACAATGGGGATCTTGGCTACATGTGATTAATTCTTTGGTTAATTCAGAGTTTAGCTGAATGACCTCATCATTGTAGGTTTGCAGGTGTTCCATACAATTTTTATTTCCAGATCACTGGTTGGTCATTGCTCCATGGCATGATTTCTAAGAAGCTTTTGGGGTGTTTATAGTAACAAATCAATGAACTACTCTAGGCAATTGTGTACACTATATTTTATAGGAGTACTGGAGTCAAAGAAGCTATTTGTAATGATAGCTTACACACCATGATTTGCAGACCTGTATTATTGAATACAATGTTAAATGTTAAGTGAATGCTTGTAAAAATTAAAAGGCTGGAATTAAATTTGAGACTCTTTAAACACAAATCACAGCACCTTATGTTTTATCCTGTATTTAATCCAAACCATCTTCTAGGAATTAGCAGAGAGTTTTCTGAAAAAAACAAAACAAAAACAAAAGCCAAGAAAAATACAAAGTAAAGGAGGATTGATTCAATATTTAGGCCTACTAACATTTTACATGTTGTTTTAAACCATAAGGGAACCATTTGGAGGAAGATAATTATCACTTACAAGCCTTACAAGTGACACACTACACATTTTGCGTGTCTGCTGCCATGAAGTGTTTGGTGTGAAAGTGAGAGATGCAAGTAATATGTGAAACAGAGATGAACTCTTCGCCCGGGGACCACATCGCCGCTGTCTGTGTTTGCAGTAGCGAGCCATTCAGACATGTATAATCAAACAGAGATCTGAGGAGGCTCTGAGCCAAAGGGATATCTGCCATCACCTGTCATCCCGCAGAGCTGTGTGAATAGGGACGGGCTGGGTCCACCTGGCACTGAGATCAAACATCACAAGGCCAAACTCACCTTGGACTCAATTTAAACTCAACTCATATATTCATCCCAACTGAGACGAAATCTTCCATATAAAATGAGCATAAAGCAGGTGTGTGCGCCGGTTTGAGGAGATGTTTTTCTGCTCTGTGTTGAACAATTGTGATTTCACTTATGTGTCACAAAAAGAGAAAGAAATGCGCTCTGACTGTTGCTTATCAAATCTCACTTCTTTGTGTTTCTGCTTTAAATCTCTACTCTTGTTTTTTGTTTTGTTTTTTTTCTTAAAGTTGGCATCTTTGGGCTTCACAAATGGCTCGATTGTTGCTATCAAGGTTGCACATTCACTGCTTGAAGTCTTTGTGTCCTTATGGCCCCATTTCTCTCCTTTATGTGCCTACAACATGCATAATTGAATGTATGAGGTGAAATCGAATTTCCAGCCCCTTTGTTGTAGCTGCAACTCCCTTCATTTCCTCCCTCTTGCTTGCCAATATGCCACACATGCACTTCAGCTCCCAAAGGTGGTGGGAAGAGGACAGACACTCTCTGGATATTGGGCTACGTCAAAGCAGCTTGGTCTGCTTTTGCGTTGCCACAGCTTTTAGACACCAATGGTTGAATTTGAAGGTGAACTGACTTTGCTTTCAGATTAGATAATGTATTTTTATGTTCATGGTATAAAAGGCAGCCACAGAGGAATTTATGTAATTTATTTAGACTGAATTCAATGAGCTTTCTTGGTAAACCCAGTATGAAACTGGAGTCAAAGCAAACAAGACAAAAACAAATTGATAGTGGTAGGAGTTATTGCATAAAATGCTGACATATTTTTCTCTATTGTGGCAGAACATGATGTATCACAGACTTCACCTATTATTATGAGATTAAGCTAAATTGTGAAGGCATGAATGTCATTTACTATGTTTCAGCAACAGTGGATTCAATTAAATGAGTTTGTCATCATTCTAGAGAAAGGTTGATCTTTTCGACCCTCACAAAAAAGGTGTACTTGCTCACTATATGCTAAGTTTACAGATATTAATTTTTACCTGTCGCTGCTAACAGAGAACTGATTTGAAGCTCTGAGGATTTCACAGTCCATTTGTGGGAAAATTATGAGCTTGGGGCTTCCAATGGCAAATAATCTTTTTAGTGTTGTATATTAGAAGAGGAGCCAGTTGAGGTGGCTCTCCTGGATGCCTTCCTGGTGAGGTGTTTCGGGAGGAGGCCCCGGGAAAGACCCAGGACACGCTGGAGGGACGATGTCTCCCGGCTGGCCTGGGAACGCCTCAGGATTCCCCCCGGAAGAGCTGGAAGAAGTGGCTGGGGAGAGGGAAGTCTGGGCCTCCCTTCTACCCCCGCGACCCGACCCCGGATGAGCGGTAGACAATGGATGGATATTAGAAAACATTATAATTCTTCCATGATGAATAAATTAAGCCACTGCTGATGACTTTGTGTTGGGTAAATACACACCTCCAAACCTCTTTCTCCTGCTATTATAGAGCACTTCTGTGATAACTGCACATGGCTGCTACTTTCCTACTAAAATCCTGTGCAAACAGCTTTGGTGTACATTTTCCCTAGACTATCTTTCTATGGACTATTACAGATCAGTGAATCAAATTTTGATTAAAAAAAAAAAAAAAGATTTTAGTGTCCTGGTGTTGCACATTCCTGTAATGTTTAATGTTTTCACTACAGTTTTTAAACTGCTCTGTGCAGTGCACATAGGGGATGAAACAACTTGATGTGAAAATACTACTTGACTTTCCATCATTATCTGCTGAGCTGGGATGACTACTCTGCTTTAGGGCTGCTTAATGTGTTGAGTGTTGTAAACAGTGGAGTAGGATTCACTTTAATGGAAGTGTTTTTGAATCACTCACAGATTCAGTTTCTGCATTTTACTCAGCAAAACAAGAACGTCACTCTAAAAACGTTCTGAATATTTCCTAATTAATAAACTTGGTGCATGCATGGACGTTGGAATACAAATAAATATTTTCTGAGCGTTTAGTTGAAAATTAATGGAAAGGAAATTATTCCAATACTGCTTTCTCTCAAAACTCACAATTACTATCAAGTTAAGCATGGTAGCTTAGCTTGATAAGCTTAATAAGCATGATATCAAGCATGATATTATTGTTGAAACAATTAGAAAAGACACAGAACGCAATATGGGACTCCTACCTGCTTGATCTAAGTAATGGATTCAGTGGAAGACATACGTTGTCTCGTGGGAAACAAACTCGTTGCATCGTGACTTCAGATAAGCCATTGCAGGATGCTCTCCATCACAGAGCCACAATGCTGAAATGTTCCAAGTTCTTTGGATCGGGGGTTGCTATGATTTTTATTGTTTAACCTATTTTATGTTGTCAGATTGGCCTTTTGTAAGTGATTTGTTGATTGAACAAATATGGGTGTGGCTAATGAAATTGCACAAATATTATTATGATATACAGAGATTGTAATTATAATTCCACAGAGTTCGAGGTTGGTTTGAATAGCATTTTTCTTAATAAATTAAATCATTTTTGATGATGCACTTTGCCTTGGCTGATCATCTGAAATATTTAAATGTGACAAAAAATAAAAATATTTCCCCCTCTGCCCCCTAACACTGGGGTACACATAAAGAATATGTCATCCATCTTGACACATTTTGGCACATGTAAAAAGTTCAAAACTTTGGGATTGGGAACTTTACAAAAGTTAGAAAGTGTGTGCATTTTTTTACCGCACCAAGGAGATACTCTGCTATACACCTGATCCCAGAATAGAGATAAGGAAGTGAAACAAGTCTTATCTGTAAAAGACGACATACCAGCTTTTCGAGTTAAGATTAAATAAGAGCAGAAGGCTTCTAGAAAAGATTAGGATCGTATACCAGACACGGATGTAGTTTCTTTAAGACCTTCAAACTCTGTCAAAATAGGTCAAGAACTTAACATAGACAGGAGACTGCACCTGTATTGTTCGTTCCACGGCTACTTTGCCATGTTTCAATTAGTTTGTTTCCGATCGGATACAGGCTGATGGCAGAAACGGTTTTCATTCATCAGCCATCGCTCTTTCCCATGTATGCCAGCTTCAGATGTGTTGTCATGTTTGCACAGCGTATGTTGCCTGTGTATTTTTAGTGTCCACTGGCAAGGTGTAGAGAGGAAATGTCTTCCCTCGCATCTCCACAACGCCGGGGTTCAGTACACTCTGTTCCAGCCCCGGCCAGAATCGAGCCTAAAAATAACCAAGAGAGGACAATGCACCTCTCTCACCGCTCCCCTCCCCTCCTTCTCTGCCATTTTTCTGTGCTTTAAATGACAGAAAATCTACATCAAAAAGACCAAAAGGGTGGCTACTGGCGGGGGGCAGGACATTTTTTCACAATCACCTGACTTTTTGAGGTGGAAGGAAGCTTTTCTTTGGGTTTGAATGAGCATCCAAAAGAGCACAGAAAGAGCAGTGGTCGCCCAACTTCTGCCCAACAACTCTTTATGAAGCATTCGCCTCGAGACTAACCCTGCAGCCCTCTCTGCAAATTAATCTGTTCAAGATTTTACTTCGTTTGCTCCATTTACTTCCTATGAATCCCAGATCAAAGCCATCCTCTTAGTATGTTTGGAGGCACTCTGGGAGATCCAAATCGACCAAGGATCTGTCTCAAGTTGTTTCGCTGAATCCCCAGCGCATCGCAGTTCTATTAATAGAGACTCTGTTGATTACTAGATAAAACGGTCTAAATACACTCTCAGGGGAAGTAATATGACCACATTTGTAAGAGTACGTGTGAAACATTCTCCAGTCGAAATGTTATTATGTGCTTACCGTGGTCCACCACACAGCAGTGTACTTGTGGTGTAAGCTGCTTTATAATGTCAAAGCTCCTTATCTGTGTGGTTGTGTAATTAAGCAGGCGAAACAAAGAACATAGTAATTAATCATAATATCCTCAGAGAGTGTGTCTCTGTGTCACTGGATTGCCAATGCACAACTGGATCCACTGCAGAGGCTGCAGGTACTGCTAAGTGTCACATTCTGGAAGAAAAGTAGGACAAAGATGCAAGTACTAACAAAGCAGCAAAGGTTTTATCTAACAGTTTTGCAATAGTTTTAGATCTTTTTTGCAATTCTGAATTAAGAAATGTGTCTTAAAAAGGAGTCAGACAGTGTTGAAATTTAAGTTTAAGCAATTATTTTAGCAAACACTTTCTACAGTTCTGTGCAATTTCCCTTTTTTTTTTGCGTCTTTTATTTGTTAGTTTGTTTAAGTTATGACAGAAATCATTATTGGGTAAAGTCTTCAGAGCAATTCATTATTCTATATTTTTGATCCAGACAACCTAAATCTCCTGAAAGCATGAAAACAAAAATTCACAGACATCTTTTTTTATGGTTTTTGAAAGTTATTCTGTAACAAAAAGAGCATCTGAAATGATACCACTATAAAATGGAAATTACATCAACATCAAGCAAGGAAAAGTAGCTGAGCTTGGAGAAAGTGTGAAGTATAAACTTATTTTTACACCCAAACCACATGTGTTGCATCATCCAATAAATTACTGTTACTTTTCCTTCATATTTTTAGAAAAGTTTGAATTTTGGCTGATTTCATCTACAACTTCTATATTTTTAACCCCTGCCAGTGTGGATCAGAGTAAAATGCTGGTCAGAAATAGAAATAATTTCACTATTGATACTTCTAGGAATTAAGCTGTTGAATTATAGTTTTTGTCACAAGAGACCAAATAAATCTGTAGTGAATTACAAGAAGACTGGACTCTACATTGAATCCTTTTATGCCCAGGGGAAGGTGCAAATTTGTTCTTCCAGCTGCCCCATTAAAATTACAGATCACCTGACTTCTTTCTACTCTTTGGATAAAATACCTTTTTTTTCCCCCTTTTTTTCCATAACCGTTGTGTTATGTGTTGATGAGATATTTCAGCTGTCCAAACATCCCATCTATCTTCAATAATCCTCAGCTGTGCATCAGCTGGATTTGGGCTTGCTTTCTTTTTTCTCACACGTTTTAATTTCTTGACTATGGACATGAAAATCAGCAAAACTAATGAGAGCTACAAGCCTGAACTGAAATTCCAAAAATATTTTTTAAATAATTGAATTTGTTCACAATACCACAAATAAAGCTCAATCTATTTTTTTGTTATGTTGTTGTTGTTTTTTTCTTTTTTTTATGGGGGTGGAGTTCCGTGATTATGACCAAACATGAGTTTGCAGAGTCTCTTCTGCTCAGTCATTTCACTACATTAGCTCTCAGGTTCTTAACACTGCTTTAGATTTGTGTACGATTCATTGGGCATGCATGCAGTCAAAAGTCGACGCCAGGGATTTCAGCCACAGAGAGTTATTGTCTCTGTCTTGGATAAGCTTCACTAACACGCACACTGACTCTGACAAAAAGGCGTACTGCCTGAAGCTAGATTTATCCTTTCCATTTAATGCTGCTTACTGACCCCTTCATATCTCTGAACTGAGATCAGTGTTGAGTCATTCCATTTATTTCATTGGGAGACACTCAAACAGGTCTGAGACCAACACCAAGTAATAGCAAGGATGTGTGAGTGAACTGTGAGCAATGCCAATAAACGGAGGTTAAAATGGAGAATAATAAAACCGTCATTACACTTATGATTCACATACTGTAAGTAGGCTGCAGCAAAGACGACCTGATGGTCGGAGTCCCACATCCACTTGTGATTGTACTGAGAGGTTATTACCAAAATGTTTTTGGTATTTTCATTTTACCTACTGTAATATTCCAATAATAATAAATTTGCTGATATATTGAGAAGTCCTACCATTCTTCCAATCATATATCTGTCCGTCCGTCCATCGGTCCGCTGTTTCCCAGAGTCTGTGAAATCCCCCACTGTTCCTTGGACTTCTGTGTAAACCACTTTCTGTTGTTTCATCTGCACCCGTCAGATTGTCTGGCAACAGCGACTAAGCTGGCACTGGGAAACACAGAAACCACACGTATTCTGTGGTGAGACATCACAAAAGCACACATGAACAGGCAGGCAGCTTGACAAAGAGCACAGCAGACAGATCGTGTGAGAATAAAAAAAAAAAAGACGAAAAGAATAGCAAATTTCAGATAATGACGGAGAAAAATACAGTCAGCTTGTGTGCAAGCTGTCACAGATGTCCATGGGTTTTTTGCTCTTCCCTCTGGATCTGCGGCAAGGTCCCAATGTAAATGTCACCATTGCTGACACTGAGACGCGTCAGGTGCCATGTCAGTCATGTCACACTGAGTGGCACTTTGGTCAGACGTAACCCAGTCCAGTGGAAGACAATAACACCATTTCCATCAACTCCAACACATTACAAGCAGCAAATATCTGAAAAACACTGAATATTATGTGCCATTTTTTTCAATGTGGGAGTGAGTGTGGGTGTCCACATGCATTTCTTTGTCTTTAAGGTTTTTCTCCATTGTGTTCAAATAACTCAGTTTTAGGTTGATTGATGATTATTTTCTTGCACAATCAGTGGCTTACCACCATTCCTTAAGTGTTTGTCTCTCCTGTTGAAAGTGTTTGCTAAATAGTTTACATGAAGATAAAGTACTTAGGGTTTGTTTGTCAGATACTTTCCATTTCATATGACTAACTAACTAAAGATTATTTTATGATTATAGACGAGAACGATGACAGAAACACAATTTTGTTTCACGAATTACGATAACTAAATTCCTATTTTTTTCTTCTCTTTCTCTTTTTCAGTTTGTTGTTTTGTGGTCCACAAACGGTGCCATGAGTTTGTCAGCTTCTCCTGTCCTGGTGCCGACAAGGGTCCTGACACAGATGTAAGTTTATGGTTTGTGTTTATTTATTCAGTTGTTGCAATTAATGTCAGAATTCTCGCTGAAAAAATTAATTTTATGTCAAACTGACAAATACAGTGCTTCCTAGTACTTCATTTATTTCACATTTTGCAAACCATGAACGCACCTTTCCAATTATTGTGCAATCTGCAAAAGTCACCGTGTTTGCTTTTTCCTTAACTTCAAAATAATACACTACCTTGACCTCGTCTTTCAATGACATTCCCAACAAAATTTATTGAAGTTTCTTTGTCCCTGAAACAAATAAGATAACTAAATCAAGAATAAATACAAAATTACTTTCATGTTTTTTTTCTCTGCCAGCCACCTGTTGCATAGAACCATCACAATTTTATTTACTGGCAGTCATTACAGCTTATAATGTAATTGTCTTCTGTTGCTGTTAAATCATAGCAGGAAGATGAGCACAAATGTTTTAAGAAAATATAAGATTTAGGGTGAGAATTGTGGCTTCAGTGGTATTTTCATTCTTATGTTTAAATGCGGAATGGAGCAAATAATTGTACTGATCATTCAAAGCGATCAATACTACAAAAAGTAAGCTGAGGTAAATTTAAAGTTGTCTATATTAATTGTGAGAGTTCAATATTGGTATTTCAAGGTTGTATTGATTAAATCTGTTACTTCTGCTTTTGACAATGTCAGATATTTTTTGAAGGCTGGTTTCCAGAAAAGCCAAATGTTGGAAAGGATAAAGATGCATGTTGATATGTGTGTGTTTGTGTATTTGGATGGATGGATGGCTATGTGGGCATGCAGGTAGGCAGGCTGGCAGTTTTTATTTTAATGTATTATCTTTGGCATCAATGCAGATCTCTGACTAGTATGAAAAAACACCCTGAGTCTGCAACCAGCTGGATAAATGGATTCATTGCATATAAGGGTATTTTCACATTGGGTCTGTGAATTGAAAATCGTAACTGTCGGGGTTTTTGATAAGATTCTGCCCCACATGCAAGATTACTCCCAGAAGAAGAATAAAAACTTTTAAAATAGTTTGTTTTACAATAATACGAATAGTGAAATGTTGTTGGTCCAGAGTGGCATCTTGTTGGCACGGGGAATCAGGAGCAGGGTAGAAGAAATGTCTGCCAGGGAGAAATGAGTGGAGACTGCGCGGTTAGCTTGTTTGAATGAAGAACCGATGAGGTTCCAAGATGTTGGACCAGAAGGAGAGCAGAAGGCTTGGAGCAGATGACGTGGGAAGAACATTGGAGGTTTTCAGCAGGCTGAGCAGGAAGAGCTCAGAGACTTAAAACAGGTAAGTGTTTTGGAGAGAAGCAGCAAGTTGAGCAAAGAAAAGGCCTGGAGCAGATAAGTGATCGAGAGATCATAGTAGAAAGCAGCAGGTTAAGTGGTGAAAGTGTTGGAGGGCAGACAGGTAGTGTGAAGGATGAAGGTGAAGATGAGGAGGATCCTTGAGGTTGCCAGCTGTGAAATAGCGATCCAGACGGAAAACCAGGAAAATGTTCAGACATACAAATCCAGATTTTAGTCCTCTTTTAGTAGCTTGCACTAAAAGAGGAGTACAAACAGAGCATTAGTTTTGGCAGGGATCATATGGAACCCACAAGAGAAATTAATGCATTTCGGTGGACGCCTGCTAGTAGCTACCTCAGCCAGAGATGGAAAAAATGACCTTGCAAACACAACACCCCAGAATCCTGACGGGAAAGACATGCTGGCTTTTGTAAGCTATGTCTCAATTTATAGTGGAATATTTCAACCTCCACACCACATGACAAAGAGGCATGGGGAAAAAATAAGAAAATAAACCTGACCTTTACTTGTACATTCAAAATATCTCATTATGTTTAGTAATGAAAAAGGAGGCAGGGGAGAAAGGATACATGACTGCAGCTTCTCTTAGAATTAATGATGTCTTTAGAGAGTCATAGATCAGAATTTTGCAGCTTATTTCATATCTTTTTTTGTGAAACTTTGACCTACTTTTACTCATTGTGGACCATTTCAATTTCTATTGAGTACCTATAAGACATATTAGTAACTTTTAACATAGATCATTTTCTAGCCTTTCTTATCCGTCCTTAATTGTTTATAAAAGCAGTGTCACAGCACGTGTTTGAGAGAATAGAGGCTGTAAAGCAGGGTTTTGCAAAAATTGTAAAATTTTGAGAACAGAAATTTACAAATATTTGTCTTAGAGAATGGAACAGAATTGTTCAGGATGAATAGATCCTGAAAGTCTAAAAACATTAAACATAGTAGCTTTTCCAGCTGGGTGCTCAGAGCAGCTCGCAATGCTGCAGAAGACACTCAGATGCATCCACTCATACTACTGATTAGCTCATTAATCTCTTAATGGTGTTTTCCTCTCCAAAGCAACAACGGTACTGGTGGAGTCACAGAAACCTCTGCTGCAGAGATATTCTGCAGATCATGAGGAAACATCCTATTGCAGATGGGATACCAACAGTCGTGACATTGCATGAGGATTGTTAAGAAATCAGCAGGGAGGTGCATATACACAGTTAGCTCAATTTCTGGCTTTGAACTGAAAACGTGTTTTGAAAATGTGCCACGATCCAGCATTCGAGGCCACCTTAATTCTGGATGAACAGGGCATTAACAGTGAAAATACACTGTGTGTCCTAACACTTGCTCTCATTAGAAGAGTTTTGTTCATCTCCGCTCCATGGCGCAAAACAGAAAAAGCCAATTAAGTCTCTGGTGGTCCCTCTCTTCAGCTTCACCAGGCTGAAAGTGCTGTTAATGAATTTTGCATGGATAAGCCAATTGAAGGACGTACATTCACAATAATAAGAGTGCATTCAAAAAACGAATCGAAAATTGCATTCATAACAAGTGCATTGTTTTATGTTCTTTGTATGTAATGTTAGTTTCACACCTCCTAGTGGTTTTCTTTGCTTAACTTTCCCTCATTAAATAAAACCCAAAATAGTTTTAATGGTTAGAAGTGAGATTACTTTATTAAAGCTATCACATATAAGGCAACAATAAAAGCATGAAATTTGAATGCTTTTGTTTATCAACTTTTTTTTTTTTTGCCTTGTCTTCTCGTTCCCTCCTAACCTTCATTCTTTATTATTTGTAATACTTCTGGGCCCACTCTTGTCATTCAGCAGCATAGCTCTGTCTTTAAGCCTGCTTAACCACTTCTCTCTTTCATCTCTCTCTCTAGTGCTCACACACCTACATCGACGGTTTAGACTTCCCATTGTGAATCTTTGTATGCCTGTTATTATGCCTATTATCTTTCAAACTGCTTCAGCTCAGAGTCAGTAAGGAGGTCTCTGAAGGATGAAACGCTTTGAATGCTAAATGAAGATATGGGGATTCACCAGCAGCTCTTTAAAGATACAAAACACTTGATCTCATTTAAGGTTTCTCGGGATTTGACACTTCAGTCAATCAAAGCGCGCAAAGTTTGAAATAATAATTGAAAAAGCATCAAACTTTGCTTTCCAATCGCCTTCAGGTCCAGCATATCAAAATGATTAACTGTTCAAGAAGTGCTTCCTAAAAATCTGTGAGTGAAACAAATTAATTCCTTTAACATTAAACAATTTGCCAAACTTTTTTACTCCAACAATATGAACTTATTTAATGGAATCAAAATGAGCAACTCTTTTTATGTGTAATCCAGGAACGGATTGCACATTTTGGAGCTATGGACCAAAGATTTAAAAGATTTGTTGCACAATATATTGAGCTAACTGTGTATATGCAGCTCCCTGCTAATTTCTTAAAAATCCTCATGCAATGTCACAAATGTTAGCATCACATCTGCAATAGGATGTTTCCTCATGATCTGCAGAATATCTCTGCAGCAGAGGTTTCTGTGACTCCACCAGTACCATTGTTGCTTTGGAGAGGAAAACACCATTAATGAGCTAATCAGTAATTTTACTTTTTAAATAGAGTTTTTCCAAACTGCATTTACAAATTGTTGGAACATGAATGAAAAAACCTGCTTAACCAACTTCACAGAATTATCCTGAAATTTCAGAAGTGTTTTGTCACGGATCTCAGATGTTTTTCTGCAGCTTTACAGAACACTAAAAATGCCATTGAAGGATGAATGTGTTTAAAAACGTGGACAACTACTCTGAAAAGTTTGCTTCTGCTATGTGACATCTCTTATTCAAGTATACAGTCCACATACATTTGTTTTTAGGAATGGAATAATTAAATGAGTTACAGAAAATAACTAAACAAATAGAAAAAAATTACCAAAAGATGTTGTCTGAAAGATGACGAGCTACACATAAAGTGAGTTTAATTAATCTTTCTGTAAAATCTGAGCAGTATTTTTGAAAAATAAACTTTCACCCTTAAAACCACATGTCCAACTGACTCTTCGATGTTTATTTCCATCTCTCATCTGTTCGCCGTGACAGAAATGATGATCCGATCTCTGCATACTAATCTACACATTTAGCTGCCATGCATCAGTGCATTAATATGCAGCTCTGTGTAGAAGTGGAACTTCTTGTGGTTCTTTGTCCTCAGAGTGAGATGATGATGATTCACTGAAGCCTACCAGTTCCTCCTTCTCTCCATCCTCCTTTTCTGCCCCAGAGCTTTCTGAATTAGTGTGTGTGTGGTGTCATGATTCTGAATCTCTTGCACACACACACACATACACACTGCTCCTTTGCTCTGTGGGCGGAGAGTGACCCTGGTGTCAGCCTCAATCTGTGAATGGCGTCATCTGTCCGACAGACGCTTGGATCCGCTCGCACAACGACATGGAGAAGATGGAGAGATGTTTGCATTACCATCACAGGGAAAAGTCTCTCAAGGATTGCAGTTTGTGACCACAGATCTGGATGATCTTGATTGGCTACTGTTAATAATTACCTCTGACAATAAACTTTTTCTGTTTGAGGTTTGTTAAAATTACTTCTATTTGCTACCTGAATACCTGAAAATGAGATATTTTGTTTCCTTACTTTCTTCAAATTCCGAGGGTTAGGTTCTCATTAATGATATAATTCTCCTTTAAACTCTATGATTTGTCATAGTTGTCCCCAAACTTTGACTTCCTGTCTGACATTTGGATATGGTGTTATAATATTTACATTATTTTTCACATCCTTTTTGTGAAATACACCAGTTTTTCTAACAGCAAAGCTCACAGGATGTTGCTACTGTTGTACTCGATCTCTGGCTTTCAAGCTTCTCCCTTTTTCCTCCTGATGTATCAGCGGTCATTATGGCCAAACACTGTTTTAATTTCACCAGGCCACAGAAAGGTTTTTGCCTCTGTATGCATCTATAAAACTGTAATTTTGCTTTCTATGTCACTTTTGTAGGAAAGCTTCTTGCACTCTCGGTAGGTTTTCAGCTGTTGCTGGTACAGCTCCTGTTTCACTGTGGATAATGATGCCATCTCAGCAGACTTACCCTGAATATTCACTAAATCTGTTGTTGTTCTGGGGTCGAAACACACGTTCTGCAACATTCTGTCTCTGGTACATCAGAAAATTTTGTTGTTTTCATTGATATTCTTGTCCTGTGTCTGGAGATTGACCAAATGAACAGTTCTCCATCTAAAAGCTTAAAAATCTTTTGATTTTTTAATTATGTCACAAAAATAATCCATTTGCAGTTTGGCTTTAAATGCATCCCCAAATGTGCTGCCACATAACTCAAATGTTGTGAATCAATCTAACCTATCAGTAGATTAACTCACCTATTGATAATCATCTTCCACTTGAACAAAATCTCATCTTCATCTGAACTTCCCCAAATCATGTAAAGGCATCTTAGCGTAACATGCGACTTTGCAGAAAATACCAAAGAAGGATTTCTTATTCAAGCTTCAATTTTTATTTTGCAAATAAAAATTATTTTTATAGTCTTGTTCTATAACAATAATCTTTTCGTCAATGTCTGATTCTGAGGAACAAAAGTTTATACAGTGTGTATAAATATCACCTTTGAAGGGAGTTTATCTGTTTATCTTTGATACAGTTAGTGGTGCCACAAATTTAATACTTGAAAAATTCTACATAGCCACCCTCCACCAGTTTCCATTTTCTCATCAGGTCAGGCCTGAACATTTTACCCAAAGATAACAGAAACAATATGTTGTTTAGCTGCCACTTAGCCTGTACTGCTTAATCACCATTGCTGCTCAGTCAGAAGTGCATTGAGTCATTCAGCTTCACAGTCATAATGTATGTCGCTACCTTTTCCATTAATTCTGCCCTGACATGATATAACTGAGCAACACACTGACACACTTGTGCAGGTGAGGTATCTAAACTCCTCATTAAGCAAGCATTTGCATAAACTGGTGTGGCTCCACTCTGCCCTCTGTTCCCCATTAAAGCAGTCATCAGTGGTCGGGCCTGTTGACATTCGGACTTGGTTGAAACCTACTCACTCTGCTCAGCTGCTCTGATCAGCAGCGAGAGACAGCTTTACCTTTTAGCTTTGATGAAAATGAGAATATTGGTGAGAAAATGAGAGGGGTGCAAAAGCTGGCATGTTCTTGGATGTTTCATGACTCCTGAACCTTTACTGAAAGATTGTCTCCCTTTAGAACTTTTGCTACTTGGCCAGCACATTGGAAACTTTGCAGCTTCAGCTCCAGTGCTAATAGTCAACCATCTTTCAAGACTAATATGCAGTGAGATTGCATAGTAAATCATTACTGTTTAGTCACATCATAAACAACGTGTAAATTACAATTGCAATCAAAAAACAAGCAGGTGGATTTCTTCATTAACCCCAAAGAAACCTGTGGTGCCATCAATTCTCTAAATCTAAATAAGATCTCATGTTGAGAAATTGCTGTTAATTATATAGCAAAAATGTCCATCGAGACATTTGTGTCCTTTTGCAAAAGGTTTAAAAAATGTGACTTAGCCCATTAATTAGTAACTGTGTCAGTGTAGTGGTGTTGCTGTTTTTTCTCAATGTGACTAGCAAGTGGCAGTAAAACCTGATGACATATCAACATTATCTTAAAATTAGCTGAGAAGTAAATGCTAATTTCAGCTGTCAAATTTTAGCTAATTTCAGTGTTCAAAGTATTGCATAAAGCATAATTTCTGAACAGACAAACTTATTAATAGAACAAATATGTAGTGGCTAAATGAAATCACTCAGACCATTCATAAATGATGAAACTTTTGATTCAGAGCTTTTATGTGGTTCTACATAATAAATGAGAACAAGACAAGTGAACATATTCTACAGTGAAACAGTAATAGCTTATAATAATAGAGCAACATTAATCATTATACAAAACCACCGAGAAGACCAACCAGGCTGAAGATTTAGAGAAATATTAATAGGGGATTTGCAACAAGAAACTGAACAGAAGGGTCAGTGCATTAGCTCAGAGCATGCATCTTTATGTACCAATCTGCAAAGATGGTCTGAGAGCTTTGTGTTGTACAACTATTCATCCTTGCAGATAATCAAGATCAAAATGCGAGGGAGAGCTATGGTTCATGGTATTGTTCATGGTATTTAAATAATTGTTGAATACTGTTATAAGTGGCTTACTTTTTTAATATTCTGTTTCTTCAGTTCTTGAATCCTCATTGAATTATTTTTTTATTGAAAATCTTTTCTGGCCTTCTTGTCTTTCTTTATTCCAGCAAAAAGTAGGAATCAAAAGAAGCTCTCTGTAGTTGATGACCACAAGCATCCAAATCAATGCTTTAAATGATTTATGCTTTAGGTTAGTGGTGCTGCTGCAAGCAATTTTTCTTTGGCTATGTTGTTGCATAGATTAGTGTTTTTTGTTACTCTGAGGTACAGTTTGTTTTTTGAATAATTTTGGTGGTTTGTTGGTTGTAGTCAGAATAATTGGCTGGTTTGGTTGTTCATCGGGTAATTGGTTGGTTGGTTGGTTGGTTGGTTGGTTGGTTGAATTGTTGGTGGGATAGCTATTTGGTTGGTAGTTGGTAGGCTGGAATGTTGGTTAGTTTATTGAAAATGGTGTGAAAAGGTTTTCTAATTAGATTCCCATTTAATCACCAGAATTATTACTGGACATAATGTGGGCTGAATTTACAAATTTTACAGTATCTGCATGCCTAAAATTAAAATAAATGTCTTAAATGAATTCTAAACCATCTAATTCAGATTCTTATGACCTTCTCGTCTTCGCACTTAAAGGAATAATTTTATGACCGTGGTTGTTCATTTATACTTAATTTCAACAAAATGTTTGATTTACCTGCCAGTGGTTTATTTCACATAGACAATGCTAATGTTGCAGCTAACTGTGCAGAAAACCAATGTGGCTTCCATTTCTTATGGTGTACAATAACTGTTAGCTATTCTTCACTCTCTGTCCGTCTGTGCAGAAAGAAGGGTCTAGCGACTAAGAGGCAGCGCATCACAATACGTCAGTGGGATTTTGAATACGTCAGTGTTGAATTTCTGCATGGTGCTGCCTCAGTTTGACACACTGACAGTTGTTGAGCTGAAACATGGCAAATCCCTTGTTTCTTCCTTCTTCTTATGCTCCTGCTGGCAGCTGTGACAGCTGGCTGATTCTTGTTGTTTTCTAGTTCTGAAAGGTTACAGTCTCTGTCCTCATACAGTTACTGTGGGAGTATTTCCCTTCTCACAGACAGTTAGGCATTTTTTTTCTGAAGCTAATTTGCTTTTTAATGCTTGAGTACAAAACTTAACTCTCTCTCACAGACATTTCCAGGTGATTTCAGGTCTTTCTGTCATCCATGTATACACATCAGAGATTTACATAATGATCTTGGTAGCCTTCGGCCCACCTATTGTGGAGTACAGTTGCCTATATCTTAGCTATGTTGTCGACAATTTGCTTTCCTTCCTTCCTTTATCTTCTTTGCCACAGCTTCTTGGCACTTGCACTTCTAGCAGCAGAAATGAGAGCTAAATAACATTTCTATACTGAAAGGATATTACACAATGTCAAATTTCTCTTGGTTTTAATGCTGAAGTGCACAGAGCGCGGATTACCGCTTTAAGAGTCAAGCCTCTCACTGCACATCAACACAAGCTCTGCTGACAAGAAGAAACTCAATACAAACCAGCCAATATGTATGTGAGGCAGGTCAATTAAAGATGGACGTCTGTCTGCGTGAAGATTATTCAGAGGAACAGATCGAGTCTTTAGATTACAGACGTTTTGATTATGCAAGACCAAAACATAGAGGGACTGCGAGCACAAGGCTGTGCTTTAGTCAGAATTCACAGCATGTCTGTATTGTAAGCAATAAGCATCAATACTTTAGGCTGACCAGATGTCCCATACCAACGCATCGAGTTGTAATTCCTCACAGAAGACTGTCAGTGAGAGCGTTGTTGTGGAAGCTCTACTTTACAGTAACACACTATCAGCTACTCTTTTTAAGAACACTTTTCAAGCATTTGTTTTTAAGTTTTTAAATACTCCTCCTTTTTAAATACTCCTCAAAACAAACTTTCAAATTACTAAAAAAAAAATATTTGTTAATCATATTGTTAATTAGTTCAGAAAGAAATAGAAAGAAAGTTTGGATGCATGTTACGTGAAGTATTAAAGTATATACGTTTTTGGATCAAAGTTGACTTGTAGTTGCAATATTGCAAACAATAAGAGAGTGATGATGAATCACTCTCAGATTCTGATTGTTCCTGCTTCTTGTTGGGTTGGTTTTCCAGCCTAGGATTCCGGCATTTGTTCTCTTATTTGATTCGAAGCGTACCTTCTCTCTGTTGGTTTCAAACCACTTAACATAGAAATCGAAAATACTCTAAAACACCTAAAAATGCTGTTCTTGGTCAGTGAGAATCCAGTTGATTTTCAGGTTAAGATGTGGAAAGGAGACACCATCCATGCAAAGCAAGTGAGCAGTTAACAATTTTCTGTTTCTTAAAATGCTGTGAAGTTGATATATTTTTGCACGAATCCCCATGCTTGTATTATTAAAAAGTAATTGGATTTAGATGCCTGAACAACTGGAAAATGTGTGCGGCTTCATTTGCTGTTGATTTAATTACAGATAAAAAATAGTGTTCTGTATTTATGGGTTGCACACCTCATTACACACCATAATTGTTAGTGAGTTAAGGGAAATTCCTCTGTTGTGCACCAGCTGTCCAAAGCCAGAGTAACTAATAAAGACTTGGAAACTCGATATTGGGAGATTATTAGTTGAGTGCAGGCATAAGCTATATGATGTCTTGTTACTCAGGTGTGCAAATCTAATCCTCACACAGCACCCTAGATATAATTGATATAATTCTGGCAAACACTGCTTTACACAGAAGGGACTTGATAATGCATGCAGTCTGCCTGTCCTCACCTCAGGCCTCTGTGTTAATGTTGTCCACCATCCTGCTTACATCTCTAAAAAATGGCCTCTTTACCAGAACACCCCCAATGGGACGCCTGTCCTGTTGAGCAGCTACCAGCTGACTTTTGCAAACGCCTGTCTGTGTTGTAGCAGCATGGGTCTCTGCACAGCAGTGGGTGGAGAGCAATTTAAACAGGCCTGAGCTAGTGGGCCAATAAAGCAGCTATTTGCTTCTCACAGCAAGCGTTTAGTTTTATGAACTGTTTTATAATGCTTGCATCTGGGTCTGCTGCTAATGGATTTTTTAAATTATTATTATTAACAATCTGTCAGTGATATTGATTATTCAATTACTTCCATCCTTTACTCATTTTTTGAAATTAGCCAAACCTGAACAGAAGTAATTACCAAGACTTGTCAGAGCGTATGGTGTTTGGATATTCCTTTGGCTTTTCCACAACAAACTAACTGCACGACAATCTGACAATCTGACAACCATCTGTTAGGCGCCTGATCTAAAAACTGGTTGATTCACTTCAAAATACAAAGTTTATTTCATCAACTGAAGGACGTAAGTTTAGCAAAGATTATTAGCACTTTGTGAAAATATCACCAAACTGCAATTTATAAAATTTATTATATCACAAATTTAGTAAAAGAAAGAAAAGAAAATAGGAAGAAAACAGTTTCTCCTTCAAACTACTAGACCGGTTTCTTCCATCTTCTTGTGTGTTCTCTATAAGGGGAACCCGCTTGCCACTGTGGGTATGTAACACAACCGTTTGTGTTTCTCCACTGATGTTAATTTTGTCTGTGTATTTGAAGTGAGTACGGTTATCAACAGATTCACCATTAAAATCTATTTAAAAATAACCAGAAATCAAATTGCAATGAAAACAACTCAAAATTCCAACTGTACTTACATCAGTTTAAACAGCTGAAATGCTGAAATCAAGGATGAAAGGTAATAATCAAATATAAAAATATTTGCCAGAGAAAAATACTGGGAGTATTCGAGACAAAGAGGGAAAAAAAAATCAGTGTATCGTGATTCACCTGCATAATTATGCCCACATATAAATTTTATATTGTTGTCATGGAACATGTTTTTCTAATTGGGAAAAACATTAATAAATTCACTATTTTGCAGAGACACCTGCTCTTATACTTTTACATTTTTAATGAAGAGTCACCACATTGATTAAAATTTGACAATGAGACCCTGCAACACTTACTAATGTCCTTGCATGCTTTGTTTCACCTATGAAATGTAATTGGAAGCAGATCTGTTATTGTTAAAATGTTAGTAACACCTTTTAATGAGTGGGAAAAACAGATCTCAAAGTGCTTATTTTGACATTTCAGAGTAATTAAGTGTGGTTCCAAAAAAAACACTGCAGAAAAGATTGAAAAAGTCCAATAAAGATATCAAAGTGCTAAGATATTAGAGGAACAATTATTGAGACATCAAGAAAGAGCAGGTAAAATATGTACATGTGGAAGCAGCAAGATCCTGCTTTTATTAGATTAGCCTGAATTTAGGGAATTTTTATACCAGGGGAAGCATCAGAGCTTCTTCATCTTCTCCTTTAAAGAAGCAGGGAACGTAGCAGAAGAGGATAATGAGGGACGGCCAGAGGAAATGGAGCGTTCCAGGAGAGGCAATGAATAATGTGGGGTAGCACAGAGAGGTCAAGCAAAAAGAGAAAAGCTGCAGTGTGTCATCTCATAAAAACCGAGGAAAGAATTGAAGAATTAGGAGTTGAAGCTAAAGGGGCTGAGCTTGGTAAAACGCTTTAAGAAGATGAGGAAAAGGGGATTGAAAAATTGATGAACCTTCATTCAGGACATTTAGAACTGCAGTGTAATTAACTTCAGACCTCACAAGGAGTCCAAATGGTGTGAAGATCCATGCATACTGTGCGCAGACCCCATACTGGAGAGCTGTTACGACAAATTCGTGCTGTGGTTCAGTCCACGATGACACTTGCACATGTGACTGGCATGTGTTGCTGCCAGTGTTGGTGTGTTCCTCCTGTTGGGCCATGTGCGTGCCTGAAAGTGTGTGGGCGCCTGGTCCTTCTGGGAAAATTTTGAATCAAACGGTTTTATTGCTTGGTCTATTGTTACACCGACTGTTTCTTTTTTTCTTGGTTTGAATGTTTCCTTTTCATTGTTAGCATCTGTGCAAAAGGTTTCAGACATGGAAAACAACAGAGGAAAAATAAACGTTTTCAACAGAATATTTAGACGCACAAGGTTCAAAACTGAGTGCAGGGACCTGAACATTTGCAAAAGATTACAAAAGCTAATTGATGAGGTCCAGTTTCTCAGATGTGTTTAACAGTTCAGATCTAGCTGGGAAGAAACTGTTCCTGTGCCGTAAGGGTTTGGTTCTTATGGACTGCAGCCTCCTCCGAAAGAGAAATGACTCAAACGACATTATCAAGCTATTTGTGAGTGAATGAAATATGTACACTTATATTTTCTGGGCAAGCTTTATGTGCTTTCAGTAGAAAATAGTCCAGACATTTTTGCAGTATTTGCCCATTGTTGCGGTACAGGTTGTTTTTGAGACGTTTTTGTTCTGTAGATATTGAACAGAGCCTGCTGCTGGTAGGGAGTGTCTCCATCTGTGCAAATTTGGTTAACAGAGGTGAGCAGAGGAATGAAACTGCAGATTTATGCATCTGGTCACTTCTAACTTTGCTCTCTGAGGACTCCAGAGAGAGAAACATCCAAACAGTACAGATGCTATCTATAATTCATGTGACAGGCTTGAGCAGAAGGAGGAACATATTCGTAATGGGCCAAATTAAAAGACGGTGTATGTCAACAAACAGGAGAGAATCAAAAAGATAAATTGCAAAGTGAAGTGATATAATTAGTATTCTTATTGAGACTGGATGCTATGACATAGAACTTTAAACCTTTGCCATTAAAACACTAGATGAATGAATAAGAACTTTTTAGAAACATTAATTCTGAACATAAATTAAATCACTTTTTGAATTTAGTTTTGCTTTAGGTCTTGATGAGGCTGAGGCTTGGTTAGAGTGGAGGAGTAGTTCATGAGTTGATTCGGCAGAGAATCCCTCAGTAGAGATGTAGAAATTCAAACAAGATGAAGAGAAGTTCAGCTGAGCCACCTTTCCATCATGTTGGTAGAATATGGTGTTTGGACAACTGATAGAGGTTCCTGTCTATAAAGGAAGAGGATCCTGTTGAAGACTGTAAACTTGATGATGTGCTGGTGGTAGACTAACCTGCTTGAAACAGGAAATCAAGCAAAGCTAATTAGTTTGAAATTAGCTTATGTTCACATATCGTGAACATTTGGTTGCATCGCTTCTAAAGTTAGCTAATTTTGTTCTGTGCCTAATGCATTTTTATCTAGAGGTAGTCTATTTCTCTGTCAGTGACAAACACAGTTATGCACCAGCATACACACACACACACACACACGCACACACACACCCCCACACGCACACACACACACACACACACCCCCACGCACACACACACACACACACACACACACACACACACCATCTGCCCCAGAAATGTCAGTCTGAGCTTGCTTGTTGCTTTGTTGCTCCTGAAAAAGGAGTTGCACAGAAAGGTGGACTGTCAAGGAGTTTAGCCTATCTGACATGTTTACGTCTCTGAGGTTAACGTTGTGACCCACTGTGTTCTTACCACTGACCCAATTTGATCTCTTTTAGTAGAACTTCCACTTTGGGGTCCCGTCCTGGGCTTTCAAAATTAAGCATTTATTAACGCCACATGTTTAGATTATATCACAGAAAGACTCTAACTGTGCTCCCTCTTTGTCAAAAAAAAAAAAAAGAAACCATCAGTGAAACATGATGAATTGTGTAATCTTGATCAACGTCACTCAGACAGCAGCTGAGTCTTTTGTCTTCTACTCTTCACATCTAAGGCCTTGATTTTGGCTTTAATTATTCCTCATACACAAACACTCGTAGATGGATGCGAGTGCAGGATGAATGGGAGCTCATTTATTGGAGACAGACTAATGATGCTGCCAGATCCTGCTCCCCGTTGAGAAGAGAGTCGCAAGATAAATTGTCATAAAAACCTGCGCTCTCAGCAGAGAGGTGCTGTTTGGAAGTGTTACAGATGAAATATGTGCAGCCCATTGCAAAACTTGCTTTAATAACTTAATGCTTGTGTGTAACTACACTTTTTAAATCCCATTTTAATATAGTGTGTCTATATTGTGATGTCTCTTTGAAAGCTGGTTTCACAACTCCCTGTTAATTTTGATGTTGAGATTTAGTCCTGATTTGCTTATAGTTATGGCGAACTGAACTTTTCACATGTATTTTAATAAAATTCTGTAACAATGCTTCCATCATTTCAGTGGAGATTAAGAGTGCTGAATCTCCCTTGTAATCTTTGCTTTTTGAACTGTTTTCACATTTCTCTATTGCTGTAGTTTTCTCTCTTTTGCATTGTTGCCTCTAAGACTGACCAGAGAAATTACACTTGCTTTGCTGTTGTAAATTCAGCTGTAAACACACATTTTAAAATGCACGTTCACATAATATGAAGTGTCATAATTTCTCTCAGCCTCTAACCTGCACTGTCTTGTCAGCAGTAGCAAATATGGCTCTGTATTCAGCAAGAGACCAAAGAATTTTTGAAGTGCCAGCTGGAGAATATAATATCATATTAAATAAATGTTTGGTCATCCAACTAAAAATGACTAAAGATGCGCTTCCAACTTGGATTTTAGGCTAATTTTATTTCTGTGTTTGTGCATTCAAACATTATATTCTACAATTTCCAAGTTTATGACAACTAAACTGAAATGTTGACAATAAAACATCACAAACGTTTAGTCTGTGCCACAAATTATATTATATTAAAAAATGTTTTGGTCAACCGTTTTTTAATTATTTAATATGTAATGGGCCAATACTTGGAGCCGATTCAATCTTAGCTTCACACACTGGAGATTCTCATAGACACAAGCCTCATTTTGCACACTTAGTGGTTGTAATCTGTTCTTTCATCTTGGCTACTTCTCTGGGATTTAAATCAAGAAACAAGGTTTAGAGAGTTAGACTCTCCAAATTAAAGCTATTTGATTAACTGATAATGAGCAAATGTGACTCTTTGTCTGGAAATGTGGTCTGGTTTCTGGTTTGGAGGAATATAGATATGTGTTTACATTAGCAAAAACCTTGCAGAAACAATTGTTTCAATATAAGAAGATTTAAAAAGCCATTTAAAAAATGTAAAGTAGAAATATTTCTAAAACTACATTTTCCAGTATAATACTCACTAGATCATGTACAAAAAATACTTTAACTTACGGGGGTTAATGTGCTTCTGTAAGCTATTGAATGTTCACTGAATATATAGATTTGCCCTGTAGGCTGTTCTCACAATGATATAAAGAGTGAATTGGAAGACCAGGAAAAGTAGGATACAAACTCCTCAGCGCTTCAAGTGGATTAGAGATGATATAAGTTCAGAAATGTTGCATGAAATCCAAATCACTCAAATGTTTTAAATCACATACTGAGTGAATACATCTGAATAGAAGTTTGTACAACTGACTGCCTCCAAGGAGATTTTTACACATTTCCTGCACTTAAAGACTAAAGAAAGTTGCTTCTGTCTTTTTTCAGCACTAGAGGCTTTTGTTGACAGTAACCAGACAGGAAATGAGCAGAGAGAGAAGGGGAAGACATGCAGCAAAGGTATCAGGAAAGGTTGGGAATCAAACCCAGGATTGCTGGATTGAGATCTCTAACCTCTGTATATGGGACAATTGTCTTTTGACTCTGTATGGTCTGCAGCGTCTTGTTGAAATGTCCTACAGTCTTTCCACACTGCTTATTCCAACGCAGCAGTTTTCCCATTTTGAATGCATAGTTCATAGAATAGTTCGTTGACTATTCTAAATCTCACAAAGTATTGTGTGTGAGATTGTGATGAATTTTTCTGTTTCTTTAGAGACGGCTAAAAGAGTGATTGGATTTCCGACAGCGTCAGTAAAAACTAACAGATCAGAGAAATATATTCAAATATGATGAGGGCAAAAATATTGAAAACTTTATGCAGTTGGCTCTTTGAAGCCACCGAACAAACATTCATCATTAAAAAGGCCACTGCTGATGTCGGCTGTCTCATTAGCTCCTCAGCTGCAGCGCCCTGCAGAACCTGCTGCTTTGCCCCGCGAGTAACGCTTCATCTTTCAGAATCATTTTCTAAAAGACACTTTGACAAATAAAGAGTCTGAGGTTTATTTCAGTCATTGTTCTTCTTCCTGTAAATCAGTGACAAAAAAAACATGCTGGCTGGGAAAAGAGAAAATGTATTGCTTTCTGTCTTTCATCGTTTGGACATGTGACTTATGTGGTAAAATCTTGACATCAAAACAACCATAACTTATTTGAACCTTTGTTTACTAATGCCACTTAAAAACTAACTTTATTCATTTACTTGGTTAGTGCAAAATTTTGAAGTCCTTGGCATTTTGCTCTTAAAGGTAACAAAATTACTCAACAATTTTTCATTTCAGACTGTTATGAATAATTCATGCTTCTGCAATTTACGAGGTGTGAGCATAAGCACATACGTGTGTAGCTTCTCGCAGGCGTACTCCTGATTTGTGTGTGTGTGTGTGTGTGTGCGAGTGCATTTGTAAACTGTGTGTATTTGCTGGGAGACGGCAGCCAGGGAGCTGACCTATTCTTTAGTCCGGAGGCGGAGGCAGCCCGGTGTTTAATGTCACCAGCAGGGTGGGACCGCAGGAGACACAGGCAGTTGCTGAAGGGGGAACTGGCTAGAGAAAGATGGGATAGCAGGATTTTCATTTCATTTTAAATATTTAAGTTCCTCTCCCTCATATGTATTGGTATTTGATCTGGCAGAAATGCGCTCTTTCAAGTTTGCTGGTGTCGAAGTTAGACACAACCTGACTGTTTACTTGTTTGTGGTCATTTTTATTGAAGCGTCTCTCATTTAGATTTACTGTTTACAGCGTGCTCACACTGTATTCTCCTACGATATAGATGTAGAGAGGTCTTCAATTATTTTGCTCTTTGTAAACTGAAAATAGAAATGTGAGAAAGTGCCACTTAAGCTTGCGAACAGCTTGAGCATCTTTAGTATTCTTGCTGCTCCCATATTACTTTCTGGATGAAGTGCCTTGCAAGTTGTCTGCTGTTCCACACCAACTGATAACTCAAGTTATGCTCACTTGCCTCACTTATTGCATCTGTTTTGTGTGGGTATTGTTGCCTGAAATAGTTTAATATCATCAAAAGTAAAAAGAAATGACAGAATCACCACAACTCAAGAGGAGTCCACTGAGGTGTCTTAGGAATCTAGCGAGGATGATGAGGTACTTTGGGAGCATCACTGTGGGAGGAGACCCAGAGGAAAACACAGGACAAACTGGAGCAACTATGTTTCTTGGCTGGCCTGGAAACGCCTTGGGATTCCCCCGAGGAGCTGGACCATGGGCTGAGGAAAAAACACTAGATCTGTCTGCTGAGGCCGCTGCACTTACCAGCCAACCCCAGATGATGAATAAGATGAAGTGGATGAGAAATTAGTTTGCTCTTTTTTTTTCTTTCTTTTATTTGTCCCCATTTACTGGTTAGCTCCTAAATAATATCCACTAAAGAAATTGCCTCCCGAAATCTTCAGTAAGTTAGAACATAGTCCCTCTTTCTGTAAATTAATCTCAGTTTAAAGCCAGCTGTTCTGTGAAAGACCCAGAGATTAGTTAGGCTTAAGACTACTGTTCAATCAAAACTGGACAGACTGAAAAACAAATGCAAACCTTTTGTGGCAATGTGGCCCACCCAAACTAAAAGACAAGAGGATTAATCAAAGAAGCAGGGACCAGAGTATTGCTGGATGATCAGTAGAGAGCCACAGCACAGGGAAGACAAAAAGTATTAGTATTAACTGCATTTGTTGAAAAAACTGAAAACTATACTTTGTTTTCCTGTTTACTTAACAGTTATTTGCAATTTTGTGTTGCTTCTGTCAGTGCATTTCATTTTATGGTTGCAGCTTTGCAAAAAAAAACTTTTACAGTAATATTTATTAGGCTGAACTGTTACAATTAGAGCCTTTCCATCTTAGGAAAACCTGCAATATTCCATTAAAATACTGAATGTTGAGATAAGTATATAAGTTTTTGCTACAATTTTTTTGTGGGGTTTTTTTAGCAACCAGATAATAGTCTGTCCAGCTATGGGGGAAAAAAACATGCAGTATTTCTACCTCAGCAAATAGGTTGTATTGAAAAAGGGGAACTTTGTGATTTTATCATTTTCCCAGCTTTTTGCCGTCTAAAACATTTTATGCTGCATTAAACAGCAAACACAGAGAGCCAGAACACATGGTATTAAAATAATTACCGTACACAACACTAATGGCAATTTTATGAGTTATGTATGTTGTTCCTGGTGGTATTATTACCATTACTCCTTCTTTACTTTGTAAAGGCAGTTGAGATAAAGGGCTTCCCTCCTGAACCTTATTTTGGTGGAGATTTATGTCTTTTAAAAGAAATGATTCCAGTAAGTGCTCATTAGCTCTGCAAATGCAGCTCTGAAATTGATATCACAGCCAGAAATCTTCAGCAATTTCAATTACACAACTGTAAACACTGTGTAACCAGATGCCAAATCTAAGCTCATATTTCTCCATCCTAATCCCATGAGGCTTCCTTATGCTATCAGCTCCTAGCAGCGTTCTATTTTTGCCAGCGCTTCTTGGAGTCAAAATCTCTAATCTGTGCAATGACAAGTGGTCTTTAACGTGTACGTTTATTAGCCCTAGTGAAGCCATTGCCTCGGTTGAGTGTACAGCTGAAACCGGGCAATCAATTTTCTCCATGAGGCGCCAGGGGTACGAAGCCATGCTGAGAGCCGTGTCTGCCTCCGTCTGTTCAAACAAGCCAAAGCGGTTTGTGCTACTTCACTGGCGATGTCACCTTACAGGTCCTCCCTCGTCCTCCCTCATCACTGTTTCCTTCCCTCTGTCCCCACATGGCTCATCAAACACTTGAAATAGGGCTGGAGTAGAAAAAAGTAGCTTACAATTGAGAGATTATGATGGTGTCTGTGCGCGATTTCGTCCCGTGTGCATCACCAGGGGATATTAGGTCATTTTTGGAGGGGTGGTTACATGGCTCCTACTATCTTTAAGGGGAATAGGTGTTAGCGACATCCTACTTTACAATCTGTAGACTTAGGGAGTTGCACCATTCCCACCCTCACCTGATCTCATTTGGTTTCAGTGTGCTCCTGTACCTCTCCAGAAGATTAGATTTCAGCTCTGCCACGAAATGTGTGAACAGATAGGGAAATACTCCCAGATGATGTTACAGGCTCAGGCAGATCTATGTTCATCTTTTCTCTGTTCTCCTGATAATTGTCTAACAACCGGCATCACTGCTGAGATCTATTTTTACATTTTTGACTCTTTTTTTTCAAGTTATATGGCCCTTGAGCAAGGCTAGTTTATATACACATAGCTCTATAAGACACTAAATAGATTTTAGTGTCTTATAGAGGAAAACCTTTAAGCTTTAAATCAAAATAAGGAAAACCTTTAAGCTTTTATAACATTGCAAAAAAAAACTTTTCTCAGTTACTCTATGATCAGGCTAACAGTTCATTATTGAAACTGATTTAAAAAAAAAAAAATCTGCAGAAAAAAGTTGGTTTGAATCTGATTTAAACATAGAAAGAGTTCTTCCACATCTTAGATTTTCAGGGAATTAATTCCCAAACCCTGTGCTAAAATCACTCACTTGATCCAAAACACTGCAGTAGAAATCTCATTTGTCTTGTTTTTGCAGCTCTTCATTAACTCCCTGAATGATCTATACATCTATACTAAGCTCTTCAAAGTCCAAATCTATCTTTTATTAAGGATTTGATTGTTGCATATGTTCCCAACAGAACAGTTCACTTTGAGGCTGCTGTTTTACTTCTGCTTCCCATATTTTTTGAAAGGTACTGTAGGTTCAGTCATACTAAAACGTCACCTAGTTAGTATGTTTGCTTTTTATGTGCCACCAACACAAGTCCAACCTATTGAAGTTTATGTTCTCATTTTTCGCTTTCCTTTTTTACTCACTTCAATTTCTTTTTCCTCTTTTATTGGCCCGTTTGTCTGTGTGCAAACATGCTGATGCAGACCTTTCCCCAATAGTACTCCCATGTTCAGCAGCAGTGACAGTAGTGACGGCCCATCTTAACGATTACTGGGGGTGACTCATGTAACACCAACACAGAGAGAAGAGGAGGATAAGAAATAAGAGGCAAAAAATAAAATAAAATAAAAAAAATTTCCCACTTGAGTTGTCACTTTTTGATAATTAAAGTCCCCGAGCTGTTGGGAATGCTCCTCAGCCACACACAGCGAATCCCTTGTGTGTCAGGAGTGGGTGGACGTTAGTGGGAAACCTTATGCCATAAATCTATTTTAACTGCTTGGACTGTACTTTCTAATGTATCTGTCTCCAGCCTGTTTCTGTGCTTTGTCTTCTCCTCTCTGTCTGCTTCTCTTCTTCCCAGGTTTTATAGCAGGACTGCGGTCTCTCCTCATTTTGCCTCTCAACCTTGACATTTTTCCTCTTTAGCCTGCTGCTAAGCATAGAAGCGCTATCGCTTCATTAAGATGTCACTGATCTCTCCAGCTTCAGCCGGGCCCACCGGGTCATTAGTCAGCCATGTTTGAGAAATATAGTGTCTATGAAATGGATTAGACTAAACCTACAAATCTTTTAATATTTTTATAATCCCTGTGTTGTAGTGGAGGCTGTGTGAACTCAGCCTGTTTTAAAATCAGTTTTAGTTTGTTGTCATTTTTAGTCTTCAGCAAAAATATTGTTTGCGTTTCCTCTAACTTGCCGCAAGATGTTAGAGTAACAATAGTAATAGTAATCTCATCATTATTAGAATTTCTAGGTGGTTTTTATGACAGATTTTCTTATTTCCATTCCTCAGATTTTTATTCATCTTCAATTAAAACACAGTTTTTGATGTACTCTTCAAAAATTAATTATCATTTTGTCAAGGTTGTGTTTATATAATTCTGTATCAGAAATAACATATGAATGTCTGAGTTTCCCAGCACTTTATTGGTCACATGTACAGTACCAGATGGACTCATCACAATTAAAGCTTATATGGTTTCTGTTGTGTTTCTCAGCGGCGATTTGTGTGGCCAGCGACCCATTTTACCAAACCTAAACATGTTTTATCTCAGCGGTGTCATGTGGCCTTGTCCAGTCATGAGAGTCGTACATATGGATAAGCCAGCTGAGGATGTTCCCGTATCGCTACCACCCGCTGGATTAGCAGCCCGCTGACAGGCCAGCTGTTGAACTTTTGCCCCGATCTTAAGGCCGCTTATTTCGCAGATAATGTGAAAGCAGTCAATCATCAAGAACTGTGTAAGCTGGATGTAGCAGCGTTCCCAGGAAATCTGGGTTTTCGCCAGAAATAAAGAAATCAACATTAGCTCTGAGAGAAATAGTGTCAGACAGGCTTTCATATCCGCGTGCACAGAAATGATGGAGGTGCGCAGCTGTAATCTGATAAAAAAAAATTTTTCCTTCTTCTTTTTGAATGCCAACCAGAAACATCATAGGCTGGAGTGTTGTCTGTGCCAGCTAGAGAGCATCTGACATAATCCATAGCCGCTCATGCTGGTGCATGCGGGATCTTTGCAATCACACCAACACCCTGGACATCAGAGGGTTTTAGGACAAATGGCATTACACCAAACACGGACAGACGCAGGAGGATAAAAATCAGCAAAGCATCGTTTACGTAACATGACATGTTTTTTTTTACTTAAGAAAACATTTGATATAAAAACATTTAATAGCATTTATGTGTTATATTTAAATATTTTCCTTAGTCTATTGAAGTATTTATAGTTGTTAGAGCTCTCTTTTAAAAAAAATTTCAGTACTGCATCTTTATTTTTAATGTATTTGACAGGAAATATAAAATACAACTGAGCACATGTTGACTGTTTGCAAGGCATTCTTTAGCTATTAAAAAACAAATTTTGCTGAATTTGGATTATTTTTTTGTACAGTATTGGCTTGCTAAAATAATAACAAATGTCTTAAGTGTCTTTCAAACATATTTTTGCTCCAGGTTGTCTCTGAGGATCACCAGCTCTTTATATTTCCAACTCATATGTGCAACTATAGGTGGGGTTATTACGTTTTGGGATTTGTTTGTTTTGAGGTGCAGCTGTGCATCTGACACTCACCACTGCAGCAGATATAGGATATAGGAAAGGCTTAAAGATTAAAGCTATTGGAAATGATGAACTTTGTGTTATTGAAACAACCTTTGGGTTGTGCCTTTTTTCAGTTGAAATTTGCTTTTGGTCCAATTACTGTGTATATTGTTTGTACGAACTATTAAGAACCATTAATCAAGATAACTATTTGATTTAACACAGTGACTTTCAGTTGCATTTAATTATTTAAGACCATTTTGTACAATGTAAAAGTGGAACATGATGTAAAGGATTGACTGACAACCAAGCTCTACACAGAAACTCAATATCAGTGAATATGAGTAAAATATTAAGAATATTTTATTGATTAAACGAAACATATTTGCACAAATAAACTGGAGTTCATTTTGCTGGACAAATTCTTTGCCAGTCCCCAAAACCTCAACTGTCAGAAAAAGACAAATTATGTTGTCAGCACACGTCAAACTGTACAACCTCCTATGTGTCACTGTCAACCTCAACAGACATTGTAGAGGACAGATCGGAAAGGCCTCCCGGTTCGAACACTCGGTATCGTAAAGGTGAATTGCAGCATCAATAAATTGTGCACTTGTGGAAGTAAGATTGTTGTCCAACGAATGGTGCCTTGCAGAGTAACCAGATATGCATGTGAAATGTTGAAGTCATTTTTTTTTCTTAAAAATGTTGGGGGCAGGGTGCAGAGCATTGACTCTGTTTTATCATTTGGCAAAAATAACTTGATATTAATTGGCACACATTGTGTGAGACTTGAATTATGTCACATGACAGGAGTGGCCTATAAATTAGTATTTTTTTGAATGGCTTGTTCATAGCTTTTTTTTCAAGGTTGTTGAGCTGCAGGGGAATATTCAGAGATCAGATTTTTTTGTAATATTTTTGGAAAAACTATGAATCCCCATTTGTTATTTTCAGGAGAGTTCTGATAGAATGGTGTCAGAGCACCTTTACAGAAATCTTTGGCATCATATTTGATGTTGGATCACACCGGTGTTACTCTTGTTACCCTTTATGAATGTTCACATCCTATGCGTTGCTTAACTATAGTTTCCACCTGAGAAGGCCTCCTGGGACTTGTCCTCATTGGATTCTGTACCCATTTCACAGTGATTAACACACAGGTACATCAACAGCCACTTGTCCACTTCTCTTAGATGAGAAAGCCTTAATAAATACCCTGAAGAAACTGGGTTAAAAAAGAACTGCTGAGGAAAACAGGTGATAGATGAGCCTAGAAGTTTGCTTACTTTCTTTATTTTTCTCAAACTTTTATGATGGCTTGCATTTTTTAATTTGTTAGCTTCTGTTCTTGTAAAATGGAGACTGCGGTTCCAGTAAAACAGTGTGTTTAAATATTAAGTGCTGGACTGAGATGGGCGTAAAAGCAGCAAAAAGTGAGCAATTATTTCACGGATATTCTTAGCCAGCGATTATTCTCTGCATGCGTGCTTCTGGACTCATTATTTTCAGTTCCACCTGCACAGTAAAGGCTTTCTTGGTTCGTTCTCTGTTCTTTGGTTTTGTGGTGTTTTCTTTCAGTTGTCTAATTATCTTTAAAGATGTTTTAGTAGCTAATGTTAGGATTTTATTTTTAGTGACACACCAGGAGTGACATATAAACAGAGGAAAACATTGGATTCTTCTTGTCTGGCATTTCCTAAAAGACGGGTGTAGAAGGTCTGGATTAAATTTTGCTCTTTTTAGCTCTGAGCAGAACATTTAAGTTTGAAACAAAAAAAATGGTGCACGTGTTTGAGAAGCGAGTCTATCCTGGAAAAGAAATGTTCTTTCAGTCAGTGGTTGTTATGTTACAGGTTAAAAATCAACTAGCAGAGACTTCTAGCATAACCCCATCATTTGTTTATGTAATCATCAGCTGACGGGTACAAACAGGCACAATAAGTCCACCTTTAAACTCTAGATATGCTTGCTCAAGAGAAAGTTCATGGTTCCATCAGAGACGATGTGATTATTGGCTCTCGTTACAGTATTCTTAAATAATGTGCTAGTTCCACTTGTCTTTTTTTATTGGCTTCAATTTGATGAGAAATACTGTTATACTCCTACTACCAGGCAAATGTCACCATTTTCTGCCTGAAAAGTAAAATATTAACATGAAGTGTTTTGTCCTTTCACAGAAAGCTAACATGTTGCTTTTAGAAGGTGAACATATCAGTCATATTTGAGATTGGAATATTTTTATTGACTCCAACCGTCAAGCTTATTTGTTCCTAGTGTGATAATGAAATTTTCAGAGTGTGTACCAGAAAAGAAAACGCACATTTCGAAGAGAGTTCTTCTCTGATCCTGGTAGATTCAAACTTCACTCTCAACAATTACCTCAGAGCAAAGCGGCAGCCGTCATCAGACCCCCACTTTCAGGGTGGGGTAAGCTGGAAGTGATCACACTCTCACAGGTTAAAGACCCCCGCTTGGCCTTTGTATTAATAAATTCGACAAAGGCCACCAGACATCGAAGCACTTGCATATAAAAGCAGACCTCATATCTCAGTCAGGCTAATTAAAGGCTGTGTTTGATCATGAAAGCGGGGTTGCGATGAAAGGGTGTGTTCAGAGGTGCAGTCTGAATGCATCCCAACTCTAGGTCTCTCCTCGACTCCTAATTAGAGCACAACGGGGAGGGATTAACAGCCCGACACCTGCGTCTGCTCAGTTTAATATCCCTTTATGTGTATCAGTAAACTTAACTTAAGTTTAGTTTTTTGCTTATTTTAGCCTTTTTTTTTCTCCTCTTTGACGTCCTCCATCTCCACACAGATGGCAGTAACATGAAGTGTGGGCAGAGGGAGAGATGAGCATCATTTACTATCATAAGTGTGCGATGGGTCTGCTGTTAATGAGTAAAAGATTGGGTGTAAAGAGGTAGATGAGCATGTGGGATTCCAGCAGGCGAGGACATATTACCTCCTTCTGTGATGATACGGAGCTGACTGAAATCTCTAATCAACAACAGGAGGACGGGACGCAGGGTTAGTGAAAGCTGCTCGTAAACCAGGGGATTCCTGCACTTCCTATTTTTAATGAGTCCATACAACAGTGTGGTTGCCTCAATCACACTGTTGTGTAAGAGTTTATTTCAAAATGCCATTATGCACATTTGCTAAACTTTTTCTTTGGAAAGGAGGTAGGCAGAAGTATAAACTTTTTTCAAACTGTGAATTTTTAATAAAACACAAAGACTGTCTTTTTCTGGCAATGAATGACATGAGTGCATAGTGTTCATAGAGTTCAGCAACAATATTAAAAAGTGGATAACAAATTAAAAGTAACTTGATCATATCTTATAATAATATCTTAACTTAAAACCATAAAGAGGCTATTCTGCAGCAGCTTTGTGAAGGGCGTTTGATATGCTAATATTAGGTGCAAATCTTTGGTGCCTGTCAAATATTCATTTTTTTGACTAGTTTTAGAAACTAAAAACAATCTGCAAACTATTTCTTATTTATCTGTCTTTCCATCTACTCGTGTTAAATCTGTTTTAAAATGCTTCATAGACATTTTATCCTCTTATATTTTGCAGCAACTTTTTGTGGGTGCACCTCAGTCTTCTTAAAACTTTGCATACAACCAAAAAAAAAAAGTTGATGCAATCCTGCATTAACTTTAATCAGTAGATAAAGTAAGTAAAGTGCTTATTGATTGTGCACTTTTTTCTACCTCATATTTTTTCTTCTGCTCAATTTTCTAAAACTGTCCTTGGATAAAGCACTTTGTGGGGACCCAGCTTCTTTAGTAATTGTCTTTTGTTGTTTAAATGTCTCGTGGATGGTGTATGTGACTTTCCGCTTGATAGCTACCAGCTCATTTTTGTATTAAAAAACATGTTTGCCTTTTTATAGTTTTAATTTGCTGAGAAACCTAATGTTGTGTTCTTAAGAGCTGTGCGACAAGATTAATAACAGTATTATCTCACTGAGTAATGATTCACAAGTATTTGTTTATTAATTAAATTAAAATGAAGTTAACTTGTTTGTTTAAAAATAGGAAGAGCTTTTTTGTGATATCCTACATGAATAGGTCACATAGAGGAAATGTTTCCTGAGCATTATTGTATATTGTAAAATCAATTCTGTAATGATTTGTTGGACTGTAGTCTCTGTGTGTGATATATCCAGTGTTTTCTCGTGTTTAACATTCTTGTGCCTATTTTAATGCCTCCTCCTTTCCACAGTGCTCCAGTTGTCTTCATGATCCTTCATCTCTATCTGGGTTCACTGCAACTATCACACAGGGCACTTTCAGCTTCACATCCGTGTTTTATTCCTGCAAAATAGACTGTGAATGATCTAATAACAAAAACGAAAGCTCCTGCAGCAGCAGTTCTCCACATTATGACTGTCATTAGTCAGGCTTACACCTGTCCAGCAGCTGTCTGCCTTCCTGCTGGCTGAAGGGGTTTGGTGTTTGCTCATGACAGGGGAGACCGATTAGAGCTGTCACATCATGTGTGAGAATGTTGTTCAGAGTGATAGCAAGGGTGTTAATCAGACAACAAATGCAATCAACAGAAGGTTCTTCTTAATAATTAGCAGTTAAATGACACTTTACCTGTAATTGAGGAGAGGCCAACTTCAGTCCCTGGGAGCTAACATCCTGCTTTCTCCACCTCACCTAAACCAAACAAACGCCTCCTTCCCATCTATCATCCACAGTGACATGTTGGATTCAAATACAAAATGAATCCATTTTGTATTTTAAAGCTCACTGTTAAATGCAGTGAGCTTTAACTATAGAATTTACTGTACAGTAAAGCATCTCAGCATTTTCTCCTATTGTTTTTGTAATAATAACATCCTAAAAATGTTTTTTAATCAATCCCTGCACTGCTTCGTGTTCATCTATATTCTGTTTTGGTCTGCTCACATGCATTAGGAGACACATTTGCATGTATGTCAGTGCCATGTTTGGTATCGTAATGCATTTTGATGTTTAATTCACTAATGAGACTGGAAAGGCATGGAATCAGAAAGGGCACAAAACGAATGACAGACGAAAGGAACCCACATTCACCGCCAGGAGGACATACAGGCCACGGGCAGAAACACACAAACACACCATCACTTCAAATAACATCAGCGAGGTTAGAAACAGCACAATATTAAAACATGGAGGCTCTCTGTGCACGAAAACAAGCCCGTCAGTCCGAGTGTTTCCAGTGCTTAGATCTTGAATGGCTTTAGATGGATGATGTGAAGGAGGCTGCAGGTGGCGAGGGACAGAGAATGAGATGTCATCCTGCTTACTAAGTCAGTGATGAATTGTCAGTTCAATTCAGTGATGAATTGTAAGCTCTCAAACAGGCATTGTTTGAGAGCTCAGATGAATCTAGCTACGGTAAACACAGTCGCAGTCGTCGCCGTTAAAGTCTCTTCTGATGTGAGGAACGAAGGCCAGGCTGCTTTTAACTCACAGGCATTTCAAAGCTTCCATAATTTCTGCAAAGCTTTCACTGAATATATTCCTTATTTGTACTGTATTAGAATATTTAATGTCAGTTCTCCCATCTTTGTTTGATGCTAATTTAAAAAAAAAAACAAAGACAACTGATTTCCAGCTACAGGCAAAGCATATAATGGGTGAAAACAAAACCCCCCCATGGGCTCAGATGGCTGTGTACAGTAATCTGGGTTTGAATCACCTGCTGGGTGTGTGCAGACATGTTTGCATGTGAAAAGGGATGACAGATGTGTCACGGTGAGTTATGGTTGTGTGATCTCATTTGACATTAAACACTTTGAGCTGTAACATTGCAAGTCAAGCTAGATGATGAGTCGAATGCACGGTTTCGTACAGAAGTAAAATTTCCCTTTAAATTCTTCATTTTTTTTCTCATGTTTGAGCCTTATCTTCAAAGTACTTTTAATGAGGATTTAACACTGTTGTCGAAAGAAAGCTAGAAGAAGTTCTGTTTAAAGCTTGTCGTATGCAGAGAACACAACAAACCTGGGGAAGAAAGAGGTGAAAGCTGATTTCACAGTGCAACAGTATTTACATTGTCTGAACTTTTTCAAAGTTTACAATAAAAAAATGTCAATGTTTGGCTGATATGCCAAACCTTCTAAACTACATGGAGGAAAATTAACGCTGCACATCACCATGAACACCATGTCACAGGTGACACATGGTGGTGGCACCGTCATGCTGTGGGGGGGTGTTTTTTTCTGCAGGGACATGGTTGCTAGTTAGAAGTGAAGAAAAGGTGGGAATATACAGCTTTAGCTAGATTGGAATAGTTAAAATCAAAGCATGTTGAAGTACTGGAATGACTAATATGAAACTAGAATGAAATTCAAATGAGAATCTCTTAACAGGACTGGAAAACTGCTTTTCTCAGAAACTCTCCAATCTGGGAAGAACAGGAGAAAATTGAAAGATTACACTGGCAACAAGCTTTAATTTATGTATTATTTTTTAAATGGTCACCATTTTTGATTGGAATGAATCAAAAACGCCTTCTTCTCTCAGCTACACCGTGGGCTTGTTCACTGTGGACCACGATGGCTAGCTGAAAGAGTGTCAAGTCTTGGGTTGCAGATTTGACGCCACCTGTAGTTATCTACCCACATACACACATTCACATACACACATTCACATACACACATTCACATACAGACATCCTCATCCCGGAGATCCATCTTCATCATTTTCCCCTGTTTCCAGCTCTTTGACTCTGCTTTCTTCATTTCTATCTGTTAAATTGAGGCCATTGGTCTTTCTGTTTTCACATCACTCGCTTTCAGCATCTCTGACAGTTTTTGTGTAACAATCCTCTCACTTTTTATTTTTATTTTTATCTTTTTCTCCTTCAAAGTAAAGTTGATGTAAATATAAAACATCCAGGCAAACTGCTTTGCATCTTTTCTCTCACTGAGTGCATCAGACAGTTTGTGCCCTTCACCATCAGACTTTTGGCGACTCAGGGTGAGCCTGAAGGGTGAGCCTGACTGCATTTGGTTGTTTTGGGTCGGCGCTCCAAGCAGAGAATTTCTGAGGATCCTCTCGGCTAAAAACAACCCCGTTTGGTCGTTTCATTCAGCCGAACTGCTGACCTTCAGCCTATGGGGAAGGGAGTATTTCATCACTTGTATCTAGCTCTCAGTCTGATCTTCATTCCTCTCTTCCTTTCCTTTTATCATCTCACTTACAAATGTGGCTCTCTTATTGTCTTATAACTGCTGGTCTGTAGATTTGTGCACATGACGCTATAAAGCCACTCAGTGATTTTCCTCTTGTTCTCACAGATTCCTTTTTCTCCAGTGACTCTCAATCTATTGCTACATTTTCTCTAACCCATTATCTCCATGGCAACTATTCAGTTGTTCACTTTGCTCCCCAAAGGGCTTTTTTTCTGACACAAACACACAGAGTCACACCATGATCCTCATCTTTTAATTAATTAATTAATTAATTACCGGTAATTAATATTTTTGTTAATCAGTCTCTTTTTTTATTTGACATCTCAGCATAATTTTTAGCAAATATTAATTTATCACAAAGTGACATGATTGTGAAATGCACGTAGTGCTTTGCAACAGTATTTACATTCTCTGAACTTTTTTAACAAAAACGGAAATGTATTTTATGTGTGGATGTGGAGCGATGCATCAGCATAGTGAAGTGGGAGGAAATGGGAAAAAAATGTTTTGCAAATAAAAATCTGAAAAGCTTATTCAGCCCACCTGAGTAAGTTTTCTTTGACATCGCCTTTTACCAGTGCCCTTACTTTTTTGACCATTCTGCATTTCCAAAACAACTTAAGCTCAGTCGGATTGCATGTAGAGCTTCTGTCAACATCACTTTTCATGTCGTGCAAACATTCTCTGTTAGATTAAGGTCCGGACATTGACCGGACCTTAAAAACGCTCTAACGGCGAAAACATTTGGCTAGCAGCAGCAGCTGCACCTCGACTGAGTCTTTACGTATAATTAAGCCCAGAAAGGTTCATGTCCTTGTCAGATTTAAGTTTAATATGAATTTTATCTTACTTTTTGCATTAACTGTAAATAACATTAACATTGTGAAGTCACTCCGTTCGAGTCTCCAAGATAATGGTGTTGAATTTACACAACAGATAAATTAATAACATATCAGTAGAGACATGTAAAAGGTGGACAGATGGATATTTTATTTTCAGAACAACGTATAAAACCAAATTTAAAATCTTAGAGCACAATTACAATCAGGCTCAACTCAGAGTTCTTGGTTGTTTTCCCATTCATTTTGTTCAACAAACTATTTGGTCATTAAATTACTTGATGGCTTCAGCTTTATTGCAAATAGACTATGTTAGGCATTTTGTTTATATTTAAAGATTAAATTAGAAGAAGTCACAGCTGAATGTTAAAATCAGACGTAACTGAGTGGCATAAAAAGGTAGAGTCGTTTAAAGGACTTTTTTAATTGTGTTTCCTGTTGAAAGTTTCGTCTATTAGAAGAAGCTGAATCTCAATTGTCCCTCTACTTTCTAATTTCACTTAACTAATTTCCAAATGAGACTAGATGTGCACTTGAGGAAGGCAGCACAGAGGTCATTGACCTGTGAAATAGCTGTATTCAAATTGCCTTTCTTATTCGTGTGCTAAGCTCATGTGCACTGCAGAGCAGGTGAGAGTATTCTGTGCTGCTTTAGCTCCATTACTGATATCTTCAGGCTTCGACCCACAATTGTTTATATGACTAAAGGTGAAAATCTTAAAGAGATCTGTTGTTTGTTAAATTAGCAGCTCAAAATCCCACGCGAAGAAGAGCTGCAAAGCAGAAATGGAGCCGCTTCAGTTTAAAGGTATTCTCAAAACATCAATCGTCTGTCAGGGCACATTGCTGGCTCAGTGCACGCACATATTTTTTTTTGTTCTAAAATCTCCAAAGAGGAGGAAAATGGTGAGCACAGCAGTCTTCACATGCAGTTCATTTAATTTCCAATGGGCTGCCTTTGATTGGGGAGAGTGTCTTTGTTTTCTTTTTCTTGCAAAAGCACTTTTTTAAATCTCAGTTGTACTCATTGGAAGCATACCGTCCTGCTGCCAGTGTTTTACATTTATCGGTAAAGAGTTTTTATTGAGGAAGGAAATAGTTTTCATGTGATGTTAGACTTCAAGCATTCACAGACTGGATAGGTCTAGAAAAGGCAATCAGAAAAAAAAGTATCTCCAGTTTTCCCACCCATTCATCCATCCATGAAGCAGATGTTAAGTCAGCTTTAGATAATATCTCCTCATTAAGACATGAATTACGTAAATCTTTAACTTGCATCTATGCTAATGATGTCTAATTATTAGGAACTGACAGATAATAGTACATTGGCACATCTGTAGACGCCTGAGTAAAATTAGCTTGAATAATGTTTGAGTCAGTGTGCTCGAGTTCTTCCTTGTTCTTCTGCATGATGTGGCCCTTGTTTCACTCGCAGGGCTCATCATCTCGCCTCAGTGCAAACAGTGTCACGGGTTTGTCTGCTAGCATCTTACCCGCACAGCATGATGCCCTGTGTTTGAGTCATTGAAAGGATGTTGTTGCAAAGTTGTTTTTAATGTGATGCTGCAGCAGTTTGCAGGCATGTATTTGTAGCTTGCATTGTCACTGTATTCATACTCATGATTAGGTGGTATAAATATTCAAGAACTGTTGCAGATAAACAAACAATAATAGTAGTGTGTGTAAATTGACACTGCAGCAGAAGCAAATTTCTTCCAGTCTTCCTATCCTTTCGGTCCCTAAAGCATTTTTTTCCACTGATGGATGACTGAACTCTTATGAAATGCCTCTAAGAAGCAAACTATGTGGTTAAAGCTAAGTTCTGAGCATTTGTGTTCATAGGGTTCAACAGTTTCAAAAGTGATTATGTTCAATAAAGTGGCATGAATAAGAAGGCATTATGACACTCGTTTCACGGTAGCTTGGTAAAAACAAGCCCCTGGTTCTGGATCTTTGCCTATTGCGAAATGATCGCTCACTAGACTCTGCTGAAGTTTCAAATGATCTGAATTTATTTTATCCAATCACTAAAGTTTGGCTTTGAGGTATTTAATGCATCAGCTTTATCATAAAAGAAACTATGAAGCTTACCAGAAATTGCCTGTTCTGTGAACAATCATCCCCCACTGCAATGAGATAGGTGCAGAGCCAAAAGAAATGGTTTAATGCCTTAAACATTTCTGTTGCTCTGACTTTGATTGCTCAATATTTTAGAAGAGAAATCCATCATAATGGGACAAATCCCAGACACAACACTGAAGGTAGATGAGAATCAAATGGAGTGGCATAAGACAATATCCAGGCTAGTTTCACTGAGGACCTAGTATAATTTACTGAAGGTTTTCACACTTAAATATTAAAATGTACCAGAAACCCAAACACATTTAAGATAAAAATGTCATTCAGTTGCTGTGTTTGACACAAATATATGAATTCTCAAAGCATGTGCATAAATAGGAAGGTAAATGGATAATTTTGTTGACTAATCATGTTTACCGACTCTTTATTTGCTTAAACCTGAACTGTGTTTGTTTTGTTTTCACCATTCGCTCCCTGTTTTGTGTGCATTGCACAGAAGAAGCTTTCCCATTTGTGTAAAACTGTTAGTTTTTATGGGTAAGCTGCTAGCATTATGGTCCACTTACACAACTCATGGTGTGTTATTGAGTGTGTCAAGAGCACTGTGCTTATTCACAAATTATATCCATTAACAGATTCATTGTTTTACTTTATTGGCTGTTGCTATAGGGGTTTCATGCTATTATGTACTAAAACCACATGTGTTTTAGGTTACTAGAGAAATATGTGTTCATAAAGCCATAAGGGAGCTTGCATGCAAAAGCTTGATAAGCAGTCAGGGATTTGCAACAGAGGAAGCTGAGGTTGACTACAAAAATGTTTCAGAAAGTCAACTTTGAACCACCATGTGGTTGTAAAATTACTTTTCTAAATTTGTATGTTTATATTTATTTGTATATTTAGTTGTCTTTGCGATTTGTTAGTCATAGAGATACTACAGTAAAAAGCTTTGCATGGATATTTTTGCAAAATATTTGCTTTTTTCACTATCATAGCTCAAGAACATACAGATCATTTGGCATTTTCTAAATGTCTTCTAAAACATAAAAGCTCCAGCACAAATTCTGAAGAAAATGCATGTTGGCATGGACACTCTAACACATGCTGAAGCCCTGGGCTCTGCAAAGATTGTGCCTCAATATGCATTTTTCTCCTGTTGAAGACTCACAACTATCTCCTCATGGTTCATTTTATCCAAGACCAAAAGCAGGAAAAGAGACAGTTACTTTATGTGAAGGGGAGATAACATTGCAATAAGCAGTGCAATAAAAGTTTCTAGGTCTTCACGGTTATTTAGAAAAGAGAGTGAAGAAATGTACTAAATGTACAGACCAAAAGAAGACTGTCCTCTGCTCCTCAGGTCCCCACTGGACACAGTTCACTCATCAAGTTTCATTTAAACGAAAGTCAGCATTCCCAAAGTTAAATACTTATTTAATATGATTCATAAGGGAAAACTGTGGTTGAAGGAGAATGGCCACAATGCACACTTAAAAGCAAATACTGGGGGAGGGAATAGAGTAAAAAATAGATGTTCCCAAATAGAGTATGCTAATAAAATTTTTCAGAGAGCCTCACGCTCCTGACTCATACCCCTATCTGTCAAAACGTAGTACTCAGAAGGCCTTTCTCTTCAAAACGCTGACATTCCCTCAACGTCTTCTCTTCTACCATCCCTCCATTCCACTCTCTGACATCATGTTGTTTACCTAATGCAGTCGGCTTGTGGAAAAAAGGGCCTTTTCAACGACGTAGGCTTTCTTACTCAGTCGGTGGCCTGTATAATTACACATGCAGCCGTTCTGACACAGTTCAGCATGATGGAGGCGGCGCTGATGGGGGTTTATCCACCCTCATTTGCAGGGCTTTAATTAGAGCCATGTTTGTTTTGCAGTGATTGCAGAAATTGGCTAACCTCAGCTAACACAATGCAGGCAGAAAAATGTATGAATCGGTCCACAGCAAATGGGACTAAGCCATGCTGATCAACGGATTTTATAGCAAAAGTTTCTGAAACATTGAAGATTTGTATTTGTGTAGCCGAACGAAGCTTTATTTCTTTCTGCAGTAATCCCTTATTTCTTATTGGACTGAAATTACATTGGTTTACATTAATGCAATACTTTACCTCTTTCTTTATTTTTGTTTTTGTTCCTTTTATTTCTTTTTAGCTTGCAGTCACTTGACTTGAGTGACAAATTTAAGGACTTCAGATTCGACTTGATAAAATCACAAAGGACTTAGGACTTGGAAATTTATAACAATCAGTCACGTAGCCATTTTATGCACTTGGTTAACTTATTCCAATGATTTTACTCAAGTGTTGCAAAATCCTTCTCTTGCAGGTAAATTTCTCTTACAGATTGTTTTGGCAAAAAAAAAAACACCTTGTAAATTTGAGAAAAAAACTGAAATTTTAGTAGCTAATAAATGACACATTAAGTAATATTTGTTCACATCACCATATTTTCTCTTTTTTATATATAGTTTTTATTACTTATTTCTATTTGATGTGTTCAGAGACCACATCATGAAATACACAGAACCACAATGCTGGCTATTCTTTTCAGTCAGGATAAATATGGAGCAAAAAAAGTTACAACAGAACTGTATATTTTCATACAGGCTTTAATCTTTCTCAAAAACACAGGCTTGCTTTTAAATCTAAAGCTGCAGTCGCTGTATCACATTCTCTCTCCACTCTTGAAGCTGCTCCCCTCCCCGTCTGAGGGGAAACTGTCACAGGTGGTAAATATAAAATGCATTGCTGCTGGTGCACCACTCTGGGAATGTCATCACAAAAACAGATTAGAAATTCTGGCAAGCTGATGCTGATAGGCTTCCTCGGGCTTGTATGTTGAGAAGCTGAATGTAAGTGGAGCTCATTTATATGTAAAAGTCCCTCAATCCAGTTTTAACTTTCCCTGTTATCCTTGTGGGAGTCTCCTTTTACGTCATGCTCACCATGTGGTTTCAGGGATGAAAACAACTCTCTCTCCATGAGTCTTTTGAGACTTTATTTAAACCCTAATTCAGGTCTATAATATCTTGTTCAATTGTTCTTTTTGTCTCGTGTAATTTTCCAGGACCCCAGAAGCAAGCATAAGTTCAAGATCCACACATACGGCAGCCCCACGTTCTGCGACCACTGTGGATCGCTGCTGTACGGACTCATCCACCAGGGGATGAAATGTGACAGTGAGTATTACTCCATCTGTGTGTCTGTTAGTGTGTGTGGGTGCACCTGTGTTGAATATGCTTCACTGCTTTTCCTTGAGCCAGTCCTAATGAGAACAGATGGGAATAGCCCGGTGCTGCAGCCCACAAAGAATTCGCCGCTCTGCCCCACAGAGACCTTTCTGTGATCCCATTCTTCCCACACACTCTCCACTTTTGACTTTTCTCCCCGGTCTTCGGCTACATGAAACTATCTGAACGTCCTCAATTCTTGAACTGAAGTCATGGTTTTGCCCAGTTATTCCCCATTCTTTATTTTTAAGCTGATCAAGCCGATACAAAATCCTGAAATATCTTTAATGTAGTAAAAAGTACTACATTATCACCACAGATTTCTTCTCTTGTAATGAAATACATTTTAATATCAGAGACAGATGACCCTCATAAATAGAAAAATCACTTTTCATTCGTCCATTAACAGACAAAGCTATCAGTGTCTGTGAGAAAATGTAATTGGTACCCTTTGTAAAATTATAGGTAAACTTTTTTGGCAAAATTTTATTAGCAAAACAGAACTAATTTCTATCAGACGAGTAAAAACAAAAGGTCAGTTATGCAGACCTGGTGTAGCAAGATGAAATTGGTTAAAATTTTACAATAAACTATACAGCTTGAAATCTTAAGAAAAGATGTGAAAAAAGTTACATTTATCAAACTACAAAGGGTCATAAACACATTACTAAGACTTTGGATCTCCAGTATATATTCCCAGAAGTGACTGGCACAACAGAACAACATCTAAAGCACTGTCAGCCTCAGTTAAGGTTGGTGCTCATGATTTAACAAGAGTAAAAATGGCATCCATAGGAGTGTTTCAAGGCCAAAATCTGTGCGGGAAAAAAAAACACCTTGAGACCCATCTAACACTAAAACGCATATTGATGATCCTCAAGGTTTTTGGGAAAAATATTCCAGATTTTTCTGACAAAAGTGTTATTTTTATATGTGTTGAGCAAAACAAAAACAAACAAAAAAACAGAAGAAAAAAAGCATTTCAGAAAAAAGATGACATGGGCGTCGTTCTCAGATGGTCGTGGCTGATTTGCTTCTTCGGGATTTTGAGGTACAATGTCCTTCAGCTTGTAACCTTAAACTCAAGCACACTTTAGTTATTCAGCAAAATACAAAACACTCCAACAAATCCACCTTTGACCTCTCCGATTGAGATGCCGTGGCATTATGATTAACAGGCTTATGTTCGTCCTTGTTTTCCTACCGTCTTTCCTTCCTTGTGAAATATAACTTATTTCTCAGCTGAATCCTTTATGTTGCTTTTCTAGATTGTGTATGAAAACCTAAATCTCTGAACTTCGAGAAACAGTCTGGAGGTTTCACATGAATACTCTGTGGGAACCTTGTATGCTAAATCTGCATCACTCTCTCATTTTCCTCTCGTTTTCTGTCCCTCACTGTACCTCTTCTCTCCTGTCTCCATCCTCATCTATCACTCTGCCTCCCTTTCTCCTCCTCATACGCGGTACATCCATCTGTGGGCTTCCAGTGGTGCCCTAATCATATATGGTGATTAGAGCACGTTGGAAGAAATGAATGTGAGGAGACCATGGCTATTACAATCTGCTTCAACACATTCTGTTTCTCCTTTTCACTTCGTAGGACATCAGGCAGATGGATATACATAGAAATGTGATCAGGATAAGCTGTAAATACTGTAGATGAGTCTTAAATGAGAAATAAAGTTATTTACATTGTAATGTCTGCCGTGTCAAACCGAAACAAGAAAAAATGGCAACAATTATCCGAGTCTGTGCTGGAAAACCTCCCAGTGCAGATTGCCTGCACCTGTGCATTTCTAGGGTACAAATATTGGCAAATGTTGAGAACAACAACAATTTTCCCCAATAGTCAGCAGATTTGATCTGCAGCAGCAGAGATGATTGCATCACAGTGCCTCATAATGCAGAACGTGTGGGAATAACTTCCAGCTGTAGCAAGAGGAAGGATGAAACATTTACGAGTCTGGGGATGTTTTGATTTGATAAACTTTTGCAGTCATGTACAGTGGGGTTTGTTTTTAAGTTTGCTCCCTTACAAAAGGAATGTACTCTCTCAATTTTTCATTATCCTTTAATTTTACCATATAGCACAGGTGTCAAACTCCAGTCCTCTAGGGCCACTGTCCTGCAGTTTTTAGATGTGCCAGAGGTATAAAACACTGGAATGAAATGGTTTAATTACCTCTTCTTTGGGTAGATCAGTTCTCCAGCGCCTTGCTAATGACCTTTTAATTATTCTATTCAGGTGTGGTGCAGCAGAAGCACATCCAAAAATTAACCCTTGAGTTCTGGAGTTTGTCGCCCCTCCCATAGAGCGATTGCAACAAAACAAAAAAAAAAACACAGCACATTAAAATTAAATATCTAAATCATGTCATGGTGTGAAATGAGTATTTGATTTAACTGCTACACAACAATTTCTCTATTCTTTTAGCAGACATTTATTTTATAGATTTGTATGTTTTGCATATTTATCAATATACAATAATTGACCTATCACTAATATTACATTCACATGCACTGTCAATGGTGCAGAGTTTTAAAGTTACCCAGATAAAAGATTTCTTAATTTGTACAAACCGAAGTACAAAACAAAGGTTGATGTTTTATTAAGGCTAAAATTATTTTTTATGGTTCCTAAACTACTTTGGTTTAGCTTCATAGTTCATTTCTTTCTGATAGCATCAAACCCTCAAACTATTTTTGTACTTCCTCCTAAGAGGCAGAGAGTTTTCCTTGCAGCTTCTTGCAAATTACATGAACATTATTAAATTCAGACAAATTTAAAAATAACCAATTTTTCTCTCTTTGTGTACTCAACTCTCCCATTTTATTTAAACAACAAATGGATTTCCTCCATTTTACAACATGGGAGAAAGAACCTTGGAAAAAATGAAGTAAAAGATCGCACATGCAGGAATCGTATTATCACACTCACCTGTAAGCTGAGTTGTTTGTTTTTGTCTCTTGTATTCCTGCAGCCTGTGACATGAACGTGCACAAGCAGTGTGTGGTCAATGTGCCGAGCCTGTGTGGGACAGACCACACTGAGCGTCGGGGCCGTCTTTTCCTCAAGATCGATGTCAGCGGGGACAGGCTACACGTCACAGGTTGGTTTTAATCTCTACCCATAACTAAGTCAGCAGAAACAAGCAAACAGAGAAAAACAGATTACTCTTAATGTGGCATTAGCCATTAACTTCCAGATGGGTTAGTAAAATGCAGGACAAAAAATCTGGCTTATTTGCTCCTATTTATGAATAATCCAAACATCAATGGAACTGTATTTGAAAGCCCTGCCTCATACCAAGGTCTGCAGCAAAGTGCTTCTCTTAAAGTACAACTACTTCAACTTTTTGAACATTACAGTAAAATTAATGTGCATACAAATTGTTGAGGAATAGTTCACCAGAAATTGCACAAAATCACAGATAGTCACAACAAACCAGCTGATTGGCAGAAGTCTATAGCTTACAAACAATGCAATTGAAGATATAGATAGTAGTTCAGTTATTAGATATATGAGTTTTTGCTCAGTAATGCTGTTCAGGTGTTTAATATGCCACTACTTTCACATTTCTATCGGGCTTCAGTAGATGGGTTTTGGTGACGTTTTCTTATTGATAGTGATTAAAGCCTAGCATGCTCTTAAATAAATCAAAGGTAACTCTAATTATGTGGACAGCTGTTGTTCAGAGTGTAAAGATCATACATGTCACGACCCTGATGAGTCAAAGACACTCAGTAAGATTAAAGGTTGAAGATGTGGACAGTCGTAACCCAGCAACTGATTCTAAAGAGCTCATTAAAACAAAAAAAGTAAGCAGAAATAAAAGAGCGAAATCAGAAAGGCTTTGGCTTGGTGCTTTGATTTCTCTGAAAGCACAAAGTAAACACATGTTGTAAAAGAGGTGTCTCTGAGGTGAATAAGCAAAGAAGAAGTTAGCTGTTCCCACTCTTGCGATCCACAGGGCAGTCTCTTCAGCACAAAATAAAACATTAGCTTTCATGCTGCTTAGCGCAGAAGCTGTTTGAACTAAATAACTATGAATGTAAGCAAAACAGAACTTAGTCATCCTTTTTATTCCTATTTATTATTGTTGGTCTGTTAATATGAAAGCAATTTCTGCACAAATGGTTTTGAAACTTTTTGTTATTGATTTCAAAACATGTCTATCACTGCCTGTTCCATTGATAAGGCTGTGAAGAAGTTTTTAACAAAAGGAAAGCTTGTTAACTGGTAACAACATACTTGTGGGACGGCATGAAAGAGAAATCAGGATGACTTTTCCAGTCTTCCCATCTCGAATGTGTGCCTGTGTGCGTTTCAGCACTTCTAAATTATCCTGTCAGTCAAGAGCAGCACCTGCAGTGGAGAACTCTCCAGTGTTAAAACCCCTTTTGGCAGGGAGGAAAATGACTGCTGGGTCACTTCCACCACTTCCCTCCCCGTCACACTCATAAACTCACATTTTCACACAACAGCTCGGCGAGGCAGTGGTGGTCAGGGAAATTTATATCAGAGACCAATAAATAGAATAACTCCGCACAAAGCACAGGAAAGGAAAAATCTCCAGCTGCTGTAGGAGGAGAGTGACAAGTGTGATTGAAATTCAGGTCTGTTGATTTAATAAAAATTTGCTTGCTGTTGGAAAAGTGACAAAAGCACAGGGTTTATGCTGATTACACAGTAGCTTTTTAACTGCTGCTAGGTGAAATAATTTTAAAGGTGTGACTGCTGAAGATGCTTTGATCATTTTCTGTTGAAAGTTACATTTGTATCTTTCTCAGCAAGACACAGATGTGAAAAGAATAAGTCCAAAACCATGAAAACAGTGAAATGTATTCCTAAAATCTTCAGTTTTATCCACCTGGATCATGTAATATAATGTAATCTAAACTTGTGGAAAAATGGCTGTAAACATGGCTGATGAACAGTTTGAGTATTTTTTTTTTTTACTATTTTGATCATTTGATGGATTTGTTAGCTGCAAATCTACCAAATGGGATTCAACAAAAAATATAATGTAAAAATTTTTATGAGCAGAATTTAAAACTCATCTGCATCTTTAGAAGAGAATTAATTAACTTGAACTGTCAAATATTTTCATTATTGTCCCCAATAAGTCTCTTAGCATAAAAATATATATTGTATATATACAATTTAATTAATAAACCTAAACAAGAAGAAAAAGGAAACGCTAACAGAGCTGCAGAGGGAATCATTGGGGCAGGATGGACAGTTTTCTATAGGAGGGAGGAAAGATCAATATTGAGTACAATGCTAGTGGGAACAAATGCAACAAAAACATATGTTCTGAAGTGTTTTCTTTTATTTTTTTCCTCCTTTGTAATGGCAGTGATCTGAACAGTGAGGCCACATCTTGTTCTCCAGCTCCCCTCTGGCTCGCACGCGCAAGTGGCAGGCCTCTGTGGTTCACTGCACCAACATGAACTTGATTAAATCTTTCCGGCCAAGAAAACAGACACATCTCCTCAGGCTCACTCCTCCTAAACAGCTTCTTTTCTGCCTCCTGTTCTTCCTTCTTCTGTTCTTCCCTTCATCTGTCCCTTCCATCCTTTTCTTCCTTAATTCACTTTTTCTTATCCCATCTTTTCTCTTGAGACACTCAGACTCACTCATCCCTGTCATCACCCGTCTTCTCTTGATACCCGCTGAGCTCCTGTCTGTTACCTCGGATTATGCTTCATTCTTCCCTTTTCGGTAGGACATCAGTTCTTTTTTTTTTGGTCAAGAGACTGTTTCTTTCTGTTTTGGATTTAATGCTTTATTATCTTCCACACTGTGTTCGTCCTGATCCTTCCCTTCATAGTTTAGAGTCGATTTCCTCATTTAATCCCTTCTTTCTCCCTCATTCTGATCACCACCTTTATCCCGATCTTTATTTATCCTCACCAAAAGGCGGTATGTGAAAGCCGATGGGCTTCAGCAGACATTTCTCCTGGCTCTTTGATGACGGACTTGTGACGAAATGTCCCTGGATGACCTGCCCACACACACAAACACAGATCTTCGGACAATGGAGGTTTACGCAGCAGTTTGCTCAGGATGAGATTCCCCAATGCTGACGCGCCCGCCTCCGCTTTGAAGCGCAAGTTAAACTGAGATATATTTGTTGTCAGGCACTATGGGATGTTTCATTGAACTAAACCCTTCTTTGCTCAAAAATCTGTCATATTATTTTAGTTCTCTGTAATGTAATTGTTGCATGGTTGTAAACATGAATGCAGTTCAAATGTGGGGAAAATATGAGGTCAGGCTTATTTGTGATTCTTGCAACATTCTGGTGTTTCGATGTCTCAGACTGCAAGTAGGCATACGACTAAAAAACTTTCATTTTAGTAGGAAAAATGGCTTTTATTTTGAATGGAATATCACAATAACATTACAAGGACCGTGTGGAACGCAATATTTGTCAGTTATTTCTCATTGCCAGGAATGCAGCCTTGTACAGCGATAGGATATTAAGACTGTTGGATGTAGCTTGACCACACTTGATGCCTTCACCTGACTCAGATGACGGTGAATAGGAGGATGAAGGGCACAGAGATTGTTGGAACCAAAAATATCACGATCCAATTTTCTTGTATTGTGCACATCTACTTTCATTTGCTCAAGCCGAAAGAGAAGGGAGGATCTGCTTGTGGAAGGTTATTGGTTTCAAAATACCGTAAAATATAAGAATTTGTAGGCTTCTCTTTTCTTGGGATTTTTAAAAATATTTGTAACAATATAAATCTTCAGCTGACAGTATTTCCTGTTGTACTTTATTCTTCAGTTTTAATAGCTATTGCTGTTAGCAGCTAGGACATATCTCATTAAAACAATGTGATAATGTGAAATCGTTCTCTCTGTGGTTCACTGGAGTTCAAAGCTCTAGATGTTAAAGACTTTTTCTCGCCTTGATTCTTGGATTTCTCTAGATCAGAGAAACTTTGAGATCTTGATCCATGTTGCCAGGCAGGTTCTCATTTCCACAGTTTTGACAGAAGTCAGACCTGAGTGGTAAATTTGCTAAATTTTTCAGTTCTCAAGAGGAAAATCATGTTTTCATAGGGAGAGTTTGGAGGTTGTTTTTTCTTGATTAAATGAAATGCAATAATCATTTAGAAAATGTGTTTTGTTTTTACCCAGGTTATCTTTGTCTTATACCTACATTTTTTTTGATGGAAAGGATAAAACATAAGAAATCTACTTCAGAGAATAGTAAATAGATAGAGCAAAAATATTCATTAAATTAAAATTTTTTATCTTTTAAAATGTTTAAGGGAATTTAAATAACTGGGGGAGAGTAGTCTTCAGCAGTTTATTTGCTTTTGGCTTCATTTTTATTTTGTATTTTTTATAATTCCCCTAAAGTGTTTTTCCTAATCTGAAATGGACCAATCATGTCACCACAATATTTTTTGATGCCCCAGAAACAGGAATCATAAATTCCTTCTGATTCCTCCTTCTGCCGCCACTGAGTGCATGACGTCTCCGTTTGGATCCCTGACACAGCTCAGCAGGGATCCATCCAATTCCCATTTGGCTGTGCAGTCTTCCCCCCTCCAAGATTATCAGGCACTCATTGGCTGCACATGGCATTGTTATGCAACAACACATTTAAAACGCAAGGCCTTCTTTCTTTATGAGATTATGCAGTCAGCCCTCCACAGCTCTGTTTGCATTCGCCCCTTCAGCCAGAAAACGTGTTTTTTTTATTACTATATTTGATATCTGATATGAAAAATGTGTTTATGTACCAAGGGAAATTATCACTGCAATATTTTGGAGGGGAATGACTCAAAACTTAAGGGGCATCAGATATGATAGCAATAGTTTTGAGGAAATAAACTCTGACCAATTAGAGAGGGAAAAATCGATATTATCATAGCATTTATTATTTTATATGCTCTTGCTAAAGTCCTTGATCCACATCACATTAATGAAAACGTAACATGTCTCTGCTGTGTACGTATTGTGGCTGCTTCAGCCCAAAGCAAGTAGTGAAAACTAGAAATGCACACAAACCGGGTAATTTTATTAGCAGCTACCTCATAAGGAGAACACAGGACACAGACAGCAAGCAGCTCTTGTTGTATCTAAGCAACAACTGACACCAGAGATGGTCCTTGATGATGATCTTTTATTTTGTGTATGTGTCCCTGTGTTTGTACGTGTGTGAGAGAGAAAGGCAGTGGCAGAATCAAGGAGACAAGGAATTGTTCTTGCATAAACACACACAGAGAACAGAAACTGTAGCGTCCTTTCTCATCTGCGTGTGCGAGTGCGTTTGCCTCATTAGTGTTTTTACAGGCTTGTAGAAGTTTCTTTGGTTTTGTCTGATGCCGGTGTTGCCATGGAAGTGAGTGATGCTTGCGAACGGCGCCGCAGCCAGCAGAAGGGAAGGCTTCAGAGAACACGGGATGAGATTTTCCGTCTGGTCAACATACTCCGTTGTGTGTGTGTGTGCATGTGTCTGTGTGTGGGCTTTCAGGAGGGGGATAGGAGAATAAGGAAAGGTGATGAGTTAAAAATTACCTTTAAACAAGGATCTAACTATGGGATTAAAACACCACATTCATAAATTTTGGGGAAAAACAATTTACTGATACAGGGAGACCTACACTGCCCTCTGCTGTGTGAACCTGGAGAAGCATGAAGAAGCATCAAAGATGACCACAAACAATTTTATGGATAGTTATTAAGAGGATGTTTCCACATGTTTTTTGTGGGAAATTTAATGAAGTACTCATTTTGAAGGGATTTTTGGTGACTTATAACACAGCAAACAAACCCTTTTTGTCATGTGAAATAAATGTAGTATGTCCTGTTAATCCTTTGAATAATTTAACCTCATGAGTCTTTTCTTCTGTTTTATTTTTATCAATCAGTGAAGGACTGCATTAAAGATTAAAAATGTATTTTCTAGAATTTGAATTAGCCCTCCTGACATAAAGGGGTCATATATTTTACGCGTTTGTCATTCATCCTCATTCATTGTATAAGTTAAGGTATTTGCATGCAAAAAGCGTCACTATCACAAGCCAAAAATGCCGCTTTGGCAATCCTCACTCAAAGAAGGGCAGACTTTCATTTATGGGCAGGTAAATTAAAACAGACTCATTTTACATGCAGCTGATCTAAAAGGACACATTTCAGGGGGAAACACAAAGCGGCGCCACAGCAAATTACAAGTAGAAGTAAAACTACAGATCATTATTGTGTGATTCACGTGATAAAGATATTGGTTTCTTTATATTTCACACTCTGATCCTCCAAAGCCTCTCTTGTTTGTGGATGCAATCCATATGCAGCCTTTCTACTCCTTCGATGGAGGATTGTAGACGGCAGAGATCAGTATTCTTCTGTAGAAAGGAAATTGATCCAGACACACACTTTCCTTGCACTTGTATTCATACTGCTAAACATTTCCACCTGTTTTTACAACTCAACCTTCAGAGCATTTTGTTGGGATTTTATGTGCCTGAAGTAATTCAGTTAAAATGTTTTTGTTTATTCCTGATTTTGGTGTGATGTAGTCGTCCGTGTTTGTATAAGCAGAGAATGTCTGCTGAGAAACATAGAGATGATTCACTTTAAGCTCTTAGATTTGTTGAGGCTTTTAATATCCTCTCTCTTCTGGTTATGATTGCTCAGATTCTTTATGTCATATTGTTCTGTGTTACTTTCCTAGAATGACATTTGCTTGTTTATCAACATGATGTTAGAGTTGAAGAGTCACAAAGAATGATGACTTCCTCTCATTTCCTCATTCTATTACTATTTTTGGCCTTTTGTTGTTTGCTGTTCCGTTTGCTCCATTTGTGACAATGGAATGTCAACTTACACTATTCTATTTAACTTCGGTGCACAAATGACTCTATCTTTCACTTGCTTTTTCTAGCTAGAGTGTAATTTTGTCCTCACCTGTTGTGACAGGATAAGTGATGCACACTTTAAGATAATGTTTTTCCTTTTTGACTTACATGAGGCTGTGCTATGCAGAGAAATCACTTAGCAATACAGAGTCTGTCATACCCAGCTTGTAAAGTTGTGATGAAATTGTTACTTTGAATCAGTCATTAAACAAAAATGAAGCTGAAATGAAAAACTTTCTGATCCAAAAACTAGAAATATTTCATTCTTTTTAAAAAAAATCTGCCTCGTGTTTCAGTGTAACACCAATATAAGCTGACTTAGGTAAATAATGATTCAGTATCTCCTTCCTTCCAATGCCATATTTGATCACCAGATAAGTGATAAGGCCACATTTTGCTGTACTGCAGCTCTCTGCTTCTATCTAATGACCTACAAACCATAGACATATAAACCTTCTAGAGCTTTTTGTTAAGTCATTTAGTCATATTGTCTGTAAATCTGTTTCATACACTTTGACATTTTCTTTTATTATTCCCTTCAGTGGGTGAAGCCAGGAACCTGATTCCCATGGATCCCAATGGTTTATCAGACCCATATGTCAAACTCAAGCTCATCCCAGACCCAAAGAACGAGACCAAACAGAAGACCAGGACCATCCGTTCTTCTCTCAATCCCTGCTGGAACGAGTCGTTCACTTTGTAAGGAAATTTTCTTTTTTAGAACATAATTTCCAGACTTTCTGTAAACCAAAAGTTTGTGTGTTTCTGTGCAGTAAGCTTAAAGCATCAGATAAGGACCGACGTTTGTCCATTGAGGTTTGGGACTGGGACAGAACCACCCGGAACGACTTCATGGGCTCCATGTCATTCGGTGTGTCTGAGCTCATCAAGGCTCCTCACTGTGGATGGTCAGTTTCTTCGTTGTTATCCTAACCTTGTGTTTCATCAATGTCAAAGCAAATTGCTTTACAGAGCAACAACAAAACAAATGTAAAAACAGAAACTCAACACTCTTTAAGGTTTCATTATTTTCATCAGGGATTGTAGCTGACAAAGAGAAACAGTTCAATGGAGCAATCTGGGTGTGAATTTCAACATGTGATTTATGGAATGAGGTGGATCTGAGCAACCTGGTGTTGGTACATGTGGAGCTACAAACAATCTTCATTCCAATACCGCACCCTTTAGAGACATTTGCAAAATGGATGAAGAAAAAAACAGTAGAAGAGACAGATAACACCTGGATAATTATTGATAATGATCATTTGTTGATCACACATCTTTTCAGGTATGAAAAAGACTGTCTGCCACTGCATACTTCAAAGCCACTAGTGGGTGTTTCATACCTATGAAGATGAACATGATTTAAAGTCAATTTCTGAGTTTTCCCAGTTTTCTAAAGGTAGATGATTGTTAGAAGTACAACAACCATTTATAAAATGTGTAGTTTATTCACAGCTGTTGAAAAATATTTCCTTTTTTCAAACTGACAAATAACTAAGGATGTATACATTTTGTTCATCTTTTGTATTTTTTAAATAAATTCTTAGTAATGTAAATAATGTATGTACTAAAGCCTCTAGGGCAAATGCAAAAAACAAACAGCCGACCCCTTTCTACCCCTTAATATTTAGTTACTGAAATAACATATTTTTGTGTAATTTATGCAACATTGATCAAATCAGCTCCTGCAATCTTTAGTAAACTAATAAAGAAAGTAGACAGTGATGAATTCCTTTGCTGCAACAGAATCCCACTCTGACATTTGGCCAAACGTGACCAGAGGCGTGGTCGTATCCGACTCCCACTATTATCTGCAGTCAAGTCCAGCTATCATAAAAGCACCTGTTGGAGCCAGTGCCTTCTCCCTGTGGATCTGTCATACTCATTCTTTCTCTATTGGAAACCACATTGGCGTTGCCACTTTGTTTTGACCAACTTCTGCTCCAAAAGGAAATCGGGGAAATACCGGCGTGTGAAATGTTGCCAGCCAACTTGGAAACTACTACTGTCTGTGTGTTTGGCTGCAGTCTTTACTATAAATTACAGTTCATTAGACATTAAAGAAGAAGCAGAGTAAAGCTGGCAAGAGACTGCAGCCCTGAAAACATGCAGAAAATAGAAATCAAGTACTTCTAATTAAAGAGAGCAGAAATATGAAGACTTATATACGTGTGTGGGTGGATAGAGGGAAGAATCCAAAGAAGATTATTTAGCAAATAATAGTGTATTCAGTTATGCAATGTCAATGCAAAAAAAACAAAAATTACCTGTGCTTTGCTATTTTCTTAGGTACAAACTGCTGAACCAGGAGGAAGGAGAATACTACAATGTTCCCATTCCAGAAGTAGACGACGTCAATCTGGAGCTTCGACAAAAGTTTGAGGTTTGTCAAGGCAGTATTGTTTTTTTTTTTAACGGAAAAAAATATATATTTACAAATGTTTTTTGTAGCTGACTCCATAGACGATGACAAACGACGTCCTTTTCTTTTTTTTGTCGCTATGGAAACTTCATGCTGTTCCCACGTTTTCTGTTATCTATGGTTAGAGAGATGGACATGAAAATGACTGAAATTAACTTGAAAGTATTACCTGGAATGGAAGGTGTTACTCAAATCATCCATTTGATGATTTTATTTCATTCATGTGCTTTGCATTGCAGTGTCACTTTGAACGAAAAGGACCTGCAAGAAATTTATCAACTTCTTCCTTTCTTTACAAATACAGAGCTGATGTTGGCACCGCGTGAATATTCCTGCAGGCTGTCTGGATGAGTCCTCACCATATTCACATTTTTACAGTTTCACTTCCACCTGCATGTAGCAAGAGGCATCATTCTATACATTTATATTATTTTCTCAACAGCTACTCATATATGTTTATGATCCAATGAGGTCAAATAGAACTGTGGCTTTTCCTAAGATGGTAACAGAAAAACAAAAATGCAACAGCACAACATGTTTATCACTGCAGGATGATGTGATTTACTGAACTTTGAGTGCTTGAAACATTTGTCACAAGGCTGTCAAGAGTGCCTGTGTGATCATTACTCATCCTGATCATAATCCTGTCCCACTACACAGTCGTACACAACATTACAAATGAATAAAACAATATTCATTCCAATTATAAAAATGTGATGTGAACGGGGAGTTGTGCAGCGTCCATTACCGCTGCAGTTCCCACACATTTGTGGCTCATGCAGCAACACAAGGGTCTCTGTTTTCAAACAAATGCACTGCCATTCCTGATGAAGATGGTTGATCTTCAGTCAATAATCTTTATCCGTAAATACTTTTCATATGCAGTAAAGGCAACACAAAGTGTGTTACAAAAGATAACACACTTTGTGAGCAGAAAAAAGAATAGAAAACACATAACAGAAATGACGTAAATGAGCCTGAAAAAATACAGAACTGTTTACTTCATTGAAGAAGGTGATGTAAGTTTGAAGGACTGCATGAAATGTAGCCTTGAAGTTCTTCTTCTGATAATTTTAATAATTATAATATGACACTAAGGCTCAATTCTTAGAGTAATGGGTATCTAGACTGGAGAAAGACTCGAATTTAAACATCATCTCATTCCCACTGCTAAGTACTGCTGTGGAGTGGTGATACTGTGGGCTAATTTCTCTCCCAAAACACTTGGGACTCTTGTCTATCATCTGATAGATTCTACTAGTACTCTTGTGTTTTTACTTTTAGCAGTAAATTGATGCAAAAAATATGACTAAATTGTCAAGTTGTAAAGATTATGCATTTCTTAAGACGTGATTAGCTGATTCTTCACCAGGTAATTTAATCAAAGCAGATGAGGATGGAGAAACATGATCAGACAAGGGCAAGTTCCAGGAAGAAAAAGATGACAAATTGAAAGTCAGACTCAGTTTTGTTCAATACCGTCAACAAGACTACAGCCGTGGGTTAATGCATCAGATGATATTAGCTACTTTTTCTGTCCTAAATAAGCACATTATTGTTGCTTTACATAATTATCAATTAAAATGATCTGGAAACTGTTCTGAACAGTTCTGTTAGCACTGAAGACATTTTCTGAAGTTATAAGTTGTTTTTTTTCTGCTCTGAGGTTATGCACCTGGAGGGCAACATTAAATGTGGCAGGCTCTGCATGCATGGAAACACAGATTACAAAGGTATAGAAAACTAAAAATGTCTAGACAATACTAAAGTGGCTCCTTCTCTGGGAGACAGAATCACTCCTTATAATGCTTTTGCAGGTTTGACCCAGTTCCCATACTTTGTTCATAACACTACCCACAACATTTGGAGACCCTCCTTCTGCTTTCCTGTAATCACTCTTTTCATTTCTTCTCGACAGATAAAAATCAGAGTGAAATTATTATATTGACTTGATGTTTGCTGTGCAGTTGTTTTCCTGCCTTGTTCCCATGATTTTCTTTTGTCAATATAAACAAACTTGCAGATCTTATCAAATCTAAAGACACAAACTGCAGCCAGTTATTGCTCTCTAGTGGTTGCTTTGCTAATTGCAGATGTCATTGAGGTCCAACATGCAACCTTAATTAAACTCGCATCCTCTCCATAGATGGATACATGGATGTATCCTGTTCTGAGAAGTACAAAACTGGTTGACACTTAAATAAGAAAGGGGGTAGCTTTAATAAACTCCAGCTTTTAGTGTGTAAGTGCATGGCCTTGTATTTGATACATTGTAATTCCCACATTAGGAAAAAGTTCTTCTTTGTGTTCAGGGTTATATTTGAGACTAAGGTATGGTTAAGTTTAGGTTAGGTTTATAGTAAGGAGCGAGGTTTAGGCTGCAGAAATTAATAAAAGTCAGTGGAAATAAATCCAAAGTCCTTGTGAAGTCAGAAAAGACGAACTGATATCCATAAGTGTGTGTGTATGCGTGTGCATTCGTGTGTGTGTGTGTGTGTGTGTGCGTGTGGGTGTGTGTGTGTGTGTGTGTGTGTGCATGTGTGTGTGTGTGTGAGGACACACAGGGTTTAATATTGAACGTAAATGTCTTCTCCTCACTGCTCTCCCCGAGGTACTGACTTTTAATTTTCCTCTTTTCTTCATACTGTACGAACCGGCCGACCTTGGCTTTTTCTCTGTCGCTGACGTCTTCGCACAACCGCTGGTTGCCATGGAAACTAGGGCGGGATGCAAAACATCTGAATGTTTTTCTTTTTGTGCTTTGATATTTTCCAGTCGCGGTTTTGATCTTCTTTTTTTCTTTTGTTTTTTTGGAGTTCGCAGATAAGTGGTCGTCAGAGTAATAATCACTCTTCACGTTTTTGCCCACATGTGTCAGCCAGGTTTGCACACTTTATTTAATCACTGAGCCCACTAATGAGTGAGTTTCTTCTCTTTTCTAGGCCTGCCAGTTAAATATCCACTATCTCAAGGTAGCTCCCCTGCCTGCTTCTTCTATTTCTCTTATGTTTTTTTTGGCTTAAATCTCACTTATTCACTTCCTGAACTGGGATTGTTTGTGGATCTCTGCTGGGACTCCACAAATTAATCTGATTTACTAACAAAGGCCTTCTGCATAATACACTTGTTCCCATTTTATTTGTTTTTTTATTCTTGTCACAGATTAATCCACTAGATAGAAAACTATCTATCTAGTTTTCTAGATAGATAAACTTTCATGAAATATACAATCCAGCCCTATTATGTAAAGAAATTGTCTCTAGGAGAGTCTTATTGAAAGCAAAAATTTATATTTGCACCACATTTGACAAAATATAGTTGTAATTTTTTGTTTTTTAGCTATTTCCTCAAGGTTAAAATGTTCAATTTTTTATGAGATCCATATGTGTCAGCTGAAAGGGCACATCTCATTTATTTGAACAACTTTTCCTTTACCTTGTGCTTGAGTCTAATACTTAGAAATATGTTTAAAACAACAACATTTGAAAATGGTGACAGCGTTTTGGAAGTAGGAGATCAATACAATAGCCAACCCACGCTTTCAGCTTTCAGCTTTCAGCTTTCAGATTTGGCTCCTAAACAATATATTCAAGTACCATAAAGAAAACAAGCTCAAAATATAAAAAAAATAAATTTAAGATCAAAACAGAACTCATCCTAAATACAATTTTCCCTATTTCTAACAGTTTTCACAGTTTTAGCTGTTAATACACACAGACTGCTTATCAAACACACATAAACCAAACAGCGTTGTTGTTAGTAAATTTGTGAAGCTTGCTGCAGTCGGGTTTTGGGGCATTTTCTTTACCTTCCCCTGCTGCCTCTGGCCAGCAGGGCTTCACTTCTTCTCCTCACTGGGTGATTACCGTCAACCTTCTACTAGTCTGTGCACGACTATAGAAGGCTGTGTGAACATTAAGCATGTAAATACACTAATTATTCTAACTGTTTGACTGGATACTCACAGCCTCTTATCCTATGTTGTGTGCAGTATATGTATGTGTGTGTGTGTGTGTGTGTGTGTGCCTGATATTTCCACACAGTGGCACTGTTATATATCTTATAAGACTCATGTTTGGCTGCACTGCATCTGGTGAAATGAAGCTGCTGACGTATTTGCTTGAAGTGAAACTATAGATGTTAGTTGTGTTAAAAGTTGTCCAGTTTTTGTATTTTGAAAAAATGTCCCTGCATTTTTCTGTTGTGTTTCAAAAGAGACGACTTGGATCTCAAATATGATGGGGTGATAATGAGTAATAACAAGAAGCTAAAGAGAGACAATAATGAGCAAAACTGAAATGAAGATACATCTTGTGAATTTTTGGTATGAGCAACAAACATTTTACTGAATAATCAAACTTTGTCAAAGATTTCTAACACAGAATGTTTGGGAAAAGTATGATTTTCATTTATGCAGGAGAAGTAAGTGGGGTTACTTCTCCTGCGTAAGAGAAGTAACCCCCAAAATTGCCAATTTGCAAGGACAATTTGCAAGAAAAATAATTTTAGGCTCATATTTTGTTCACCAACAGGCCTATTTCGAAAACAGTACTTTTGACCATTGGATTTTGTACGTTCTGTGTGTGTGTTTGTATTTTATTAACAATTATTTCATGATTTAATGAAAATGTCAATAACTGTAAAAAATGTTTTTATTCATTTGTAACTATAATGTTTTTGTATTATTTTCAGTTGTTAATTTATTTCACACAAAATTTAGCTTAAAATGGGTTTAAAAATAAAAATCTTACCAGATCATGAATTTTTTTCATTACTGAATAAATTTAAGTATTGTTCTTTTTTTATTTATCACAAATGGACAGTGTCACAACTTTATCTGACTTAATTGTTGATATGCATGCGTCCTTCGCCAACTGTCACTCACAAAAATGTGGAAACTCAAAGTTATTGTCTTATTTCTTCTACAAAGTGATAATATATGTGATTAAAACATCCAGATTTTAGGGAACTTCATGAAAATGATTTTGTGTGTGTGTATATGTGTGTGTTCATTGTTCGTAACAGAAAGCCAAGCTGGGCCACGGTAAGAAAGTGATCACTCCAACAGACCACCGGCGGTTCAGTCTGCCCTCAGGTAACATGGACCGGGTCCGGCTCAGCGACTTCAACTTTCTGGCTCTCCTGGGAAAAGGCAGCTTCGGAAAGGTGTGACTTTATACATTTGATTTAAAAAGCAACAGCAACACCTTGACTAAAGCAGCCAAAGTAAAGTTTAGCTTTTTTCTTAACCTCTTCAGTGTGACGTGTTTGTCAAATGCAGGTAATGTTGGCAGAGATGAAATCAACAGAGGAGCTGTACGCCATAAAGATCCTAAAGAAAGACGTCGTGATCCAAGATGACGACGTTGAATGTACGATGGTGGAGAAGAGGGTGTTAGCACTAAGAGACAAACCCCCCTTCCTCACGCAGCTCCACTCTTGCTTTCAGACTGTGGTGGGTACAAAAAAATCCCTGCAGCTTTCTGTTGTCATCATAGTTAATAATAATGCCCACTTCTGCACTGACGTCTTGTTCATACAGACAAAAAAAAGCTCCTTATTTAAAGGGGACCATTGTTCTTCCAAAGCAATTTCGCTTCCTCTGAGTGTAACTGTTATTACTTTTGTAGTTGTCCTAACATTTCAGGGATGCCAATTTCTTTGCTTAGCATCCCTGCAGGGAAAATTGCAAGTGAAAAACTAGTGACTCTGTGCAGAAGCAGCCTCACTCTAAGCTTTTTAAATAAAAACTGGAGACATAAGTTGCTGCTTTACAAGGAGGATATGACGTATTTCTTAAGCTTAGGTGACATTATCTACTGTATGTCTGTTCATCTGCAATCTGGACAATAACGTGCTGTTTTCATTACAGGACCGACTCTACTTTGTGATGGAATACATTAATGGAGGGGATCTCATGTATCATATCCAGCGTATGGGAAAGTTTAAGGAGCCTCAGGCAGTGTAAGGTCTCACTCTGAAATATGCACATGGTTTGAAAATGGAGATACTATTTTACAGGCAGCTTCAATGCGTAATGTCAACACCTCAGACTGGTGCTGTGCAGTTAAACTCAAACATTGAAACCCTCAATTATTTCTTTGTATGTGTATACAGAATTCAAATGAAGAAATATAAAATAAATTATCTTCTAGATCTGAAATGAATGAAAAGGTGTTAAAATCCCCATAGCTTTCAGAAACATACTCGGAAATATATATAAAGAAATATTAAGAACTCTTTGAAAATGAACCTGAGTGACTCCCTGGGAACAAAATAGATAGAAAAGGAAAAATATTTACATAAGTAACATAGTAATAGCAGGAAGATAAAAAGAAACAATCCTGGATGCCAAGTCCTGTATTTGCTACCAATGTTTCACTAAAATCACAGAATTTTGCTTATAAACATTGATACGTGTTTCTTTATTAGATTCAGCTAAACTACAACCTTAGCATATTAGGTTTATCGGCATGTAAAATGTCTGTTACAATTTGTGTTATTATTTTGCAGATTTTATGCAGCTGAGATAGCAGTCGGCTTGTTTTTCTTGCATCGAAAGGGAATCATATACAGGTGGGTTTCTGGATGTTTCATGCAGCCGTGATTATTCAGACTGAATTAAAGGACCTCTTACATTAATCATAACTTGAAAGACTGAATATAGCAAAACAAGACTTTAAAGGAAAGGCAACAAGACAAAGAAAGTAAAAAGAAATGTGGAGATAAAAAATACATCTGACAGCTGCATTCACTTCAGGGCAAATCCAACATATCTGCAGTTGCACCTCTAACTTAATATTTCATGTACGATGCAGATTGTTGTGTTTTTTACTTCAGGTAAAAAAAGGGGATGGGGGGAAGTAACCAAGGGAGTGATTTGAATTCTCACAAAGCTATCTGTGCTGCAGGGATCTGAAGTTGGACAATGTGATGCTGGACTGCGAAGGCCACATCAAGATAGCGGACTTTGGCATGTGCAAAGAGAACATGTATGAAGGGATGTCAACACGCACCTTCTGTGGCACCCCGGACTACATCGCACCTGAGGTGAGACGTCCGATCAGAAAAACAAAGATTAAACAACCAAGCTGTGTTTTTATTTTTAACTCTCTCAGTTGTGATTTGTTGAAAGATTTTCACCTCATTAAATTAGAAAAATGTGTCTGAAAAACACCAGAAACTCTTTTTATCAATTACCTCAGTCAAAAGAAAGTTAATAAATAATTGTAATTATGCGATCTTGTGCTGTTGGAATCACTTTCTATCAAATAAATTAGGTTTTTTTAAATAATTGAACCATTTTGTGTTGCAGACATAATTTACCTGATTTATTTACAAAAACTATGTTCATTTTATGTGCACATCAGGAATGGATTGACGTGATTATTTTTTTTGTCAAACTACTAAAATCCGTTGTTTTTCTGATTTTAATTCCCACAGACCATCAATTGAAAGCAATAAATTTTAACATATGCTTGAGTCCAATTATTTTGTTCTCTCTAGTTGTATGATAACTAATGAGTGTAACGAGTCAGTTTTAATTTAGAGCAGCTTTTGTGTTTGTGGGACTCTTGACTTCTTGCAGTGAGGATTTTATTTATTTTTTATCATAAATGCAGGAATACCTTGTGATAATGATGTTTAAATCCTCCATCTCTTAAACACATAATGAAGAGTTTGTGCCTTGTATATTGCAGCCTCAGTTGCTTCATTAAGGTTTTTCTGCATTGGATTTTTCAAGCCCACCTGCACACTTATTTACACTGTTTTTTCACACATTTATGGTGATATAAAACTGTACATATCTTCCATAAATTGTTAGATTTTATCCCCTGATATAGCTGAATGCACAGCCATAGTTCAGGATTTTTGTGCACAGGAAGCTTTTGAAAAAAGTTACAATTTATGAACAATTTGGAAGCTGTTGAAAATGCTGCATTTGTGCATTTAAATGAAACGCAGCTGTGATTTAGCTCTTTGCTTGTGCAACTGTGCCATTATTATGTCTGTGTGTGGAGCGTGTGTGGGAGGGAGGTGTGGTGGGATGGCAAATTGGATGTTAGAAGAAAGTGCCTTTGTCATGGCAGCTTAAAATAGCTGGCTGGGTTTAATGGGGGCTGATTTAGTTTGGTGAGAATGGGGGTAATCAAAATGGTTTTTGTTCATTTTTTCTTCAGTAGCTTTAGTGCAGAGCTCATAGACTGTATCCAACTGTACTCTTTACTTGCTTTCAGCAAAGTAAGTATGAAGAAATAAATTATTGTATTTGTAAATATATGCTTTGTCTCTTTTTGTCTTAGATAATAGCTTACCAGCCTTATGGAAAATCGGTGGACTGGTGGGCTTATGGAGTTCTCCTGTATGAGATGTTGGCAGGGCAGGTAACACACTGTTTCACTCTTCATTGCCTCTTTGCAAAGGATTTGCATCAAGATCTTAAAACTTGCTAAATAACCACAATTAAATAATCAAAGAATTTCCCTTTAGTTATTTTAATTAAAAAATCTGTAAATATTACCTATTGATCAGATTTTTGTAGTCAAAAGAAACAATTTGAAACGGCTCCTCTGCGCTATAAAAAATATATGTTCACAGAATTTTAGATTAAACAATATGTGTGCATTTTTAATTGTAACAGTTTGTGTTGTTCTCCTTTCTGCCACCAGAGGCACTGAAGAGAACTAATGCATCAAAGCTGTCCTGGGATAGAAAAAGTTTTTTTTTTCCTTTAATAAATGGGAAAAGGGTACATTTATTCAGACTTGGATAACTGCTTGCTTTGAAATTATTATAGTGTAAAATATCAAAATACAATGTCTCTTATTATTGAGATAATAATCGACCTGCAAAGAAAGCAAGTTATATTTCAGGATTAAAAATAAACTGACACTCATTCAAATCTGTTGTTATGTTATGTTAGCACCACAATAAAAAAAAAAAAAACTTCTGCACTGTTTAATATCTGAAATGGGAGATACTTTCATAAACACAGTAGTTTGAAGCAACAAAATTTGACAGATATTCTTATTTACATAACTATCCATCTAAAATCAATCGTGACATAATTTCCTGTTTTCTTTTCTTTTCAAGATACGCTACAAATGTCGCTGTTGTCTGCAGATATTCAGACACTTTGACAGCAGTGTCACCTTCATCTGCAGACGTTGTCACCTCGGTGTGATGCACATAACGAGCCGTAAATTGTCGTCATTACAGCTTCTGCCTGAGCTCTCTATCACTTGTGCTTCTATACATTTCTAGCCACCGTTTGACGGTGAAGACGAGGACGAGCTCTTCCAGTCCATCATGGAGCACAACGTGTCCTACCCAAAGTCCATGTCTAAGGAAGCAGTATCCATCTGCAAAGGGGTAAGGAGAGAGAATAAATCCAGTGAGAAGGAAGATGTGCAGTTTTCCAAAATGTTCTAGGTGCAGCTTTGTTTAATCTGATAAAAAAAAAAAAAAAAAACAGACAGCAATTTTAAATCCAATTATCTGCCTCCCCCGAATGTGGCACACTGTCACCTTGAAAAAGTGGCAGCCTGTTGTGATTGTATAACAGGTCTTGTCCTGTGGCAGAGCAGAAAGGCTTAAGAGTGTTAAGAGTGTTTTCCTCGTTTGGTGACAACAGAAGAGTTGGGTCAATTCAAGAGTGAGGAGCTCTGTTTCCACATCCTCAGTCGTTGCCGTTCATCATACATCTGGAAGTCATGGGAACATAATAACTGAAGCTTTGTGGCTTTTTGCATGAGGCAGTTTTCTGTGTGACAGCAGACAGTTGGCTTTGACAGGTAATTTTCAGCACCATCCCAAAAGCGGCTGGCTTGGGAGAAGTTGCGTAATCATCAGGGGGATTCGCACATCCATACATTTTTTATTGGCTGTGGAACAAAATTCTGCACAAAACAGAAATAACCACAAATGCTGTGGTTATTTTTAAAATTATATACATTGCAAAATAAAAAAAAGAGGATACAGCATTTATATTACAAATATAAGACAATTTTTCTTATTTGTTTTATAAGTGTAAGATAATGACTCAGAAGGTAAATAACAAGTATTCTTGCAGTCACTCTATTTTGGCAAAATTCAAGAGGGAAAATTAGAAAATAAAGCAAAGATATACCTCATGCTCATCTCTTACTCTTTAATGTTGCTTCAGCAGAAATATTTCCATCCTCATGGCTCTGCACCTTACATCACCTTTTTCTGTTGTCATCTTTCAGTTCCTACATATATAAATATATTTTATATCAAACTTAGCATGGTATTAGGTGCTGGTCTATTTGTCCTTATCAGTCACTTTACTAGACATTAAAATACTTTTCTGATTAAAAAAAGCAGACATTGCAAACCTGTGTCTCAATGGAAACACAGATTTATAAGGTTGCAAAATGTAGAAGATTATGCAATAGATCTGCTTGCTGATCTAAAAGGCATTTCTTTTGAAATTATCTTAGTCTTTATTTGATTTGCCACACACATTATTTTTTATTTATTTTTTGTTCTCATCATTTAGAAACTATGTTTAGCCTGCAAAAGTCTCCAAAGTTAAAACCAGAAATTATTTTTTTTCCATCAAACTAAAACTATGATTTGAAACATTTGTCAGTATGTTAATGACATCTTAGTGCTGAAGATTATAGTATATTAATATGATCTAATATATATTTTGTGTGTGGTTCAGAAGTTTGCTCTATTGCAGGAAGTTGTTTTGCAATAGAGTCACAAATTTCCAAGGCATTCAAAAATATCCCAGTATCTATGTGTTCACCTTACATCTGGGTTGTGCTTTCATTTCAGTGCCTCACAGCAGCTATGTGGTGTTGATTTCTATATTATGGTTATTTACTGACAAGGAAATGAGCTTTTAGAGTTAATTTACAAACTAGAGAGGGTTAACATTTGGCTGCAGACTGATGGCAATTTCTATTAACGCATCACAGCCTCATTTATTGTGTTTTTTTTTTTTATCCTCAAGCCTGTCACACAAAATATGTTTCATAATGCAAGAACAGGTGACAAAACAAATTTCTCTCCTGCTATTGTGTGATTCGCTATTTATTAACAAAGAATCATTCATGGTTGAAATTGAAGGTGACCGAATCTCCTTTGTGTAATAATAAATTTGCTGTCAGTTTTGCTAAAATAGCTCAGTTTACTCTCCTTTTCTTCTTCAGCTTTGCTATTTAGTTGTTTATTTTTCAAATCTCCAAGCTGGAATTGTCTCAGCTGCCGTTTCTCATTCGGTTTGTCCTCAGCTGATGACGAAGCATCCATCAAAGCGTCTCGGCTGCAGCATGGAGGGCGAGCGGGACATCAGAGAGCAAGCCTTCTTCAGACGTATCGACTGGGAGCGCCTCGCAAACCGAGAGATCCAGCCGCCTTTCAAACCCAAAGTGGTGAGTAAAGTGGATGTTTGTTTGAGCAGAAGATCACATGCCAGTAATCCCAAGAAGAAACTTCAAAGTCTAGTGGCAGCTTTTCTTTGGGGACACGATGATGTAACCACAACTTTTGAGTTCTGTAAAGTCATTTGGTAGTAATTTCCCAATATTTCAGGGCCAATGAATTTGAATAAATTCATTCATCTTTTTGCCTGATCAAGAATTGTTTTGTGAACTCAAACCATGACGCATCCAACGCCATGCTTTATCATCTGATATTAATAAAGTGGTTGTTTAACCTGGAAACCCATAAGACAGCACTTAGTTTTGTCCTGTGACATTCCTCAAGGATGGTGCTTACAGAGAAAGGGACTTTTTACAAATTTCTCATGAAACACATTTTTAGATCATCCAGAGTTCAAGGTCCTCTTGTCTCTTCCAGCAAGTTTTCAATAAGATCTAGATCTACTCACTGAAATAGTGATGGACGATGTGACTGTTTTACCGTTTTGAAAACTAAAACTTTGGTAATGGTAGGGCAGAAAAACATTTCCAGCACCACCCCAAAACAACCAGTTGGCATTTAGAGGCCATGTGTTTGTTGTTATGGAGGCTTTAGTAAACCAAATACCACCTTTAGCTGCAGTCCAGCTTCAACACTACTGTGATAAAAAAATAACTAGAGGTGTTAATAATTGTGTTCAGTTTGGCATTATGCTGCTCCAGTCCGATGGATACATTGTAAGACATTTTACACATCTACCAGCAAAGCCAACAAAGTACTGCAGATGTAAAACATTTTCTCACAGTCAGCAAAAACTTTCCCTTTGATTTTCTTTTCCATATGAATCCATTTCTGGATTATTGAATCTCTGAATCCAAAACTTAGTTTGATTTTCCCAGACTGTATTGTGTATGCTTTTCGGCTGATGCTATTGTCTTGAGCAGGATATTTATTTAGAGTTTTTCAGATGTTGCATTCAGCACTTCAGTTGCTCTTAATTGTTATATTACGTCAGGAAATGAGAAAATGACTCAGAAAACATCCAATCATCTCCTTTGAGTCCTCTAATGTAAATTAATCACCACTTCAGCTTTCCTGGCAGCTGCATGGAGGAATTCATAGCAGCTGAGTTGATTGGATATTTCAAATTTGGATCAGCTGGACTTTTAATTAACACAAAGTCAGTAAAGCTAAACTCTTATCGACCACCATGTTTTCACTGCCTAATTACATAGGATCAAAATACTCTGATCCCTTGATTTGAATTGTACATCTGAGCAATTAGCTTTTCACTACGTTCTAACCAGCAGGAATGTCAGTCTCTTAAGTAGTCAAATACTTTGTAATTTTTGTTTCACATGTTCCTGAAAAAGATGTTGGAGGTCAGAAAATGTGCAGAAAGCGTCCTGCATAGCGATTTTCTGCCACATACGGAGTGTGATGTATGTCATTTTAAATCGTTGTTGAATAATTCAAGTCATTTCCTGGAGGAAATTGCTTCTTGCAAACACAGCTCCTTAGTGAGAATGCAGGAATCTGAATGCATATTATGTTTTTTTTATGCATTTATTTGTTTTTCTTGCTAAACTGTAATATTTTATATTCACCCACAGGAGTTGAAGGTTGAAAATTCAGCAGTTAGCACCTGCTTGCCCTTCCTAAACCACATCCTATGATAGAAACTTCAAATTTTCTGCTTGCTGACCTCCCCATCCTTCATCCCTTCAGCGCCCGTGAAGTCTGAAGCGTTGCCACTGATGGTTAAAAATAGCAGAGTTGCCCTTTACTTCCACACCAAATAAATGCAAAACTACACACTGAATGTCACACATAAGGACTGGAAAACACTTCTAAAAGCAGGTGGTTTTATTAGACCTGTTCTGTGTGGCTTATTACGTTTGTGAGATCGTAGGCTGTGACAAAAATTGGTCTGAAGGGACAGCAAACTCTTACATCTGAGCTTTTATGGCTCTGCTTGTGTTAAATTATGGAGCAGCTGGAATGCTAATGTATCTCCTGAGTAGATGCATTGCAAAGAAAAAGTGCTGAAATTCAATATGACAAATTATAAATTTTTGCTGTGCGTAACATCTGTTTTTCATTGTATAGCTTTGCAAAAAGTGGTCAGGCCCATTTGAAATTTTTCATATTTTATTATACTAACACCTTCAATGTGTTTTATAGGATTCCATGTGATCGCCCAAGAAAAAGTATTGTGCAATTGTGAGGTAGTTTTCCAGAAAAAAACCTAATATGTCTGTGTGTACAAATGTGTTGTGCATTTGCAATCAGCCTCCCACTGAGGAAATGTGTTGTAATTGCACCTGTTTTTTTTTTCAGACAAACTTTATTGTCATTCAGAATACAGAAAGTATACAGGCAGGGTAGCAATATTATGTTGAGTTAAAAACTTTATATATTACTCATAATATGTAGTATTTAAAAAGGACTAGAAGCATAAAATAAATAGTACCTGTTAAATAATGTCCGTTGTTGGGTCTTCCTCATTGCAGCTTTTGACTTGTTAATTGAAATTTCACCGTCCCTGTGGGTCCTTTGAGAATCCCTCTAAAGCAGAAAACGTTAGGATGTTTGACCGAACCCCCCATCTCCCATCTATCTTCTCATCTCTTACAGTGTGGAAAAGGAGCAGAAAACTTCGACAAGTTCTTCACGCGCACACAGCCCGTACTGACCCCTCCAGACCAGCTGGTCATCGCCAACATCGACCAGAGCGAGTTCGCTGGCTTCTCCTTCATCAACCCTCAGTTTATCCATCCATCTCTACACAGCGTGGTATGAGGAGGAAACAGCTAAAACATCCCATGACCAACAGACCCAGTTTGTCCTCTAGTTTCTGCATCTGAGAATCATGCAATTTAAGGGAACTGGCACTGATTTCCAACTCTTATTCTGTGGTGCATTAATTAGTCCGACTCTGTGTTTCCAGACTCCCAGCTGTGGTTTTCTGTAGGCCTACAGCCTTTTATCTTGTGAATGAATGTGTCTCGGTATCAGTTACTATCTCTTTTGGTGTTAAAGGTACAATCCGGTTTTCTCTCACGTTCCCGCAATGCACAAAAAGACTGAAGCATTTTTTCCCCCCCTGTTTCTGCCTGAACTTTTATCTACATGTTTGTTACATTTCTACTCTGAGAAAAGAGTTAGTACACTGTTACGCGAGTGCCAAAGTAGAGATGAAAATACATTTCTATTGCTTATTTTTTTTTCCACCTTTGGCCTTTCCTTATCCTGTCAACTCACTAAAACGTCTCAACAAGAGGCTGTTTGTATTTGTTGTTTCGTAGAGCGTGTTACTACAGTATATCTGACGCGATTTGGACAGACAGAAGCAAACTGTGTCAATGTTGCAATTCATCCTGGTCTTTTCAGCACAGCAGATGTTAGCTCCAGTGGACAAGTCGTTCAGAAAAAATCCGAATTAGCGAGACGCTATTTTCATATGCACAAAGCAGATCTCTGTCGCATGCTTATTTTCTGACTCTGTATGAGCTGTAGGGTCTAGGATGCAGTACACGTCTTGTATGACTGTAAAGTTTAGTATACTGGTATAAAATTCAACAATATACATGTTTACTCGGATTAAAAGTTTCTTACTGGGATAAAGGTTTTGTGTTTGACTTTTACGTTCAAAGAAGTTCAACCCCAATGTTATTTTTTTTGTTGCTGTTGTTGTTTCTTGTGTAAATATGTTTAAGAAGAGATGTTACTTGCCGATTTTATACAACACAATGAATGTGCTTTTACTACCATAGACGGCTTGAACATTTCTATGTTTAAATTAGTCCAGAAAAACAGACCTATATGAATTTTGGCTGATTCTTTGGTAGCTTTGGTATCAGCAAACCCTGTCTTACATGTATGTATACCAAGTATTTATCCACTGTTTTCTACTATTCAGTGTCATATAGAGAATATGCAGCACTACCTGTGCGTGGAGCGATCGAATGCCCCTCTTGCCTTGGTCCCGACAGGGTCGACTCCCTCTGTAGACAAACTGAATCCCAATCCGAGCCGTAACGGTGCAATGATTCTGGAGCGCCCTATGGCCGAAACGTGTCATGTCTTTATATTTATATCGTGTGCATGCGTGAGGCGAGGCCTGATCCGAGCATGAAAAAAGGCCCCTGCATGATGTAGAGACCGTGATGTCGTGCAGAATGAGAAAAACCAGCCAGCAATGTGTACATTTTTTTTTTGTTGTTGTTTTTTTTTTTTTCCGACCACGTCTTTCCTCTTTCTCTGTCATGTAGCCTAATCTGTTTGGCTAAAATAGCGCAATTTTAAGCAGTGTAAGAAATGTGAATTGTTTGACATGGCGATTTGTATTCTCTGGTGCCAAGCACATTTTCATGTATCCAACACACTTAATTTGTCCTTTTTGCTACTGAGAGATACTAACATCTAAAGGAAAATCTTCAAAAAGCTGCCATTTTGAGATTCTCGCACAACTAGAAACCCATGAATTAAATCTAAACATCCTGTCTGAGTTTGCATTTGTTACAGTGACTTGTAATCACACAACTAGACTTTTTTTCCACATTTTATTTCTATACAACAAGCAAACTTCAATGTATTTCACTGAGATTTTACATGGCAGAATAACACACACTGATCCAAAACTGTAATGTAAAACTTATGCATTGTTAGGTCTTTTCAGGGTGTTTGTCTCCCAGCTTTGCTCATGCTTTGTTAGATTAGATTGGAATCACCTAACATCAAATTGTCTTGCTGCAGACTCTGAGTTGGAGTTACCCCTGGACTTTGACTGGGTCATGTTTTGTTGGAACGTCATTCTCTGTGCCACGGTTGAGTCTTTTGAAGCCTCTAACAGGTTTATATCCAGTTGTTTTGTATTTAGTTATATTCACCTGCACATCAACTTTGACCTGCCTTCCAGTTTCTGCCAAAGAAAACTATCTCCACGTCATGATGCTGCCACCTCCATGGGTTAGCTTGTGTTTACGGTGCCCAGCATGAGTCCTGTTAGTGTAATAATCTTTAAATGGGTCTTTCAAAGAATTTCTTTCAACAACAACTTATTTCTTGTCACTTTCCTTTAAAGGCACAGTGTAGAGTGGCTGTCAGATCTTTTCCACCTGAGCTGTGTAGCTCTGCGGCTCCTCCAGTGTCTGATGCTTGGTATTTCCTTTCACTTCACTATTTTACACACTGTTATGTTGGTTTGTCACAGTCATGTTAGATCCTCAAGAGTTTCTGTTCTGTAACTTTCAGATGCATCTTTGCTCCAACTCGTCTGAATCAAAAAAAACTTCTCAGAACTCGATGGTATCCTGAGCAGAAAATTCTTTCATGTATTAAAGCTACATGTAAATATTATTTTTAAAAAATTGTTTTTTTACACATTTGTTAAACCTGCCTCTGTTGTGACAGTATCGTAGGAGACAGATAATCTTTGAAAAATAAATAAATCAAGATTCTCTGCCTTCTTGTTGAGCTACTACAGTGATCTAAAGTGATTGTTTTTAACCAAACGATATATTTCTGAAGGTAGTAGAAGAGCTTGATTTTTTTTCACAGATCATCTGTGTTAAATTATACTGGTCGACAAAGTGTCAGTTTTAATAAATGTGTAGAAAAACGTTTTCATAAAAGTTACAGCCGGAGCTTCAAACCAAAGATGCAACTAAAAGCTGCAGGCCAATAGTTTTTGAGAACATGAAGTTGATGATCTTGGTCTATATATGAAATCACAATGTAATAAATTGAAGTTTGGGGTTGCGAAGCAACAAAATTCAATGGGTATGAATTTGTTTCAAGGCGCTGTATGTATCAGGACCAAAATTAAATCTCTTAAAAGAAACTGAATGTTTACATGTCTCATATTGAGAAACTATGTTGGATGGAAGATTGGAGAAAAGCTTTTTTCAATCTGTTATGTGGGTAAAGAATTACTACAGGTTACATTTGGAGCTACAGAGCGGTTTGTACGTTTCCCCTCAATGTTCCTGCTTTGTAACCTGATTCTTCTTGTCCCTCTGTTCTTTGTGGTATGACGGATACTGTGTATAAATAAAGTATGAAATATATATATATGAATATATATATATAAATATACATCACAATGTCTTATTGGTTGTTTTCCTTGTGTGGTATTACTGCTCAAATGTGTTTGATTCAAAGAACCAACTTTGAAAAGCTACATTTCTTTTCTCTGATCTTAAAATAACAAGATATCTCCAGATATTTTATGAGTTGGGTGGTTATGTTAGTGTGGAAAAACAAAACAGATCTTGGTGCTGCATTTACAGTCATTTTTTCATAATTTAATCAAGATTTGTTTGGAGTCAGGTCATCTTTACATAAAACAAAGCCTTTACCTAAAATCTAGGAATTCCTCTAGTAAGTTGCTAATTGCTCAGTCATTTGAAGTTGCAGCTGCTGAGTCTCTCTCTGTGTGTGTGTGGGTGTGTGTGTGTGTGTGTGTGTGTGTGTGTGTGTGTGTGTGTGATGCACAATGAGCATCAGACGGCAGAGCAGGACCAAGTAGCTCTTTCTGTCTCTTTTCCTCTCTCTCTTTCTCTCTGTCTCTCTTCCTCTCGCTCTCTCTCTCTCTCTGTCTCTCTCTCTCTCTGTCTCTCTTTCTGTTTCTCCCTCACCCGTTGGGACTGGAGCATCGACAAACACAATAACTGCTTCATCGTTTCCGTTAATTCACTGTTCTCCAGAGGATTTTATTGATCACTGGTGAATTTATCTCATTATTCTTCCATCAGGACTTTTTTTGTTTTGCTGCGAGCTGCAAGATTTTGTGGTTAAGACTTTACAAACAGGTAGGAGAAAACTGAACACTATAGTCATTGTGAAAAGCGTGACATACTTTTGCTCGTATTCGGGATTGTAACTGTTTCCACCTTGAACCCCTGAGACATTCTTGTTGAGTTAGCTGTTTCGTTCTTGCTGTGCTGTCCAGTCTCTCTGACCTTAATTTTAAGTAACTCTTTTAGAAATTTGTTTCTCATGCTTCTTCAGGAAATAAAAAAAATAAATAAATAAAAAATCGATGATACAGTTGAACCAGAAGTTTAGATACACCTTTTTTTTCTCACTGTCTGAAGTTAAAACAAACTTCTATCATTTTAGGTCTTCTAGAAGTACCAAATTTATTTCTATTTGCTAAATGCCACAATAATGAGCAAAAGAATGTCAGAACATTTTTTATATGCATTTTAGTGCTGTAAGATCATCTTTGAAATTCTTGTAATGTTCACCCTTTTAATATAAAGACATTTGGGGAAATTTCTTCATCATTTGGTCATTTTAGCTCATTATGTGGTTGAATCATCTAATGATGATCCGGTTTTAGTTAATTGCAAGAATTTCTTTAGTTATTATTTCGCATTTCAAAATTATTGAATACATTTTTCTGAATTACAAGGATGAGAACCAGGCCCACAGTATCACACATCCTCCACCTTACGTAATCCACTTTGAAAACAAGCTCAGTGTTTGTTTTTCAAATCCAGCTGAACTATATTTGTCCTTCTGAACAAAACACCTCATTCCAGATAAACACAATTTATTTTAGCTAACTCCACATGCTCATGTTCCCGATGGCTGATCAGAGAGACTTTTTCTTGGCATTCCTCTTATCTTTTAACTTGTAATTAACATCTAATGGTTTTGCCTCCCATTTCCTCCTGCTTGCTGTGAGAATAAAGACAAATCCTCGTCCATCCTTTTGTGTCCTTTGGTTGTGTTTTATAAACTTTTTTATCTGCAGATTTAAACAAGTTTGCGCAATACACATTTTCCTGTTGCAATTTCCTAGGAGAGGATGTTTATTATCATGTATAACTATTTTGTACAATGAATGCTACCGTCACACTTTACCAGAACTCTCAAAGGTGCCAATAAGTAGTTTTTTTCTTAATATAAACAATTATTTCTTAGTCGGAGATTATTTAAAAAAGCTCTTATTATGAAAGCGCTCTTAATGTGAAACAAATATAGGCTTAAATTGTTTTAATATTACATTTTCTGTAGCTGTTTTAAATGTGAACTATCTTTTATTCTGTTTACACTGCTTTACAAGAGGCGTCAATAATTGTTCACGGCTAAAATTGCTGGTTAATCATTGATAGTGTGTTAGCTATAGACTGTATTCACTCATCACTTACAAACAGCTGATGAATTGCTTCATGAGCACTTCACCTTTGATAAAACCTAAGAAACATTTAATGGATTTTTTCCCATTGTTTTGATTTTGAATTTTTTAAAAGTCTATTTTGAATTCATTTTGAGACAAAATAACTTATTTCTGGTAAATAAAGCAGTAGAAAGCATCCTAGTTGGGCTGATCTGACTGAGTTGGTAATCCCAGCGTTCCCAGCTGGCACCCAGGTGGTGCAGGACTTTAATCAGCTGTCTTGTTTGCTTGTGATGATGCATAACAACAGGAGGTCGGTACGCTAAATCTACATAACTTTAAAGAGCTGCTTTATTTTAAAAAAAAAACACACATCAACTTTTGAGATGCTAATATCTCAAGTTGATAGATGAGTGTCTTTGGGCTGTTATGAAATGAACAAAGTTAAGGTTTAACGTATGTTTAAAAGTCCTATTGTTGATTTGCACAACCCTCTGTTATTCTGTGCCTTAGTAAATCAGCCCACATTCACATGTGTCCCAGTGGGAGGTCTAAATGACCACTTTTCCTCTTCAGATGACGTCTTACTGTGTGACTCTTCACCCATATCTGCAGACTGATTGTGTCTGGGAGCGACTAGCTTCTACTCACTGGCTGAAAATGTCAAAAACGAGGAGTGGATTTTAAACAAAGTGAGCATTTGTATTCATAGTAGTCTGCGACGTATTTCAGGTCTTTTAGTCTGGAGGCTCAAAAGGCTTCATAAATGGTTTCCTTTTGATTCTTTCTTTCATGGCAGGTTGCCTGGAGTTACACAGGACATAAAGAGAATTTAAAAAGGAGAATAGATATGACAGAGGTTTGCTCTCTGGCACATGACTGAAAACAGATCTAAAATAAACATTAAAGGTGTTATTGATGTATGCCTGCATCGTTTCAATGAGATTGCTTTGTAAGAATGGCCTGAAATGTCTTATGGGTATTTGAAATCATAGAGATTTTCATCTTCATCTTTAAGTCAGCTGTCTGTCATCTATTCTGCTCCAAATTTTCTTACATTTATCGCTTTTTGCTCAGATGAGTTCACAGAGCTCGACACTTGCAGACACATGTAAAACTCTGAATAAGATTGCGCAATCTTCTTTGAATACGTGTGTAAGATTTTATTATTAGTGCTGTTTTTTCTGTATTTGTTCATGGATAAAAACTAATATTTATTTATTGTATGTATTCATGTGACCAATACTAAATTATTTAAATTTATTATAAAAAAAAAGTTACATTCAGATTTCCACTGATGCATTTTGAATTTTCCACAGCTTTCTAACATTCAGTCTCTCATCACTTAAATGCCTTCTTTGCTTCCTTCCCTCCAGGACCCAGTTTTTTTTTTGTTTTTTTTTCATTTATTTATTTTTATTATAACAACCATCTTCTGGAAACCATGAGTGCGTGCAGCAGAAAGGCTCTGACTTTACTCAGCAGTGTCTTTGCAATCAGCGGCCTGGGGCTGCTGGGCGTGGCGGTGAGCACAGATTACTGGCTCTATCTGGAGGAGGGAGTTATCATGCCTCTGAACCAGACGGCTGACATCAAGACGTCGCTGCACTCAGGTCTCTGGAGGGTCTGCTTTCTGGCTGGTTAGTAACACTAACATGCTTTAAGGAGTGATGCAGAGATTTGTGATGAATTTTGACAAGTGAGCCGTCTGCTAATCAGGGCTGGTGGAAATGGATTTCACACCCTCACTCTGAAAGATGTTCATCTTGTAACTGGGGAGAACTGATCGTGTCACACTGACGTGTCGTCACTCCGCTGCCGCTTTGACATTCGTTTAATTGACATTCACAGAGGCTGTGAGTAAGTGGGGGACAGGAGCGTCTGAGTCCGGTTTCAGTCACCCGCTGTAATAGGAGGCGATTTCAGTGATGCACCATACTACACATAAACAACGAGCTTCATGAGAGCGATGCCACGCCACTGTGCCACAGACAGAATGATTCCAGCTGGATTCTGCATTACATCGACTGAGTTGCATCACATCCTCTCTCCACAGCATGCTATGTAATCCACACTTCTATAAAAATAAAACTACACTGAAGACAAACTGGGAATCAATTTCCTATCAACAGCTAAAGGAGAGCTTTACAGGAACTGAGAGAAGATGGAGGATATTTTATTATTTGTAAAAAAAAATTATTAAGAAAAGTTACATTAGCAATTATTGTAGTTATTAGCAATTATTGGCACATCAAACTGGGAGAGTAAACTCAAACTGGTTACTTTCGTTGGTTAGATTTTAAACATAGTTAATACATTTTCAATACGACTAATTTTATGTCACTCATATCATTTGTTATTTCCTGACTAATTCATTCGAGACCAGTTTGTTTGGAGTTATGGTACAGCTGGGACACTGAGTTAGTCGAAATTTCAACCATTTGACAAAAAATATCATGCCTAAAAGAAATTAGTAAGGATTAAACTCCATGATACTCACATAGAGAATCGAAATGCCTTACAGAGACGTTATGGACTCAAAAAAGACAATAAAAAGATGTAATTATTTTTCAAAACAGCTAGAAGAATGCTTGGAAGAGTCAAAAGGAGGCTTTTTAATCTAAAAATACAGCAGCAAGTGTGAAACATGGTAGTGGCAGCATCATGCTGTGAGCTGTGAAATAAGTGTAATAATAAACAGCTCCACACCATAGTTCCCTCAGCAAAAAAATAAAAAATAAATTCACTGTAAAGACAATAAAAATTTTACAGATCAACTCATTTTCCTGCAGCATTTTAACATTTTCCTTGTTTAAAGATAAAACTGCTTTACCTAATTTTAAGATTTGTAGAGATACAGTGCAAATGGCAGCTTTTCTTCTGTTTTCTACTTTGCTTACCATCCTCTTTTCTCAGGTGAGGAATCCGGCCGCTGCTTCACCATCGAGTACATGATGCCAACGAGTCTCCAGCTGACGTCAGAGTCCACAGGAAATGTACTCAGTGAGTGAAACAGAAAACCGACACTTTAGACAAATGCGTCCTCCTGGTGTTGTTCAAGGTAACCAGCTGGAGTATTGTTCTGTGATAAGAGCCATTCAGAAATACGTGATCTGAAAGCATTCTGACAAGTGAGTCATCAGAAACCTCCAGTTCCAGCCTGTTTCTCTCCAGAATACTTACCACTTATCATGGGGGGGGCAACACAATCAACACAATCAGTGCAGCTGAGGACAAAATGTCAGAAAAAATGTTGACAAGCTCAATCTAATAGAGGAGCAACATATCTTCACATTAACATGAATGAAAATAATGCCCAACATCTTCTTTTCTCTGCTTCATCTCCTCAGAGATGATCCGCTCAGCGACTCCATTCCCCCTGGTCAGCCTCTTCTTCATGTTCATCGGTTTTGTCCTCAACAACATCGGACACGTCCGTCCTCACCGCACCATCCTGGCGTTTGTCTCAGGAATCTTCTTTATCCTTTCTGGTAGACAGATATAATTATTTGTCTTAAATTTCTGTGTTTTTTTTCTTTTTCTTATATACTGACCATGTTCAGGAAACGATTCTATATATGTTTCAGGGCTGGCTCTAGTAGTGGGTCTGGTGTTGTACATCTCCAGCATAAATGATGAGATGCTGAACAGAACAAAGAGCAGTGAGGCCTACTTCTCCTACAAGTACGGCTGGTCTTTCGCCTTCGCTGCCCTCTCCTTCCTGCTCACCGAGGTACAAAAATGACAGCAAAATCTTTGCTTTGCACCATTGTAGCTGTGGTAAAAGTAACATACTATTGGTTCCTTGTACTGCAGACAATTTTTTAAATGAAAACTGAAATGATCATTTATGTTTTAAACATATTGAATTCAGCTTTCAGTTAGTTATTTCCACATTTGGATTATCTAAGAAAATATCATTGAAATTGAAATTTTTTTGATGGATGTATTTACATTTTAAAATATACTTTACTTGTTGACCTATTTATTTCACTATTTCTTGAAATATTGCAGAAATTGCAAAAATAGTTGTCTATTTTTGCAACTTTATAAATATTCAATAAGTCAATTACTCAGGAAAATGTACTGGAGCATTAAAATAATTACATTTTATCCGTTTTTTCGATCTTTATCTTCTCTCTCCACCACTTTAAAACAACCCCTGCTAAAAAGTGTCTGTGGACCCAGATGTGGTCAATGGGGAGAGTGACCTCTGCTGGTCAGAATGAGGAACTGTAGTGCTTCAGTGTTTCTCTGCCCTGGTTCATGTTTTAAATACCTCTACATTTTAAATTGACTGGATTTATATAGTATTTATACACAATCTATTTCAAGTAATTTCCTCTCTCCCACTGCAGAGTGCGGGAGTCATGTCTGTCTACCTGTTCATGAAGCGCTACACTGCAGAGGAGATCTACCAGGCTCGCCGAACCAATTTCTACCGGCCTCGGCTCAGCAACTGCTCCGACCACTCCGGTCAGTTCCTCCACCCAGAGTCCTGGTCGCGTGGACGAAGCCCCTCTGACATTTCAAGCGAAGCGTCACTGCAGATGAGCGCCAGCTACCCAGCTCTCCTCAAATGTCCCGACTATGACCAGGTGTCATCTTCACCTTGCTGAGTCAGAAGAGGTCAATAAAAGGTCACTGAGCAATCTCTTAAAAAGTCAAGTGGCAAAGTGAAACAAAGTTTCATTATATTGAAAAGAGACCAGCCAAATAAGTGAGTGCTACTGGTCAGAAGACTGACTGAGTTTTCTGATAAGGTTGACTTATTTCCTATAAGGAAAAAAAAAGATTTTTGTAAATAGTCACAGTATGTTTGCAGCTTAAAAGCGTATGCTGAAAAGTTTTAATTTCGTAAGGATCTGATATGATAGAAGAGGGTTTTCAATCCAAAGAGACATTTTTACAGTCAGTCATACTAATTGAAATTTATTTAGAGCCGCAAATGTTACTGAATATAGTAAATTAATTTAAAGAGCCATAATTTTATTTCTATTTTTACCTTTAGCAATTCGAAAAAACGTAACTTTCCAACTTTAATGCAGTGTTGACATTTGCGGAAAATGAATTAGTTGGTTGAAACATTAATTGAAAACTCGACCTAGTGACCAATGTTGAGGGGAAAACCAGATGACTCTTCTCTCTTGGCTACTCAAACACCATTGAGAATGACCTTCTGTGGTCCACAATGCAAAACTCAATAAAACATAATAAAGCTTGAGATTGTAAGGTGACAAAATATGAAAAGGTTTCAGAGTTAAAAGTACTTAGTCCTTTGATTGAACTCTAGAACACTATTGTTCAAGGAGTAAGCTTCGGCTAGCTATGTCTAAAAACATACATCACAATACCGTAGCATCCAGTTAGTGCAGAATATTAGCATTTATTTTACTTTTTTCCATTAGGAAAAATTATCTTTGTCCTGGAGACATGTGTAATTTTTGTGCGTGTGTGTGTCCTGAAATTTGTGTTAAATTTGATCGTTCTAGTTTCTGTCACATCTGTTGATTTTATTTGATTACATTCTGTGTCAGAAATATGTGTGGTATATTAACAGAAATTACTAGGGTTTTTTGTGTGGTGTTATTGAAAAGGTCAAGTATTCCCCATTTCAAACAGGAAACAACGATATTATGTTGGCAAACACTTCAGTCCTGGCAAATTATAGAAGTCTGTTTTGTATAGATTAAGCATTTTAATAACAGATGTTGGAAATCAGAACAAGAATAGATGTTAATTACTGAATGTTCTACATGGTATAAGTATTTTTGTGATAAAAGGGTGTAGCACACAAAATTATCTGGGTAATAAATGACTCAAGCACAACAGCATGCAATAGTCTATATTCTTGAGAATTAACAGTGTGATTTACACTTCAACCACCAGGTTGCACATTTGACTTTAGAGTGAGGACTCATTTCAATGCCATGAACGCTTAGTTAACTTTATTGGCAACAAAAGGGGTGAGGGAGTCCTAGTTTTACAAATGAGTTTTTATCACAGACCTAAACTTCAACTCCAAAACGGTTTGATTAGTGAATCATTGAGGATCTCTTACTGTGGCAACTGGGATCTTCAACAATTCACCTTTTCATTGCTCAGCATTAAGAGGGGGTATCATAAGAATAACAGAAATTGTGAAAAAATATATAATTTTTTGCATAATCATGCCATAGGTTTTGCAAGGACAGAAATTATCTCAAAAGGTTAAATTGTGATTTTGGTTGAATCTGATTGTTTTCTGTGTGCCTGTTTTTCTTTGTTCTCAGTCCTTTTGTTAAAGGAAAAAATATATATACAGTTTTTTTTTTTTTTTACAGCCTTTAACAAAAATTATGGATGGATAGATGTGCTAATCTGTCAAATTGAATTCAGTTTATTTCTATGGATGGATAATCTGCAGATTTGTCCACCTTTTCAGTGAATTGGACACAGGATAGTTAGTTTAGATACAGACATGTCCTTTTTCTAGCTATTCACACCTTTTCCAGACAGTGAACAAATCTCGTAAAAAGCAATAGTTGAAGTCATAAAAGGGTGTTTTTGATTGGGAAGCTGAATTTATATCAGAGACAATATGAATAGCTTCCATCCTGAACTTTTATTCTCTATTGTGAAAGAAGAAGTTCTGTTGTATTGTAAAAATATTCTCCATAGCAAAGTTAACCTTGTGCAACACTATAAGTTGATCATTCTTTGCTAATTTAACTGAACAGTTTTCAAATTGTAATTTTAAGGAAAGCGCCTGTAGAGGGCGCCAGTGCTCCATGTCCTGCCCAATAAGTGTTTTTGCAGAAACACAACCGCTTTTTCCAAACAGATCCTGTTCTGCTTCCTGTTTGCTTACCTTATTTGCCTTTAGTCAGCCACGTAGCAAAACAGTCTTTCTCTACACTTGAAAAGTAATAAATATCTTTCTGCAACGTGACTTAAAGCCCATTTATGCAAAGAAGTAGGTCAAGACAAGCGTCAATAATGAATATCCCAAGCTTTATGTATACTTTATGTAGATACACGTAATGTACAACGTGACCAAACGGCTCTTACAGAGAATATAAAAATTAATGCCACCACATGCCCACTCAGTATGGGCATGTGACTGCAGAAGATAAAATTATGCCCTTATTTCACAAGGCCTACATTTTTATTTTACAATCACATACAAAACTATTGGTGTTTTTTGACATCTTTATCAACTATATAATCATCATCCATAACATGAAACATCATATTCACTATAATCTTTTCCATTTTTATAAATATAACAATCTTTTTTTCATTGGTCATGGCTTTTAAACAGCTTTGTCACAGTTGACCTAGATTCTCTTCATTACTTCTATCATTTTTTATTTTATTTTTTTTATCAAATGATTGTTTAAGGTATTTGCCAAGAAGATCCCAAACTTTAGCAAGATGCAAAAATGTTGGTGTGCATACTACAACAAAGACACTGAAACCTATACAATATATATACACATACATAACTTAGGCATACGTTATTTAAGATTTACAGGAAGTAATAATAAAATCATTTCACGAATAAAAATAAATACAAAAAAATGATAGCTGATTTTTAAGTAGAAAATCTTAAAGAGGAACACAAAAGCAAGCAAGGATCAAATGCAAACAGGATCACAACAACACACTAACGTTCACCAACATATGCAGTAGAGAACTAAAAAAAAAAAAAAACTGGAAAGAGCTTAATTGGACTGGTACCAACTGGGTTGCTGCAGAGAGAAAAAAACAAACCCTTCTTTTAGACCGAGATGGCTCTCTGAAAATGAAAGCGCTTTTGAAATCGTAATCTTTAAGATACCCCAGAAATCAGATCTCTTGATATATTTTAGCACCAGCTAATGCCAGGTATTGTTGATTATAATTTGTCTTCCAAGTATGAGCTAAGTAAGTTAAATGCAAGTTTTAGGTGCTGCAATCGAGTGAAGTAGGAAAGTAGAATAGGTGTTTCTAAAGGGGCAGCTCTGTGATACTTTTCTAGGATCTCATTATAAAGCTTGTAGACTACAGGGACAGTATAACAGAAGGTTGGAACAGTTTTGAAACCAATCCTTTAATGTTACTTTTGTACTGTTTCAGATCTTGGCATGATGTAATCTGTCATTTTTTAAACCTGGGGATCAGCTTGAGGAAATATGTAAGATTTTGTTGAACATCAAGTCCTATTGTTCCTTCAAAGTATCTGTGCTCATTTTGTCAGACTCTTGTTTTATGTTGTGTGAAAACCAACAACAGCAGAAACATCACTTCTCCCTGAAGTCACCTTCTTGGCTATAATTAGTTGAATTAATCAGACAGATATTGATTTCCTAAGTTTCACTTTCGTTGTGAAAACCTTCAGAAGGTTTCATTCTCATACTCCTGCTGCATAATGCTACATACTGTAACATGAGTATGTGCAATGTCATGAGTGGGTCATTGAATCACAGTTGCGCTGAATCTTCAAAGGTGCCGTTTACATGACAGGTGAGAGCTGACGAGCTTATATTTTCAAAATGTTCAAAATGGCAATGCGGGAACGTAGTGCATCACGGTTTCCAATTATATTAAAACAAAAAGCTGGTGTCCAAAAGTCTGATTGGGGGAATAAGGATGACAACTTCAGGTCTGAAAGGGTTACATTTTGAAGTCTCATATAAAAGCACCATTACTAAATCAAAATATAACAAAGTATGCACATTTCAAGTCTCTGCTCCCAAAGAAAAGAACATGGCCTATACTTTGACACCTTTTCTGAGGTTTCTCTGAGCAGGGCACCAGGAGAGACGAGCTCAGCACCAGAATGAGACGACACCGCGGTCCAGCTGTGGTTTGACTGAACCTCAGCCACCATCCCTTAAAAACGTCCATCTGTTTCCTCCTCCTGTTTATTCTTCTAATCTCAGTGTTGAAGGCCATCCACCTGAACTCTGGTTTTTTTACTTCAACAACTTTTTTTTTTTTTTTTAAAGCACAGTGGAGGAAATACTTTCACACTGTACGCAAACAAACTTAACATGCACACTGCTGCACACACATACAAAACACATACATAGTTCTTTATAATAAGCCACATACATGCATGTGCACCTGAAAGATGGCAGTTGTGCTTTAGGGGGCAACTAAAACATGTTTAGATATGAGTAGAGGGCGGTAAATGAGATGAAGAGGACACGAACAGGCTGGTTCAACTGGATTCTACATTACAGTAGAGATTTATATGTTCCCCTCACTTATGCAGTGTCCAGGTTTGTCTTCAGGTCTTCAGTTTCACAAGTGAACCAGCTTAGCGGCATGCCATTTGTGTCTTCATGAACCAAAAGAGAGGAAGATGGAGCACTTTGGAGCTTGACTTGATTGTCTCTCTTCACTTCTTGTTGGCGATGCGCCTCTTCCTGGTGGCCAGCATGTCGTAGAAGGGGTCCCTGCTAATGCTTGCCCTGGAGAAGCCAATCAAAGGACAGCAATCAAACAAACAACGCCACACGAGAGAAGGGTCTCAAACGTCTTTGATATGGAAATGGGACACATTTATGCAGACCCCTGCCTTAACCAGATCATAAAAAGGGGGGGGGAAAGTTTGCGCAGTGACCTAATTAGGTTTCCATGGTTTCAGAAGATGAGCTCCCTCCCCATCCAGAGTTATTTTTTTTCTTACTCCAATTTGGAAGAACCTCTTAAGAGTTCCCTCTTCCAGAACTCTGCCAGGAAAGCAGTAAAACATACAATCCCACACATTCCGTCTTTCTCCCCCGCAGGTTTTTTGGCCTCATTGGAGGGCAAACAATTGTACTCAAGATTACTGGGTTTTTTCTTTCTTCCATAAAGAGCGATGACGGAAAGGCAGCGTCAAACAAGAGTGAGTCAGGAAGCCAGTTGGGCTCTGCTGAGGAGCCCAGTTTCACGGCTGCTAAATCCTGTTAGCACCAGCCGCAAGAAGAGGCTAAACCCCCCATTGAGCTTATCGCTGATACCCTTTGTAACTCCACAGCACCAACAATCATGCTGCAAACCATGACCATGCCCCAGATTCGTAATGTTTACTGTCATTTCTAATGAAACAATTACAAGCACATGCAAGGAAACCCTGACACATTGTCACCCTCCACCCCACAACAGGAAACCCAATGCATCTAAAGAAATGACAAAGCTAAAGAAAATGTCTAATTGTTTCAAAATAGTCTGGATCTAAATGCTTGTGACTCAGGACAAGCAGAGTGTTCTTCCTTTGCCATCACATCTTCTTAGAAGACTGGGGGTAAAAAAAATTATGATGATTTCCATAAAAAGCCTTTCATCTCCCCAGGACCAGAGTCTTGTGGACCCCTCTGGTGAAGATGTGGCACGTTACCCTCAGAGGCAGTGAATGCATCAAACCCAGTTCGGAGCTGTTTTACTGACTCCCCCTATGTGCCATGCAAAGTCACTTATCCCTTCATCATTTCCACAGTGAATAGGCTGTAATGGTATGTACACGGTCGATGAGGAATTGCAGCACAAAAGGTGCTCTGTTCAGCTGAGCAAACTGCTTTTGACTTTACCATCTTCAGTAGAAGCAATTACACAGCAGTCAGTATTTAGGTCAATGATTGCCTGTCTAAACTGTGAAAGGAATAAAGTGCAAAAGCATTAATATTCCTTGAATCTTCCTTTCTTGATCCCACCTAGTGCTAGATAAAATGGCTGAGAAACACATCAAATGCAAATCTAGCAGAAAGGTCAAATCTGAAAATTAAACTGAAATGTCTATCACGTATGAAACCATAAAAACGTTGACACATATCTCATCTCTCTTTAAAGGATGACATTTCTGACATTTATTGGTGCAAAGACCAAATATGTTTTCAAGGTATACTATCCCAATATTATCGGAAGGAAACTTACTTGATGGATTTAATCCACTCCTCCTTCTCCTCAGGCGTAGGTGCTGATATCCTGTATACCACATGGTTGCCCTCGACAACACGTCCGTCTGCCTCAGTTTTGCAGGCTTTGATCACCTGGCCTTTGTGATTAGGGTTGTATAACTCAAAGCAGTTCTGGTGGAGCAGAAAAGAGCAAATAATTACCTTTTTGCCTAGTAATATTTTCATGTACCACTGTGAGACAGACATGCAAACACAGATTTTGAGGAAAGACTCACAGGTTTTCTGGGCTCTTCCACTTCCCTGATGCTGAGGTTCTCCAGTGGGATGATCCCACGAGGCTCTTTGTCCTTTAGGAGGGCAGAAAACGAGACCAGATTAAACAAACAAGTGAATAGAAAGTAAAATTTATTTTAAAAAATCAATAGTCAAAGTTCACAAGCTGAAAAGGGGGAGGAAAGAAAGGGCACACATAATTTTGTAGAAATCACATTAAAGATCAAGAGGGTTAGAAGAAATTCAGTTTGACATGGTCCATTAGCTTTGAAATCAACCTCATGTTCTGTCCTCCACGTGTCCTCACGGCTCAGATGCGGAAGCGGATAATGCGTATTTCCAGCAGTCAGACAGAGGACAGGATATAATGATAGCATGCTGAAGGATAATTCCGGAGTACGGAGAGGACATTGCTGATGCTGCAGTCAGCACATACAGCCGCTTATAAAAAATTTTTGTTGGTACAGTAAGGTGATATCAAGCAATTAATGAGTGAGCAAAATTATATTAGCAATAATTACTAACATTTAATCCTGGAATGTAGGCAGAATTTCCTCTACATAAGGTTAAGAATTATTACGTTGCATAAAAAGTAAAACTAGTCCTTTAAAGCCAACATCCTACAAATTATGAATGACTTCCTGCTGTAAAAACCTTAATGAAGCAGGTGAACTACCTCCTTTTAGGTTCTGGAGAAGTCTGGTAATGCATGGCAACAAACTATTAGTGGAAAATTGTCACTCAGTTACTTGTTCTGCTTCTTCTACCGGGAAATGATTAAACTCCCTTTAATAAATAACGTTCTTGGAGGAAGACTCACTGTTGTGTATTCGAAGTAGTAGAGGCAGTTGTCCGTCAGGATGAACCACCTTCTCTTCCAGGTTTTCACTCTCCCCCCTGACAGGAAGAGACGGAGGAAACAGGAAGTGACACAATGGTACTAGTGACAGACTGACTGTCTCCACGTCAGGACAAAGAGCAGAATATGTGGCGCTCTAATGATTTACACCCCCACAGTTTCTCCTACTCTTTCTGACAATTGCATTAATACTAAAAATGAGTTAATTTCTTTAATGCAACGCTCTCCTTTCAGTGTTATAAACATATAATATGCCAAATAAACATCTAGAAGTCATTTCCCCTTATGTATGGAGAATAAGAATGTATGTATTTAAAACTAAATTAAAGATTTTTGCTCAGGGAAATTGCTAATAACTCCATAATTATTAATAAGGTTGCAAAATCATTTATTATCTATAAAAAACAAACAAATGGAATAGAAGTTGAACTGTTATCCAATGATAAGAAGAAAGTTCACTTTGACTTTCAGAAGCTTTTATCCTGGCTTGTTTATTTTACGATTACAATCTACAACCGTGATCTCTCCGAGCTTCAAGCTTAGTCAAACCATGACTCGCACACCTGTTAAATTGTTACTGACTTTGCAAATTTGTTACTTGTTTTTCTTTCTTGAGGGATCGCAAGAGGTTGATGCAGACCCAACCTGGCGTTAAGAAAAATCCCCTTGAGCTTCAAACCCCAACACAAACACATCAGCAAAAGCAAACAAAACCCCAGAGCAAGTTTGCCACTTCATGTGTTAATTTTCTGGGAAAAAAAAAAAAAGACACAAAAGAAGAGTAAAAATAAATGTAGGTTTGCAAGCAAGTTCAGCCTCTGGCAGCAGCTGCAGAAATTTAACATATGAGCAAAAAGGAGGCTCTAATACCAGGATTCTAGTGTCTTCTCAGTTCATGCATAATTGCACCTTTTCCATGAAACACAAATCACGGTTATGGGCCTCCTTTAACTGTATCTGCATTGCCTAAACTTTCTAGATTTCACTGCACCATCCTGGTAGTCTCCGCAGGGCTACACATAATTACAAAACCTCTCCACTTCCTTACATATCAATAGAGTCTGGCTGTTGAATTAGCATGGACAAATTTCCGCTCTGCACTGAGAAATACTTAGCAAAAAAAAAAATAAAGGCATTTATTCCTTTGCATCCTCCAGGGTTTATTTTTAGACAGTTAAATTAGAAGTATCATTGTCAAAATTGGCACAGGGAAATGGCTCCAGAGGGGAGCCGTACCATAATGTAATCATGTTAGGCCTATGAGCCACACTGTGCTCACCAGCTAGATGAGACCACTGAGACATTACACAGAGTTAGAGGAATGTGCAGGTCAAAGCCAGGTGTGTGAATAGGGTCATAAACCAAACCACCTGCAGTGAATCTGCTCCTTAGCCCATGAGAAAACCGCATGCCGGCCATTAAACATTCTTTATATTTGGTTATCAAGCTCGGTGTTAAATGACAGATACATAATTAGTTATGCAATTTAAGAATGTAGTAACCCCTGGGGTTACCGTTAGGTGATGAAGTGAACTCTAAATTAGAAACACGTGAAGCTATAAAGCAGGACATGGCAAAAGGGAACGAAGAATAAGGGTTCCTTTACACACAATATCTCAATTATCTTCCTTATATGCATTAGGATGCCTTCAAAAGCAACAGAATTGTTAAATGATGTGACACTAATAACAATATATCAAAGAACTCATTATTAGTAGGATGATGGACAAGTGGGAGGAGTGTTAAGAATGATATTCAGATGTTACTTAAATCATGATTTTTACTCTGACTACATGCAATAGGTGCCTCAACATACTTCCTCATGTCTGCTTAAGCAAGCTGTTGGGCCTTTGCCGTTTTGTACACTTATGTTTTTACACCATTTATGGGTCAGTTAAACCAAAAATAGGTACTCAGGTCTATAAGTTTCACTGTTTCTGTGGAGGGTGACGATGCACAGGTTTAGCAATCTTTATCACAAAAGAAGAAAATACATTTTTATGTTGATTTAGAAGGAGAAATACTAACTTTCTGTCATGGTATTTCTTCCAAGCAAGAAACCTGTTTTTTTCTTTCTTGATCTACGGCACCTGTTGTCATTTTATGTGTTGAGCAGCACCTTTTAAATGATACTTTATTGTCTCTTTAGGCACCGACAGACATCAGGTTTCCAAAAATCTTTATGGTGCACAGGTGTACACAAAGGAAACTGGCAGACCCTTGTGGTCAGGTACAGATGTTATTTAATTACCACTTACTTGCGCATAAATAAATCAGTGTGGGGTCCCTCAGTGAACTCAAATGACAGTATCCGTTTCTGCTGTTGTTATAATTTTCTGATAATTATTCAGAAAATTATCATTTGAAAATGAGTTCACCTTCTGTGGCACTCCTGACCCAATTGTAAATCCAGCAGCACAGTATTTTCACAGTATTTTCTTTTCCTGACCTACAATACATCCAGCTTTCAGTAGAAGAAATGTTTTTTTTTTCTGGACAGTCTACTTTAAACACGATGTTATTTCCAAATTAAGGTTAACTGTGTCTTCATAGAGATACTGTGTTTACTCACCGAAACTATTTAAGAAGCATTTTGTTTCAGAATTAGAAAAATGCTCATGTTTAAGTAGCCCCACAAATACTTTGGTAAATTTGACTTTACAACTGCCTTTCGATTTGAAGAAAACTGAAAGGCATTGCAAAGGCATTGGGGAATATCATTAAATTTATGATGTTCAAAGCAAAACATTGCATTTATGAAACTTTTTCTTCTAGCTTTACAAACACAGGATCAAGTGGAACGAGTGAGGCAATAAAAATAGAGAAAATAACAATATATATTTTTCTACTGAATGATTTCAACAATTAACACTCTGAAGTGTATAATCCAGTTCCTAAACTGGCATCTATTTTTAAAAATTGCGATAAATTGAGCATATAACTCCCTTAAGCATTGTGGGACATTATGGATCCCAATGAACAAAAATATGTGAATGTTCTCAAATAGCAACATACACAAAAATGTACAAAAACCAAACTGTTTGAGAGGAGGACAAGCATATAAATAAGTAGTTTATTGCCCAGTGCTAATAATAACATGAAACCTTTCTAAGGTTCCATTTCTGCTTCAATCTTAGTATTATTCTGAATGTTTACCCTTCAGAGGACATTCACTAAAAAAGAAGCTCTATTTGGTCTGCATACTGCAACACTTCACTTCCACCTTGCGTAACCACACTTTTCAGTTTAAGCTTTTGTCAGGAAAAAAAAATCTCCAGCTGTAAGGCAAATAAAAATGCAAGAGTAAACAAATTAATTCATCCAGGATATCTTACGCTCTCCCCACAGCTGAACAGAGGGAGACTCACACTGACCTAATTTAAGCAGCCATCCTTCTCTGTCTGGGTTGAAGAACGTGTGCGTCAGGTCGTTCCCATCATCCTCTGGGATCTTAAAGGGTTCACTCTTAATGCTGTCGTAGAGATTCTAGAAAAGAAAAGGAAAACATATTTTACATCAGATTTAGCTTATTAAAACTCTGACAAACTTAGTTAATAATAAACTTTTTTAAAAAAATGTCGTTAACACTTTTAACCCAATATCTTCAAGGAAACAACTGAATAAAATAAGTGGATTAAGTTTAACCTAAAATGAATTGTTGACGAGAGTCAATTCTTTCTGTTGTTTTTCATATATTATGTATATGAAAACAAACAATTCAAGAAAGATAAGTAAAAAAAAAGTAACACTTCTTGCATTCACCAGCTCAGTGATTTGCTTTACAGGGCTAAATCTTTCCAGACATTCAAACTAAATAAGTCACCATTCTTACCCTGAGCAGCTCCTCGGGGAGATCTCCGCCCTCATTGATCCCTCTGTTCATGGAAATGAAGCGCTCCACCGGGGGCTTGTCTCGGACGTTGGGATTGTGAAGGCTGGTGTTCAGCATAATAATGGCAAATGAGAGAACGTAGCAAGTGTCTGTGGAGGAAATTGGACAGTGTGACACATTTGTCCTGCCTTTGGACAGGGTTACTCTTGACATAATGCATACTAATTCCCAGCACATGATGTTACTTAGGTACATGTTCATGATGGCAGAATTCTTTTGCAAAGTAGTCAAGGTTGGAGGACTTTTCATTGCTTCAAAACATCAATAGCAAAAACTACCAAGCTAATTAATTACAATAATTGTCTGTTTAAATGATTGCCAAATGACAATTATTAATGTGTATAGTTTTAAATTCAGGTTTTGGAATTTTTTCTAACTTCCTGTAGCAGTTAGCTGAGCTGCAATGTTAACAATAGTTTGGAGGTAAACTCAAACAGCTAAAAGAGATTCAGTTTTGTGTGTATTTCATTCCTGTCTCCATTTTTGCATCAGTAGAGCTTCTAACAACTTCGTAAATGCTTGTGTCAGTTCTGTCCATTTAAACACCACAAGGGGGCCAGCAGCACCTCCAGCAGCTAATAAATCATCCTAGACATCCGTGTCTATATTACTGTGGAAATTGTATGCTTTTCTTTATATTGCCAAATTACAGCAGCATAGTTAAGATGAAAATGAAGAGGCAGATGTACCTCATTTGCACAGTACATGCTGTCAAAATAGGCAGCTGTTGTAAAACAAGAACCAGAGTGACATGACTGTGATTTGTGAGTGAAAACTATAACTAACCTTTTTTCAATAATTAATTGGGAGGTTTGTGAAATAAAAATCAAACTTTAATCAGCAAAAAGGGCTTATTTTTGTTGATATAACTTTCCCTCCAGTCTTTGTTGCACAAACACACACATATCCACGATCATAACTCCTACTCACCATCCTGGACCTCATACATCCACACACTACCAGCCCCAGTCAACATCCTCTCCACTTTGATTTATAACACTGCACACCCCGTTCTCAGAAAATGGCCAATAACTTAGACAGGGCGTGTCGCTGCTTCAATAGTGATGACCTGAGTTGCAACCTGAACACAGGAGGCTCCATAAGGGATGCAACGAGACAAGACTGTACTAATGACTGCCATTGAGCAGAGATCAATACTGCTATAACCGCTGGAGATGCAGATGCTGATTACACCCAGGTCAGGCTGAAAGCTGCTTAAAAGACCAACATGTTAACTTCAGCTGAAATTTTGAGAAGTGCAAATTTATGCCTCAGGAAGTGAACTTCATCTAGAGACTGAAATACTAATCTTCTTTTCTGAGAGTGAACATTTATCATTGTGAAAAGATTAAAGATTTGCTTCGGCCACAGTAAAATTTATACTTCACATCCAGCCCTGGCAGTCTACTGGGAACAAAACAGTCAAAATAATTGATTTAAGTTTGCAGAGGTCTGTCTGGCTCAAGTTATCCATCCAGACTGAGTTATGACAATGCTGTGTGTGGTTCATGTGTATATATGTGTGTGTACCTGTGGACTGGAAGACACCGGGATTGCACTGGCAGTACCTGGAGGCAAACGCCTCCATCATGCGATCGATCTTCTGGGCTTCACCAGGAAGTCTGAAACTCCAAAGAAACTGCCTGCAACAGCAGAAAACAGAAACATGATGATCTCATCACATATTTTTGATGCAAAATTCATATTGGATTTTTAGCTCAAATCTGGTGCCAGCCAGCACGGGATTTGGTCTAATAGGATAAGAAGAGGAGGACGTCCAAGAAGAGAAAGAAGGTAAGCTAACAATGCTGTTATGATTGTTTAAAAAGCTCCTTGGGATTTTTGGCAGAAATGTTAAGAAATTCAACCAGCATTGCTATGGTAAATTATGATGATGATGGGAACATTGATGTACCTAAACTTGTGTGCTTTCCAGTAAGAGTTTGCCAAAGACTTGAGCCTCCAAGCGTAAATTCACTTAAAAAGTTTGTGGCAAGACTTAAAAGTTCTCCCTTTAGCCATTTTGGGAATAAAATAAATCTTTCTAAATGTGTACTCCCTTGGTAGACACACACAGATTTCTAACATCTTAAATTTAAGGCTGTAAGTGTCAACACAATGTTGCCAGATGAGCAGAGTAACCTTTCTCATAGGTTTAAAATAATAGCTTTTCTTCTGTTAAACAAATTTGGCAGCAATATGGGAAACATTTTTTTCCTATGGTTTACTGAAGTCTCAACAAAGTTTCAAGAAAAATATTATTTAGAATTACAGGCTCATGGTTTCACAGCCAAACTTGCACATTGTAAAAGTTACATGTTTTTATTTTGCTCTTTTTCAAATTATCAGTCTTTATACTTTATGTTATTGCTTCTCTATTAGCAGAATGATGTTCCTAATGCCAGACGCCACTACATTAGTGTTTAAAAACATCTCCAGTTTTTGTACATGTGGCTGTGTAACATCATCCTACCAGCGTTGTCTACAAAAAAACAATATTTACACGTAATCCACAAGTTGTAGTAATGAAAAAGACACCTTTTTATCCAGGAGTAAATGATTATAGTTATAAGGTTTGACAGTATTAGACTGCTGTACTGATAACTTCTACTAGTAAAGGATGATACGTTTTTTGCTGAGGTCTGACACATAATAGAAAGACCAAATTAAAGTGAGACCCAATGTTTTTTTAGTATTGTATATCTCACCTTAAGGCTTGAACAAGGTTGAGGTCTGCAAATTCATGAAGCTCCACGAAAGCCTGAAGGACCTTGATATTAAAGTCATCCCTATAAAAAAAAAAAAAAAGAAAGTTATATTTACTTTAAATAGTTAGGAAAAATTGAGATAAACACTCATAGTGCATTTTGTGGTGCATTCTGGGACTCTTGGAGGAAAGTCGAACGCAGCAGCCAGGATGCAGCACATATTTTAGCTCTAAAACTCTTGAGCTGTCTAAGCGAGATACTATTGCATCTGTATTTTGACAGCTCTACCACTGCCCCAACATCTTTCAGATAAAAACCACATGTCCGCCCAGATTTTTTCTCTCATTTTTTATTTTTTTGTTTTGTTTTAGTTGCACTGCCTCCTGTCACAGCTCTGCTTCATAAATTCAGGCTACTGACTTCCAGGAGATTTCTGGTTGGGTCAGAGAACAGGCAAGCAGACAGGAATTGAGAAAAGGAAGGTAAAAAGAAAGCAGAGGGAAAACTGGAGAGGTTACCGTTCCCCTAAGTAGTCCCCAATGACAGTTTTGTTGAGCCCTTCGCCTTTGTAGAGGAACTGTGCGATGTCCTCAGGGGTGTTCTGGAGAAGATCATTTTCCAAAAGAAACTGGATCCCCTGTTTAGATATTACTCTTCAGTTCAGTTGTTTTAAGACATGTCATAAATTATTTTAACATAATATATATCACTTCATACAACTAAAATACAAAAGCAAAGGTTATATCGATTCTGAAGTCTCATTCGAAGCTTAGAAACCTGCCTGACCTTTTTAGGATCCATGTTGAATTTCTTCCTTCCCATGGCAATCTGTTTGTTTCTTTGTGAGGTTTTGCTGCAACAATAATAATAATAATAATAATAATAATAAACTATTATATATAAAAAACACATAGAAATTAGCAGGTGACCAGAATTAGATCATTTTCAGCTTATTAGCTCTGACTGTGACGTGTGAAAAAACAGTTCTACTACTGTATCTTTTCATATTACAGTTCTTTTGAAAACCTCTGAATCACAGAGAAAAAACTATCAATCAACAAAAAGAAAAAAGACAACAAAAATAGTCCACAAAATTGTGAATAGTGCAGTTTTCTCACGTCAGGTTGTCTCACGTTGCTGTGTTTGCTCTGTTGGTCAATTCTGTTTTCTAGGTTTTACTGCTCAGTCAAATATTGAATCTACAGATACCAAAATAGATAGCAAACACCGCAAAGTGACAGCTGCAGCACTACATATCAAATAATCAGCTCAACCCTCTCTACAACAGTTTCAGGAGAATATTATTTAATATTTCAATGCCTTAATTGTTTGACAACACACAGAATGTACACTCCATGGAAACCTTTATGTTTCAGTGGATGCTCTCAGTGCTCACTTGTGCCCAAAATAACCCGAGCCAAGTTTTACCAGCGTGCCGCTGACACACACCGCCTGAGACATGGCCTCACTCCATCGCAGCCAATCACAGGGAAGCGTCCACATAAAGACTGTTTGACCAATGTTTAGATAAAGGCCATTTTTTACTTCACTAATCAAACAATAGAGGATTAAGCTGTTCACATAGAACATAAAACGACAGGTGTAATGCTGGGAGTAAAATTAACAATCGCTTTAAAAAAAAAAAAAAAAAACCTAAAGGAACTAGAACAGATCCTGAAGTAAACCTTTTTGAAAAAAATAAGATGGTGAGCAGGTCAGATGAAAGCTGCTCCAAGTTTCACCAAATTTTAAGCTGAAAATCCTCTTGTGTCACAGGATTGGCTGGACAAAATTAAAATAGCAAACCTTTCTTTACGGATTCTGGAAAACACTGTTGGCCCTCATAATTCGCTCATATTTTAATGAGGAAACCAAAAAATAATATTTATAATCCAGTTGTTCAGAATTAACATAATCCCTACAATGAGACTCAAAGTAATCCAATTGGCTATACAGTTCAGATGTACAGTATGCACTAAAATAAACCCAAACTCACCTCTCCCCAACGCAGGTAAGCTGTTCAATCTCATTCATTACTTCAGCGATTTCAAATTTCAGCCGCTGCAATGAAAAAAGGAAGAGGAAAGGATTGCATATGAAATTGTTTCAGCATGATTCATGCTAAAACAATATTCTGAGAGCCAACTGAGAGACTACATGTGATATGATAGATGTGTGTCTGCATGCAAATAGAAGAGGAGAAGCTGCATGCAGGGTTTAATGCAACATATTATCATCTAGCATAACATCAAAAGAGTTCAAACATTTTCATCCAATCCAAACCTTCAGCTCTCAATTGCAGCTAAATGAAAGAAATTTTGTCACTTACTTCGATATCATCAAGAAGCTCTTTTTTTCTGCGTCGTATGTTTGAAAGCTCATCTCTCTCTTCCAAAGACAAGTCCTCGGGCACTGCAAAAAAGAAGGGGGGGAAAAATGAGTGAGAGAGAGAGAGGGGTTGGGTTATGACGGAGGATTAAATTAATTCATTTTCTGAACAGAAAATGAATTAAGTCAGAGATGACGGGGATTAAGCTCACCAGTGCATACCTGGTCAGGGAATCCATCTAAAAGACATTACAGATGACCTACATTAGCATGCCAACGAATGGAGGTGCCATTCAATTTTGAAAACAAAGATTAAATGCTGCAAACAGACTGGAAAGCAGGCAGCAGTGAGGCACCATGCTGTTTCTACAAATTTGATCTAACCCAGCAGGTGGTCGCTCTGTTCAGGGAGGGCAACATATCTTGGCTTTTGAGCTAACAAGCTAGACGTACAGTCATACTAACTACAACCATGCCTTGCACAAATATTGATACACTATTGAACTTCTCATAGCTTTCCAAAGAATCCCCACAGGGTGATGCTGCCACTACCGTGACCTCTGTGGGAATGGTTTACTAAGTTTGATGTCTATGGTTAGTTTTAAGCGACACATTTAGTTTCACTTTAATAATTAGAACACCTTTTTTATGAACACCTACATCACATTTTGCAAACACTAAAAAGGATTTCTTGTGGCTTTTTTCCAGCCATATGTGAGATTTTGTGATCAAATATTTCAGTCTGCAGTGTAATAAACTGTTTTATGAAATATTATGATCAAGAGTGACAGAAAGCTTAGAAATCTGCATATGGACTTGAACAAGTGGATTCATATCCCGTCCCCTTGAAAGCCTGAAACGTCTCTGTCATAAAAGCACTGGGAAATAAGATGCTCCTGATTGGTTCTGCCACCTCCACCTTTCCTAAATAAATCCTCTTGTTTACAAAATTCATTTATTAGAGCTTTGAGAGCTTCATTAAAAAATTGTTCTAATTTGAGAGTTCTAGGATGAAAACATTAACATTTAATCATAAAAGGTAAATAAACAGTGACCACAGCATTACATGATTTCATCTACTAATGAGTGATCATCATTTGACAGTCAGGAGTCAGATCTTTTCAGAACTGGATCTAATCATGCCACTTGAGGCATCGAAGTTAAAAAGACAAAACCATAACATGGACGAGTGACCGTACCTAATGAAATAATAATGACTTTATTTGATATACTTCATATGTAAAAGGAGAATTTGCGAGGGTTTAACTTTTTATGTGTGTACTGCCTACTGAAACCACTGCATATCCTGACACACAAACACATCAGTTTGTGAAGTGACTATCAGAGCTGCAGCCCCCTTTTGGTGGCTGAAGGATATTACAACTCAGGAGAGATTTCATTTCCTCAAGCAGCAGTGAAAACATGACATTTATTCAATATAAGCAAAGATGACAAACAAAATGTTAAATATGTGGTATGTGTCAATATAATACCCCTTTGGAAATTAACAACATAAATAAACCCTCAAACTCAACCCTTATCAACTACAGAGATTGGTATGATATTGAGCTATTCATATTTTCTTTACATCATAAGCTACAGCTAAGTTAGCTATCCCCCTTTGTAAATTACCGTACAAAAGGGGATTCATTTTAATTTGTTTAATTTAAAACTATTTCTGATCAAACTTTGATGATTATTACAATGTTTTTTAAAAAGCATCTATCCCCCTTAGACTTTTTGACCTTTCCTCAAATTATAGCCATAAATTTGAATATAGTTTACTGGGATTGTGTGCTACAGAACAAGACAAATTAGTACATAATTGTCAAGTTTATGCACCCCTACATCAACCCTCACCAACTCTGTTGTCCCTGCTGAACAACAACTTCCCTCATCATGATACTGCCACTACCAGGTGCCTGGACAATAGTGTGTTTCATTTGGATTTAATGTTTAAGACTAACCTAAAACGGTGCATCAAATAAGAAATGCCCTGCATTTAGCTCCATTCATTTTTCAATCCTTGGTCTCAGCTGAAGAAAAACGACCACAAAGCACGATACTGCCACCGCCATTTTTCACAGTATTGTTGGTCAGTTAGGGTGATGTACTCAGTACATCACCCTAACGTTTTACCAGAAAGTGTTTTGTGTGTGGACCAACAGGTTGAGCATGTTGGCTGTGTCCGCTGCAGGGCTTACAGGGTAAATTTGTGAAACATTGTATTTACACTCAACTGGCGGACATCTGGCAAGGCTGCCTCTCTCAAATATTGGCTTACTGAGAAGTCAGCTGTCATCAACCCCTCTTTTAGGGTAATTAAGGCCACAGAGAGCATCTCACCATACAGCCCGCCTGCTTTACTGCATGTGCTCACATAGAGCGTTAAGTGCACATTGCGTATACAGTGCATGCAGAATTTACATTTCACACACATTACATTAATTTCACTCCACACAGAACGTCCCAGAGGCTACCTACTTATCCCTCATTTTGCCATGCCACGTCAGCCTCTCCCCCCCACAGACCCCACAGAGGACCTTCCATTCGCTCTTCTGCACATCAGAAAACAGCATTCGGTTTGAGAGAGCGAGCTAACAGGAAGTAGGTCATTTTCACATGGAGCCGAACCAGATTGCACTTCTCCTACGCCGTTTCCCACTATCACACACATGCACACACTCCCCCTCCATCTCACTTTCTTTGTCCGCCTCCACCCGGGTGCTTGAAGTGGGGGTGAGCACAGATTCAAATCCCCCAGCTAAATCATACCACTAAGCAGCTTTACAATCCAGGCGCACACCCCCATGACTGTAAATAATGGTGGAAAAAAAGGACAGTTATTTCCATCCCTCCGTATCTCTCTACTGCATCTCCTGTTCACGTCGTTTGACTCAATCCCCCTTCTTTGTCTTGCACTGTGAGGAAAAAAGTGACAGAAGTAGCAAGGACTATTAGGTTATTAAGTTTGAAGGGCATGAATCTTGTGTTATCAGAGGGGAACAGTTGATCATGACAGCAGGAAACCTTGATGGATCCAGACACTGCAGACAGTCACTCTCAAACTAATCAATGCTCAAGGTAGTGACAACTTAGGAAAGAGAGCGGAGAAGTAAAGCAGTCATTTTAAATATCTGTATCAAAAAAAATTCACAGAGAAAAGCAACTTTTCCGTTAGGTTATCTGTCCAATAAATGTAAAGTAGACCAAGAGTAAATGGCTTATAAATGCCAAGTCTAATAAGCAATGCAAGGCTGATGACTCACTCTTCACATGTAAAGATGTCAAAGGAGCTTTTTAAATGGCTTGGCTGCACTGAAGAAAATCTTTTTTCACATTGAAAGCCGTGGCAGGCTTTGAGAGTGTCCTCTTTTTACTATTTTTATTGACAAAGAATACATCTTTATTAAATAAAAGACCAATAAATATATTGCTACATGTGGATTACCATGCACAGTTTAAAGCGATTCACCAGATTATCTGATGGACTGGGCTTTCTGTGCTGATGCGTTTGCTCCAGCTGCAGCTATTGTTCCTTCTTGCCCCGATGTTGACTCCTCGTGTTTTCTATTATATATTTCATCGTTCATTTCGGATCGATCACTACATTAATTGATAATGAAATGCAGTAGACTGATTTACTCAAAATTTCATGTGATTTAACACTAGCAGTAATATACAGAGCAGCCAATTAAACTTCCCAAAATCCAAACCTGCAAAAAAATAAAAATAAAAAATAAACTGACTCAGTGTGCAATTTCATATTGGCAACTGAAAAAATGTTTGGAAAAGAAAATGCCACCTTTTATGAACTGGATGTTCCTATGCCAAGGAGCAAAAACAAGCAAAGAGTGACATGGGAACAAATTTGAGCTCACTGGGCATCTTCACACTCTTTGAATCTGTTCGTCTTGTTTGTTGGCTTCAGTTAAGTTGCTTCATAATGCAGCGATTGTAAAGAAAGGAGACCCTGCAGGCCACCTACGTCTGTAATGCGCACAGTCCTTCAGCCCTCCTGCTCTGACTGGAAGTCCCCAGCTGGACTCGAAAAGGAGACAAACTGTTTGAGGAAACATAAACTGACTTTATTGTGAGGGAAACTACAACCTACAACACACATCTGATGCATCATTCATGAAAGCCTGGGAATCTCAGAGTATGTGTTAACGTCTTTATATTTCCATAGAGAGAGGACCTTCAACAAAAGAAAATCCATATTAGGTCATATACAAACTCTCTAAAATTAACTCCAAGCACATCTACATAAATTTTCTGGGCCCGCCTGCTCAGCCGTTTCATACAGTGACATAGGGAGCTGCTGTTCTGGCACAATCAATACATCGTCATAATATTTCAAAGCTGCACACTTAGCCTCTTTTCATGGTGACCAATCATTTATGCATGAAAAAATGCCAGGGAGTTAATCTTCTTAATACAGATAGGCTAAAAAAAAATCTTTTTTTTTTTTTGGCTGTGTTCACAGTTTTTATATTTGGTCAGTTATTTAAAGTGGCTAAATATAATTGGGTTATCAGGAATTACTAACGATGTCTTATGACCCAACTTTAACCAGAATGAGTGACCTATCCTGCTCTAAATTTTAACAGAGGTTGTAAAGAGGAAGAGAGATCACATGCAAATTATTCATGGTAAAGATAAAAGAGGCCGCCTTTCAGTCTGCTAATCATGCACTCCCACACGTTTATATCCTCAAAGAGATTCTTTGTTCAAATTTCATCTGTCTTTAGTTATTAGCAAAACTAATGACTGTCTTGTTACTCAGCTAGGCCACTTTTGCAGGGGTTGTCAATGTAGATCTGCTTAGGAATGCACAGCCAAAATGGACTGGTTATCAGTCAATTTGAACTTCAAAAATCTATTTTCTGATTGGTGAATGTACCGTACTATAGTCATATTGGCAGCAACGCTAGAAGGGTGACACTGCTGGAGATTAAACATTACCATATTCTGCATTGATGAGGTCTTCAAAATAAAGTCAGATGAAGCAAAGAAATGGAACGGTATATTTTAAAAAAAATATTTAGACTTCTTTGCAGTTAATTTAGTCTGAAAATAGATGAGAGGAAAGCAAAACTTCCTTCAGAAATTAGGAAGGCTGAACAGAGTTCAGGAAAGTTCATCTTATCATCTTAAACTTTAACATAATGCTGTGGAACATGTTGAATTTGGAAAAATGATAGTTTAGGTAAAATTATAAATTCTCAAAGGAATACAGGAAGTTAATTATATTATACTATACTATAGATCGTTTAAAATATCAGGTACATATTTACCTTGTCTTTGTTTTAAAATAAAAGTAAAATCTGTAGTTTCTACTCCTACATAATTAATTTATAATTAATGACCACTAACAGAATACACAAACATAAACCCTGCTCTGTTTAGTGTTGATCATGACAATGACTGAGGACAACAGCTGAATAAACATTTGCTAATTTTGCCAGATTTTCAATAGTACAGTGGAAAGTAGAAAATTAACAATGAAACCAGACACAGTGTGGCATGAATTGAGGATAATACGAAACAGTTTAAAAACCTCTACGCACACATCCAAGTCTGCCAAATTAACTGAACATGGATTTTTGTTGTCATCCTCAAACAAGGAAGACATGCCAGATCTCCTGTTGCCTCTAAGATCTCCACTTTTAATCTACAAATTGAACTGTTGACTATTCCATTTAGATAAATGTTGCCACCCTTTTAGCCATACTGTAAGATTATATTACAGCTACACTAGCTTTAACAGCTTGACACAACTGCAGCAGCTTGCAGTTATGTTTGGTAAGTGTGCAATAATTGTTTCCCCCCCTCTGTGTTACACCTACTCATAACGCTCAAAACACTTGCATAGAAAGCACTTATACACACACATGCTGACAGCCTTTTTGCAGGCTCCTGCTTCTTGACAGATGACAGTAGTGGTATGAAAATAGCTGACATTCCTGCAACTACAGACGCCCAGTCTGGTCCAACCAGTTAGTTTTGCTCACTTTGTATCCATCCTCTCATTTGTTTAATGTGTACACTTGAGTTTTGTTTCAAACCGTGTACATACAGAATGTTTTAAAGATAAATCCACAGCTGCTGCTTCAGCTCTAATATAGATGTATGATTATTTGCGAAAACACAGACTGCTCGTTTGATAGAGTCAGGTTATCAGTGAGGTTAGGTAAAGCAGCTGTTGCATTTTAATTTCCAGCATTATTCCCAAAGCCGCTGACACTTGAAGGCCGAGTTCACAGAAATCTTTTTCACTTCAGATAAAACTCAAGTCCAATAAACTGTCGACTCTCGTCTAGTCTTTCTGCACCCTTTTCTTTGAAGAGTGGAAACCCTGCGGTAGACTCATGTATACCCTGGGAGCTCTTTGTGAAACTCCTGGAGGAAGAACAAGAAAGCTAAAATATGTTGGACTTCAAGTTCAGATAAATAATGAAGATGGAAGAATTATTATGCCATATTCTTGAAGAAGATGTTCAAGCATCTCAGAAAGAAATCACAAACTTGAAACATCTAGCCCAGGAAGCAACTCTACTTCCCCTGATTTTGGATTAGATTTATTCAAAATCAGGTCCGACTATAATCTTGTTTTGATGCAGAAGTGAATAAATGTTTCTAATCCTGCAACCATCACTTAGAGGACACACAAACAACATTTCCTTCATGAAAATTAGATTCCAAAGCAAAATCAAAGGGAACATCAAACAATGTGGCCTTTTTGATTCTTCAAAGACTTGGAGACTCCATAACACAATCCCCTTGAAGCAGCACAGTCTCATCACAGAACCCACTAGTTTCAGTCACTTATTTATGAACATGTCTTACATATGCCACGCTCCACTCTAAAGCTTCCTCTCTCCTTTGAATGAGAGAATCCTCCAGTGATTGGTTTGTTTCTGGGTCATCATGCCAAAGGATTATAGTGTTGTTTTACTAATTACCAACTGCAACAGCAGAGGCATTTTTCAGATAATCCTTGATCGAGCTTCACTTTTTTTTCTGCATCTTTTATTGCACTTAATGCACTGTGCAATCTTACACCCTGTCTAGACAAGAACTTTCCTAATTGACCATGGATTTGATGGTTACTCAACAATACCCACCTAATTTAAAAAGCATGCCTGCGGCGGGGCCAAACTAAGCCCTGAAGAATTTTCTGTTAGGTGTAGAGTTAGATGTTTTGAGGTGAGATTACAGGTCCCCTCTTTGAAAATCATCAACTCCCACACAACACTGCTGTTTTTTTGTTTTTTTTCTAACACTGGTTTCTGAAGTACAATCGAGGGCAACACCACAGCAGTCTGCTTCAATAAAGCTAACACTGTTACAAGAAGCTGTCAGGAAAAGCAAGCAATGCTGAAACCGATATTTACTCAACCTTTTCTTGAAATGCTAACTGTCCAATCCACCTAGGATTAGCAAATTTAACTTGATCAAAAAAACAAAAAGACTTTTTGAATACCAGAGGATTACTCCAGTTTTGAGAAAGGATTTACCTTTGCTTAGTGTAAAGTTGAGCTCATAAAATGTTCCTTTATTTTCTTTTCAGACTTAGAAAATACATACTGCTCAAGATCTAACTCATAAGACTTCTGCAAAGATCTCCGCAATGTTTACGATTTAGGAAATAAACTCAGACAAGCATCACAGCATGAATATCAACAACAGGCATGTGCACAACTGGAAAAGAAGGGTGCGAATTGTTGACTGGTTCAGAGTCTAAAATCTGGAAAACTCCCTAGTACACTGATATTTAAGAGGAAGAAAAAAAAAAACAATAAAAAAATGAAGAAATTCTTCAGCTATGAAGCAGAAATCAATGTCCATTTTCATCTTTTCCAGACAGCAGGAAGAAGAAAAAGGAGAAGAAATCGAAAAAAGAGAGGAAAGAAAAACATAACCGGTTCAAAATCTAAGCCAAGACTTTCATGAGACAAAATATGTGGGCAGATCGGATCACTCTGTCCCAGGTTCAGGAAAAAGGAATTTTCCAGATTCTTAAATTATGGGAAGGCCTTACTGTTTTATTCTAGTTTGGATAATGGGTCACATGACATCCATTAAAATTTTGCACAGATTAATGATAAAACTAAACCTTAAGGTTTTTGCAAGGTCGTAGACAGACATAAACATGCAAGCTTTAATTTGAACCTTAATAATATTTTAGAGTTGCTAAATGTTAGGAGAGTAATTTTCTTTATTATCTTATCTGTACTTGCATTACCTACTTTTTTTTTCCAGATATTAATGCTAAGTTTGAAGCAAATAAATTAAAATGATCCAGTTTGTATAACTAACAGCAGTTCGTCATAATAATCAGTCAATTAATTTCAATGTAAATGAAAGGCAGCATAAGCACATGTCTGTCCAGCTGATAAGTTATAAAGGATTTAATGTAACATTAAAGAGAGTACCAATATTTTGCATTAACATGTAAAAGGTAATGAGACTTAAAAAGCAGATTAACCATGTTAGACATGTTAAAGAACTTCAGCTGCAAAGGGAGAGGGAACAGAGGAAACTGATGTCCCAGGGATTTGTAAATGGTGACAGACCAGACAGGATGGGACTGGCTGGAATACAGGACTGCAAACATTCACTTCCTCTTCCAATGCAATTGCAGAAAATAAAACAAAAAAATACTGACAAAATTGTCATAATATCTACTGTTCCCATCTTACCAAACGCCAGCACATTTATTTCCTCTTTTTTTGTGTGTGTTTAAACTAGGCATCTGCACTGCCTCCTGATAGCTTGCAGGCATAACAACTGCATCTCCAGGGATTTCTATGCTGTTTTAAGTAACCCCTACATATTCTGCCCTATGGGATTCGCAATAGTTAGCAAGCTAGAGACCACTGACGACAAGTCATCAGGAGATTAATGATGAAGCAGTTGCATCATGTACATAAAATAACTGTAAATATTTTTTTAAAAATATTTATAGCACCTGTGGTCACTGATGGTGATGCAACTCTAGCATGACAGAGGTCAGCAAAAAGATTGAATGCTTGCATCAGGAGACCTGTGTCCACTACAGTAGATCACTCACCCTCACTTTACAGCGGCGCACATGCGTATGCGTGAGTTTTTCACCTACTGGAATCTGCAGCAGATTATCAGTCACATCAAATCCTCAACTCTGACACTGATTTATGTTCTATATGTGCTGCCACTGTGAAAATGTGGACAGGCAGAGAGAATTTACACATTCTGCAGAGCAAAGAAAGGATAAGGGTTCCTCAAAAGGGGTCACGAGTTTAGCTGCTACTGTCCTGCTGGAAGCAAGTGTTTATCAGAGCTCGTCCGGGTTCTTAAGCCCCTCACCTTTAAGGCCATTAATATAATAAATTACAGTCTTCAGAGCACCAACAATGGTCAACTTTCTTTGAAAGATATGAGGGTATTGAGAGGGTTGTGTAAAAGTAACCCTCTGAATTGTTAAAATGATAACAATGGGTCATAAATCACAAAAAACTGAAAACACAGGGAGTATTGATCTTTTTTCTCTCTTTTTTGTGAGCATATACAGTAACCACAACACGATGTGTAGTTTTTAAACACAAAGATGTTTAAAAAAAATATCCCTGTGGAATAAATGAATGGTTTATTGTATAATAGCGCAGAAGTTTTTTTTTTTTTTAAATAAAAACTCATCTTTAACTTTAAAGATGAGTTAACCAATAATTCATCATAAATTGAGTGATGAAATACATTTTGGAAATAACAGTTATCAGAAATTTAATTTTTCTTTGACATACCAGGACATTTTAAAGAAAGACCTGGTGGACTCTTCTAGTTTCAAGACTTAAATCATGTCAAACTATGAAAAATCCCTTTCTTTTTATGAACCAACCTTATGAAATGTTAATAGGAACAAAGTAAGTGTTCCACCAGCAAAAGGCGATTGTAAAACTCTTTATAGATCAAAACATGTAAAATCCAAGAATTCATAATAGGTTCCTGTTCTTTAAACAGTGACTGCATGTATTCATCGGTGTGTATGTAAAAGTCCCAAGAAGGTCTCCAGTCCTTGACCTATAATTCACCACCATCCGTAACCTTCCCTACTTGATCTTCTACATTTGTTTAATCCTCTCAAGAGGAATGTGCGCACACAAGATAAATGCATGTGAAAACACTGACAGCCATGCATATACATTTACTTTTGCATACAAGCTTATGTAAATAATAAGAAGAGTAGAACAGGACATGCACAGCCAGGAGGAGTCTTGTACTACTAACCCACTTTAGGGATCTGACTGCAGCTGTCAGTGGCACTTTTAAACTGTTCGACTTCTTCATCTCCCTCCACTGGGCATATATAAACTCTCCCACAGTATGAACAAAACATTGCAAACACACACAAGCACAAATGCACAGTAAAAGGTTGCTCAAGAGTCTGTGCTCCTCGGTCGGTGACCTGCTGCCTTTCACGGTTGCACAGGGTCATTGATGAGACACGACTACACGACTGCAGCATCGTCAGATCTTTTCACTGCACCAGCAATGCAATTACACCCATTATGAAAGCAATAAGAGTTTAAGATCTTACAGCAAACAAGACATGAGAGGCAGGATATTAAATCTGGACCATTGCACAAGCTATGGGAGTTTTGTTACAGTTTACTGACACATTAAGCATGTTAGTAATTCACTGAGCATCACTAATGTCTTCTCAAAAGCTGAACTAGCAGATGGGTTTACCAGGCTTTAGAAGTTGGAGGGTGAGTGGGCGGTGAGAAACTCTTCAAATATATAAACTAGATGTCCAAGAGTTGAATGGATACATAGAAAGGTGAACTGGAATATCAGACTTTGCTTTATTAAAACTGAGATGAAGGATCAGTCTGTGTTTTTGCAGCCTGTGTACCCATAAGAAGGAACCTGAGCTCCCATAAAAGCACTAAATACATACATACAATAGAATACCATTTAATTCTTATGAATTAAATGCTATAAATAAGTATATGATTCACATTTTAATCAGAACAAAAACTGCAGTGTTTTTCTCCTATTTGTGCTCAAAGAATATAATCACGGTCCTGTATAAGCGCAAAATATCAGTTAATTTATGACCAGCTTTGATATTTTCCCCCCAAATTAGGCTCCCAAAAATCCAGCTGTCAGTGAAAGTCAGGGTCTACTATCGACATCCTAATAATGTGTTGCATTTGCAGAGTGCCAAGTCCTGAATCCACAAACACTCTCAAAGGAATACACCTTTTCCTGTAGGTTAAACAATCTTTGCGCTCTTACATAACTGTTCCAGCACTCCTTTTCCTGCTACCTCTGCTCTGGTCTCTTTCTTTTTTCAATAAACCTAAACTCTTTTGCCTACACACACGTTTAACACACTCTTTATTGGAAGCCGTGAACCCAGACATTCCGTAAGGGTCCATCAAATTGAGGAGGATACTTCTTGTCCAAGTTTTATTTCTGTGCATGACTTTTGGGAGTTTTCACAGGCACGGCTTACACTTTCCACTGAGAAAATTAACCCTGTTTGCATCCCATCTATGAGCCCCTTGATAGACTTAAAGTTACAAAGAATCCAGTGTGTGACTATGTTGAGCTGTAGGTCCTTACTGCACAGCTAACTAATGAAGAGGAAACTGAAACTCATTTGAAAACTCCTACTATGTTTTTCTTTCCTCTCCAATTCTTCACATAAATATTGGGTCTAGCCATCGGCTACATGTTGAGTGATTTCATGTTGTTTACAAGGCAGAACTGAGCTTCAGAATGTACAGTGGCCGCATGTTCACCTGAAACGTTTGCACAGAAGCGCGCAAACTCAAATCTGATTTCCATATGGGTCTGTCTGCAGTAAAAGCCTGCAGAGTCCCATGTAAGCCAATCAGGCAACGTCATGGGTAATTGTCACGCGCGATCAGATATCTTTTTCAAAGCAAAGCTCAACAACAGGCCCTTTGTGGTAACTGGCCTTTTTGTTCGAGATAAAAGGCAAAGACTTTTGCGCCGAACTTCCATTCAAGCCAAGACGACTTTAACCTCTCAACATACATCCAGGTATCGACTGAGCTGTGGTGAGTCAGACTGCTGGTGTACAATCACCAAGCGGAAAGACAAGCAAGAGAAAATAGCTGTCAAAACAGTGGATGAGACAAACTGTTAAACAGAGATGAATCATACTGCAGCCATCCCCCAGGAACCTCTCTAAAGCAGATGTTGGTTTATTTTGCACAGGTAAAATAATAGTTTTTGGGAAGAACCAGCAGAAGAGTAGACTGAGAGAAAACACATTTCGGTTCAGTAATACGAGTCTGCGTACTGACAGGAAATTTTGGATTGACTGTGGCGGTAAGATGAAAAATTTCCGTAAGTTTTGGAGGCAGATTTTTTTAAATACCTTGATGCCAGAAATCGACCAAGGCCCAAATAAATTTTATTGGCAATTTTAACAGAGTGCATGAGTTTGCATATTATTTGGTACAGCCAAATGTGCAAATCTCAGAAGCAAGAATAAATTTAGTGGTTTAAGGAGCAAATGTTCAGTTTAGGGAAATAAATAATTTTCATGCTGTCGGTTCAAGTCAATCGGAGCGACAAATGCTATTCCCTAAATCTTTGGCTCTCAAAGTAATGATTCATAGAAGTACTGTATCACGCTTGTTGAAATGGTGAAGGTCAGAATTCAAACCAGGCCAAATACCTGCAGCTGATTGTAGTGAGTGAAAGGGACTAAAATGTGTCTCAGTGAGAGCCCCCTGTGTTTTGTGCACGACTTTAGAGAAACCCTCAGCTGAACTACATGCTCCACTACTGCTCCCTGACATCCTGCAGGACTCTCGTGTTTTTCCACAGACTCTGTCTGCATGCTTCTCTCTATCAGCTTCCTCAAACCCAGTTCTTTTGGAGCAAACAAACCAGGTGAAAACCTCCTAAAGAGTCTAATGTGGACAAAGATAGAAAACAGGCTAGAAACCTATATTAAAGCATACTTTAATAGCAGGCTACTTGGATAGGCTACTTGGATTGCTTCAGGATGTCCCTCTGTTTATTACTGCACAAAATTAGTTGGGTTTTTTTTTCCATGAAGCAAGAAGCTGCTGGCTTGTTCTTACAGCTGGCAAATGAATGATTGAGATCTTAATGCCAAGCTCATAACCGCCCGAGTTCGCCTGTACGTGTCATAAAACCCTACAAACCACACACTGTAACGCACTGGAAGCTGCAAACTTTAAATGTCTGGTTCCACAGGCTGTAAACACAGTGGTCTGCTGCCAGAATCAGAATAGAGAAGCAAGGCTTTATCATAATAACCCAGAGAATTGTTCAGAATTGCTTCCATCGTCAACGGGTAATTAAAAGTGGACACTGAAGCAGCAGGAGCAGAGTGGGTGTGTGTGCATTTGATGGACTATCACAGTTGATCACATAAAACCAACATGTTTTACAGGATGCTATTTTTGAGTGGTCTGTCTCATTTGAACAAAACTTTGTTGACTTTTGTTTGTCTGCAGAGCATTCATGGACAAGAAGTAAAATAAGCCATTGTGTTGCTGAAAGTTGCACATGTCAAACCAAAAGATTTAGAGCTTGTTTCGAGTAACTGTTCAGTTTTGCTTATACCATGATCAGCCAGAAAATTATTCAGAAGGGCTACAGAAAAATAGATAGTATGAGGGAAAAAATACACACATAACTGAAGACCCCATGTGATGCCTTTTTAACCCTTTTTCATTTCAGTAAATAATTTCATATGCATATACTTAACCATTCCAGAACAGTTTATATCTCTTTATTGTTCAATATCCTGATGAATTATGGAGCTAAATATTCATGAGCATGGACAGCTCTCTAAAGTTGCATCAGTAAAACATGCATTTTTTGCATCAGTAAATCATTTAATAATGAAATCAGAGGTGGAAGCAAGGCTGTAAAGAACATATTTAGAAAGAGGCTTTTTTTTTCTGCTTCGTGCCAAGACAAGTCCACAGTTCAGCCATTCTGTTATCTGCTCAAAATCTTACTCTCTCTTGCTGCCTGAATGAAGTTGCTCTGTTTTAGCTTTGAGCTTTTAAATTCTACCTATTTCGAACACGCTTTTAGAAATGTCAGAAGTCTTTTGAAAATTTCAGTGTAAAGTCACTAAAGTATCTTTAGTGACTTTAGTAGAGAAGTTTGAAATGACAAAGCATTGACATGATAAACACCTGATGGATGGTAGAAAAGAAAAGAAACAAAGGGAAAATATTTTTTTTGTATTAGTGGAACAAAACTACACTTGCAGTCTTTTTAGGATAAAATTATACCAAAGGACACTTGCACATGTGGACAGATGAAGATTGGAACCTAATTACAAACCATCTTTTTTTTGGATGAACTACTCTACTTTTATACAGGAAAGTAAAAATAAACAAAAAACTTGACGGTCCATTCTACCTAACTAGAACAACGTAAATACATTGCAGCTTTGCTACTTAAATAGTTCAAAACAGAAGACTGGTTTCACAAATCATTTTTCAAAGACAATATTTCAGACTTACATAGAAGTCATAAAGGGAGAAATTGAAAAAGAAATGAATCGCTGTTGAAAGCATGACCTGGTTTGAGAGATGGTCATGGATGGCCACTTGCTGTTCGCCAAGTTAATTATGACAGAGCAGAGGGACTTTTACTGACAGAAACTCTGCAGAATTGGTTCAGTCAGAATATCCAGTCCCCTGCGTCTCTGCCTCACCGCCTTTCCCTGGCATTGCTCCATACTTCATCGGCAATTCTCCATGTTGGTTCTGGCACTTCCTCCCGCCTCCTCCTCACAAAGAAAAACACATCTCACCACCCAAGTTACAACTACACTTCACACTGTGTGGTTGCACATGCTTTCCCATCTTGACGCTCCGTACCTCACTACGTCACTTTTTAGTCTTCCCTTGCTCCTGGAGAAGTGTGAGCCATGTTGGTAGTGACGACAGTCACATACTGAACCTTGTTGACCTTGAGGCCACCAACATTAAGCATCAACCTGTACGGATTCAGTACAGAACAGGGAGCTGTTGCACAGCTCCCTGTTCTGCTGGTGACTCTGGCGTAGGCATGTTTGATAAGAGCTTGTTTGAATTAAGAAAACAAATTAAGGCATTTGTAGGCAAAAAAAACATGAATCTATATAGATTTTTGCAGCATGTGGTAGATTATATATTCTACCTAACACTTTTGCAAAGACCTTCATGGTCACTTTTCTTGTGATTCACATATCTGTTTTCAGAGCAAAATACCACTTGTGTGCTTCATCCTGTTGCTCTGAATGAATATGTGACAATGTGTTTACATGCTCCTGGCTATGTCAGCACTTCCTGTTCATCATCACAGCAGCATACGTCTCTCTGAGGGGGACACGCTTATGTGCAACACCAATGAAAGTCAGACAGGCTGAGCGCAGCACAATCCAAGCGTTACGTCCAGGTGCAACTTGTGCATCACTCCTGCAATTAGTCATACCCTGCAACTTAGCAAGGAGTGAACATGTGGTGGGAAAACAACCTTTGATGAATAAAGGAGAGATGACTGGAGTAAGTGTCTCTCACCTGGAGATTATGACTAGGTGTTGATAACACAGCTATATAAAGTTTGCTAAATTAGGAGCAGGACCAGTTAAGTGGGTCAGGTTCCCCTTTAGGTTCCCTTTGCTTGTTATTGGTAGGCAGGGGCGCTGCCAGGAATCTTGGGCCCTTTGACAAAAAATTAAGTTGGGACCCTCCATGCAACTGTTACAATTTTTTGAGTCCATCTTTCAAAAGCATCACAATTTTAAAGGCTTACAACTGCCTTGCTTTCTTTAGTCCAATATTGATGCAATATTAGCTGCTCATGAATTTTAAATGCAACTGTCTACATATAGTATGTTTTCTGTTAGTTTTAGATTACTGAAATGTCTCTCCCCACAGGCAATAGTCATAGCAACATGCAAAATATACATGAAGCAATCCTGTTTTATTTTTACTTTATAGTTGCCATAAAAATTGTTGTCCTGTCAACAGTCTTACACTTGAACAACTATTAATCTCTGAAGCCACCTTGGCCTCTTGTCAGCTTGTGTGATTAATATTCTCTTACATTTTACTTGTCAGGTAAAGGTTATGCCTAACATTTGGTATGTTTGTATTTGTGTCATGGATTTGACATTTTCAGGCAATGGATAAAGCAATGTGCCAAGGGATGCCTGGGGCATTAGCTTACATGTGTGAAACATCTCAAAGACTTTCTCCCTGCCCTGTCTGATGCATTTCTTGGACTTCAGGATTATGCTGGTTGACTAATGTTCTCTGACAAACCTACAAAGGTTAAAAACAGTTCATGTATCTGGTCTATATTTAGATTAAATTACTCACAGGTGGACACAATTTTGTGACTTGTGAAGCCAGTTTGTTGGATGACATTTTATTTAGGGGTATCAGATATTAGGGGTCAAAATGAATGCAGCACTCTCCATAAAAAGATGTTTGAAAACCATACATCATTGTCCTTCAAGATTAAGTCAAACTTTTTACTGGAAACAATGAGGCACATTGAAGTTGGAATACTCTGAATACTTTTGCAGGGCACTGCTCCTTTATGTAGAACATTTAAAAGAAAAAGACTCTGCAAAATATGTTTATTAAATATTTAAGTTTTTGGACTACAGCCTGTGCCGAATCAGGTTAGGGGGAATTCCTACTTACTAAACTGGCCATGACTGAAAGATATTTAGAGATGCAGCACAAATATTTATGGATCTAGTTTCATTGCATACTGTTTAGTCAGAGGGCTGGGGCTTGCACATAGATGCGTTTACTTTGAAAGTATGTTACACTTCCAAAGATTGCCCTGTATAGTCTACAAAAACACTTGACATTTTCCAAGTCAATCTTTGGAATGCCGTCTCTTGAAGATCTTAAAGCATTTTTTTTTTTTTTTGTTCAGTCAGTATGAATCCACCTGATTTGCTTCGGTGACCATAAAAACATAAAGGAGACCTGTTGGCACAGCTGGCGAGAGCGCAGAGAATCACCTCCATTCACTTTCAGCGCAAACAGTCCTCAGGCATGACAGTGACGCCCTGTCAATCACGCATACTTATCCATTCACACCGGATGGCCTTGCTGAGTCTTAATCATCACCTGTCAAGTCCGGGTCAGCCTTTCTGCCCTAATTAAACCGACCCAGCACACATGGCGGGAGCCCGTCAAAGTGAACCTGGAACCATCTCGCGGGTTAAAATACCGTTTCCATTTGGGAGGCTAGTCCTAGAAAATACTATTCGTGTTGTGATGCTGCGTGTACTAAAAGACCAATAACGGCAGTAGTGCTGATGGAAACTGGTCTAAACGGAAATCCATCAGAGGTGTGAATTGCGTGGAATAATTGACTCTACCTTGGTTATCCTCGTCCATGTCTGCAGTGGGTAAAAAAAAAAAAAAAAATTAAAAAATTAAAAATTAAAATCTTCCGAAAAATGGTTACAGAGAAACTTCCGATGCGTCTAATTTACTCCTGGGTGAGCGTCCTATTTTCCAGGACGCACTTGGCGTTCAGGTAGTCTCACAGGCAGGAGCGTCTCCTCTCGGGAGATGTTGTGGCCATTTACCCCTCACACACAGTCCCAGGTCCCGTCCTCCGGGGCCCGTGTGTCCGCCCGGTGCTGAACGACGGGTCTCTGCAGCGGTGGCAGATTGTCTTTAAGCTCGCAGCGGCGCTCGTTATCCCTCTAAATACGCCTTCACTCCACTAGTATAGGCAGAGCGGCTGATGAGGCGCTCTGCAGTAAAGCTGTGCGCGCTCGGACCGGAAGTAGAGCCCGCTGTTGAGCCTGTTTGCATCAGAATAAAGGCAGCGGGGCTCACTGTATAGAGTGTGCGACGGAGTCTTAAAACCGAGGCTCTTACTTTGAAGTTTTCCTCAGGAAATCAGTTTCTGATTGTTTGTCGTGAGTGAACATGTTAATCCCATCTATGCTGCACAGCTCGAGTTGCGCGTCAGCGCAGATCAGCCGTCACGTGACTCACAGCGGCGTTCACCCTAATAAATACTGTAAACTCGTTTTATTTTAGGCAATGTGTGGTTTGATTTTATATATATATATTTCATTTCAGAACTTTGAAATTAGTCATTTATATTACCAGATAAATAACAGCAATAAAAAGAAATATTGTTCTCTAAAGACTGGATGTTTTTTGGGGGGGCTTTTTTTTTTTAGAATAAATAAATAAAGAAAGAAAAAATTAAAAAATCCAGTCCAAAATAAGCAAATGGTCATGAAAATGACCAAGGACATACCAGGTAGTAGATGGAGGGAAACAAAGTATAAAATGGCTTTATCTTAGATGGAAATTTGAACAAAATCAAAACTGATCGAGTTTGGTTTTCATCCTCAGCATATGCTGTGGGGTACTCTTCTGTTTCGTTCCCTTCACAAACTGATGAACATTTTGTTGTTAAAGTTTCAACAACAGTTTACGCGTTTTTTATGAATAAGAAGACGTGAGTTGACTCACCGGACATTTATTGGGGAACATCAGGGTAAGGGGAACAGATGCAGCCACCAGCAGTCTCACTCTGGAAAAACAATGTTTTCTAAATAGTTACCTCTATAAATCATAGCATAATCCATGGTGTGACACAGTGGATGTTCAAAGTAGATACTCCATTGACTCATTATCAATATACGGCGCATTGTCAGGGCACTGTTCAGAACAATATGCACTTCTCTCGGTGTGCCTGTTGGCATTATCTCCTCTAGTCCCGTCCATTCTGATCCATCTGGTTGTATTTATCTAAACCACTGAGTCTCAGCTGATTTTCCACATATTCCTTTCCCATTAAACTGGCTCTTAGAAACATATTCGTGTGCATCCATAGACATCTCTGGACCCCCTGTCAATAATGCTTTTTCTACCTCAACACTGTTGATAAGTACATTTATTAATTTATTTGTTTTTTATATAACTATAGAGCACAACACATTATGGATTCTGAATGCTAGGAAAAACAACAACTGTGCACTAGGCAAATTATTAAATGCAACATATCAAGGACATATGCTAAAGAAGTATGTGATACTAATACTAGGTGAATCTTTGGGGATCAAAAATCAGGGTTATTATGGTGCAATGTCTCAAGATAAAGAACAGCTCTGCATTTTGTATTCCTCTATATGCCTGTGAAATCATAAGTGCTTCAAAACATAGTACTCTTACATTTATATGCTGTGGCAGGTTTTAGCTGATTAAATATGACAACATGCACATAATTGTTTTTTCATTATTAGAATTAAATCTCATTAAATTAACAATTTAGTGGTTAAATAGCTTTGAAAAATGCTTTATAAGTAAATGTAGTAGAAATTTAACATAAAAACTTGCAACAAGTTTCTAAATATCGAAGGAGTTCAATGGATATTTCAGTCTAAAAATGAGCTCTGGTGTTTAAATATGCAACACATTTCAAATCCACCATAGAATGATTTCTGAGGATGCTGTGAGGCACTGGTGCCCAAAAATGTCTCCAAAAGTGATTCATCAAATTAATTTAACTACTCTGCTGCACACATTGCTGCTGGCCATCATGTACCACGCAGACACACAAATAGGTCACAGCCCAGAGTCTGAAAGAATATTTCCAGTCTGGATTTTGGGCACTTCTGGATGACATCCACACTCAGAGATATTTGCAGAAGTTGTTTCTTTGACACACGTGGCTTCAATTATAGCATTCCTTCCTCCACAGGCAAGGAGGGGGTCTCACTTCCTGTGCACATTACTCCAGTGGTCAAGCATGAACAGATGTTGTAATTTATTCATTCGTTTATTCGGAGGTGTCACTTTGAGAAAAATGTCTCCGCCTCAGTCTAAACAAAAAAAGATATTATCCAGCCAAACACAAGCAATCTGTCTGACATTATTTCATCTAGAGGAAGGATTGCTTGTCTCCTTTTTAGAGGAAACATTTTTTTCTTCCAGATACTTGAACTCCTCCACTTGGGGCAGGACACCCCCCACCCCCCAACCCGGAGAAGGCACTCTGCCCTTTTCCGTCTCAAGACCATGGCCTCAGACTTAGAGGCACTGATCCTCGAGGTCGCAGATACAAGCGGCCGAAATGGGTTTTCTCCGTATGGTGTCTGGGCTCTCCCTTAGAGATAGGGTGAGAAGCTCGGTCATCCGGGAAGAACTCGGAGTGGAGGCGCTTCTCCTCTCCATCGAGAAGAGCCAGTTGAGGTGGCTCGGGCATCTGGTCAGGATGCCTCCAGGACGCCTCCCTGGTGAGGTGTTTTGGGTATGTCCCACCAGGAGGAGGCCCAGAGGAAGACCCAGGACACGCAAAGGGACTATGTCTCCCGGTTGGCCTGGGAACGCCTTGGGACTCCCCCAGAAGAGCTGGAACAAGTGGCCGGGGAGAGGGAAGTCTGGACCTCCCTTCTTAAGCTGCTACCCCTGCGACCCGACCCCGGATAAGCGGAAGAAAATGGATGGATGGATGGATGGATTTTTTTCTTCTGCTTCAGCTATGATCAGACTGAGATTCCCGATCCTTGGTGCAAATGTCCACAGTCTTCTTCACTTTAACCTTTAGCTTCATTTTTGTTTTATTTATTTATTTATTTATTTTTGCTTGCGTAGTAAAGGACTAAGCAGATACAGAACAACTCAAACTATTTATTTTCCGCAAGTCCAAATAATTAGACAATGCATCTCGAGTCCAGTTAAATCAACCCTGGTTCATACTGAATAACCCAAATCCAGAGCCTGAAATTACATTTGCATAATACATGAGGGTCATGCAATGCAATATTTGGAGAAAAAAAAGCATCCAGGAAAAAAAACATTTCCACTTAACCATACAAGGAAGGGGAGAGAAAAATATAGAAATATATGTGCCAGTCGAAAGGCTTGGCTCTATTAGTTTGGGACTGAAGAGCAGTTTAAATATTGGATTTATTGCACAAATCTTTATCTAATATTGTTACACAGCTGGCATGGTCATTAACCAGATGAGTCAGTTAATTGCACTGGTTTTCCAATTTGCAGCTACAACACAGATACGTTGGACTTCATGTGAGAACTCAGCATAAAAGCTGCCGTCACCGTTGTCCACTTTGACTCACACTGGGAGCTCTCTAAATCACCTCAAATTCTCATTTGAGTATGTGTGAACCAAAGATTAATACGCTTCCATCATAACGTTTTGTCTGTTGGTTCTGATTAGCTCTACATGAATTTGCTGTTACATTGTTTAATGTTGATTCCAACATTTCTAAGGATAGCTAAAGGACCACTAGGACTTGTGTCACAGTTGGAGAATAATGAGGTTACATATTTTACAGCCCACTTCCCTCACAAAGAGCATGCTTCTTCAATTACAAATAAAAAAACAGAAATATTTCTGGAGCTTTCACACAATGTTTATGTGTTAATGAGTCATAACTCAAATATCTGTCTGGCCCAAATCTCCTCGATAGTGAACAAAAGTCAACAGATAAAGAATTTAATGACAAAAACAATAAATTCTCATTGAGTAAAGTCTATGAGGTTGTGTTGAGATTTTTCAAACAGAAGCCCAAAAGTGACCCCAGTTCAAGGGGCTTGAAGTGAACATGTGTGGGGATGCGCCGCACACTGCAGAGGGTACGTACCCTCAGGGAGGAGCATGTCTGGCAGATTAGGCCAGACATCATGGGAAACGTCTGCTCTGCTCCTGACCGATTTCACGTGACCTGATTGAGCAGTCGAAGCACTTCATGTGCTCCAATCACCACAGAAATGCCCAGAGGCCGATCACCTCTTGCATTTAGAGCCTTTTGCCCCTCATGTTAGTAATTACTCATACAATCAGCCCCCTGACAACCCTACCATAAATCGCAGAGATGTTTTCCATCTGTGCTGAAATGTACTTTAGCATATTAAGTCTTTCGTTAAATGCCTGCAATTTGAAGCTTATTGTAAAACTCTCGCAAGCCCTACTGTATATTTACAGTTAGGTACTTCACACACTCTTTCTTGACTTTTCAACTACTTTAATTGCTTTTCTGCAGGTCAGTTCTAAATGTCCTCGCTGAACTATAAGATTTAGTCAAAACAAAACTCTTTTCCTGCAAGTGGTTTAGGGTAATCTTCAAAATACGACAAATATGTTTTTTTGTTTGAAAGCCGCTAAAAGATAGTAAAAGTTTCTCCTGGTCATATAAAAGAATCTTTTAACTGTATGTCATCATATTTTGTTAATGTCAAACGCGATGCAACCTTTAAATATTTCATGACTAACTATTAAATTTGTCTGCACTATTATCAATTTATTAATCTTTGGATGTGAAGATGTTTTTGTTTTTTTTCCATGAAATGATTACATGTGTTAGGAAATTAGTCATTCAAAAACCGCCCCTACTTTGAGGTGATATGTCTGAGTATTAGATATGGCCGTATGGTCCCTTAGGCTAAATCATTTAGTTTTGACAAAAATAAAAAAAATATATAAAAGTCCTTATGACAGTTTGATGTTTGCTTCTGTTGTTATTTTGTTTCTTTTTGTTTTCTACAGAAATCTCCTCGTGCTTCATTTATTTAATCAAGATCACTCAATGGAAAGTTTGGGAACTTTTCTTTTAGCCTGATTTGAAGATTATAATACTGATTGATTTTGGATAAATTGTGTAATTTAGCATTGCCTTATCAGTCTAAACATGTAGCAGAACCAAAGGATGTGACCGGGTCTGGTATGTCCTTCCTGAGGTGAGCGTTGATCATAGTGAACTTTTAGGGTGATGCCGTGTGGGAGTTTTTTGAGTGTCAAAGGTCACAGGACGCTCAGAGTGGCAGGATTTCCTCCTTCAGTCTCCACATTTTAAAGCCCAGCTCTGCACTCCTCACCATGTCTTTCCTGCCACCATCTGACTGAAGGGGAATGTTGAGTTGATTTTCTTGCGTCCAAGGCCACATATGAGTGGAGTCTTTATTTGGGCTCACAAAGGCAGCAGTGTTTGTCCGAGACCTTGAACGTAAAGCTGGAAGTGAGCTCCTATATCTGAAGAATAAGTCTTTTAGATCTTTCCTCGATTACGAAATAAACTATATAGTCAGTACTAATCATATATTTCAGTCTCTACAGGTTTACATATATTCTATTCTGAATGGCAAAAGCATAAAAATAATAAATATGAGCATATCATTACTGGATACACTTTAGATTACAGACCTTGAGAGCATCCCAGCAAGAATCAATGCCTATATAAAGGTCTTAAATGACAAGAAATTGCTGAAAAGTTTTAAAGTATTAATGTGCCATCATATTTTTTTTAAAAAAGAAGACCGAAACACAAACTGGATTAGCAAAGCAGTCCAGTTTTTTCTAATTACAAACAGGAAAGTTCAAGTATGAGTAATACAAAATGTCACACTGACACCTACCAAAATACACTCATATTTGCATTCTTTTCTTTTTCCTGACCTATTTCAAGGCTGCAAAGTGACTGCTGCAAATAAAAAAAATACCCCGCCTCTCCCTTTCACATTTCCTTTTGCTTCCTTCGCTTCTCCTCCTTCAGCTCTTTGATTTCATTTTTAGGTCAACTTTGAATATCATGACACCTGATAACCCTTTGATTATGCATCATCTGCCATGTCAATTGAAATTATTGATGTTTATTGAATTTGTCAGATACATCACAACCTGCTGATTTTATCTGCTCGGATATTTATATTCTCAGAAGATATTATTTTAATACACAAGACTGACATACAGTTTTGAATATAACAAGAAAACATGTTTTTGGGAGGTGGCGACTCTTATTTATGGAAAATACTTGGTTTTAAAACACTGGGCTTTTCATTGGTAAGTATAATATCACAAGGGAAAAGGCAACAGCTTTTGCCATTTTGTGAAAAGGGGTAACTTGATGAGCATGTATGATGATCTACATTAAGCAAATGAGCAAATATTAATTTGAAAAGAGTTATATCAATACCACAATTATGCTCAACACAAAAATAAAGGTCGTATTTCTAAAACGGTCTTGGTATTTTGTATAATTAACCAACTTTGAGTAGAAATGGATTCGTAAGTATTTTTTAAAGTAGAATTTTCTTTGTAAAAACTGTTTAACAATTGAATAGAGCATATGCACTGGGAATAAGGGTGTGCAATTCATAGTGTCCAGCTGTGCCAGATCACTTGGACATGACATTTGTTTTTTTTTGTTTTGTTTTTTTTTCCTATTTGAGGACTATGGGGATTCAATTTCAGAGCTCTATTACAGTCCCAAAGTTATCAAATAGTACCGTTAATCAGAAAACAGATCATGATGTCAGTTCCACTTCTAGTACGAAGCATCAAGAATGAAGCATCCAGCATGCTGAGGTGAGGGAATCTTCACAAATGCAGACAGAGATCTCATCTTCAATGATTCACTAAAGCTATTATTGAGACATTGCTTGGGTTTTTCACTTGCAGTCGTGTAAGCTCTTGAACAAAAGCATATGATAAAGGGATTAAATTTTCGTACAATATTTTTGCAAATAAACTGAACTGAATTTATTTAAACAATATTTAAAACACACTTTAAAACCCTGGAATTAACATAGAGTGTACTTTATTTTTGCCATGACTGCATGTGATAACTGAGTCATAAAATCATAATTTATTAGCTGTAGCTATGTCTTTACAGGATAGTTCAAACAGAGATGACTTTTTCCACATTTTCAGGTAATAAGTAGTTAAATGTTGAAATGCACATCTTTGCACATATTTCACACTAAAAAGGTCTTAGAAACAGTGAGTAGCTATGTCACTCAACATATAATTCACACCTGTATTGCAGTTGTAACTGAACCCCTACCATTTATTTTTGTAGCTTTGTCACTCTATAACACTCCATGAAATAAAACATACAAGCTGCAGCAGATGCTAAAAATGCTCAAGGCATTTTTCTAAGAGTATATATGGTGGCTGGCAAAAACTAGGATAAAGACAAAACAATGTATAATTTCTAGAGCTATTCTTTCATCAGTCCTCTTTGATAATCCTATTACAATCCCCCCCTCCACCACCAAATTCCTGAGAAATAAATTCTGTTTTTAACAGAAAAAGAAATAGGGAAGCTGGATAGTTTACAGCGTGCTATCAGACCGAGACACACAGCTGCCGGCCGATGATGGTCCTTATGCTGCTATCTGCCGTCAGAGTGAATAATTTAATAACTTTACAGAGGACAGTTTTGGCAACTTAATGAGGAAGTCTGCAATTATTAAATTGACTTACATGGGAAGCTTGTTCAGATAGGGCCTAATGATTTAGTTAAGTATTGGAAACAGTTTTAGTTAGGGTTTAAATAGGCAAATTTATTATATTCTAACTCCTATCATTCATTTTAACTAGTCTGATTTAGCTTCAGGAAAACTTCACACACAAAAATGGTAAGAAAAATTGTGATTAGTTGCTTCCCTCTGGTGGTCAGTTGATGTCACTGCATCATCAAGTCTGAAAAGCACATTAATTAAACTGGCTCACAGCATAACTTCATAAATGTTAATGAAAGAACATTTAAAATTCACGTTTGTTCATATGTAAATTGATGTTGGAAGATATTACTATGAAAACCAAATGGCTGTTATTTTGATGTGTAAAAATACATAATAAATCGATAATAATAATAAAAAAATGCTGTTTAAAAATTAGTACAAGTCTAACAAGTTATTAACTGCTTTATTAGTCAGGTTATCTGCTCCGGAAGCCAGCTTGAAGTCAACTGATAAACAAGAAAGAAACTTTCCAACTTGTTATTTGTGAAAAAAAGTATTTTTTTTTTTTTTTTCACACATTCTATCTCAACATTACAACTGACCATCTTTAAAAACATTATGTTGTATTAGTTAAACATTGTTTTTGTGTGCCTTTTTCCTGTAAAGATTTCTAAAAATAACAATTCTTAAAAATGAGCAGTCAAATATATCAGACATTTACTACACAAACAAAGATAGTTGTGATTTTACAAATTTATTTCTTCCAGTTTGATCATCCTCACAATCAGTTCTGACAGTACAAATCTCCAGACCGACTCGCTAAAATAAATCTGCAGCGTCAAAATGTTTCGCAGATGCTTTTTTTTTTGTTGTTGTTTTTTTTACTAACGTGTCCCCTTTTGTGCTACTGGTTTGCAAAAACAGTAACTGTGATGACCTGCAAGTACAATCACCAGTGCAAGACCTGGAGCATCCTCTGTGTGAGAGAGAACATGTACCGTTTGTTCAGCTGAAGCCAACCTCAGTGTCACAAAGACAAATTAAACATGCTTGTTCATGTCATGCTGAGATGTTTCTGTTGTAAAGTAAACTGAACCGTGTTCAGGTTTGAATTTTGAGATGCAACACTACTGATAAACAAACATGACTGACACACACACACTAAAAAGGGGAAGCTACAAAGCTTCACAGCCGCAATCGTCTTATTTCATGTTTAAGCCCCCACGAACAGCTTCTGGTTTAGCAGCTGCAAGGCCTCTTTTCCCTCCACGTATCACTCGTCACCCCGTCTCACATCGACAAACATCCATTCTGTCCTTCTTCAAAGGCACCGAGCTCGTACGACGACTGCTGGAAACGAGCAGCCGCCTCACTGTATTGCATTGTCACACCGGCTTGCAGGATCGGGTGTCCTCTCCTTCGACGTCGCTGTTCAGATTTGTCGCTTGCATGTCTTTTGATGGCTGTATCATGGCAGTTCTTGCTTTTCACAGATTTAAGTAAAAAAAAAAAAAAAAAAAAAGTAGGTGTTGAGTTTTCAGTGGATTTCAATATGAACCTGTGAAGAGATAAAGTCTTTGTTTACATTTGATTTTGGAGGTTATTTGCAGGTGATTGGTCAAAAAGAGTATGACAAAATTTTGCAAGCCAACTTCAAGCAAATCCATAATGTTTAAGTGTTTCTAAGTTTAAGAATTTCAGTCATTATTAATTGTTTCTTTTTCAAAACAACAACACAAACAAATGTAATAGATTAAATGAATACCAGTAAGTTTTTGTTTAATTTTAATTAATTTTTTGGTGACCTTTTTTTTCAAAATGGAAGCATAATATCACAGCTAACTTCAATAATCTTTAAAACCAGGAAATGAATGGACATGTTTCCTCACCTCCAATCCAATTTAGTTAAAATTTTTTCCTTATTATTATTTGAAAAGTTAATTCAAAATGTTTTAAAACATAGTCCTTAAATTTTCCAGGAGGATAAGGTGGGGCTGTGGAGGCCCATTCCAGACGCATGATTAAGCCATTCCAAAAACCAGTTCTGATGTTTGGACACGCTGCCAAACTACAACTGAGTTTTAACTAGGTGGAAGTGGATTAAAACATTCAGGACTACACAAGTACCAGCCAGGCTAAAGAAGGGTATGAAATAAAAATAAAAAAACCCCGCTGAAACACCAGTGCTAAAATCCAATTAAAGTTTTAAATAGGACTAATATAGAGTCAAGGAAGAAAGAAACCCTTTCTCTAAAACTGGCACAAGAAATCTCTACTGTAGTTTGCAACTACACATGGACAAACCAAATGCCTTCTGAAGAAACGTTTTGGCCGCCACTTTTAGAGAAGCTAAGGAGAAGCTCTCAGTTCAGAATATTGTTTCAACTGTCAAGTGTGGTGTTGGCAGCATCATGCTGAGGGCCATGTCCTGATAACACATTTCAAGCATCGGATGAAATCCTGAAACTCATTAGCTTCCCCCTCAGGTCTACAATGATACCAAAACACAGAACAAAGCTGCTTTGGGAAAGGATGGAGCAGGTTAATAATTAGGCTTCTGAAATGGCCTTGACATCAGAACCAATGAAAACCACTTAAAAACCAGGATTACAGAAAATCTGCAGTAAATTGAAACTTGTGGATGTAATTCTTGTTCTTAAAATTAAATGATACGTTCTTTCATTGATGGACCCCGAAAACACTGTAAAAAAGCATTAAAATTAATGTATAACTTACATTTATAACTAATAATTTGGTTCAGTGTAAAAAGAGAAGTTAAATATATCTTAGAATCAAGCATACCACTAAACAGAACATGCCATATTGTAAAAATTTGGTGTTTCGCAATTACATTCAACATATGAGTTAGTTTTGCTACTTTAAATATTCTTACGTGTTTATAACAAGAAATTGAATTTAAAAAATGAGCTAATCTTCATTAAAATAAATTCAATCAAAGATTATAGATTAATTAAACTACAGCCAGAATTTAAAGTAAATCCAACTTTAACTTTCCTAATCTAAGATGAACTGAAAGTTTAACTTCACTATGCATAAAGGAGACACTTTTTTTAAAAGCTCAGCAGACATTAAGTCAGAAACCACAAAGACAACACAAATTCAGCTAACACCCAAGGCCTTTTAAACAGCTGTTGGCATGGTGACGAGCAAAACAGGGCTGCCAAACCAGAAGTTTTTATAAACAAGAAAGTAAGAGACTACTTACTTGGAGTCTTACATTAAACACCATAGAAGCGACGAGGTATATATAAGGAAATCTGATTCTCAGCCGCCATGCCAGATCGAAAAATATCAACAAAGTCCTCGTCAAGCCTTTGCAAAACACTCCGTACGTCCGACCAGCGGAGCCCGAGAACCGGAGCACTAGGTACGACAGACCCGCCATAAAGGATCAGTCTGCCCGGCGCTACGTTGGCTTATTAAGTCAGCTGACAAGGCGATGCGATATAAGCGGCAAATGGTGTGAAATAATTCATTATTTCTTATCGCTGACTGACACCGAGCTCCATTTTTAAACATTAGCTGCTGGCAGGGCTGCTCCACCCCGACAGCTTCTCAGAGGAGGAGAGAAGAGGGTGCGACACACGGAAGAGAACAGGGAATTGGGTTACTGCGCCCCGAGTTTAGACTCACAGGCACGTCCAAAAGCGCGTACACGAAATTGATTGACAATGCTAAGACCCGCCTCCTGGCCCTGATTGGTGTAATATCTGCAAACGACTGTCGGATCACAGGGAGGAGGAGGTGCTAGATTTTTTGATGATAACAATGCTGTTATTTTCCCAGTGTTACTGACAATCAATTTGCAATTCCTTTTCCTTGTTTTATCTGAACAGTAAGATGTATTCCTATTTTCCAATTTCAATTTCTTGACGCATCTGTGTAAATCTTCCTATTTTTAATAAAATTCTTGCCCAATTCTATATTGTAGATTTTGTCTTTGATAAAAAAAATTCTTTATCCAGTTAAATATTTCCCAGTAATACCCAATTTATACATTTAATTAACAATTAATCTCTGCACAACATATGACATGCTTTATCTGCATAATATTTGAATCTGTAACTTATATCTTTTTTTCCATTATTTTACAAATATCATAAGCTAACGCCATATTTTTTTGGTTTTGTTGTTTCACCCACATGTGTAGTTTTTTTATTGCTGTTTTAAGCAGCACCTTTAAGACAAAACTTAGGAAATACTCAACTGAACGAATTCCATTGTAATTGGTGAAAAACGTCACTTCTTCCCGCCGTGTTACACCCTAAGTCATCCGTATTTTTGTTTTTTAGATTTCATCACAAAATACAAGTTTATACGTTTTACTTTATTTTAATCAATAAAAAAACATTTTATTGAGACTACACGTTTTTGTAAAAAAAAAAAAAGTGTATGTCCGGTTGGTTGTTTCTTGTGAGCTTGCAGTGAGTTGGAGTGTCTGAGGGCGTATCAGGCCGGTGTACCGGATGCTCCATCTGCTGGTGGCTGACTTCATTTTTTTTTCTCAGGGGTGGTGGCCGCTGTTTTGCTCCATAGCTCCCACAGCCAACCCACGAAAGCATGGGAATGTTGCGAGGGGATTTCTGAGGAAACTTGAGATAAAGTGTGTAATAAGTTAGCGTAAGTTGCTCACACGGTGTTTTAACATCAGAGGAGCTCAGCAGTGAACACCGGAGGCCGTTAGCGGGAGCCTATTGGGACGTTTCTCCAGCGAGCAGTTCCGGACAAAGGAAAAGAAACCTGAGCTAAAGCTAGCTGGCTCTCTTAGGCAATGCAGGCCATTAAGTGTGTCGTTGTAGGAGACGGGTAAGTGAACATAACCGGGGTTTCTAAAAAGTTTGTTTCTACCATTTTCTATTGGAAAGGTAACGTGTAATATTAGCTTAAACGTTGTCACCAGACTGGCTAACGTTAAATCACTTTGCTTCCCAGTTTTTCATACGGGCAAAGTTAGCTTCCAAGCTGTAACTACCTGTTAATCTGTACCACTTGAATATAGCAGTTCACTGAAACTTTATTATTCCTTATTTTGACTTCCTTGACATTCGAGTTTATACATTCTGTGTTGGCATAGAAGAAGATTGCTCATTGTTTCCTTTGGGTTTCCACATACTTGGTGAATCAGTCAGACTTAATAGCGTAGTTTGTTTATTCAACCTAAAAGCGTTTTTGTTTCTTCTACTGTCTTGGTTAATAATAGACCCAAGAAGCTGGGATTCAGTTGTGTTGTCTTCTTCGCACTTAGGTTGACTTGGGGCGTGCTTTCATTTTCCTAATAATAAATGAGGCTTCGGCTGTGCTAGTTTAAAGTAGAGGATTGGCCAAGACTTCCAGTCAGAAGTGTAATAGTATGTGAGGTAAACATGCGCATATAACCTCTTGATCAGGGCGTGGTGGAAACCACACAGCAGTCATTCAGTGGACCTTTGATTGAGGCGCTTTTTTTCGATTCAGATTAATAGGGAAGCTCAAGTTTCGTAATTGGGAAATATCTGTTCCCCTGGGAGCTGTGAATGTCTCACAGGAACTGACCCCTGTCTGGTTTGCAGTTTTCTTGAGATCAGGGCTCATTTCTGCTTTGAATCTTTTTGGTCGGAATGATTTGAATTTAAATTGCGTTTTCGTTATTTCGGTCACAATAGTCATAAAAATCAAATTTGATCATGTGAACAATTTTACTATTTCCATGACTCAGGTGTCCATAATATAATAATCTACATTGATTTAGTGCCAGGTCTTCTCCTGTTTATTTTCCTTTACTGTGCTATTCATTTTGCTGAACTAAGTTTAAAAAAATCAGTGATGATTTTCTTTGTAAATTCAAGGTTTCTGCACAAACTGAAACTACAGCATCTTCTTTTAGCTATTTTCAGGTTTGGACAAATAGTGGAAACTGAAACTTGATTATGTAAACATTTAGAAGTTTCCAGATTTTTTTTAATTTTATTTTATTTTTTTTTTACATTTCTAAATTTGTTTCTGATTTGCCAAGAAAGGTAAATCTGGTCTGATCTATGATCAGTAAGCCAGGTTTTAAAAAAACCGTATTCAACAAACCTCAACTATTTTATATAAACGTATATTTTGACGCATCTTTTTGAGTTTAATACAAATATTACAGGCTTGGGACATGTGTTCAATTCCAATCCAATTAAAAAAGGATTATATAATTTAAATCAAAACATTTTCCCCCTTTAAAGTTAATGAGACATGGGTTCTTTTCTGTGTGCTGACTTTAAAGAAAATAAGGCATCTATCAGTTAGGAATTGCATGTTGGATCAATACATCAATATCTGAGTTAAACCCATTGACTTTTTTGGCTTTTTTTTTGTTACTGACTCAGTGCTAAATGATAAATGCTTGCTCTTTGTGGAATGTGAAAGTCTCTTAAGTTACTGAGTTTAAAAGTTGACTCTGGTGTAGATCCCAAGGAAGGCACTGAAGCTACTACTACTACGGTATTTATTAAATATTCTTAATGAAAAAAAAAAGTCAAAAGTAAATGAATAAATAAAAGCTTATAGATCAAGTAACTTAGGAAAGGTTCATAATTTTAAAATTTTGAAGTTACAGAAACTTGTGGACTTTATGTTAAATAATTTTAGATGTCTGGGTTTAAAAAATAGCAACTTTTTTACATTTTTCTTTTTAAAAAGAAATTATAGAAATAAACAATGGGCGGAAAGAGCCAGTTGGTTTAAGATTTAAGGACCAGTCACTTTACAACAGGATTTTCTTTCTGTTTTTCTTGTTTTCCTTAGTCATTGATCAAGCCTCTTCTCATTTCCAGGGCTGTGGGTAAGACATGTCTGCTCATCAGCTACACCACCAATGCCTTTCCTGGAGAATACATCCCCACAGTGTGAGTGTCAGAGACTGCAGTGCAGTTTCTGTTTATTTATTTATTACAAACCTTGCTGTCCATCATGTTTCTCTGCCCTTTGTGTCTAATGTAGCCCTTGAATCAATGAGGCAACTTCTTTATTCCGCTGTTGTTTTTCTAACTAAAATTGTCTTGGTTCTATGCTTGAGGTAATGATCAAAGTAGCAGACTAATGCAGATTGAAGAGAGTAGATATTACTGGAAGTAATGATGAAATTCTGCTCCTTATCTGATCAAATCTACTTTTTTTTCTGTTGTTGTTTTACCATTGGTTTCTAGAAAAATCAATAAGGTACTTTATATTCAGGCTGTTTTTCCATCAGAAAAAAAATCTAAAATGCAGTGTATGATTTTCGCTGGAAAAGAATTTACGTTGATCTGTTCATATTTCAGTGTATGGTTTTAGTATATTTGCTCATCGTCGTTTTCCCCAGGTTTGACAACTACTCCGCCAATGTTATGGTGGATGGGAAACCAGTGAACCTGGGCCTTTGGGATACAGCTGGACAAGAAGACTACGACAGACTCCGCCCACTCTCCTACCCCCAGACGGTACGAAAAGGACATAATACAATGTTATAAATCACTTATTGACCTTTGTGAATAATCCACTTGGAACGTTTGGGTGAAGACAGCGAACAAGGAAGTTTAAAAGAATAAAGGACACACATTGATAAGAATAAGACTTTACAGTAAATGAAAATCTCAGGCCTTGATTCCTTTGCTTCCTTTGTCTTATCAGGATGTGTTCCTTATCTGCTTTTCACTTGTGAGTCCTGCCTCGTTTGAAAACGTCCGTGCCAAGGTGAGAAGTGCCCGTTTGAACAACATGGAAGGTTTTTACTGTGTCTTACTACAGTATTCTCTTTATCAGCTTTTTAAAAATCTTTCTCAGAACTGCATTTTACATTTTTTTTTATTGGGATTTAATATACATAACAATACACAATAATGGGAGGAGATTGAAAGTGGTTTTTAAAATTGTGAAAAGAGTGGTATCGATTTTGTATTAGCCTCCTCCATTTAGCATGTACATCATTAAAGAGTTTGTTTCCATTTTGCAAGGCACCATAGCACATCTGCATGTAGCACGTTTCAGGAGAAGAGAGCATTAGGACAGGTTGCATCATAACATAACTGTAGGATCAGTTAGTTGGCCTGATCCTGCAGAGAATGACTTGCCATGCATCTTTGCTGCCTAACTAATCATTTTCAAGTAATTTTAAACAGAATCAGAATCTTACACTCACCGAACCTTAAAAACTGGTGCTTTTTATTGTTCTATACCTTGAATTATCAAGCAATTAAAGCAACAAAATACAACAAAATTGATTTTTTTAAATTTTTGTGGTTTGACTCTGCTCCCTAATGCTCCAATGTAGTAATTACAGAAAGCACTTGTATATGTTTGCTTCAAGTTCATAAAGTATCGGATAGTTGTTATCCGATACTTATGCTTTACTTATGTAAGGCAAAATAACAAAAATTTATTTGAAAGTCAAAAGTTGCAGTTCATTCAATCTAGGTCATTTCTATATAGTCGTGTCTAAAGTAGCTATAAGCTCTGATGTTTATCAGTGTTTCTTTCCTGCCCTTGAGTCAAGACGGTGTACAAACACTCACCGACGCTTAACAAAATGAAATGTTTGTTGTTTGTACATAATATACAAATGTTATTTATAACAACTAAAAGTTACCTAGTGCCATACTAATTTTCAGCTACCATTATAAGTTTTGAGTAGGTATTTTTTTGTTTTTTATACTTTGAATTTTTGCTTCACTAGACCTTTGTGTTAACCGTCAAACTTTTAACGTTTTAAAAATCTTATTCACTCACAAAGTAATAATCTTTTTACTGGATAACAGTCAGCAGGGGCCTTATATTGTTGTAAGAAAAGCAAATATATCATCACCTGTTAATTCAGGACACTTGAATTGAGCCAAATAATTGAATTGTCAAAAATATCTATACCATCTTGATTACATTTTCAAAACCAAGTCCTTAAACAGATCAGGTTTGTGTTCTTACAGTTAATGCATTTACAGTCCCAAATAGAATGTCAGTTTCAGATATTGACATTGTGTCTCATAGATATTTATTGTACTTCGTCACAGTACTTTGGACAGACGCATGCTTGCAGACGTGAATCACATGATGGCTTGTAAGAAAAGGGAGTTTCTCTTGGTGATAAACACTCAGGAAATTATTATCTGGCCCCTGCAGTTCCTCCTCAGCTGGACAAGAAGGGAACCAACATTTTTCTTTTTCCATCTCACCAGTATACTACTGCTGTCCTGTTACTGGTTTAATTCTAATGATTGGAATTGTATTTATTTACTTGCTTAATTCACTGTCTTTGCACTTAGACGAACAGTTTAAATGTTATGTTTGCCCATAATTTACAGCTACAACAGCCTAATTCAGGCATGTCTATGGACATTTATGACCATCCTTACAGTTGCACATTTGTGGGGTCTGATGTTGATTGAGAAGGTCTGACTCATAATCTTAGTTGTAATTCATCCCAAACCTGCACTGTATTTTTGAGGTCAGGACTCTGTGAGGTCAGTCAAGTTCTTCCACAACAAGCAGACTCATCTGTCTCTTTATGAATCTTGCTTTGTGCACTCATGCTTAGTCATGTTGGAACAGGAAGGGTCCATCCCCAAACTGTTCATACAAGGTTGAGTGAAGGAAATGGTCTGAAATGTATGGGCATGCTGAACCATTAATGGTTCTTTTAAGTTAAACATTATAACCACCTCACCATAATCCTCCCTTTCCCAAACTTTACACTTGACACATTGCAGCTAGGCCAATGTGATTCTCCTAGCAGCTGCCAACTCTAGAAGAGTTCATTGGATCTGCAGACAGAGAGGCAGAATTCAACTCTCCAGAGAAAATGTTTCCACTGCTCTAGAGTATGGTGGCAGCTAGAAATTTTGTGGTTTGACTCTGCAGAAATTGATGGTCTCTGTGTATTATATCACAGCACAGTACTTTCTGTCTGTGTAGCTTTATTATAATGCTATCACTATCTGTGGAATTCAATAATTTGTTGGTTGAAGAAAGACTTTTGGCAATGTGAAAAGTGACATACACAAAATTAGACGTAAATCTGAATGAGACTGAAAGGTGATTGATTTTTGTCAAACAAGACAACCAGGTCCGCTTTAATTAAACTTCAGTTGGTTGACCTAGAAAGTCTGGTTCATTTGGGGAGGTGTGAATGCGCAATAGAACTCTAATGCAGACCTAAAAAGCGAACTCCCAGCTCGGTTGAATTGAACTCTGGCGCAGCTCAAATGAATATGAGAATGGCAAGCGGACTGGAGACCACTTCAAAAGCAAGAAGCGAATTATAGCGCAGTGCAGCACTAGAGAAATGACTCATGATCTTTTGTCAAAGACTGAGAAATCCTACAACTACTAAAATCTGATGCCACCCTACTTTTGTTTATATTTGGAAAGAAGGAAGTTGCACTCAGTTTCTACTGCAGGGGTTTTTGTTGCGGTGCCACCACAGGCGAGGGGGTGAACGGGTTTTGGTTTGTTTAACAGTGCAGTGTGAAAAAGTAACAAGTGTTGCACCTCTGGTCTCGAGTTGAAAAGTGAAGTTTTCAATACTTTTTTCAGTGGGCTGAATGAAGACAAAGAAGCTTAAATATGTATAGAAAAGGCACCGTTATTTGTATTGTAGTCACAGCCATGAAGTTGGATACAAAAGCAATAAGAAACCCTGTCTATAATTAAATGAATGACCTAAAGAAGTTAAAGTTGTAACTTTGTGTTCTGTAGTGGTACCCTGAGGTCAGACACCACTGTCCCAACACTCCCATCATCCTGGTGGGCACCAAGCTGGATCTGAGAGATGACAAGGACACCATGGAGAAGCTGAAGGAGAAGAAACTCTCTCCCATCACTTATCCTCAAGGCTTGGCCATGGCCAAAGAGATTGGTAAAAACTTAATTGAGCTCTTTCTGACCAACTTGGATCTCTTGTATTTTTATTTTTTTTATATAATTCACAACAAACAGAAGTAAATAAACTGCTGCTCTCTGTTTGCGTTCATTAGGCTCCGTCAAGTACCTGGAGTGCTCAGCCCTGACTCAGCGTGGCCTTAAAACTGTGTTCGACGAGGCCATCCGGGCCGTTCTGTGCCCCCCGCCCGTCAAGAAGAAGGGCAAGAAATGCGCTCTCCTTTAAGGCCGCCTGCAGTTTGAACGGTTTCAGGGGAACATGAACGCTAGCGGTGAGAGGGTGGCTAAAGACACAGGAGAAACACACCAGTATACACTCACAATCCATGTACTTCAGATTCTGTCCTTAAGTGTAGCTCAAGCAGTTTTCATGGAAATAAATCAGATTCAGATTTAGGCGAAGGGTTTGGGCGATTAACAGTCCTAATAACTCTTTACTGTATAGACAAGACTATGAACTTTTTGATGCCTTCTAAAATCAATTGGATGTTTTCTAAAAATGGACTGCAGGTTGTCTTTAATTTCTTCTTCCACCTGTTGTCCTCTTTTTTTTTGTTGTTGTTGTTTACAGTCGGGTTGATTGTTGTAAGTTGAAATAATATTGCCAAATACATTCTGCACACATGCTGGTTTTTAGCCGAAAATGAGAGTCTAGATCTGTCGATTCAGATCTGTAACGTTTGCGGTTTGTTCAGCTCCTCCATCGATGGAATTTTTAACTCACAAGTTCACTTCCTCCTCAACAACAAGGAGTATGAAGTAACCTGGAGGATCTGTACAGCTTCAAATGAGTCCTTGAGTAACATAACCTCCTTACTTACCATCAGTCTATCAACCCTAGAATGATTAATGACGCCTAAAACAAAACGGGGAGAAGATCAGATACCAACAGTGCTGTAACTCCCCGAAAAATGTAATAAATCCAGTATTTTCTACATTTCATTGAATTAAATTTGTCATTTTCTGTAGCTTTCCCTATATGTGTCTGAACCGAACGGCTGCCTGTGAGTGCAAAAGCTGAAAACATGATTACACATTGGAACAGAGATGTCCGGATGTCTCGGTGATGGGGGAACAAGAGCACATCTTTTAATGCTCTGTGGGCATTTACCGAATACCTTTTGTGCAACACTTTTGATTTATTTTCTTTACGCATCACTACTGGCTAAGCAATGTCACAATGAAGAGCATCTATGCCTGCTAATAACAGTAACAAAGCTACTGTCGGTTATGGTGTAGTAGACAGTGTAATCATCTTTTTGTTATAATCGTGATTTGACTATTTTGTATCTTTCTTCAGACGTTACACACTCACTGTATTGTTTAACTAACACTATGAATATCTTTTTTACTCTCCCTTCAAGCCTAGCTTTTTGTAATTAATGCTGATAGCATGTCTGTGCATCATATACTGAAAACTAAGATTAGAATTGCTACAGTTATATATATTTTTTGCCTATTTACAAAATGTATTTGAACTACTAGATCAGGGGTTAAGTACACGTTGCTCATCGGTATTCAGAAATCAAGCTGTGCTTTTATCCAAGCCAATGTTGTGACTCTCTTAGTTTTGAGGATTAAAAACTATTGTCACTTTTTGAAAAAGCCAATAAATTCCTGTAAAAACATCCATTGTTTACCACTGTTGTGCTTTAAATTAGTGTTGAGTGATTATTTGACAATATTAAGTTAGAGTATCTGTCTGAATTTCTAACTTGTTTTATTTATATACCTTAAACAATTATAACTATTAACCAACATAATCCATATTTTCTTTCTAAAAATAAACTCTTCTAGAGCAAAAAAATTACAAATAAAATAAAATGCCTTTCAACTGGTTTTCTTTTACAAGGCAAATATGTGAGATGCTATTTATGTTTTGACTTTACAGATTTACAGATTTTCTACAACATTCTGATTTGCTTTTCTTGTTAAAATACAGCCAGTTTAGGGTTTTGATATTTCCAAAATGTAACTAAAAGTATTTTACATTTTCATGGGTGAGTACTTTCAGTTGTATAACTTTGGCCCAGCAGATTAGAGATTTGGACACCAAGATTAACTTTTTTCTTTGTTTTGGAATGGGATGATTATTTAGCATTTTTAATTTTTAAAACATTGTTGTGCAAATTTTACTTTATTTTTTGACTCCTTGGCACATATTTACATTTTAGACGCGTATAAATCCTCATATGAGGTTGACCATGTCCATTAGGAACACTTGATCGGTTTACCCATCAGGCCCAAACTGCCACCTTCATACAGAAGAAAATCAGATGTTCAGGAATCAGTCTGACCACAATAAAGCCAATTTAATATAATCAAGGATGCAAATGATGCAGATTTTAAAGGTTATCAGCAGTAGGAATCATAAAATGTTGTAAAATATTTTTAAATATGTGGGCTGGACTTGAGAAACGGACACAAAGGGAAAGGATTTTACAGCACCAACCCTTGAGACATTGGAGTTGAACTAATCTGGAGTCTATGCCTTTCCACTCGTCCTCCAGACTCTTGGACCTCGATTGAGGTAAGTTTTCTGTGGAGGTTCATAAAGCTTAGACTCTTTAAAAATCTCCCCTAAACTCATAAACTCTTTTGCTGATTTTGATGAACTTTTTTTTTTTGTAACTATGACCTTATGTGGCTTACAATGTGGAGGACGTCAGTAACTGTCAAGTCAGCCGTTTATTCACCCACATTTCTCATACTGACTGATTCTAAATGGAAGTCATTTAACTCATAAGACTTTTTAAACTGAAGGCAGTTAAAATGTCTTGATAAATACATATGCAATTGGCACCACATACCAGTTATTCCAACTCTTTCAATTTCGAATTAAACTTGCATCTCAGGGAAATGTCTGCAGGAATTATTTATTACAAGATAACCCAACATTTAACAATCTCATGTCAATAAAATGTACAATTCATTAACCCACACAGGGTTGATAATACATGTGGCACAAACTTTACATCTTAAAGTGAAAAGATTATTTACTTAATGGCATCCCAGATGTTTCAGCCTTTGGATGTTTTTTTATATTTCGTTTTCAGAAACTCTCCAGCTGCTCAGTAGCAGCTCAGGAATCTGCAAATCGTAACAAAGTCCCCGAAGTTGTAGGTATGCTGACGAGATGAAAGACAAACTGTTAGACAATCTGAATATACCATCTCCGGAAATAATCTCAATAACTCATAAAAGTTCAGCAGAAAAGAATAGACTGAATTTTGTATATTTACAGTTAAACAGAACCCACACCATTATCATTTGATTGGAAAGGGAACTGACAAAATCATACCTTTCTACCAATTCTGCCCCAACAATGTCATGGACGTGATATTTCATAGGAAATTTCACATGTGAGGTTGTTCGTCGCTCCTCTAGTTCGACTCGTAACACTTCGTTATATTTGGACTTCTTCACCATGCCAAGCACTGCTTTACGTCCTGAAAACAAATGTGTTAGATGGTACCAAACAAACCCCTAAAGATAGAAAATGCCAAAATCTTCCAGAAACTAGATATATTTATGGCGAAGGTGCAATAATTATTCTAAAATACCAACCTTGAATAAAATACTTTGTGAATTTGCCAGAATTGGGAATGGAAAGCCACCAGCTGCCAGCATCCCTCACAGTCAAGACCCCTGACTTCACCAGCTGCCTTGGTGATGAGAAAATAAACAATGTGCTCATGTCTGACAGAATCATATGCAGATGAAAAACAAAAATGAATTTTTCTCCAGTGTTGAGAATCTTAGACGACATTCAGAGTCCCTCATACGTTATCTCAGAGTCTGTGAAGAGAAACTCTCTCAGCATCTTGTCTTTGCTGAAGCTCAGATCTGTGCAGGAGGACACCACTTTCTCCAGGAACCTTTCAACAGTCGCTTGTGTCGCTTTCCCCTCTTCGCCAGCCAGTACTTTGGTCTTGTAGTCTGACGCAAACACCAGCCCGAATGCTTCAGAGTCAAACCCGAGCTGGAACATCAGCAGCTCCCCACTCTCCTGGAGTTTATTCTGCTCCGACAAAAGCACGGCAGTCAGAACTTCAAAACTAGTTCAAATCCTTTTTTTACATTCGGTCCCCTTTTAATACACCAAAACAAAGTCTTCTATGCTTCAGATGTGGAAGGTTTTGGCTTTTTTATTAACTGTTAAATGTTATCATGTGTTGTCTACTCAACATAAAATCCCAAATAAAATGAGTTGAAATTTGTGGCTGTGGTATGACAAAATATAAAACTACAAACAATCACAGATCTGGCTCACCACTTCCTTATCCACCAGGGTCTTGTCACTGTGCACACTGTACAGCTGGTGCTTCAGTACAATAGGAGGCAATGTGTCGTTAAAGAGCTTTCTGGGAAATAGAGCCATGAGGTTCTCCAAGGTGGACTTCATGTCAGCTGGTTCTTCAAGAGGAAACATGGAGAGACGTTTGTACGCGTGGCATAAGTTTTGTCTCAATAACAGTACAAACCACTCACCACCACCTTCGTCACCAGCCCCGAACTTTTCTGTGTCATTTCTCCTTTTCTTCACTTTGAAAGCGTCGGAAACCAGAGCCCGTTTTCTATTCATACCTGTAACAAAAAAAAAATTATATAGAAATGGTCCATTCATCAGGATGACTGGATAGCATTTTCATTTAAAGTCTAGGTATCTTCTTACCCGAGGTACGACCTAGTAGATGTTCTTGTAAGAACCAACGTGTCTCATAGATAAATCCTTTTTCGTTGTCTTGGTCTTTTCAAAGTTTAGAGTTAGCCAAGCTAACAGCCTTTGCAGCGCTAATTTAAGTCTAACGTTTTGCGTAGACACCTAAAACAGTTACCCTTCAATTACTGTGTAGATTGAACGTCGTTTCCTGCAATTTGTTACATTAAACAACCTGTTAGTTCGTCATAAATGTTCTCATTTAACAACAAAATGTAAAGCTTCCTCTTTTCACTGTTATGTTGGTTCTATTGCCATAAAATGTCGGTGCTGCCACCTGGTGGATGAGTTTGGAATAGTAACACCGGAAGTTGCTTAAAGTTTGTTTGTAGCATGTCAGGCTAGTTAGCAGCCCCGCAAATTTAAAAACACGTTAACTTTCTGTAATGGTTCGATTCTGAACAAATATTATATAGTTAAATACACCCATTTTTTATTTTATAGGTGACAGATGAGCAATTTGTGTTCTGTTCTTTGATCAAAAGGTAGGTTTTCATTTACTCGTCAGGTATTTTAGTTGCTCAGATGAGCTATAATGAAATTAAATGAAAATATTAAAACAATAAAATTGTTAATAGAAAAAAATATATGCATATCTGTCTCGCCAAATGCAAGTCAAAACCAAACCTGTCTTGAAATAAAGGGGCAGACTGGGACATGTAGCCGATTCATTTTTGTTTATTTAATTTTACGATGATGGATCTGCAAATTTTATCTCATGCTTTCTGAGTTACTCTCTTGTAAAAGACTTTTGTGTGTACTTTCGTTTTAATTGTGTATTTTCCACTCTGCATCGTTGTGTATGTATTTGGTGTTGGATCTTACTTTGTTGTTTGCATTTCTTGCATGTATTTTGTTTTTAGTTGTGTCTTAGATCAATCTTTCAGTCCCTGGTCAGTGTGTCTCATAGGTCAAGGTCTTTTCTGCATTAGGAATGGACAGGCACAGATCCCGCAGCCCCACTACCAGCTCCCACCACCACTATTCTCCAAACAGACGGGGAGGAGATCACAGAAGACAAAACCACTGTGACGGTGCACAATTCAGACCCTCAAATCACCACCTGCATCAGTCCAGTGCCACTCCAAGGCAAACCCCACCAAGGTCCCAGACCTTAAGCACAAGAAGGGAAGTGTATGAGAGAGACTTTCCATTGTACAAGCAGCCTGTGGAAGTGGGCTGTTTCTCCCTGGACTCTCAGCGTAGGTTTTTTAATGACAGCAGGCAGATGAGATACTACGTGGAACCTGAGCGAAGTCCCAATTTTGATCTGAGGGAAGGGTACAGAGAACGATATGTGAAGAGGGATGAAAATGTCAAGGAGAAGCTGGATCACATTCTGCGATGGATTGTAGCCAACAAGTCAAAGCTGAAATCTAATGCCTCATGGTGAGTTTATGCATAGAATATAGAATAAACACTTAATTTGAGAGGAAAATTGCTTAAATATTGGTGTTTCTCAGATGACAGCGGAATAATATAAGAAACATTAATAAACTGTGACTTACTTGACCCACCTCTGCTCCTCGCAGCCCTTTAGACTTTGACTTTGTGACCTGGCGGGGCCACCTGACCAAGCTGCTCACTACACCGTACGAGACCAGAGAGGGCTGGTTGCTGGCGGTGACCAGGTTTAACGGCACACTCTACATCAGTGAGGTGGAGACCGAAGCTGCTCGCAGGGAACGAGAAAATCGCCCAGAGAGGAACAAGGAGATGATGTACTGGGGATACAAGTTTGAACAATACATGTGTGCAGGTGAGGCCTGCTTACTTTACTTTTATGTAAGTCGATTAGCGTTACCAGCCTCCTTACTACATAGATTCAGCTGTTTTGTTGTTTGCAAAAAGTTCTGGTTTTAGATTCCATCTGTTATTTTCAGGAAAAGAAAATAATTGGAATCAGGTGACACTTTAGATGTCAATTAAATATTTAAAAATAAACAAGAAAGGAGCCCAAAGGAATCAGATGTGGAGTAAATAAAGATGGTCCAAAGATGGATCCTTGAGGAACACCAAAATGTAAATCATCTTAGTGAGAGAGAATTTTCCCAATTTAACACATAAAGAGCTCTTTAAAAAAAAAAGACACAAATCATTGAAAGAACTTCATAATTTCACTTTAGAAGCAATTGTAAAATAATGTTTCACCAAATCAAAGGTATGTTCTTAAAACGACTAAAATCAGAGTTTTGGTTTTTATTGTGAGATTGTTTGTCTTAGTTAAAAATAACAACAGTTCCAGTATATTAGAATCAAAATTAGAAGGACGAGCTAATGCTTCAGATCAATTTATTTTTGGATAGATAAATTATAAAATAAACACATTGGAATTCTTGTGCTGGACCATAAATTCATGATACACATTTGTGTTTTTGTTTTTGTTTTAAAAGGAGTCTGAACATTTACAAGAAAAATGTGTAGCACTGTCTGACTGAACTCTGAAGTGACCGTTCTTCTGCTTTGTCCTCTCCTGCAGACGATACAAACAGTGAGCCTGACCCCAGCGGAGTGGTCAACACCAACGAGGCCTTCTGCACCGTGGTCCAGACCCGGCTCACAGATCACAAGCTTCTGTTCTCTGGCGAGGTGGATTGTCGGGACAGAGATCCAGGTGCTCCACCTCCTCCTGCCTGCTATGTGGAGCTGAAGACCTCTGCAGAGATCTGCACTCCCAAGCAGCGCAGCAACTTCCACAGGTCAGAGAGATGATTTGAATGACCTGATCAATGGTCTTAATCTGCTTACAAAGATGCTTATGATGCCTTTTATTATTTTGGTGTCTATGTCAGGTTTAAACTGTTGAAATGGTGGGCCCAGTCTTTTCTCCCTGGAGTCCCTCGAGTGGTTGCAGGTTTCAGGGATCATGACGGGACCGTCGTTTCTGTAGAGACTTTTCAGATCTCCAAGATTTCACAAGTCATCAAGGTACGAAAAGCTTTGAAACTTTTTTCTTTTCTTCTGAGACACCAATGACATTAGTCAACTCCAGCAGCAGATCTGAGCACTTGAACAGTCTTGTCTTTTTCCAGAACGAATATAACTGCTGGAAACCAACAGTGTGCATGAACTTCTGTTGTGACTTCCTGTCTTTTGTGAAGCGTGAAGCTACTGAGGACAATCCTAGGTGAGTTTAAATGAAAAAGTATGTTTGTTCAGGGTTGTGGCAGAATAACAGAAATTGAAGCTGATATCCCGTCTGAATAGGTTTTAGTTTGGGTGAGGATTATTTGTTCAATGTCCATTTGAAACATGCCTGAGGGGGCTGTTTTGGTCCAGTCTGGCAAAAAACTGCCTGGATTTTTCCATTGCAACATTTTATCATCTACATGAATGGGTGTGAACTACCAACATGGCTAACATTACTACTCCTGGATGGTTAGGTCTGATGTTTGTAAAATATTTCTGTTTCAGTGTGGTGTACTTATTTTCCTGGGAGCCGCACAACGATGTGACCTACTCAGTCCACCGGGACTCCCGATATTCCTTCCTGCCTGACTGGTATATTAATGAAATGACCAGGTCTCCAGAATAGGAACAGCCATCCTCTTTCAGGATTCCTACAATGTCAATTTTAAATGCAGTATTTTCCAGATCGGGAAGTTTTTGAACTTGCAGATTGTTCACTCTGTCCCAAAGTTCCATCCCCTTAATTATCGTTAGTAATTGCTTGCGGGTTTTAGAACTAAAACCTGAGTGCCGAAAACGAAAATTTTGTATTTGTATTTCTGAAAATATCTAAAAAAAATTTTAATTCTGGAAAACTGAATTTTGAAGTTTTCCTCGACACGAGAAGTCCATCAAATGTAAGCATCTGTCGCTTCATCATCTTCTTGGAAGATTTTTTTAAAATAATAAACATTGATCTTTGTTTTGTGCATGGTAATTTAAAATGAAACAATCTGTAATATTTTTATGATTATTTTATTGTTTCCTTGTTTTAACAGTCATTTTGATCCAGAAACCATCAAGTTAAGTAAAACAAAAAAATAAATCTTTAACAATTGAAATGAAAAACAGTCGATATCAAATTTTATTTTTTTAACAGTATCTCATGTCAATCTACTTTATTTTATTTTTAATAAAATAAGACAGTAACTGACACATATGCTTTAATGTAGTAATTATCAAAATGTGTTCTTTTGTCTTGTTTGGATTTATGTATTTCTATTAGACTTCAGCTCTGTACAAAGAAACATCATGAAACAAGTATTACAGTCAGAGCAAGAGCACATTGTGATACACACGGCTGCAGCACCAGGAAACCTTAAATAAGGAAGACAAAATGCTTAGAGGATAGAAAACCATTTCCATGGTAACCCCACATACTTCCAAAGCTCTGAGGCACTTGAGTACAATTAGCTCTGACCTCCACATCTGTTAATATTCGCTTTAAGTACTTGCACTGTTAAAGAAAAAATGAAGTGATTTCTGTCATAACTGCTGATCTGGAAACGTGCATTCAAGCATTAATTTAGTTAAAAACCGTTACAAATATCAAAGCTAATTCATGACATTGACATCCTCACTTCATCTACCATTTTTATCGGTATTTTTCTAAGCAGAAAATGTAAACTGGATAGTTTCACATCTTAAATCACAAGTTAAGAAAAGATCCAGTGCCTTAAAATAAGACCACAAATAATTATTACTCCCTTAAATTACAGCTTATCTCTTATAATACAGACATCAATTATAGGTCTTTAAATATATCAAAAAAAGCAAGCCTGGCCCTTTTCAGATTAAACAGAATTGGTCCTGGTCTACAACTAACTAGTAATAGTTAGAGTTTTTTTTTCTTGAGGAAGGCTTGTAAACACCATTTGATTTTCTTTTTTTAAGTACATATCTAATAGTTGCTTTTATTTAGTTAATACTCACTTTTATTAAGTTTTATAAAACAATAATATAGCAGATGTTTTGGAAGGCTCTACTGTGGAAGCAGAATAAAAAAATAATCTGCATAGACGGTAGTTGTCATAAAGTTAAAGCAGAGATTGTGCGTTAGAAAGCCACCAGTGGTTTGGATAAATATGTTATGAATGCCCAGAAGTCAGTGGAGTCCAACTCCACTTAGGTAAGACAATAACACACATCCAAGCATTAATATAAATCAGTATCAGGCACTGATTCAATCTGTGCATTCAAGCAGAACCTCTCAGTGCTTCAGCTTTTTACTCATGCCCATAAGTCTGAAGGTAGCGGCTGTGATCTTCTCATAAACCACAAACATCAGGGCAGCCGTCAGCACCGTCTGCAGCAGCTTGGCCTCCAAGCCTTTGTATAACCCAAGAAAGCCGTGCTTCCTGCAATAACACAGAACTATCAGCGACCGAAAGCCCGTCTGTCCATTTTCTGAGCCCATTTGTAGCTGAACTCACTTGATCCGGTCCACGAACAGGAAGAAAATGTTGGAGACGCTCCCCATCAGGCCTCCTTTGCCGTCGCCTCTATACTGACCGAACTGATGAAGAGAAAAGCTGAGATTATTTTTCTGAAGCTAATGAATTACTGTTTCCAGTTAGCATCTGTGACTTTTGCAAAATCAGGATCCTGAGCTAATGTGTCAGAGAAGAAGAAGTTTTTACCCTCAGAATGGCCTGGATGGTTTGGAGTGGGTACGTTGCTGTGGTAGCGATTGCCTTGGCGATTGCTCCAATGAGAAAGATCTTTGCTGAGGATATCTGTGCCAGGAAATAAAGATTTAATAGAGTTCTCAGTGACTGCTAAGACTACAACAAAACTGAAATCACACAAATGATCCTGAGGTTTATATTATATATCAAAAATATATTCAGCATCCTCTCACATTTTGGCCACCCTTGCCTGCCTTCCTCTTCATGGCTTCATAAATCATGAACTGCACAGCCGGATTGAGGACGAGAATCAGAGAGGGCAGGGTGCCGTTCCACAGCGTTCCCACTCCCTCGTTGGCAATGATCTGCGAGAAAGCATCTACGAGAAGGAAAGCCAAAATGTTGGGCAGCTCTGTGTCACATTAAAAGCACATCTGACGGGTTTTAATTAAAATACAGAGATTGACACACACCGAATATGCCTCTGTAATGGGTTTGGTGGAGGTCTTCGTTTCTGAACCTCACTCCCTGCAGCTTCAGCCGGGTGTTGACGACCCACATGGGAGTAGTCAGGATCACATTCACCACACCTGCATGAACACATGACAGTCAGATGGCATGCATCCCAAAATCATAGCAAGGTGGTGGCAGCATCATGCTTTTCTCCACACAGCAGAAATGTAGCAGGAGGTGTTCAGGTTCAAAAGTTAACACTTTGATCTGCATGCTATAAGTGGAAGCAAATTAACACTTAACAATCACCTAAACACACAATCTCCAAATGAAAACTTGGTAGTAGCACATCATGCTATGGTGATTCCTTTTTCTTCAAACTTTATACTGGAAATGAAGAGCTTAACCAACCCACATCGTGAGTTAAAATGGTTCAAATTCATTTTGTGGAAAAACCTAATTAACAACCCTGAATATTTGGATTAGAAAAAAAAAGAATCTAGGCATGGATTAATTAGACAATGAATACTTTTTCAAGGCAATGTAAACCAACAATAAGATGAGAGCAAAAAAGGCAAAAAGTTCATATATTACCTTTTAAAAGTACAGCATGCTTGATTGACTAAAGTGAAAAAGTGCATCACTTCATCATATTTACCTGCTACCATCCCCATCAGCAGGTCTTTACCAGGTCTGGGCTTGCCTGGTCCAGATGTAGCCACCTTTTTCAGTGCATTGAAAGTGTAGAAGTAGACAAAGTTGGAGCAGCAAAGGCTGGAGATAACTGGAAACCAGCCTCTGTACAGAGCCAAACTGAGAGAAGTGGCGGAGAACTTAAGACATAATATACCTCTACGCATGTTTACAGGAATCACAGAAAGTTAAGTGATATAAGATCCTACAAAGTTTAACTCACAAGCCCTCTTCTTTTGCAATTTCAGCCAAAATGACAGGAGTGGACTGGGCTTTTCTTTTATCATCCACTGAGAAGAAAACGTGAAAATATCATGAGTCAAGTCCAACGAACTACAAGAATTGCAGACATATCAGCTTACTACACCAGGTCATCTCTACTTGTAATTTGTAACGGATGCTCAGTAGCCTATGGGTATTAAGTCTGTACAACAAATATTTTTTTATACCTTGCCTATTTTATTAACAATATCAATCAAAAGGAAATCATTCTAAAAATAAAATTTTTAGTATGCATTAAATGACTACTTAGTTATTGCTGCTAAAGGTGATTTTACCAAGCTATAAAATAATGGAGTGTATCTAATTATTGACACACAGCTTCTTCACTCTGGCATTATTTTTATTTGAATAAATAATGACAACATGAACCATGTTTTAATAAAGGGACAGTTGGAATGGGAATATTTTTAAAACCTTGTAAAACGTAGTTCCATTTAAATCCTCATAGATACAAATCTATCATGATAACGTGATAACATGTCATCACGTTATCATGATTACATGATAACGACTCAAACTCACCCTGCAATCTGCTTTTAGCTGTATCCAGAGGGAAGAAGACTGTCATGGCTGTCACACTCCCCTGGAAGATAAGACATTGCAACATCACCACCTGTACAGGCATCCACTGCTGCTCCGTCTGTCACTCCAGGCTTTCATTTCACTCCTTCTCCTTCCTCAAATAAAGAAGCTACCGAAAGGGTAAATATTAGGAGAAGTTTTGAAACTCACCGTTGCACCTGCCACCGCATGGACCAGCGTCTCGTAGGACAGGAGGCCGACAACAGAGCCACCATTGTGGGACATCTTTGCAGGATGTTACCGGTGAGAGCTCAACAATTAAAAGAGCCGGGCGAAAAGTAGCCAGGAAGAGACCCGGAGAGGACAGATGGGCGTCGGCCTGGTTCTGGCGCGGTGGGAGCGGATAGTTCTTACTGCTATAACTGCATGATGTTGTGGCGAAAGGTGGAAGTAGGAAAGAGAAAGGAGTGGAGACAGTGCTGAACTGTGAATCCAATTGACAGGCTCGTCTTCTGTTTTGATCAGAAAACCACCAAATAACGTGTTGCGCCGCCTGCTGGTCAGGAGGGTTATTACAACACCTGAGACTATTGGCTACAGTAACTAACAGTTTTTCATAAGACTGGTGGATTTCAGATCCCTACAATGAAACATGGTAGTGGCACCATAGGGGGGAAAGTTATGACAATTCTAAGGGCCCCTGACCAACAGGAGGCCCTCCACAATTTATTTATTTATTTTTTGTTCATACAAATTAAGAAATAAAAATTACAAAATTAATCATATTGTATTTCTGAAGATTGTTTTTAACAGTAAAAGTTTTATGATCCCACTCCCAGACCAAATAACACACATCCATATTTGCCCTGAACACCCCCCCCCCACACACACACACACACACACACCCTCCCCCACCCCCGATCTGCATTGTTTTGTATGTTACTTAAATTTCTCAAATGTCTGTTTTAGATAGATTACAAATTGAAATTAGTTCAAGAACAGTGATTTTGCACTAATATTTTTATTAAAATCCTATCCTTTTTGGATTTGTTGAACAGAAATCATTCTAATAATGTTTTTTTTTTTAAGATATGAATTAAATGTTGCGATGTACAGAAGTACAATAAAGTGTTCAAATGCTTAAGCTCAAGTGCTGAAGATCTCATTGTGAGTTCAGGGTGAGCTGAAATGGAGCAGGAAGTGATGCAGCTGACAGCAGGGAGCTGAACTTTGCTTTTGTTTTATTGCTGGGCAGCTCACACACCCAGTGATCACTAGGCTTGTTCGGGTCCAAAGCTTCTCATCGAACACAAGTGAAGAGCAGAAAGAGGAGAAATACGAGGATTTTAAGAAATTCTCAAAGATGTCTCGGTACCACAAGGCAGCGGTTGATGGCAACGTAGACCTGCTGAAGGAGGCCACAAGGAAGCACCTGAACACGGCTGATGACGATGGCATGACTCCCACCCTGCTGGCTGCTTTTCACGGACACGTCGATGCTCTTCAACTCATATGCAGCAGAGAGTAAGCATAATTGAACTTCTTTATTTCACACACCTTTGTCAAAGTCCTTCTCATGAGTTTAGATGTTGAAATTCTCACAATTTAAACAGTTCAGTTTTCATTAAAGCTCGAAATGGCTTCTAAATATCAAAGATCACCTAACAGAAAGCAGATTCTACTAAAATATGAACTTTTGATTAATTATTTTGGCAACTGTTATTCGCTACAGTGTCATGAACAAAACCCAAATTTTGTACACTGGACTCCTCTCCCATCAGCTGACCTAAAAGTTTAGTCATCCAAATCCATCTTGTAAAACAATAAAGCTCTTTATCTTTGCATGCCCACCACCCCATCCCGCTGTCAGGACAACAAAAGATGAACAAAACCACTCAGAGTTGATGTGTTTGAGAAACTTAACTGGAAGTAAGCCGCTTATAATAGAGCATGTGGTCAAAAACATTTCCATAATTACAACCAGAACTGAAATTTATGATAAAAAGAGCCAGTAAAATGTATCAATCAAGTCTAGATAAATGTGACAAAAAGTAGAAAATAATTAAAATTTCTAATAGCTCATTGATTAGCTTCAACCTTACTCAGTTTTTAGAATATTGGTATTTTTACTAACATATTACTTAACATTTTTAGATTTCTGTTTGTTGCTGTTTGTATTCTTGGCAAGAAAGGTGGGATCAGAAAGTGATAAGGCCTTAAAGAATGTAGAAACAGATATATGAGCAGGTTAGTATTGTTTTATGGAAACAGACTCCAACCAGCACCACATTTATAGCTCCGCTCCAGTGGTTGTAATAAAACTTTATTGGCTGACAAGGTACACACTGAAGGTTGCCATAGCTTTTTCAGAGAAACGCATGAACTTGTCATGTTCAGTCATATAAAACTGCAAGAAGAGTCTTTAAGAATTATTGATGTACTCTGAAACTTGTTCCCCACATCTTTTGTATCTGATCACCTCAAAAAATAGATATGAACAAACATTTGGAACCATAAATGTGCATGTTCTACTTGTCTTGGTATTTCTTAATATTTTATTTTTTAAAAATAACAGCCAATTTCCTATATTTTCATATACTTTTATATTAAATTTCTTTTAATATGGATGATTATCCAACTGCACCAAATTAAAGCTCAACAAGTAATCTCATTACCAGTGCCCTCAAGCATACATACTCCTTTGATGCTTCCACTTTTTTGTGACATATGAACCACAAGTTTTCATGTATATTTGAGGTCACCCTATGTGAAAGACCAACACGAACCAAAGCAAAATAGTGAAAAGTTGTAAAGTGGAGGGATGAGAATAAATTGTTTTATCTATTATTAGCATAGAAATCTGAAAAGTGTTTCACAGATTTTTAGTCTTTACACTGACACATCTAGATACAATCCAGTGCAAATAAATGCTTCTAGAAGTAACATAATTACTGTAGTGTAAAAACAGTGTGTATTTTAAAACCTAAAGCCTTAATTTGCTGCAAAATGTACCTTTAGTTTCCCTCAAATTCTATTTTAGGTTTTCTGCTTGCAGGAAAATGAAATAAAATGATGAGTTGTTTTCCTTTCACATCACAATTATGCACTAATGTGTATTGGTCTATCATATACAAGACCGTTAAATGAAATACACAAAAGTTTGATAGTTATAATCTGATTTAAAAAGGCTCAAAGGGTTTGAATGCTCTGTCTGGGTTATCACACTAACATCCTTTTACTGTGCAAATTATGTTCATTCCAGAGCATTTACTGCTAAAACAGCACATTCTAACTTTGGGTGTAACCTCGTGATGTAGGTAGGCAATAAGGTCAGTACCATAAATCAGCATATTAGCAACATTAATTACCCAAAGTCACAGTTAGTCTACCAAGTGAACTAGTGTTTTTCTTGTTTTGCTTTATAAAGCAAACTGCTTTCAGGTTTAGTGAATTTTCAGCAATTTAAACCACAAATTCAGATTTGATTTCCCCCTCTCTTTGTGTTTCACAGAGGAGATCCCAACAAGAGTGACATCTGGGGAAATACGCCGCTACACCACGCATCTGCTAACGGCCACATGCACATCATCAGCTTTCTGGTGAACTTTGGAGCCAATCTTTTTGCCCTGGACAATGATTTCCATACACCTATGGACGTTGCTGCATCTCGAGGCCACATGGACTGTGTGCGATTTCTGGATGACGCCGCCTCACAACAAACCAACCAAAACCCTAAAAAGGTCGCCAACATCAAGAAGGAAGCCCAGAAAGAGGCCGAGAGACGAGTGAAACTCTATGAGAAGGTGAAGAAAAAGCACCAAAACAAGATGGATAGAATGAGCCGTGGAGGAAGCGCGAATGGGTCGGTTTCTGAGGCGAGCATGGGATCAGGTTTCTCAGATGGTGGCAGTATGAGGAGTGAACAATTCTCCAAGCTTATTGCTGCAGACAAATCAGGCTCTGTTTCGGCTAGATTTAAAGGCACTCTCCAGAAGATGGGAAAGAAAGAGAAGGGTACACTGCAGAGATCAGGAGGAGGTGGGAATGTTATCTTCCGTAGGCAGGAGAATGAATCTACTGACAAACCAGAGTTTCTGGATGTCTTTGAAGAACAAGATGAGAGCGATCCGGTCAGAGGAGAGATGGAGGGATACGAAGATGATGACTCCAGAGACGAGCCAAGCGAAGTCAAACAATCCATCTTTAACCGACCTGGCTTTGGCGGCCTGATTTTCATGAAGAAGATGAACATGGAGACAGAAGATATTGTTCCCACAGGGAATAATGAAAGTCTTGGCTACCTTGTTGAGAACCAGATGTTTGAGGCAGATGATGATGCAGCTGGCTTTGAGGATGCTGGTGATGGTGACCTTCCTTGGGATCAAGAAGATCTAGGACTGGATGACGATGAAGACGAGGAAACCTCTCCTTTGGAGGTCTTCTTGTCTACCATCTCCTTGCCAGAATTTGCCCCCGCTTTCAAAAGAGAGCACTTGGACTTGGAGGCACTCATTCTTTGCTCTGATGATGACCTGAAAGGCATTCGCATCCAGTTGGGACCCAGGAAGAAGATCTTGGAAGCTGTTGCTCGCAGAACGAAGGCAATGGAAAACCCTGGCGCCATGAAGGACAGCAGCTTGTGATCTAAATATCCATCATATTAAAATTGTGTTGTTGCAGATTAAAATGAAACTGAACAGTTTGTAGAGTTTGATTTTCTGTATTGTATTGAAGATGATTCTTTAACCTCTTCCCATAAACACTTTTTATTTTGAAAGCTATAAAGCATAGTGTACAGTCTACATTTATACATAACAACCAGTGTAAATCCTAGTTAAATTCTCTACAGACAAAAATGTATTTTGATGAGTCAAAATTAAGCATATTATGGCTGATTTTTGCAGGACATTGCAGATACATAGAAGAGATGTATTAATTCAGAATTTCCAGGGATTTAACTTAAATGTTTGAGGTGCACTCAATCATAAATCATATGACTATTTTGATCATTTTATTAATAAACTACATGTATATTCAAACATTATGTTTCATTGTTATATTTAAACCTTGGCCACAGAAGGACTGAAGATTAAGCTTCACTGGTTAAATGTACCTGGGCCCAAACCGAGCCGGTTGAAATCCAAGAGCATCATACGTTTTGAAGGTATGATTTCAAAGTTGGTAATTGCATACATTTTTTGTGATATAAGAGGCATAAAATTTGTCTTTGATTCAAAGTCTGGATTGAAAAAAAAACTTATCAACACAAAGTAAGGCCTGAGTGAATCAACAACTTTTTCAAAACAAAAACATTTTTTCTTGGCCCTACAAAATAAAATCTAAATACCACTACAAAGCCTTCTTCAAATATTTAAACAGATATTGAATTAAAATACAAGTTAAAAACGGAGGAAAAGGCTGAATGCCAAAACTGAATAAAACATTAGTTCAAGAAATGATCAGCATGTGGGTGTGCACACAGTGCATGCAGGTTATTTCACTGTTTTAGTTTTTTAAACCCATTTTGTTCCTTGTTACAGATTTTATTTGTTATTGTACACAGCCGAGCTTCCTGTATCTTGATAATTGTCAAAGTAGTCAATAGCTTTGAAATTATTTATCTAAGCCATCATTGTGTGTACAGGGATGTCTACACCTTTGAGCCTCTGTACGTACAATAAATATAAAAAAGTTGCATTTTATGTACTGTAATACCCCGGCTATTTTTGGTAGCTGTTACTAAGAGCCGCGGATCAGTGGATAGCGAGCCGTAGGCTCCAGACCCCTACAATAAACGAATAGCTAATTATGAATCGTAAGTATCTATTCTTCCAAAAGAATACTTTGTACCAGGGAGCCGAGCTCAAAGAGCTAATGACATTTCGCCAGAACACTGGGTAATTTAAAGGGACAACGCCAAAACAGGAAGTACTTCAAGGTGAATCGTCTTGACGAGGCAAAGGCCTCTCGAAATATGATTGGTGTTTAGTTTCTGACGACTTCAGTGATTGGTCATCGCGGACACAGGGATGTAACCTCAGCTGATCCAATCACCGAGCAGCTTGGAGTTTATAGTGGCGATGGGCGAGGCTTCGGTTGAGAGGCGTAGCTGAAACTGGTCTGTGTTGTATGTGGGAGAGTATTCCTTCTGTTCCTGTCACGACTATGTTTTTCAGGTGTTTTATGTGAGTATTTAAATTTCAGAGTCTTTAATATCCTAGGTTTGTTCATGTTATGCGTGATCTCCGACATCAGGAGAGGTTTAGGTCGACCTAAAGTCGCTTCTTTTCCCTGGTGAATCTGAGCTAAGCCTAATTAGTGAGATTGCCTTTGGGCTTCTGTACGTTCAACGTTCATGTTTATTTACATTTAAATCCAGTTTATACTAACTTTTAAAGGGTGATGCTTCAAAAGTTGGTTTATAAATCACGATGTGAGCTGTAGTTTAAGTCAAACATAACTGTATTTTACCTCAGGAGTGCCTAACACAGTCACAAATGGCTGAAGTAATACCCGTCGGCTCCCCCTTGCTCTTGCCATCCGTCATGAACGCCATCTTCCAGGCTCCTGAGGACTCGTGCACCGCCGCTGCTAGCCCTCTCGCGGACCCTCAGAGCGGGGAGGACTACTTGTTTCTGGAAACCACGCATCCCAACACAGTCCTACGGGGCCTGAACAGCATGCGGCTTAACAAAGCCTTCTGTGACGTGACTCTGTGCTGTGGAGGACAGGAGTTCCCTTGCCATCGCATTGTACTTGCATCCTTTAGCTCCTACTTCCAGGTAGACATCTCTCAGGTTCACGAATTGCACGTGATGTACTGTAAAATATAGAATTTTCAGCTTTTTGTTCTTCCTCTCTGCAGGCAATGTTTTCAGCTGACTTGCTGGAGTCCAAGCAGGAACGTGTTGCCATTAATGGAGTTGAGCCCCAGATGATTGGCAAGCTGGTGACCTATGCCTACACATCTCAGATCTTCATCACTAAAGCAAATGTACAAGTAAGCGATCCCTCTTTTCTTGTTGCCTTTTTCCAACCAGAATCACTGCTGACGACTGATTTTTGCTCCTGTGTAGGCGCTTCTGGCAGCGGCCAATCTATTGGACGTGATGGCTGTTCGAGAGGCTTGCTGTCACTTCATGGAGCGTCAGATGGACGAGACAAACTGTGTGGGAATTCACTGCTTTGCCGAGGCCCATTCCTGTAAGGTGCTGGAGAAACGCAGTATGGAGTACATTCTGGAGAACTTCAGCACTGTTTATCAACAGGTGATGACAAAGAATTTTGCCAATTCCTTTCTTAGTCGGACTTGATTTAAAAAAGAAAACTGTGCTAATGACTGTGATCCTTTGTGTATACTTCTCTCTCCAGGAAGAGTTCTTGTCTCTCTGTGTGGACAAACTTACAGAAATCATCTCTAGCGACCTTCTCGATGTTCCTAAAGAGGAGATGGTGTTTGAGGCCGTCATGCTGTGGTTGAATAAATGTCCTTCTCGTAGGCAGGGCTTTGAAAAGGTAGTGCTTCTTTTGAGATTTGGCGACATTTGAGTTTTTATTGCGTTTTCTATAAAATTAAATTGTTGTGATTACACTTGTTTCATTTGGCAATATGGATAAATGCAGTGTTATAACAGAATACATGTTATAGAGCCTACCTTTACGGTGTCATCTGAAGGCTTATTTGGAGCCTCACAGAATTTTTCCCTTATCACAAATATGAAAGGATGTAAAACTGTCCCAAGTTTATAGGTTGCATTCATATTTTTTTATTTATTTATTTTTAATATATAAAACTGATTTGGACTTCTGCCTTTTTGTATGAAGATTTGTAGTGGTTTCAAGGTAAAATGAAACACTTGAGTAAAAACATCATGTATTGTCTAATAAGTGATGTTCCTCCTTTCATTTGTTTCTCAAAGGTGCTTGAGCACATCCGCCTGCCTCTCATCAGCCCTTACTACCTCCATGACCTAATTGAGTCTTTAGATGTCGTAAAAGAGAACCAGGCTTGTCAGAAGCTAATTTCTGAGGCCAAGGACTACCTGCTGCTGAAGGATCGCCGAGGAGAGCTCTACAGCTCCCGAGCAAGGCCACGTAGATCCACAGGTACAGGTAGTCGCATTTGTAACTCAGGTTCTTAAAGGAATGAGATCCATCTTTGTAAAATCTAAATTACCAGAAGACATTCTACAGTAAGGTGCCCAGTGTTTAGCTACGTCTGTATTCTCCTACTTGCTTCCCGAAAAGCACCCCGAGAGTCTGATGTCACCATCATCATGTTTCATCATTGGGGAGGTGTCTTCTGAGTGTAGTTTTAGTTTTGTGTATTTTTTTATTTTTTATTTATTTTTTCTTTAAAATGTTGAACATTATTCCCATCAGAGCAACTTCTTTGCTGTGTCAACCACTTGACTTGTGGTAGATGATGTGCTTCTGTACAGATGGAACTTCTACCTTTCTTTCAACAAAGGCTTTCTACCTTTAAATCTGGAAGGAGTTGGTGAGCCAATAAAAAAAAAAAAAAATCTGACATTTGTAAAACTGGTTAGAAAAAGGCATGATTACCCATTTAGTTACACTGTAAGATTTAAAATGACATGCACAGATGGCTCTGGCTTTTAATCTTCAGATCTAATTGATAAACTTTAAATATGTTTATTAAAAATACTTCTGTCCAATTTTTATTGGCCATTAGCAGAGAAAGGGAAATTACTGTAAGCTATCACATTTTACATTCAACCAAGAAACAAAAAAAATAAAATAAACCAAGCATATGTTGGGAATTAATTTTTGAAATGGAAACTGTTTTGTGAATGTGTCATTGTATTAATCATTCAAGGCCTTTGACTCAACAAGCATTATATTTTTAGACTTTGGCATATCCTAAAGGCATATCCTCTTGTACTTGTCGCTGTGTCAACAGGAACTGTTGCGGTAATAGTAACTGTTGGCGGGGAAGACGACAAGGTGGTGCTGCGCAGTGTCGAGAGTTTTGATCCCACGACAAACATTTGGAAGAACCTAGCATGCCTTCCCTTCGCAGTCAGCAAACATGGGCTTGTCGTCTCAGGTGAGATGCAGACTCATTTATCCATTACTAAATAAGATACTGCACGGAGTCCTCTCCACAACTGTTTGTTTTCATGTTCCTCTTCCATCCTTTTGCAGACTCTACTCTGTATTTGGCGGGGGGAGAGTTTCCTGATGGCTCAGCAAGCAGAGAGATGTGGCGTTATGACCCCTGCTTCGACTCCTGGATGGAAATGGCTCCCATGAATGTAGCACGCTCCGAGTTGGGTAGGAAAACCTCGGAATGATGCATTATGTTCCATCGTGTACTAACAACTTACCCTTAACAAGTTAGTGTAATGCAAATCAATTGATTTGATTTATTAAAGCACAATTTATTCCATCAAAAAAATTTCAGATTTAGCAGACTTTGCAGTGATTATCTCTAAGGGATTATACAAAAGTCTATATGAAAAAATTACTTAAAGTTAAATGTATTAAATCAAACACAAATAAATGGAAGTTTCTGAAATGACTAGAAGAGGATTGCGATCTCTAAAATTTATGCAGCTTCTTTCGCCTGAGTTATTCTGACCATGTTTGTATGGCGCAGTTATAATAAAAGCATATCAACAGTGCAGAAACCTGTTTCAGGTTTGGTCATGCTGGATGGCTTTGTTTACGCCGTCGGCGGATGGGAGGGCCGAGGTCGTCTGGACTCGGTGGAGTGCTACAATCCCCACACAAACTCCTGGCAGTTCACACCGTCAGTAAAAATGGCTGTTACTAGTCCTGCAGTGGTGGCCCTGGATGGTCTGCTATATGTTACTGGTAGGAAACGTGCATGTGCTTCTTAATGAATATTTAATTATTAAAAATGTGTGTATTAAAATTTTCTGTTAATGCTGGTAGGTGGTGCAGTTCTTGAGGATGGAGATGGCACCGACCTTGCCCAAGTCTACAACCCAAAAACTGCAGTGTGGACGGAGGTCGCTCCAATGCAGATCGCACGCTCGGGTTCAGCTGCTTGTACGCTCAAAGGAAAGCTTTACGTTATAGGTAATCATTCCTCTATCTTTGAACAGTTTTTTTTTTTGTTTGTCTTTTCGGATTGGAGATGTTTTTGATTAATTGATTACGTTCCAGGTGGATGGCATGCCTCTACAGAGAACACAGATAAAGTCGAGTGTTTCAACCCAAAGACCAACCAGTGGACTATGTGCGCTCCAATGAAGGAACGCCGCTACCGGCCAGGGGCGGCCGTAGTGGACGGAAAGATTTATGTCTTAGGAGGCGAAGAGGGTTGGGACAGGTGAACAGATTTTTAAAAATTTTTTTTATTTTTTTCAGTTTTATATTTTAATCACAGTTATTATGAACTACAGGTGAGTACACTTTTTATTGTTTTGTTTAATGCTGTTAATTCTTTGTACAGATATCATGACACTATTGAGCGGTACTGTGAAGAAACTGATACTTGGGAGATTGTTGGGGAGATGCCTACCAGTCGCAGCTGGCTCAGCTGTGCATCTCTCCAGCTGAGGAAGAATGTCCACATGTGCAGCCGTCCTGGTACACCAAGCGAAACGGGACAATGAAGGGAGACCCTGCTGTGGTTTTTAATCTTTTGCACACTTAATGTCATCAGTGTTCTATCATGCTTAAAAGGTATTGAGGCTTCCCAACCAAGAAGTCTGAAGGAGTTGGCAAAATGGTGAATTTTCGTGTGGGATCCAGACAAAAATGCCTTATGGAGTTAGCCTGGGGCACTTGGGTTACTCCAGGATATTTTCATACAGGATCTCAAGTTACTGCGCCCCATGGTCTAGTCTGCAGTTGGAACTTGTGCTCTGTTCAATGTTGATGTATTTAAGGTACCCTTGTTATGTCTGGGCACCTCAGACTGAAGATGCTCCTGCCCAACATAGTGTATTTTTCTATTGTAATGTATTTTGGAGATAACCAGTCTAAAGATGGTAAATGTCTGTGGGATCTATTATATTGTGAATATTTTTAAAGCTTGCCTGTGGGAGAAAATAACCTGTGAGCAGTCTTTTGAAATTGAGCTTTCTACTTTAAAATTATTGTCTTTTCAACCTGTGATGTGTAGAATATATTTTTGTAATGTTGTGAGTCCTTCATGTCGGTGAATTTCTGAAGAGTTCATTTACAGTGAATAAATAGTTTTATTATAAATGAGTGGGGTTTTATATTTGACTCTGAATATTACCTATTAAAGTTTGTGGACTTTGGTGAGCAAACTGAAAAAAGAAACATTACAACATCAATAATCTTTTTTTCAATATATAATATATATATATATATATATATATATATATATATATTTCAATATATATTTAGATATATATTGCAATGTATAATATTACCTAGAAAAGAATTGAAATTGGTTGCACTGGATTTGATTGAGAATGAATGGGGTTGAATCATAAAACACAACTTGGCTTTCAGATTTATATTTGTAGGAAAATATTGAAAATCACAAAGCATGGTCCTTTTACTAAACAATTAGCATTTTTTTATTGCTTCATATTCACTGAAGCTGTTGGTTATAATGAAACGGTACGTGTAAAAGATGAAGTCTGAGTTAACTTAGTTTCGTGGAGGGGGCAAAAACGCTTCTCGTACAAAGTTCCCCTTTCCCAAACAACTGAACGACTTAACCAAAAACATGTTACAGTATGAGATAGGTGGGATAAAGATTTTTATAGGCAAGTGATAAAACTACTTTCTAATTAGATGACTGCATTTTAAAAACTTTATTAAAACAAATTAAAGCGTGCTTGTGACATTTGGATGTTCTCAGAAATAATTAAGGGACAGCCATAATTCATTTTTAGGTCACTTTTTCCTCAATTACCATATCAAAAATGCAAAAATATTTGTCTTGGAGAAATACCTTTTTCATTATTTCTTTAGTAAAATAGAAATAAAGTCTGCCTCTAGAAGTCGCTGTTCCTTCTGCACAACTTGACTTCTCTACAACAGGAACATGAGATTAGAGCTGGTTTAAATAAAATTAAATACAGTAAAGCACTTGTTAGTTCACACAAATCAGCCAGGCTTTCAGTGTGCAGACTGTATGCAAAAATATATTTGACTGCAAAAAACAACTTTTAACAATATTTTCAACAAAAAATGTGCTTTTTTTCTTCTGTATTTCCTGTAATGTCACATATGGACCATGCAGCCACATATCATAAGCATGTTACTTCTGGCTTGTAGAGAAGTCATAAAAAAATATTTTCATTAAAGAAAAAAAAAAAAAAGAGAGACTGGCATTTTATTTTGAAAAACGGAGGGGGTCAGAGGGCGCAGTGCATTGTGGGTCAGTCCGCCGCCATATGTTTCTTTCTGCCGGCTGAAGGAGAGAGCTGGGAGTCATGAAAGGAGTCCGTTTACTGAATAATTTCTCGGTCAGTTGTGTGTCTTTTACTCTATGAATAACATAATAATTCAGATTTACATGCATTTCGTTCTTTTCTCAACCTGCTTCTGAGCTGACAGCATTTAGCTGCCCTCTGTTAGCACGCTGGCTAATTAGCTCCCCTATTGTTCAGATAAACTAGGATATACTTGGTCTCTGTGAAGAGATAATTTAAACCCAAGTTAATTCACAAAGTACGAGTGGTTGTTCATGAAATCCATAATAAATCCCGTCAAGAAAACGGATAGAGGGAGTTCAACTTGGTTTTGTTTCTTTGGCTACCTGAAGGTCATCTCTGAGCTGGTTTCCCTGTGAAAGATTATCAGAGTGAAATATTCAGATTACAATATTTTGACGTCAACTAAGTGATAGCCGGACAGTTATCTTAGGTTATGTTTGCAGAAAAGATGTTATTCTCCAGAAAACGCTGTGAGGTATTTCCGGGTCAAGAACATTAAGTATTACTATCTGCTATGCCTTCAATGTAAAAAACAGATCTGTGGATTTTTCTCTCTTTGACACGGATTGCTTTTGTAGAAAATATTTAGATTTAATTTATCTCTCAAATCAAATGTAAAATAATTTGCATGCCTTAAACTGTCAACTTTAAACATCAATTTTATATTTGGCTTTAAGAAATAGGCCAAAACAAGGTAGTTCATAATTATAATGTGGAGGGACAATTATGGTTTTAATTTTTTTTTTAATGAATAAAAGTCTAAAAAAAAAGAGTGGTGTGCATTTCTATTTTGTCCCCTTGTGTCAAGCGTTTGCATTATCATCTTTCACTGTAGTTTCAGTCCTTTGGGACATGTCTCGACCAGTCTATACACTGAATATCTGCTTACTCTTTTCTGTAAGCCATCTCACCCTCTACCAGATTAAATGGAAGTGTTCAAGCTTAGCCACAGATTTTCAATTGGATTAAGATTTTGGCTTTGCCTTTGGAAGCAGAGATTTAATGCTTGAAATATTACAGCTAACAAAAGGTTGCATACTGGCACTCTTACAGTTTTAATATTGCTATGACTATAATTAGCCATTAGAGAAGCCATAACATATTTTCATTAGCTATGTTTTGGGTTTTCATTAGCTGTTAAAAATAAAGACTTTAATTTTACTAGTGGCACTAAATGTATTAAATTTATGGATTGTGAATTGAACACATATTTAGGGTTCTCTGTTGATATTTCTCACAGAAACGGTGCTACGCCTCTGCCAGGCAGGGCCTGACTCTAACTGAACCTTTTTCGGATGTGAAACCCACCCAAGCTGCACCTTTTTCTCCTCAAGATGTGCAAGTATGTGCTGCTCCCTTAAAAGTTTGAGTATTTTTATGTGTTTTAATGGGAAGTGTAGATTGCCAATCAGTGACATTGGAAATTAACAATTGATTATAGGCTCCCAATAAAACAATTTATTTTATTTTTTGCTTCCTCAGGTGTCGAAACTCCCAAATGGGCTGGTGATAGCGTCGGTGGAAAACTACTCCCCTTTGTCAAGTGTCGGGGTGTTTGTAAGAGCCGGGAGTCGCCATGAGAATTCAGAGAACCTGGGCGTCTCTCATGTGCTTCGACTTGCTGCTAACCTGGTAATATATAAAGGAGTTAGTGAGTGATACTCCAAACATATCACTGTTTAGGTCTATTATTTAATCCGAAGCACATTATTTAGTCCAAATTAATCCATTATCTTATAGCGTAGGTCTAGGTGCAGTATTACGATTATTATATTTTCACAGGTCATTGAAGTTTTATCAGCATTTCATTGAAGCTGAAAGTGTCCTTTTTTTTTTTTGGGTAGACCACAAAAGGAGCATCTGCTTTCAAGATCTGTCGTGGTGTGGAGGCTCTGGGAGGAAGCCTGAGGTAAATATAGTCTCTCCACATACAGTTTCTTCTCTTATTAAACAAAGCATGACAATTTGACTCAACTCTGCTCTCATTTGTTTACACCCAGTGTGACAGGGTCAAGAGAAAATATCATCTACTCTGCAGAATGCCTGAGAGATGACGTGTAAGTTGCATACTTCTGTCTTTTTTACATATTACACATAGTTTACTAAAATGTTTTCTAAACTTCAGTTATTGATTTGTGTTTGACCTGTATCGTAGAGGTTCGTTGCTGGACTTTCTGGGCAACGTGACTACAGCTCAGGAATTTCGGCCGTGGGAGGTAGACGAGCTGACATCCAGGGTGAAGATCGACAGGGCTCTGGCTCAGCAGTGTCCACAGATAAGTGTGTATCAACCATTCCAACTCCTACAAGTTCTGCTGTATCCTGTTGGGATTTAGAAGTTTATTTTTCATTTAATCAAACTTTGCAGTGTGCCTTGCAAAAATATTCATACCCCTTTTCACATTTTGCCACAACCACATAATTGAGAAGTTGAAGGAAACTTATTGGTTTTGGAAACATTTTGGAAGTCTTTTGGGACATGTCTCTACCACTTTTACCAATCAAGGATTTTTCCTAATTCTTCTTCCTAATAAGCTCCATCAGAATAGATGGTGTGGATAGCAATTGCCAGGTTTTTCCACAGATGTAGGTATGATCTTTGACTACGTCATTCTAATATGTCCTACTGTGAGACTGCCACAATCTCAAATCTATGGCAGCCTCAAATAGCTTTTCAGCCAGAATTGCCTGGTATTTAGCTCCATTCAAATTGACAATCAGCATGACGCTGCCACCAACATGTTTTACCATGGTGGTTGTAATGCAGTGACATCATGCACAGTTTATCATGAAAGTTCAATCTCAAGCTAAGATACCTCCTTCCAGATGTTTGTTGTGTTGAGGCAACCATGTAGTAGGAATTATTATACCCTCCTTTCAGCAATGGCTTTCTCCCCCAGAGTTGCTTGATAAAGGATATCCTACCCTCTTTTGCTTAAAGTTGCTTCTCTGTTTTCTTTTGAAGGTGTAATTGAGAAGTTGCATGAAGCAGCATATAAGAATGCCTTGTCCAACTCTCTGTACTGCCCTGACTTCATGGTTGATCGTATCTCCTCTGAGCAGGTTTGGATCTGCTTTATTTTCTTTAAACTAAATTGTGATTTATACCATTCAGTGCCGCTCTGTAAGCAAATGATTAATACGAATGTCTGTGCCTGGTGAAACTGTGTAAAAGCAGTGCTTGGTAGTCAATGTGTGGCTCTCACACACTTTTCCTGCCCTTTCTCCTCCCCTGTAGCTCCACTCCTTTGTTAAGGATAATTTCACCACTGGCAGAATGGCCCTTGTAGGAGTAGGTAAGTGTTTTCTTGTCGGCGCTGCTTTACTCACCTCACTCTACTCTAGCTTCCTAACAGGTTTTCAGCTTTGCTGATGTGTTTGACTTATTTGGTTCCTGTCTAAGAATGCACAAAGATATTCTAGAGTCTAATCCTGGACGTCTGTCTAATTCATGTGTCCAGGTGTCAATCACTCTGTCCTGAAGCAGGTGGGTGAGGGTCTTTTGAGCACTCGCAGTGGAGCCGGAGCATCTGTTGCTAAAGCAGCTTACCGTGGAGGTAAAAGCTTGTGTAAAGCAGGAAAGAAAAAAAACATATTTACTGAAGTTTTCTTTAATGAACCTTTAATTAATCAACCATATTCACAGATATTCAGAGTTTCCTTTTTTGAGTGGAAGCATACAATTTTAAATATTAATTAATTAACTGACTGCATGAGTTAGAATTTATTGTGACTTTTCTCCAATCCATAGAGAACCAGATTTAAACATATAAATGCATCACCCCAAATGTTTTTTTGTACACTATGGGGGTGGGCCACAAAATATTGTTACTTCCTATCAGAGGAAGCAAGTTGGTAAAATTTAAAAATGAATTTGAAATTAAAACTTGCTGGGGTTATTAATCATTTTGAGAGTACCTGGAAATTTTCAGCATGTGCATGTATAATTTTGATCCATGACAGAAAATCCATGAAGAAGGATCATCCAAAAAGACAGCTTTATCTTTAAATACTTCCTTCCCAGCACAAAGTATTACGAAATTTATACCCATCATGAGTGCATGTGAGTTTCTGACTGGAACTCAAATTATTTTCCCCTACACTTGAAAACACACAAGTGCTAAAAATACCAAGATAAGCACTTCACTTATTTTCAGTTTCCACAAGTTCCTAAGAATCTTGGGGAGAGGGAGAAATATATAATTAGATCTGTTTTTGGAAAATAGTTTTTTAATCTTGTAATATGCATGTGCTTTATAACTATTAAACTCTTAAATCTGTACATTTGTATGGAAGTCTCACAAACAAGTTATGTCCTCTGTTTAGATGGTAGATTATATGAAAATGGAAATCCTTAATCTGTGTATTACAAGCCAATTTTTGCTAAGCATTTAATGTTTACCTTTGTTTTACTGTATATGCTATTTGGATTTAATTGGTCCAGACATAATTGAATTGATTTCTTTTTTTTAAGTGATTTGAATTGGTTTGTTGTGAATTGTTGCTATATTTACAAATTATTTTAAATAAATTGATATTTATTAGCAGCTGTGCCAGATCTGAGATGAAAACTGGCCAATTTTAGCCTCCAGCTAAGCAGTTGGCACCGATATACAACAAATGTTCTCTTCTAAGTTGCATTTACAGTTACATTCTGTGTGAAGGTGAACTGCGCGTGCAGAATAGAGATGACCTTGTCCACGCGCTGGTCGTTAGCGAGGGTGGTGTAATGGGCACAGACGAAGCCAATGCCTTCACCGTTCTGCAAAGGATCCTGGGAGCCAGCCCTCATGTGAAGCGGGGCTCCAGCATCACCAGTAAACTGAGCCAAGGGGTTGCCAAAGCTACCGCTCAGCCATTTGATGTAAGCTGAAGAATAGAGATACTGTGCTGGCATCCTGTGAAACTGAACAATGCTCCTTTGTTTTCTGAGAAGTGTGTGGTCAGCAGTTTCATGGAGTATACTTTCTAATGATTTTGTCCTCTGGTTGTCTTCAGGCCACTGCTTTCAATGCCTCATACTCTGACTCTGGACTGTTTGGTGTCTATACCATTTCACAAGCTAACTCTGCCAGAGAGGTAAACAGCTAATTTCATCTCAGATAATCACAAAAGCCCAGGATGTCATTTGAACATACCCAATCCTTGATTATTATTATTTTTTTATTCAGGTAATCAGAGCTGCCATTGCTCAGGTGAGAAGTGTTGCAGAGGGAAACGTAACAGAGGCAGATATCATCAGGGCAAAGTGAGCTCACTCAGAAAATGGAGTAATCATTCAGATGCAGACTTTGTAGTTGTTCTTAACCATGTCTTTGTCTGCTGGAGCACAGAAACCAGGTGAATGCAGAGTATTTGATGTCCATGGAGAACACTGAGGGTCTGCTGGAGGAGATTGGGGCTCAGGTTCTGAACACTGCTGCCTACCAGGCTCCTGAATCCGTCCTCCATGCTATCGATGCCATCACCAAGGCAGACGTAGTTCAGGTGAGAACTCAGAGGGCAAGGTATCATCATCTGCTTCGGTGATTCTTATTCTTCCTTTGTTTTATTCACTTAATGTGTCCAACAAAAGGTTGTTTTCAAACCACTGAGAAACAACATTTAGACAAACATTTCATAACTGACGTTTTGTTTATTTGCAACGCCTCCGCTTCCTCATTTGACCTCAGGTTTGTTGTCATGGTAACAGCACTGTAATGTGCTCCTCTTCTGAAAAGGCAGCTCATGTCCTTACCTTTTCTCATCAGCTCTTAAATTTCTCTTCACAAGTACTAAAAGCTTAATATTTTTTAAGATGGTTCCAAATGATCTTAAAATATATCAATTAAATCATAACCCTAATAGTTCTTTCTTATCTTTGTAGGCTGCCAGAAAATTTGTTGATGGCAAGAAGACCATGGCAGCAAGTGGACATCTTGTTAACACACCATTTGTCGATGAATTATGAAAAAAAAAAATCATGTAAAGTCCATTTATGTCGCCAGTGTTGGTGCACTGGCATAAATAAGAGAAAAAGCGAGAATCATGAAGCATTTTATCTGTTTATCAGTGTAAATTAAAGTACAGGCAATAAAACAGCTGTTTGTTGGCTAAATTCTCCATCTTGATCTGAAATCAATCATATTCTAAAGTGATGGAGGTCTAATGGATAAGACAACTACTCTTCTTTAAATGAAAATATTCCACTTCTCACGTGACATCAGCACTATGCAGACACAGAAAGTGGAAGCATTTTTGCATTTATTCACCATAAACTTTCAGCATGAAAATGTACTGTTTTGATCCTCAGCCAGTGGAGGGACCCAAAAGCAAGCACAAGGATCAGCTCAGGTGTGAGAATGAGGGACAGTTAATCTAAATTTGTGCACCATGTTTGGTTGTTCTATCTTCAGGTTTTACACCGCTCATATGGTCTGTGACATTAGTTCAGAGTGCAATTATTGTCAAAATGTACATAAAGAAAATAAAATCATTATAGATTAACTTTTGTGTTTTCTGTTTTTACATTTTTATGGTTGTTTGCTAAAAGCTCTTAGATTTAATTTATTCTACATCTAATCTTTTGTTCTGAAAACAATTAAATGAAATACATAAAATGAAAAAAACACATTTTCATATGAAATAGCTTAGAAAACCAAGGCCAAGGAGTGAGTGTGTTTTTAATCTATTCTGCTACCCCTAAATATATTCTCATAGAACCTTACTGCTGTTATGTGAAGACCTCAAAAGTGTCTTGGAGAACATTGCTGGTTTAAATCATGGGTAAATTACACAATATTATGCAAAAAGTATTTTTCAATCCACCATCTGAAAATAAAAGGAGAATTGCAAACCATCAAGATGTGGCTGATGGTCAGCTAATTGGCTGACTGGATAGAGCATTAATAGGAGTAATGGCCAATAAGTCCTTGATAACTGAGGGAGTTGCAGACATCCACCCTTCAAGTGAAAGAAGCCGTTAAAGTGAGAGGTGTTAAATATGGCCTTCATGCACTAGAAATAGAAACCTACAAGAATACAATCCTGTTTTTATCTTGCTACAGGTCAGGTGGGGGGCTTGATAAATGTGCTAGTGCTCTATTCATAATACTGAAATGAAATCTTTAAACATGTGGAGATGAAAATTAACACAGCGCCTGAAAATCTATTCAACGAGATGTTTTTCTTCAGGAGGAGGAAGAACACACAAACCAGAAGAAGAAGAAAGACAGAGTTGATGAGAAGATGAACTGAGCAAAAACAAACCACAAAACCCAAAAAGAGCACAGAGTCTGCAAAATACAGATTAAGACTGTGGTGGCTCATCTTCCAGCATGACAAATACAGCACATGCTCGGCTACAGTGGTTAGATCAAAGCATATTCATGTGTTTTAATTGCCTAGTCAAAGATCACACCTCAATCCTGTTTAGTCTGTGACCAATACATATATATATAATTTTCCAACATTACCCTTTTTTTATTTTTGCATGGAATGCACATTAGTGAGAAGCTTGTAACATCCCAGATTCGTCGTGTTTAGTTTTTAAATGTTGCAGCTTAATTTGTGCTGTTTCAATTACGTTTTTAAGTCATGCCTAACTTGTTCCAATTTGAATATCTGGTATCATTATTATTTTGCGTTTTTGCACATCACTTGATTGTGCTTTCTTAAAATAGCCCTGTAAACTACGTTGCCCTCTTTATTACTCGTTTTTTGTTTTTATTTTTAAATGTGAGTGCTTTGAGACACGCTATTGTGTTTTGCACCATGGGGCTACTGTACATCATGAATAATTGCCTCAAACCTGACCACTCATGAAAACACAACCCCCCATTCTTCCAGAGTATCGCGAGAAGAGAGCCGCAGCCCCCTCTGAACGCTCTGTCTGTGTGTGTTTGAGACTGAGTAGGGGGGGGGGTCCGCCTGATGTCATTTGGCAGAAGGGGAGGCACAGCTAGTGGTGGGCACACGGGTGGAAAGCATAACAATAACGGCACCGATTCATCGTTCGTGTTGGGGCATTTAAACTCGCAATGTTTTTAAAGCGTCTGGCTGAGGTCCGGAGCGAGAGAAGAGGAGGGCAGCTGGCTGGCTAATGGGCTGAAAGTACCAGATGCTATTCCAGCAGAGAAGGAGAACGGACTCTCTTCAGCGAGACAGGGTGATGGGTTCTCGTTTTCCTGACGGGTAACCGTGAACCTACGCTCGAAACGCGGATATTTCGGAGAGTGGGAACTCGCTCCGCATCCCCTGGACTTCAGTAGGTGTGACATTGTGTGTGAAATGCCGTCGAGCAGCCTCTGGGCCGCAGCTCGGCTCACCGAGCCCGAATCTGGGAAATAGCTAGCTAGCTGTCTGCTAGCAGCAGCTGTACCCGATGCTGCTGCTGCTGCAGCGGCTGCTCCGAAGCGGATCCGAACCACAACACAACCAGTCCGGGGCCTCGGCGCAGAGTGAGCCTTTGTTTTACATTACTGGACTTCAGCGGGCTTTTGAGATGTGATGCTTTTGTGCGTCACACCAGAGCCTTTTGTAGCTGGAGGCTCGCGCTTGCTTGACGCGAAGGGGCTAACATTGCTGCAAAATGCACAGCAGACCCTCAACAGCAGGCTCCTGTTGAAGGGGGCGAGGTTGGACAGATAACAGCCCACCCCGAGTCTCTCTGAACAGCCGGAGCGGGGGGTGGGGGGTCACGTTTGGACAACCACTACCACATTTCCCCCTGCGCCGAAACTCACCGCTTCTTCTCCAGGCGACATGGATAAACTGACGATCATTTCAGGATGCCTGTTTCTGGCTGCAGATATCTTTGCAATAGCCAGCATTGCAAACCCAGACTGGATCAACACTGGTGAATCAACAGGTAAACCAGCAACCTTCCAAGTTCTTTTGATCAACAATATTCTGTCCAAATTCATTTTACTTGGAGAAAATTGTTGGAATGAATAGATATGGGATATGGACTGCAATAAATATAGCCTGACTAAATAAGCACCTTGGATTCATGGTCACCGTATCAGTAAAATATTTGGTGATGTTTGCTAGTTCATTGCCAAAGTTGCAGTTGTTGCCTGAAACTACAGTTTAATTGAACCATGTAGTTGTGCTGGAAGTAGGATTTTTTTCTTCATAATAACTAGATGGACTTCTCGCTAACCTGACCTGGGTTCTATGGTTCATTTGAACCCTCAGCAGAAAGACATTAAGTCGTCAAATATTTCTTTATTAAAAGTTCCAGTAGTTCTCAAGTGTGTATTGCACAGCATTTGCAACAGTTGAGCCAGTATTATCAAGGTAAGCTGGCAACCAGACCAGAGTGATGTGTGATGCTCTGTCAGTATCTTGACTAAACTAAAAATGCTCCACATGATCTGTCAGGCTGACAAAAAATGAAAAATCAGAAGTCATCCAGTTGTACTTAAATGCATCAACTCTTAAAGCCTCAGTTTTTCGGTCTGTAAACCCATCAACAAATAGCATGCGTTTTTATGCCCTTTAAGCTGAGTTTAATCGGCTAATGATCAAAGAAATATGCTGTAATAATGCATAAGTAGGCATAATATTGTAATTCTTTGAAAGTTTATTGTTTCATTCAAAACTGCTACCTCTATTGGAGAATATGCAATTACTTTTTCCTCTTAACATCCAATAGTCCTCAGAACAGTCAGTAAATTCTGTTTATATAGACAAGTGTTGCTCAAAGTGCTTTGTCATGAATGTGACCTGATAAAATCATAGTGAGTTAAAGTCATAATACTGAAAACACTGAAAAATACAAAACAATCAAATGAAACATTAATTATAATACAAATACAGTTTAAGTGATTTGCACTTGTCATGTTCACTCTTAGCTGTTTTTTTTTTGAAGAACAACCAGTTGTAAAAACAATCAATATTCAACCCCTTTCATCTCTTGAGCTGATTATTGATAAAAACCCTTTTTGAAAACCCATTTTCCTTCCTGTGATATGTAATGATCTCTTGACATTTGAGAGCGACCTTTGAATGATCAGTTGAATCTGTGAACGTGTAATCAGTGAAATCAGACCTGCTAGTGCTGACGGTGAGCGTTAGCACGTGCGGCTTGTTTTAAATGCACCTTTCCTGAAAACACATCCAGCCTATTGACGGACAGCTGCTACTCTTTGTTCTCTTCGCAGAATGACAGCTTAATATGTGGGTCAGGGAGGGCGCTCCTTCCACCAGTCAGCATACGACTGTAACTCAGTGACATGAATAATCTGTGTAGAAGCAATAATGGGATTTAATGAAATGGGCATTTTGTCTACAATGCGGCTCGTTTGATTTCGTTGTGTAATCGGCCTCTTATTGTCCACTTCTTCAAATTCCCAGAGTTGCACCGGCTTTATACAGAAAATTGAACCTTTGCTATTTTAAACGCCAGTGTTGTGGTTTATGTGGGTGTTCTTATTGGAGTGGAAGTTGTCCAGCTAACAACTTCCAAGTCGCTATCACTCTTCTCACTTCCTCTTTCAGAGGCTGCCTTTCTCTCATTTGTCCCATCTTCAATGGTCTTATCACATGTGTGGGTGATAAAGCACTGAGATTCATCTTCACATCTCATTTTGTTTCTTTGGTGGCTTTAATAATGTTCCTGCTTCTGTCTAAAATGTGCAATTTCCATGCAAACAGAATCAAATGTTCTTCGTTCTCTGACAGTGCTTTCATTGTAATGTAAATGTGTTTTTATTTTAGATTAATTGCTTTGGGTACTGTGTTTCTACATAAAGCCTAAAAAAGAACTTAGTTGTGTAACAGCATACTTGTAGGAAAGCAATATATTGCACATTTATATTGAAATGCACTCCTTACAAACTCACCTCGTTGTGTGGGTACAAACAAGTTATGCTGAATTTTTTAAAAAAAGCTATTGGCTTTAGGAACACTGAAAAGTAAAATACAATAACCATTGATGCATGGGTCATTATGGTATTTTCACCATATGAAAACCTTGGGTAACGTACCACAGAATGAATCATTTAAAAAAATAATATGTAGAATAATTGAACTGTGATGGACACTGGAGATAGGTACAGCTTGCCCTTAACCCTGCAAGGACAAGTAGTCATAGGTGATGGATGGATGATGGAATAGCTTTTAAAACAAAAAGCTTCTACATTTCTGCCACTGAAATTATATGAATTTTTACAGGTATAATTTTTGTCTTTTACATTTATTATTGAGAACTTGTTGACCTTCAGTTGAATGACAATGAAGTCAAAACTTTATATTTATATATTTGGCAGACACCTTTATTAGAAGTGACTATCGATGCAGTTATTATCAAAGCTACCAATAACCAACTTAAAAGAAAGAACATTAGGGTAAACATGGTGAAGATATGGAGGGAAGTGAAGAAAGACACGGTGCAGCAGAGGTGTAACGCAGTCCAGTGTTGAAAAGTTAGGTCTTTTGTCTAAAGAAAGTATCTCAAAATCTGTTTTGTTTCAATAGCTGTACAAATTTACTCGTATGTTAAATTAGTGTACAGTTATTTCTATAATTTTTTTATAATTAGAACATTTTCAACATTTCAAACATGAAAATAGAGTTTATATTCAGATATTGTTGAATAATCTCTAAATAACTCTCTTTATCACAGGCTAATTTTTATTCAGTTTTCAGTTTAAACAAAAAGGTTGACCCCAATCAGCTGAGCTCAGCACCTCAGCTTTTGTTGTGTTATTGGAGGTTTTAGTCTGACATGCTTTTATCTGACTGACTTTGTTCTCACATTATTGAGAAAACAGTCGACTTTGATCAAATCTGTCTTTGCTTCAGGCTTCTTTTTTATTTTATAATAAAGAGCAAGTTAACCATTGATAAAACCTGATTCAGAAATGGCTCTAAAAATGTTTATCTATATACTTTAACACCACTTAAAAACTCTGTATTTTACAGTGCAAACAGAATTCAGATGCATAGCAAAATCTTCACTAAACCTTCACATTTCTTCCGTTACCATCTAAAGCCAACCTCCTGCAGAGCTTGAAGCAGAGTCATTGTCACAGCAGTGTCAGGCAATTTTCTGCTGCAAGAGTCTACGACTGCGTGGTGCACTTTTATGTCCTTGTGGTGGATTTAATGGTTCTGAACATAAATGATAAGTAATGTTATAACATTTGTACCACCAGGATTACTTGTAGCCATTAATCAAAGCCGACTCTTAAATAATTGTCTCCAGAACATTTTGAAAATTGTAAAGCCCTAGTTTTCACTTTTTGATTATTATTTTTTTTTTTTCAATGAATAAAATGTAAGGAATTATTCAACCTTACTGTTTCATTCTTACCACATTTAGGTTGTTTATATTGCCTCCATTTGAAGTTTTCCTTCAGATAGAAAAACCCTGACTATCTCCATTGCTTCTTATTCATATGTGTAATAAAGTGGAAACATGTTTTGATCCCTTTGTTATAAGAACCACTTTAGCTCCATGTTGGATGTGGTTAGACAGTCATGTCAGTAACATGGGGTATGAAAACATGCACCTTTTTACATACTTTTTGTCAAATAAATGCAAAGTATTTTGCATTTACTTTTCTTTCTCCTGTGGGCAACTTGATTTCTGTACTATTTTCCCCTTGATAAATTATCTTTTCCAGACACTTTTTGTGTGTTGACTTAAGTTATTTTTGACGTTAAACTTTGCTTGCTTTGAGACATTTGTGTAAGAAATAATAAAAAAGAAGCAAAAGCATATATCTGTAAGAGGGTGAAATAAACATTCACACAAACTGCAACTTGTTCTAACTGGCCCACAGTTAGTGTGACGGTGATTTAGCCAAAAATAGATGAAATGGGACACAATTAAATTGTCTTATTTTAAGTATCACTTTTCAAAGCACAAGGGCACACGGTGTTATTACTACAGAGCAGCTGAAACCAGGCCAGCCATTATCGTCCAGTTACAGGCCTGCTGTGCCAGCAGTTCTCACCTGCAGTTTACCCAAAATTGAGAGAGTTTGACAGGCAAGGACAGAGACCACAAACTGAGCCTCCACTGACTTGGAAATGTTTATTGGCCTCAGGTGACGAAAGTACCATTTTGAAATGTGAAATATTTTTCATCTGTTGACTGTAAAAACGTGGATGCTGAGCAGCTCCGGCTGAAACCTTTAGCCTGCAGGTGATGGAAATGATCTATGAAAATAAATTATTTATTTCTTGTGTTGCAGGTGGGAAATCTAAACTATATTCTAATGTTTCTCAGGGGCTATTATTTTATTTCTAATCTGTCATCATAGGTTGTGCTTCATCCTAAAATAGAATAGATACACTTTAAACATAAGATGAAAGAACTACTGATTGAAAGCAGGAATCAGATTTTTTTAAAATTTAATTAAGGTCGATGGAGGAACCTTTAACAATTAATCCGATGGTTTGTTTCATTATTCAGTAGAAAGTAATTAGGACATGACTAATGAAGATATCCAGGAAGACATTCATTCATTAATGTTATTTTACACTCTATTTATATCTTAATGTTGAATTTTCCTCATTTCAGTGTAATTTAGACAGAGACAGCACAACTTTTCAGCAAAAACGTGCAGCTTCAGTGCTGTGTTTGATAATCACAGCTGAAAATGCATCTTGTGATATTATGATAATGATCCTTAGTGTTTGGCATGCAGATTTATTCTTTTGTTTAAGGTGTTATTTTGACAACAGAGCTGCCTAATTCAGTAATGCTTCATTCATGCGGAGGCTTTAGGTTATTTTGTGATGACAAATTCATGCTGTGCCTCCATGAAGACACTTTTTATTTATTATTTAGGTGTTTTCGCAGTTAAAATATGTGGACATGACATGTTTTTCATTATGACATCTCTACAGCCTATAGGTTGATTTTCTGTGTTTCAGTAAAAGGCAATCATGTGAAAATCAACACCTTCTTACAGAGAATAGTTTTGCTGCTCAACAAATAAGAAATACAATGTTTTTTCTTTTCTTTTCATATTGCTTCACAAGAAGTGCAGAAGGTCTCCATGTTGAGTGTTGTATTTGCCCTAGCCAGTTGGTTTTACACCGTTTCTCTTGCCATGCAGTTTGTAAATATGCAATGTCTATTTATCAGTCTTTAAGGATTTTTAGACTTATTTAAACTTTGAGCATAGACTTATCACAGTCTGTGATTGCAGTAGAGCTACTTCAAAAGTCGAATGACTATATATCACTGCTTTTCAGATTGTTTGACCCCGACTGGTGACTGACTAGTTGTAAACTCAAATCCGGTCATTTTCCGATCGGTGAAGTCACCGTTGTTGGCCTCCCTCAGCTTTCATGATTTTATGTACTGTGTTTTAATGTGCGGATTTTGGCTCTGCACAGCTGCGCGTCAATGCCCCAATAATAAAAGTGGCTAAAAAGCCTCCAGCTGCAGAAAAAGGCAGTCGTCTTGTACGTTAGCTTACCTCTTGCCGCCCACCACAGTTCAGAGGCCATTTGGACTCATCCCTCCTGAGCCTGCAAACAGCAGCACCCCTGGTGCTTCACTAATGACAGCATCATCATCTTGCAGTTGAGCAGACGCGGCGCTCGTTTCCTCTCATTTGGGCCAAGACATGGTGAGAGGAGTGTTTTGATCATTGTGAGTGCAGAGCTGACGGCGGGGTAGCAGGGCATGATGGGGGCGTAAAAAAGAGCAGGGGCTCAAAATTGTAAATTGGCCCATTATTTTCTGTAAGTAATAGTGAATACTACAGATTTGTAGACTATACATATTATTTTTTTAGATAATTTTTTTTTATTTCTAGCCAAAAGGCATAATAATGCTGCTCTCATGAATATTTGTTCTACTTTGCATTAATTTCAATTGAAGCATTTTATTTCTGAAAACAAAAACATTCCTGTTTCTAGTTAGGTTCAGCACATGTAGGTTCAAAGGGACAAAATACAAGCTACTGCTGCCTTGTACACATTTAGTTTGCTTATCTGTGCATTTATTACCAACGCCTCAGCTGGAACATTACATCCGTTTTCAGTGCAGAGTAAAATGAGAGCTAACTGGATGTTATTCAGCACCTGCAGGTTGTTCAATTCGCTCCATTAACTCTACATTGTGTCGGCGCCACAGCATCCTGTCATCCCCGAATAAAATCAAATCACTGTCGTCTTTTTCCATTGTCTCTCATCAATGAAAGAAGCAGATTAAATTTCTCAAACATCTCTTTATAAGTGGCAGTGTGTCTTTCCACTGAACTATCTGACATCGTAACCGTTTGGAGATTTGCAGCGTCATGGGAAACAGGAAATGTTTAATCATTGCTGTCTGTTATTTCTATTCCATGTGAGGAAAGTCAAATTGCAATGTGGTTCTAAATTTGCACAATTTTTAACCGGGTTGAAGGAAAATCTTTGCGTTGCTTTTACATGATATTTTTGCTTTTGGAGATTTGGTCTTTTCATGCCCTACTATTTTAGGTTCAAAAAGAGTCTGAACATTTTATACAGACCAGATATCAAGTTATGCTCATCCTGGGAACCCTTCATATCTGCTTTGACAACAGATGACTTACTGCGATTACATATATTCTACTTATAGTTTGCCTTAAAGGAAAACTATAAAGAAACAAACTCCTGCTGTGACTCCAGCAGGAGTTTGCTCATAGTTATTTTGGTTTGATCAATGGTCTTAATCTATTATGTTGCATGAGTCAACTTCCCCAAAACTGAGAGCAGAACCACAATGAAGGAAATATGAGGAATACAAAATCTATTAGAACATATTACTCATTTAATTGTACATGAGATTTGTTATTGTTTCTGTACTTTGTGTAGAACAAAGAAAATAAAACTTGATGCATGATGGTTAATTACATAATAACATCTTGCAGAGTTATTGATTACTTGTCATATAACAATGAAATAATTTTTCAGTGTTAATTGATTTTTGTTATGCAACATTTGATGACGCCAGAACTAACAGGATTGTGTTCTTTAACTATACCCTTTGACATAATGAGTGAACAGGGTGTCACAAAGACAGTTTTGTTGTTGTTTATATTGTGTGAGTTTTGTGGTTTAACACCTGGAATTGGAGTGTGAGCTCAGCTGTCCCTCTGACTTATAGAAAACACCTAACAGAGCTTCTGTCAGTGTTTTTACACTAGGGAGGCGTGAATGTTCCTGTTTTGTTTTGGGTAAAAGTGGTCATCCCAGGAGGAATTTGTGGATAAAAGCCTGAATCTGCTGTGTGAAACCAGGATTACTTTATTTAGAACAACCATTCAGCTTGTTGTTGTCTTCTTTTATTGTTTCATTGGAATTATTGAATTGAAAGAATTAAAAAGATCCTCTTTGGAGGTTTTGTTTTTAAGTGTGACCAGACAAAAGGAGAAAACCAGCTAAATGCGTCATTGTCTGTGCGTCCTGGCTGTGCTCATTACCTCCGTCTCTTTATAGAATTACCCAAGATGGCTGTGAATGCCAGGTGTGAGCAGGGCATGTGTTAGTGATTGTCTGTAAGCTCAATCCAGGCCTTACTCTTCATGACCATGAAGTTGATGTTTTAACCCAGATATAAAAGTACATTTCTCTGACAAATTATTGTGGCTACGTAAAATTCTGCAGCTAAATTTTTTATGAAATGTTTTGCTTTTGGGGTCATATTTTGAGTGACCATCTGACTAGAGAAAAGTATGCATTTAAAAACACTCCTCTGATTAATACTGATATTTAAACAGGAACAGTTTGTGTTTCTTGCTCCTCGCTGAATTGTTTACCTGCGTTCATTTAGCATAGCGTGCCTGCCTGTTGTATGGCAGGAATCCCACTGAATGCTGGTAAAACAGCAGGAGGTCAGGGGATGCAGGGAAAACAGTCGTAAACCCTTCTATTACCCGCAGCAATAGTCTAATTCCCCTTCAACTAGTCCCTGCCACTTTCTGCCTTGTTTATTCAAAGTTGTTCTGTAACACCAAAATGACTTTAGAAAAGTGTTGTTGAGTAAACTAAGCCTGTCATGTACCAGTTAAGTGGGGCATGTTTTACATTTAGTGAGAACTACAATAGTATTAAGGAGAGTTGGTGAAAACATCTATTAAGTTGCCACCTTTTGTGCTAAATTAGAAGGTTTTTCAATGTAAGCTCATGTAGATGTAAAGCTTGCTGTTCCTGCAGTTCATCAGAGCCATTGTAGACATCTACACCATTTTCTTTTAAACCACAGGCATTGTTTTTTCTGAGCTAGCCGAGCTGGGGAAGCTGGTTGCTATACTATAAAAGCATGTTTTCTCTGGGCGGTATAATGGGGACAGGATTTCCTCGGTGGAGTCTGCATAACTCTCAGCACTCTCAGGCCAGAGAGAGCACATAGGCTTTGGTTGTTTGTTGCGGTTAAATTGATTTTTGATTCATATTCATTAAACACAAAGTTTAAAACTAACAAGGAATAAATTGTTTATAGATTTGCCAGACGAAGACTGAACCTGAAACTCCTGCTTGCATATTTGTCCCATTCTACCTTCCACCCACCTACTGAGCCTCTGAACTTTTATGATGGTGCCTAGAAAGGCCCAACTCTTAAGTGAAGGGGTTATTTTGTGTTTTTATTGCTCATTTAACAACAACTGTGTTCTAGGGGGGAAAAAAGTTTTAAAACAGGTAAGGATCACTCTATCTGACTCAGATATTCATTCTGGGTACCTGTTTGACAATGAAATTAAGTTGCCACATATATTTTGATAAACTCCTGTAGGACTGAGAATTTATTTAGCTATTTTAATAAATTGTGCCCTATTACCTTACAAACTAAACCATAGAATACAGAAAGACATAATTAGAAAAAAAAGTGAGGTAAGTTTATTTATTTATATGGTACAAGAAGGTAATTCGGAGTGCTTTTCATGATTAGAAGAAAAATAAAACGACAAACAAGCAGGTGATTTAAAAAAAAGTCACTTGAGACTATTTCTAGATTAATAGAAAACTCAAATTACATTCACTCAACGCATCTCTTTAACTGAAAATTAGATTTCCGCTCAACAAAAGTCTATTTAAACCTGTTTTAATTACAAATGCACTTGGCAGACAATTCCTGGCCAAAGAAGTTTTTTTTTTTTTACTCTACAAGAAATATGAATATCTAATATTTATTAAGCTCAAAAGAAGTGTACCAAATATTGTTCGTAGTTATAATTACAGACAAAAAACTGTTTTCAGTTCTGAAGCAGTTAGTAAAATTAGCTGATCCTGATCTATGACTGTTTGATTTCTGCTTCTGTCATTTTGATGTCTAATGCAAAAAATATATATTTTATCATTTAAAGTTTGACCCGGTGCAGGATTTTTCAGGAACTAATCAAGTGTTACTCCAAGTTTAGAGATTTAGTAGGTTGAAAGTGCAGTGTTTATGTTTTCTTCCATCTCTGTCAACTTCATTTACATGTTGATGTCAGTAGGGAGGTTTTAATCGTCTCAGCATTTTATAGCAAAGTACGTCCAACTAATTTTTTGTAATGATTGATATTAGAGTTTAGCACTAACCCCAATTATTGCAAGGTCAGTGCTCATCTTTAAAATGGTACCAAACTTGGTGTTCCCTAACAATCTGATTGTTTTTCACACTTTACAATAAAAGAGAGAGTGCGTTGAATGGTCAGTTTCCTCTCTGTCTGCTGTGACCTTATCTCCATGTTTAGGGGAGGGCAGGAGAAACAGTGCATTAGGTTTTCCAGAGTCAAATACTTCATTGTTGAGCTGTAGGTTGTTACTTAAATGCTGGCTATGAGATCCTGATGTAAAGTAGCGGGCTTTTTCCTGCACTTTAAGGCTACTGATATGAACTGTTGGGACAGTATTAGGCAACAACTCTAATCGCAATCTGGGACATCTGGATCTAAAAGTCCCCAGCAGCTAATGAAGCATTAAGTTGCATGACAGCCTGACAAACCTCATTATCCACTGTCCTGTAATAGAAGAAATCAGTCTTGCTTGACGGTTTGTTTTTCAAGTGAGTACTTCTTGCCTTGTGCAGTATGCTAGAGGGCCCACCTTTTATTTAAAGAGACCTGTGGTCAGCAGAGAGGTAAACAAAGTGAAGCTGTTCTGCTTACTCAGGTAGAAAATCCCCTTGAGGTTGTGCTTTTAATTGAACAAGACGCCACCAGAGAAGCATGGACCTGCTTTTAGCACCAGCCTTTACACTCTGTCAGAGCTTGTCTCATGACTGGGTTTGATGCTTGCATCCATTAAACTTCTTGTCTTGATTAATCATAGATAAGTACAGTGGAGCATTTTGATCACAGATGTGTGCTTGCATTTTCCATGACCTTTAACCGAGATCTTGGGAGATAGAGTCAGATAGTTTGAGCTGAATTTGAACAGCTTGCACATTCATATTTACCGAGCCTTTTAAAACTGCGGCAGCTCTGTCCAACATGACTTGAAATGTCACAGCTGTGTGGGATGCATTAACTGGCAGGATAGATCTCATCTTCGCCCTCGCTGCAAGTGTGGAAAACATTTTACGCTGTCATAATGGTTGAAATGGTGACAATTCAAAATATCTTTTTCCCCCACTCCTCCTCCTTGAGACAATTTCTGTCTGTCTGATCATATCCATAAAAGTGCTACAGCTACTATAATCTGCAAGGTCAGAGATTCTGATTAGATCAGGTACACAGGTAGTGGCGTTGCCTTTATTTTGAAAATTTTAATGGTGTTGGGGACAAAATCAGTCAGTCTTTTTTGGCAATAAGTTAGTTCATTGCAGTCTGGAAAATGGGATATTTCAAAAACTTCCAGATTATTAAGAAACAATCAATAGATACTGCAGCATTAGTCCAGCTTGTCACCTAGCAACCCAAGCTGAACTCCAGCACGTTTGGTCAATTGGTTTGCCTGTATATGCTGTACAATTGTTCATGGAAAAGACAAGTATTTTGTTGTTGACTTACCATTTAGAAACTACTTTCTGCATTCATGTTGGCTTTACAGATGGCTCCACTCCTGCTTTTCAAACAGCAGAAGTGGAGCCGAGTGCAACAGAGTCATGCGGAACTCTGTTGCACTGTTTCATTGTGTATAGAAACACAGAATTTCTATACAATATGTATAGAACTTGTGTATCTGTTTGCAGCCATTTTCATGTGTCAGTGTAAACGTTGAGTTGGGGAGTGTGGATTTAAAGTGACAAGATGCTCTAAATCAGCTTATTCTGCAAGGAACTTAAAATTAGCAGAACTGACTAGACTCAAATCTCATTATCTAAGAATTATTTGTGCAAAAACTGTAATGGACATGCTTCATATAACCCTGTAATATGTTTAAGGAACCATAACAGAACACCTTATTATGTGACTGTTACATGATAAAATATAAAAATGTAACACTATGCTTATGCTTTATCTGGTAATACTACAAGTAAATTAAAGCAAAGCTTTTCATGTTTTCCTCTCCCCTGCAGGCGCTCTTACGGTCGGTCTTGTCCGGCAGTGTCAGACCATACACGGACGAGAGCGGACTTGTATCCCGCCGCGACTGCCCCCTGAGTGGGTCACTACGCTCTTCTTCATCATCATGGGCATCATATCCCTCACAGTCACTTGTGGACTGCTAGTTGCGTCGCATTGGCGCAGAGAAGCCACCAAATATGCCCGCTGGATTGCCTTCACTGGCAGTAAGTGAAGAAAATTGTATTCAAAAATATGAAATTATGTTTCGTAGGAACTAAGTTGAATTAATTGAGAAAATGTAAATGTATATTGTCCTCTTGATTTTATGGATGAATTCATAGAGGATTGCGGCTCGTTTGGTGCATGTGAAGGTGGACAATATAACCGCAGCTCTTCTTCTTTCCCTTAAACTGTAAAGTTTTTTTTTTTTCCCTCCAGACAATATTTCTGTATAGATGCACTTGCAGTACTCCACAACAACTCTTCCATCTCACGCATTGTGCCTGGGCTGGTTTTATAAAGCTGTGTGGGTTGGTGGAATTCGATTGGTCAGTCGGTTCAGGGAAGCGGCAGCTTCGAGCACTCTCACACTGATGGAGCAGTGGTATGTGAAGTCACAATGGCTCGCATTATTGTCTGAAAGCTGGAGGCATTTTTTTTCAAATGGCTCAGACACAAAAAGAAAAAACACCCTGAGGATTTGCAAAAAGAAAACATTTAGGGGAACATTTGTTCCCTGCTAGGTCTTGTGCAGTTTTATGTTTTTTCAAACTCTTCTTAATCACCTGGTGAACTAGCACTCTTTAATATCCCAAGTGATAGTGTTGTGTAATAAATGTCTTTGCGAAGCACTGAACACCCCAAGGAACTCGGGAATAAAGGAAAAATGCGCAAGATGGATTTGATAACAGAAAATAGTTTCAGTTCTGCTTTATGAAACTAGCAGACTATTGTCACTGATATAAAAATTACTTTGAGCTTAGCAACACAAAGATGTTTCTGAAGGATGACTGGGAAACAACAACATGAGCTGAGAAGCTGTACTGTAGATTAACTGCTAACTTTCTTCAAGTCAGATTGAAGTGGTAATTGTTACTTTTGTATTAGCTGCCTAATAAGCTGTGTGTGGGGGAAAAAAAGCAGTTTCATATTTCCACTGTACTAAAACTAGATAAACTAAGATTTAAAAAATGTCTAAATGTTTTAATTTCAGACAGAAAAGTAACAGTTATTCCTGTTGTCAAAAGATAGCATGTTGATTATTGAGAACATTTTAATTATATGTAATATTGATTTTGAATTTGATTCATGGACTTGAGCAAAAATATGGATTAATTCATCACTAAACTCGTTACTTATTGAGCAAAAAAAAATTTCCTTTTTTTTTTTTTTTTTTTTACAGTTCTGTACCCTTTAAAATGACATGAGTTTAAAAAGCTACTGTGTGCTCAGGTAGCCACCATGGCTTCTTAACTAATTATTTTATCCAAACAACAGTGATTGTCTTCAGTTAATATGTCATTAAAATATTTCAAAACAGCCACATTTGTCTTTGAAAGTCACAGAAAAGTGTGACGGCCTTTTTTCAGTCAGCTGGCCAGCAGTGCTCTGCTACAATTGAGGTTCTGCATGACTCTGTTGCACTCGTCTCTAAACAGCAGCAGAAACTTCTGGTCATTGTATGATGAAAAGTTTTACAGTTCTGGCATGAAACGTTTGAAATGATTCAGTCCTGGCCTCGGTTGACATTGCACAACAATTTAAAAACCCTTTTTAGCTGTGATGACTTTGAATTTTCTATCTGTATCTTTATTCTGAAAATGTATTCAAGTGCAAAGACGTGTAGGAGACATCACATTCAAATGATTGTTTTTTGAATATACCTTATTGTCAGGATGAAATGACTTGAATTTCTTCATGCTTGATTTGCTTTGTTTGCTGGCCAAAAATTCTGCAATTAGAAAAGCATCAGTAACATGGAAAGTCAGATGGTCTGAGCTAAAATGATATTTACTTTATAGCGAGAATATGCAATCAATTGCTAGACAAGGGTGGTGTTTTGTAGATGTATGCCCGGTACTATAAACCATCATGCTGATTAGGATGCCTCAGGGTTGTTTCGTGGGAAAAATATGAGCTGAACACAATATTTTTTAGTACCCTGCTTTGTAGTGGCGAAACTGTTTCTAAATTGCATCAGGCTTGTCTTTCACAATTTTTTTTATTTATTTACTATTTGACAGATTTATAACACACAGCGCCGTCCGCAGAGATGATTGATGTTAAGAGACGCATTGTCTTGAACCGCACACTAACAAGTAATGTAGCTGTCACGACTCCTATTAGTAGAACCGCCGCTTATTTAGGCATGTTTTAAGTCATGTTTTTTGCATCACTTTATGAAAGATAGGACAGTTTTTACTGCATTTTATGAACTAACCCTTTAATTTTTAGCAGTCTTTAAAGAATAAAATAATCTGCTCATTTTAGCTGACCTGCTAGATTTTATGTACACCTAATAAACTGTCTTGATTCAGAAAACATAAAGTTAGGCTCTTTTGAGTTTGTCTGACTTTCTGAATTGTTGTCATCCTGAAAACCATCTGCAGATACTAAAACTTTTTTATTGAGCTGTATTTGGCAGGAAGATATCTTCAGGCTTGAAAGAGACAAAAAGGCCAAATTCAAAGCATCAAATTTTTTTTAAGTTATGTTTGATATATACAGCATTAGTATAACAAATGAATTTAACACGGTAATGTGATTGTGCTTTAAAATGCCACAATGTGCCTGGAAAATATAGTTTACATCACCTTTACATTTATGATAATTGATAATAACTTTATTGAGTTTTGAATATTACAGTGAAGTTGTTACATTTGATGTTTTCTGGGGATGTTTTTTTACTCTAGTAGATGAAATGGAAACAAAGCGGGCCTGGACCCAGAAAATTAACCTTACTCCTGCAAAAGGTCTCTGATGTGGAAACAGGCCTTCTGTGTGTAAAGTCCATCAAATCTGAAAGATGACTGGGCAACAACAACATGAGCTGAAAAAACTGTACTGTAGACTAACCAGCAGCAAGTGCGCAAATTACCATGTGTCATCACTTGGGGCTTTTAAGATGTCCAGTAGATCATGAAAAGTGCACTTAAATTAAACCTGAGCAGAAGCTGAAGTTGTATTTTCCTAACAATTGGCTTGTTCTTTTTTCTATCATCCACAATCAATGTCTCCCTTATGCTTTATAAATGTATTCATTTCCAGAGTGATGACAGTTAAACAAATGAATATAAGTGTATTTCCTTCTAATGTCTGTGCTACTTCTCAGAATGTAACATGGGAAACAACATTTTTCTTTTTTTACGATAGGTCTAACAAAAATATTTGTCAGAAAGGAAAAGGATTTTATTTTAATGATGTTGTAAAATGTAAAGTGAAGTGCTTTGTCGAAGTTAACACTGTAGAAGTTAATACTTCTAAATATTTTAATTTTCAGAATTTAAATATTTTGGGGGGAATTTTATGTACAGTACAAAAAAACACCAAAATAATTTGTTTTTCAACAAAATACACTGCCTGGCCAAAATAAAAGTCGCCACCAAAAAATGGTCACACTCTCTAGTATTTTGTTGGACCGCCTTTAGCTTTGATTACAGCCCGCATTCGCTGTGGCATTGTTTCAATAAGCTTCTGCAGTGTCACAAGATTTATTTCCATCCAGTGTTGCATTAATTTTTCACCAAGATCTTGTATTGATGATGGGAGAGTCTGACCACTGCGCAAAGCCTTCTGCAGCACATCCCAAAGATTCTCAATGGGGTTAAGGTCTGGACTCTGTGGTGGCCAATCCATGTGTGAAAAAGATGTCTCATGCTCCCTGAACCACTCTTTCACAATTTGAGCATGATGAATCCTGGCATTGTCATCTTGGAATATGCCCGTTCCATTTGGGAAGAAAAAATCCATTGATGGAATAACTTGGTCATTCAGTATATTCAGGTAGTCAGCTGACCTCATTCTTTGGGCACACAATGTTGCTGAACCAAGACCTGACCAACTGTAGCAATCCCAGATCATAATACTGCCGCCACAGGCTTGTACAGTAGGCACTAGGCATGATGGGTGCATCATCTCACCTGCCTCTCTTCTTACCCTGATGCGCCCATCACTCTGGAACAGGGTAAATCTGGACTCATCAGACCACATGACCCTCTTCCATTCCTCCAGAGTCCAATCTTTATGCTCCCTAGCAAACTGAACATGCCAATGATTTGACCCTTCTTGAACAGACTAACGTCTTTTCCACGACCACAGGATGTGTCTTTTGCCATGGATGTTTAAGAAATGAGGAGTTACTCATTGCATCAGCTGGGGTTAAATAACTTGTTGCCAGCTGAAAGATAATCGCCCATGCAATAATTATCCAATAGGAGGCTTGTACTTATTTGCTTAGTTAAATCCAGGAGGCGACTTTTATTTTGGCCAGGCAGTGTAAATCAAAGTGTGTACAGAATATACATTCACAATATTTGCATGACATTTGTCAATATGAAAACAATGTTGACAAATATTGAGATATTTGAGTATTTTCCTCTTTCCTCTTTTTGTCATCTGTGCTTCCATCATGCTGTCATCTTTAGCATTTTGGACAGTATCATAATTCCCACTTGACTAAACCTGCTTGGACAATTTTTTAAACAAATTAGATTGAAAAAGTTATAATTTTAACTGTGAAGGCATTTCTTTCAGCTCTCTAAAGTCTATTTTCTGGTTAATTTGAACTTTTTGTCGAAGAAATATAGTTCAGGGAGAGAAGTTTTTCATGTAAAAATAGATTTCCTCTTCTTTTTCATCCTCGGCTTCTCTTTACATCCATTTGCATGAAGATTTTGCTCAATAATGAGACTTTCATTAAGAATTAATGCCTCGTACTGGTTAAAATGTCAAAGTTCAGCCTCATGAAAGCATTTCCCGGCTGCATTGACTTTGGTATGAGATTAAATAAAGCAGTGTGGCTCTGAAGCAGAGCAGACGGTGAAAAGCTATTCAGACAGCATCTATTTTTAATTAAATGATTGTATGTTATACGATAAAACCCAGTTGATTCACATGGTGGTTTAATTTGCTGCATATATTGACTTGTGAAATCAGGAGTAAACATGATCAAATATTGATGTGGCTTTATTAATGTAAAGACTCAAATAGAAAAGACATTTAGAAATCACTGAGAGTTGAAATACTTTGAACTGTGGATGAATATCCTTCATCCTCACAAATGAACACATTAATAATTTGTAGAATAAGTATCACAGTAATATGTATTTCTCAATGGGCTGTTGAGTTTTGTGAGTAACAGTTTATTTTTCTGTCAAATTTATTTGAGAAAATAATATTTTTCCTAATTTCATACTCCAATTATGGAAATCTGCTTTTTCATAAATGTTTAAATTTGAATGAAGCAGCTCTTCGGTGATTTGTAAACCCTATCAAGGATTTGCTGTTTTTATTTCTCTTCATGGTCTTCTCTTGTGAACTTCTCTATGAGATTTAATTATTTTTTGCTGCTATTAATGAAGCTTTATGCATCACCATGGGTTCTTTTCACAAAAATTAGTTAAGGTACAAATGCAACATGGTTTCACGGGATGTCTGTGTCGGCAAATTTGTAACATTTTGAAGAAGCTTGGTTGGGATTTTACATTACAGATATTTCTTTCTTTTACTTTAACTGAGTTGTTTACTTGTAAAACCTGACAGTCTCACACATACGAGTGCGAGACTTCTTCTGAAAGCTGTTTTGTGGTAAAACATTTATCTCAATTACTTCTGAAATCAAAGGTGTGGAAAAAATGAAATTATTTTTTAACTTTGTAGTAAAAAGTGAAATGATGTAACCTATGAATAACATGAGATTTTTGTTATTAGAGATGGAGGTGGAAAGATGTCCTTGTAAGTCTTGCATAGGAAAACCGCTTTAGTTTAAGGAAAACAGTTTGTTTAGTCAGCTGTTTGCTGCTGAGCTGCACACTTTTGGTCAACAAAAATCTGTAGTGACTGTTTTTTTTTTTTCTTTTCTTTCGGTATTTGTGTGCATTCAAACATACAACACAGTTGCACGAGAACACGGGGTGTCAAGCTCATTTTTGTTTTGGGTCAATTCCAAATCATGAATGCTCTTAAAGAGCCAGTTGTGCCAGAATATATTGATAAAACCTGTTCCCAAACTCTTAAAATATCAGTGAATTCTTAAAATTACATATTATTGAACATCTTTTCAGTCCCTCCAGGATTTTGTGATTCTTTTTATAATTTCTTGTGTTTGTGGTACTAATTTGGAACTATTTGTGCTTTTTTATGATAGTAAATGCAACTTTCTATTTTTTGCTACATATATCAGAGACTATAATCTGACATCAATTAAGGCTGATGCAGGTGTTTAGTACAAGTAAGAAAGTTTTTGACAATCTTTTGAGAAAAACTCGCAATCGTGAGTGTAATTTGTTGATTTTGTGTGAATATCCACAACAATTCCAAGAAACTGGAGGAACTGATTGATATAATTTGGCAGTAAACAAATAAAAATTGATTTGATTGATAACATAATATTTAAGCACACTTAGTGTTTAGTCTGGATTGTAGAGGGCCACATAAAAATGTAAGGTGGGCCGGATTTGGCCTACAGGCCTTCAGTTTGACACACGTGCACTAGAATGTGCCTATGGCTTAGTAAATCATACACCAACCTTACACACTTTTTTGTAGACTCCAACAATTTGTACTTGACTTACATTTGACCATGTTTATCAGCATCCATAAATTTTCATTTTAGTAAAAAAAAAATGTTAAGGGATAATTTCTTGAAATGTGATTTTGTTTTCATCATTACTTCCACCAAAACGGCATGATGCTGCCACCATCATGCTTGTAAGTTGGTACTGAGCTTCTGGGATTGAAATCCTTGTCTTCACTCCACTGCAAAGCTTGACTCAAGTAACTACCGATTCTGCTGAGAAATATTTTGAAGGTGTTTCTATTTTAACGAATCTAAAATTAAAAATCAACCATTTAAATGCATCTTAATGCTTAATGTGTACAAATCTTATATAATTATCAATTCTTTTGCTAAATACTGCCAATTACTGCATGCATGCTGTGCAGAACCCTCTGTGTTGTTTTTAGCTTATCTCCATAGGGTTCATTGCAGACTCCCACAGCAAACACTGGGAGTGCTGCTTTCCGAGTGCAAGCTCTCTTCATTTGGAGACATTAATCTTTAATAGATTTTTACATAATGAATTATTCCTGGAACTAGGAATCCGCATCATTCTTCCGTCACGATTTTCAGCTTTCTAATTGAACTAAAACCTTGTTGAACGTGAAAAACACTAACCTATAGGAAATAACAGTATCTTTGAGAATATTTAAAGACTTTATAGACGTTGTCTAAATTTTCTCTATACAGACTCTGCATCAAGGTTAAATCTCTCCTGATTCAGTTTTGATTGAGCACAAAGCAAGTTTTGTGGTGTATCTGTTTAGACTCTTTCAGTTTTTATTCTGTGCCATATTTCTGATTTATTTAATACTTCTGCTTGACGTTATTCGCAAAATAGGGTGTTGATTTTTTTCATCTGAAATATCAACAAAAGAGTGGAGAACGCTTCTTAGAGCTGTTTGAAATCTCTCACTCTAAGCCGTCCTTGGGGCAGGTTTCACATTCAGTATCGGTAAGAACACTGAACTCCAAAGTGAAAAAGAGCTCATCTTTTTAAAATCCTCCTACAGACAACTGCTGTTTAAATGATCTCTTGGTGAAATATAAAATGAGCAGCGATGTTGAGACACACAGTCAGTTTTGAACAACTTAAATGACATGAATGCCAATTTAATCTCACCCAGTCCTCCATGTATTCAGGAAGGATTAATCATTTTTAATTTAGCTAAATTTGTATCTACAGTCTAATCTCAACCTGAAAATTGAGATGCCTTTTTGAACAACCTTTTATCTGACTACATTTGTTCAGCAGGAGGGAAAAAAATGATGTTAGAATATAATTATCTTTAATAAAAATGACTGTTGGTAAATTACTTTGTCTCTTCTTGTAATGCTTTACAAACTAGGAGCAGACAGAGAGACAGATCTTTGATCATTTCTCTTTTATGTATTTATTTATTTTTATCTTCCTTACCGACGTTCTCACTTTTGCGTTGCGGTAAAATAAAATGGGGGTCCTTGTCGAGCCGGCAACTAAAAGAATTAGACTTTGTTTAATATTTTAGTGATATTCCAGGAAAACAGAAACTAATAAGTTCCTAGTAACTATGATAAACCAAAATAACAAGGTGCAAACAAACAATGACTTACATTTTTAGTGTTAGTTAGTAGTCATAGCATATTCAATCATTTTATTTTATAGTTTTTTACACATCTTTTCTCTGACAGGAAATGTTGCCTGCACTTGGAGTATTTGAACTTGGAGAGTGGAGTCTGATTCTTCTTACATGATCTGAACTGTGTAGCAAAACAAAAGGATGTAGGGAAATAAAACAATATTTCATATGACACAACCAATTACTGTTTTTATTTGCACTTTTTCTAATTGAAACCAGATCTTTACTTTTAAGAGGAACTACTGATTCCTTGCTTTTTTAGTTTAGTTTAGGAAAGTATGATTCACCAGGAATCATACTTTCTAAATGAGAAAGTTTTAGTTGAACTTATAAATGTTTATAATGGTGGACTTTATTTTGTAAAGTCCACCAGTAACCAGAAACAAAATAGCCACACAACATGATTCACCGTACTTAACTGTTGGATTGGTGGTCTTAGGCTTGGAGGCTCCTTTCTTTTTCCTCCAAAATGAAGAACACACTGACCATTATGGCCAAGCACTTAAATTTTAATTTCATCACAGCACAGGAAATGCATTTGTTTTCCACTATATTTCAAATGTTTTCTGGCTTTATGTTGTTGTGGAGCAATGACCTTGTCATTACTCCAAAATAAATAACGAGGAGCTTTTCAAACCATGTTCAGACAGAAGTCATTTAAACAGTTTTTGCGTTTTGATAAGGGGAAGGAGATGGTTGTGGTTGATAATTGTGTTCCTGTTATTATGGATGATTTCTTTTGTTTTTTTCCATGATGGTTGTCCATAGGTGCGACTATCTAACTCAAACCCCTTTCCTGCATTCATAAAATATAAATAATTTTGACCTAAAACAGGTTTTGTCTGATTTAAACGTCAGATGCTGAGGGGGGCAAAAAAGATCATGTGTGTTTTTAATACAGCGCAAGTAAACATCTGGGTTTAACTGTAAAGAGAGATTTGTAATGTTATCTTTAATAAATGATTCAGTTTAATAATTGCGTCCTTGTCCTCCTCCCTGCAGTGATTCTGTTCTGCATGGCAGCGCTCATCTTCCCAATAGGCTTCTACATCAACGAGGTGGGAGGTCAGCCATACAAGCTGCCTAACAACACGGTGGTGGGCTCCTCGTACGTGCTGTTTGTCCTCTCCATCTTCTTCACCATAGTGGGACTGCTGTTTGCAGGAAAAGTTTGCCTCCCAGGCTGAGAACTCCTCCACCCTGGCCTCGGGACTGACTCTGGAGGCTCTGAAAGTATTATGGGATTTCCAAAACTACAGACTGAAAATCAAAAAAACAACAAACTTTTGCCCTCAAAACCCGAGACGGGGAAGGCGACGCTTACGTTTCAAGGGACCGCAGCTCTACAGAGAACTACTTAGAGATGAATAAATGAACAAAACACTAAAAGGGGACATGAGCACAACAGGGTGGAGGCTGTCGCAGTTCCCTGCAGTTCGCTGCAGTTCGCTGCTGATTTTAGATACAGCCGATTCTCTTTCTCCCTCTGTGTTGTCGCTCTGATAGAACGGGTGCTTAATGTGCCGCTGTCATGGCAGCCGCAGTAACAACAATGGCACACATCTCCGAAGGACCACTACAACCACTCCTCGACTTGATTTCCAACCGCCCCTCAGCACACATTTGCTTCGTCATGGTCGCTTCTGTTGCTATTTATAGCTTCTCTGTGCTATTTTCAGTTTTCTGCTTTTTTTTTTTTTTCTGTACAATTTCTTCTTTCCTTCTTCCAGCTCCGACCACCTCTCCGCTGAGGTAGTGTTGGCGTTGTTGAGGTTCACTGAACTGAATCCTTTAAGCAGAATTGGGTGAGGGGGGTGTGAAGTGTCTTTGTCTGCCATATTGCACGGCCCCAGGTGTGTAGCCGAGGAGAGCTGCTGTTACGGCATACACCTTCAACCTGCTGTGGATGAGACATAGATGCAGGTGTGCTTCCTCTTCATCTTATCCAGTCTGGTAGGCTACCAGAACAGGAGGTCAAGCATCATAAAGGAGAATGCCACTCAATCCAAGACCATGCATAATGTCATTTCTGCAGGCAGCAAAGTAATAGTTAGACATCTCAGTTAAACCGGTCATTCTCTTTCACAGCTTCAACTATCAGCCGTATGAACATGAACTCGCCTCTTATATTTATGACATTTACAGCAAACAGAATCTTCTCTAAGGTTGTAAATCTCTGCAGCATTGAGACGGACCCCTATAATCTTGACAGTACATATTTTCTTTTCAATAAAAGATTATGGAAACTTGTGAAAGCTGATATTAAGTGGTATTCTCCTTTAAGTTTTGACGATGGATAAAACGTGAGCCAGGGAAGGTTTTTCTGATCTTGTTTTGTTTGACAGTGAAGGCACTGGGACTGCAGGTCAGGTCCATGCATGGCGCTGTGCCTCGTAGTGCTGCTCGGCAGGCCTGTGAACGCAACACACACAAACGCACCTTCACGCTGTCCGCACGGAAGCTGCAACAGTGGGTTTGCTTCCATTACAAAAATACTTAAGATTCTTTTTCCTGGTTTTTACAAAAGGAATTCACGCCTCTAGAAACTTCGGTGTTGTGTTAGGGAGATTTTATGTGAAAGAGGAAAACACACAGGCATAGTGATGAAGTAGAAGGTTCAGCTTTATTGTCCCTGCTGATTAAAAGCTTCTCACCATAACAATACTGCCACTGCCATGTCTTAGGCTTGATGTCATGCTGTCCTGTGAACATATACTCAGGTCACTTGTGACTTCCCTCTTGATTTTTCTTTATTTAGTCTGTCTTCCCATCATCTATCACCTTCTTCCATGTCCCAGCTGAAGAAAAGCTTGCCCCTTGTTATCTTTGGGGTGACGTGTTCAGGGCGTTGGTTTTCCACAACGATCAACATTTCCATGTAGCCTAAAAAAACATTTCTTGCTCCAAGTGTTTGCTAACTGGAGACGATTCTAAAAAAAAGTTAGAGGTATGAATACCTTTGCAAAACGTGTGTTCTTCTCCTCCTTGTAGATTTTAAATAATTAAGTCCAACTTTATCCTTTTGATACATTTTATGTGTCTTTAGTTATTAAATTGAAAACGGAACATTTCTCAACTTGGTTTCATATAAAATGCTTTCACTCTGCAGCCTGAAACTTTCTAGACATCTGTCAAGAACTGCATGGGAGATAACACGTCTGCGTTCGCCGCAACAGCTTTCTTTGTCAGTAGTGTTCAAACGTGTTAATATAACAAGCTATTACTGAGAGAGAAAAAAAGCGGCGCGAGCGTGGATGTTAATCAGTATGAATATTTGATTCTAATGCAAAAATCTGATGTATTTTAAGCTCTTTTTTTAAAACATCACATTATTGTTGGACTTTCTGCTTTCACTACCTTTCCTCAGCTTATATTAATTCTGGGCTTCCATTTGAATATTTTACTAAACTTGGACTTTCTGTCAGAAAGAGCCATTGCTCTTCCGTTGATCTCGAGTCGTACTGCATCCTTCGACTAATGCAAACACAGAATTTCTCACTTCCTCTGGCTTTTATTTATGGATCTGTGTCGCATTAAAAACAATGTTCTTTACAATAAAGTTCACAGTGAAATAAGACGAGGAGGAACGTATTTGTTGGCTCAGCTTTCTGCCTGTGTGATGCAACACTTTTTAGGCCTTTTTCCTTCAAATCTAGCAATATTTTCCGTTTGGGCCTCTGATGAGCTCCAGGTTTTTGACATTAGAAGGCCTCATTGTCATCACACATTTTTTTTTAGCATCCTCCACAGATTCTCTGTTGGAGAGAAACATGCTTATATTTCTTGCAATCAGAATAAACATTAGTCAAATAAAAAAATTAAGCCTAAATCTGCCATTTACTTGGAAGAAAATTAACTACATTTTAGAGTTGCACTGTATATTAAACAATAGTCACCAATGCAATAGAAATGTGTGCATTGTTGTCGTTACAAAGGACAGCCTGTTTGCAGAATTTGGTAGGAAAAGCTATTTGTTTACCAAAAAATAAAAAATCGGTTGAGCTGCTGGGAATACTTTTACCACCATTGATGCTCACGTTGAGATGTTAAAGGTCACAAAGAAAGACTGAAAATGTGGGCTAGTCATGATTTATATTGTCAACACAATATTTAGCACTAAATTCTTAGATGTATTTAAATGTAAAAAAAAATATATTTTTAGGGGTTAAACCCCAAAGTGCCCCTTTTCAGTGCAAAAAAGCTCTTTCTGTTTCTAAACTTCAGGATGGATCGTTATAATTTCAGCTGTAAGCAAAACGGACTAGACTATGAGTTATTTTCTGTAATCAACCACCCAATAACAAGACAGCAGATGCATATTTCTACATTCGCCGCCTTTTCAAGTGATTAATAACAGGACACATTCATTTAATCCTGTTAATGTTTTGCTCATTAATCATTGCCTTTACAAACACTTTGCTGTGTCTCGCCTAAACATGCTTTCTATCTCAGACATTGGAGTGATTTCTATATGTTTCAAACTGAAGCTTCTTCCTCATCTGATCATCTACCATCAAATCACTGTTTGGATAGTAGATGGCCTCACTGAAGTTGTTTATGTCGCTTCCATTATGTTTAAGCACTCTGAATCTGACCTCATATAAGCTACTGAGACGCAGATCTTTCATTCACCGTGTGTGTTTGTGTGTGTTGAAGCAGTCACAGCCGCTCTGTTTGCTAAGTCTTAGGTATTTGTTTTCTATTTCTGTTTCCTGCTCGGCTTCTCCGACTCTCGGTCTGATGATGTGTACTGCTAAACTATACACTCTGCCTCTGGTTGGTCTAGTATTGTGCCATGACCTGTTTCTGTTTAATAATGTACAGACACAAAAAAGGCAAGATTTCTGTATTAGGAAGCACTGTGCGTTCAACAGTATAGGTAACAGACATAGAAGCACCACAAATGTATAAAAAAAAAAAAAGAGAACTTCTTACCTCATTGTTTTTTTGTTTCTGCTATTATTTTCTAATGGTGGCAACGTGTGTGCCCTCTAATTTGTCTCTTGCCTTGATCGGATGTCTACACATAAAGCCTATGTTGATAGGAAATTATTTATCACTGAATAAAAAGAGAAAAATGGGTGTGTGTGACTGACACAGTCTGTTTTGTGCTCCTTTAAAGTGTTAATCTGAATGTCTTTTTTAGCCCATTTAAATAGAATCAAGAACTTGTACATTATTGTGAAGTTGAAGGAAAGCTATACATGGGCAGTTACATTCTTCACAAATTAAAGTCTGAAAACTGATTTTTTTTCAGATACTAGACATAATTCTTTCATAAAATCAAATTAAAATGTATATTTGGAAGACATTGTAAATGTGGAACATCCCCTCAGACACTAAATCTTCACTGCAGTTAAAACATACTGTTTCAATTCAGAGACCTATATTAATATCTGAGCACTAATTAAATCAGGCATCTTAAATCAATCTTATGTGGATGGATTTATTCATTCCTATGAATTGAGCTCCACCATTCTGGTCACAGCAGCTGGATAACAGTTTTTTTCTCTTTTATTTGGCAGATTTTTTTTTTTTTCTTTTCAGGAAAAAACATCTCATATTTTTTTGGCTGCCTTATTACTGAAAAACTGGCCATTATGTTATTGCTTCTGGCAGCGGTCACCGTTTCAGCACCATAAGCATTTCCACTGCTGTACAGAAACTGAAAGAAAACGTCTAAATTATAGCATTTTCTGAAAATGATCAAAACTCAGATATTTATTCTACTGCATTATTCGTCAGCCATAATTGCAAACTTATTCTTAAGAAGCTTTAGAAATATGCCTATTAGGAAAATGTATATGTTTCAGTTCATTTCTTTGCAAAGACGTTTTCCTCTTTTTTTTATTTATTTGTTTAGTTTAATAGATCACATTTGGTAGTAAGTCAGCAGGAAATGGTTTTACCTGCTTGTTTTCTACCTGTGTGTGATTCCCAGTGCACCTCCATTAGCCTCATGAGTCACCTAAACCTCCAGCTTAGGCTTTCGTGCCGTGTGCATTAAGTATTTTTTTTGTTTTTTAACGCGGTAATCGGCTCCATTCACGGCAAACTACTGCAAGCGGTTACCGGTGACATCTCTCCCAGCTGCGTTTCAATCCAGGGATTTAGATGTTTTCCTGGTTGATGGAGCCAACTGCTGATGGTGTTCCTAAAAACAGTAAACACATCAGGAGCCAAACTCTCAGCAGAAATCTATAGTAATTACTGATGCCATCTGCTGCTGCTGCAGTTAAAACCCGAGGCTGGGATCTCCTCAACGTTTGTATAATCCCGAGCACCAATTATTTTCTCAACACATGATGCCCCCTTCACCGAAGAAATCAGATTAAAGAGAGTTTTTCACAAAAATTGTTGTGGTGAGTTTATTTATTTTATATAAGACTTATTACATACATCTTATCAGACTCAGCTGTACACTGAATCGACGACTGGCATTGACTGACGTTTTAAAATTACCCCAGGTAAGTTTATCTACAGACCATTATTTATGCACAGGGTGATTTAAAATATTTTAGATAAAAAAAAAAAAATCATCTAAAGAATTCTCTAAAAATTGAAAATGTAGGCATCACGGAAACAGTAAAATGTTATACAAATAAATACAGCTTTATTATTTGTTGTGTTATCTATGTCTGAGTAGATGACACAATATACATATAAATGTATGTCTGAGTATATATATCTCAGACAATAATACAGAGGTAAGATGAGTCTCAAATCTCCCTCAGGTTTGATTCAGGCTGTTACCAGTTTTCGAAGATTGGTTAATAGTCTGAAGTACCCATTGGCTTTGCAGTGCGTCATGATGGATCACTGCAATATGACTGATCCAATTATGATTCCCCCCTGTAAAAACGGTAAACCTTCTGCTGAGAGCTTCAGGTTTATAACAAGACATCAATCTTTTACTGCTGCTTTTGCTCAGTCATCTGCTGAGCTACAGCCTCATTTCTGCCCTGTTTTGACCACTACTAACATCCTTTCAGCTCCATAAAGCAGATGAAATATTGCTTTTTCAGTCCGCTGAAGACCTTCCTATCAGGTGCCTCAACATGATGTAGGAATGGAAGATGTGTGGGTGGAGGCAGAGGGAAGAAATTTCTCAGTGTGTATTGGATGCATGTATTACATAACATCTCTGAATATGTACATATACCATGTTGTTTTCATGAGTTAGAATTTGTTGATAAATGACAGTGTCAGTTCTCTGCCAGGTGCAGTTAGATGGAGATATGGCTGCCATCTGTTAGTGAGAGGCAGCACAGAGCAGGCCTGAATTGAAGGTCAACTCTTGTGACGATGGCATAAGCTCTCAGTCTGAATAGGTCCAGTTTTCATTGAAATGCAAGTGCAGATACAGAAGAAGGGGAAAATATCTGCAAGACTCTTTTTGCAATCTAATTCTTGATCTAATGTTTTAATGTCAGTGGCTTAAAGAGGCTTTTCACAAATTAGTAAACAAAGTTTTAAAAGTTTGCTGCTTGGGTTTTTTAATTCATACCCAGCTCCATATTTTTTGGCATTGCTCTCCGTTTATCTCCATCTATCTTCCCGTCACCTCTGAACCGTGTCTTAATTTTGTCAGAAAGTTTCATCGTAGTTTTTGTCAAATACATTTTTTCTGATAAACATTAGATTAAAAACAGCACAAGATAAAACAATTAGCCAATGATACCTAACATTTTTCAGCTGAAAGTGAATGATGTGATAACAACAAAGTACTTAAAAGGAATATTTCATGTGGACAAAATATTTTTTCCAGTTTGAATCTTTTTAGGAACTTTTTTTTTGGTAAAAATCAGTAGAAACTGTCAATAAACTGAGGTCTCTGTGAAATTCCTTTCCATCCAAAGATAAAGGAATCAGTGTAAAGAAATCATTTTTCTGAAGGATGCATTAAAAATGCATTCCTCTGACATTTTAGTCTGATCTGAATACAGTGTCGTTTTCCCATGTTGTGTTTCCTACAAGCCTTTGGACAAACTTCAAACTTGCTTTCAACAATGGCTTTCTTCTTGTCGTTTTTCCATTCGTAAATAATTGATAGTCATCCTCATAAAAGGATTCGCTCACTTGATCTTTTGATCTGCATCTGTTTGCACTGGATTTTATGTAGGTGTGGAAGAGTAAATGGGGCAGACTCACTTTTCAACTTTTTATTTGTAAAAGATTTTCCCACTTCATGAACATGCACCACTTGGTATCTTTTTTCTTTTTTTTTAAACTATTTTATGGTCTATCAAGTAAAAATGTGAAAACGTTTAAGTGTCACTGTATAGTAAAGTCTCATGGACAGGCGAAAATTATATAAATAACCTTTTTCATGATTTGGTTCAAGCATGTTTTTTGAACTGGTGTTTGTACACCTGGATCATTATTTTCAGTACTCTGCATATAGTCTTTCACTAAAAAGAGAAGATCTTGCTGAATTGAAAAACTCATTAAATAGATAAGTTTAAATCTTCCTCAAAATCAGCTAAGCCACAAAAATGTTCTAGGATTTTCTCTCTTTTAAGCAAACTCTGAATTTCAAAAATCGTTTAGATATAAAGGTGTGCAAGAAAAGCTACGAATGTTTATCATTTGAAGAAGCGCCACGTTGCCGTGCTTATTTACATAATATACCAAAGGGCCTGAATCCCACCGGTTTCATTGCTCCATTAATCTTAATACCATTAAAAGGCCTCAGTAAGTCGTTTAAGTGCAGTTTACACTCAAATTCAGAGCAAAGCACATTATTTGAAGCCTTGGGGAGGCTTTGATGTTGCTAACTTTAGCTGCCCTCAGTACTGATTGATCTTAAAGTGGGCGATAGATGCAGTGATGTTCCCTCCCTGCCGGATGTCTGTCTGCTATGTACGTCAGCATGGACCTTAAAGCAAATCTGCTGCTGAGGCAAGAAAAACAGAAAGCCGGGAGGAAAGGGCTTTTAGTGGAATGACCACAATGTTTGGAGAGATTTATCATTTCACCTTTGTTAAAAGATTTTGTTTTTGAAAACCTGCTCCTGCATAATTTCATATTAAATTAGAAGAATGAAAATAATTGTAATACTCTTTTAGAGTTGCATAATGCCATTCTGCCACAAGAATATACTCTGATTTAACCTGTTACATTGTAGCGCTGACTGTACATTTAACACTGTTTTCTTGCTGAAATATAAACTGCTATAGCCACAGGTCTTTTGTACCTTTTTGATTTTTTTCCAGGGTCTCCCTGTCGTTGGCTCCTTCCTTCTTCTCTTTATCTATCAGCTTCCCTGGTGAAAAAAACTTCTCCGCAGCTCAATGCTGCCACTTTTTAGCATAAGAATAATGCATTTATTTGTGAAACCTTATCCTTTTTCCTTCCACTTTGCTATTATACTTTTAACTTGTGTTGGTCTTTCACATAAAACTCCAATAAATGCCGTGATGTTTGTGATTGAAACGTGACATGCTTATTAAAGACACTGTTTATCTTCAATTGTTTCCTTGACCAAAGTGCACTAAATGTTTGGTCAATGTGCAGAGCCCAGTTGCATTGAATGACAATGTTGCAGCACTAATTTATGCTGTCTGATCCACGTCTGCAGCTTTGACAGATGCAACATTCTCATATTGCTAATTTGTCTATGACTGACTCCTGCTGGGAGCATCATAAGGACACAGTCTGCTGTTGTATGGAGTCATCACTGCTGCAAGAGCATCTAACAGGAAGAACCGTTAGACTGCCACTTCAGGTTTCTTCAACCAAACCTCACATCTATGTGAATTTATATATTGGAAATGTTGAAGTTTTTGCTTAAGAAAGAGTGAAAATCTGATTTTAAAAAGCACAATTCTTGAATTATAAGTTATTACTTGTATTTCTCAGCAAAAACAACTTTTCTATTTTGAAGTTTCATCTGAGACTGACAAAGTTCACTGCAGACAAAGTTGCAAAGGTTATGATGGATCGTTCTTTCAGACTTTAAAATAATCCGTCCGTCCATCACTGTGATCCCAGCAGCGTTTTTCTTGTGTAAATAGACAAAATGTTTTTTGAATCTCTCACAGTTGCATTATTGTCTGTCTTAACATAAGAAGGCAACCTCTCTCGAATCACTGAAGCTGGATGTTTTCCAAAGCTTTTGCTGAACATAAACAGTGATTGGCAAACACAATACATCAACATTTATTGTAAATCCATCAAAGTACAAATGATGCAGAAATTTCCTTATGATGCAGGTTATAATATGTTTACACATTTTTAATGCTGAAGCGTATAGACACAAAATAATTAGATTATATAAGAATATACAATAAAAAGACCTCGTAAGTCAATAGTGCATTTTAATGCTATGAAAACGTTTGACAATTTTCTATGCAGACATTAAACTTAAAATTCTGTTTGTGAAGCACAATTTGATGGGTTTTATAATGACTTAGGCTTTTGATCAGATAAGCAAAAAACAAGGTAAAATGTAAATTTTCTCATCTCTTTTACCGACAGAGTGCTCTTGGTCATTTTGAAGAAGGTTCTTGCAGATAACTGCTGGTCAGCATTTGCCACACAGGTTGTGGTTCCTTATATAATTTCGCATTTAAATGTCCAGTCAGTTTAAAGTGCACGTCTCTGCAGCTTTTTCTTTTTTAGTAGCCCCAGTAGCTGCTTTACCTTTAGCCCAGAATAATCCGCTCTCCTGCTGCTGATCAACATGTCTCCAATGGTTCTGCTGACACATATCCTTCCCGTTATTAACAAAACTTTGTTTTATCCTCTAAAGCTGCTCAGTTCCTTAAGCCAGCGGAGCCGGTGCCTGTGTGTTTGGTATGTTGTTTTAACAGTGGGAGCTGCACTCTCGTGGCCCACAGGACCAACCCTGTTGACCTGGGGTTATTTCTGCAGGGCCTCCCAGTTTATTTTCAAGAGGATATTAATTTCTATTTTGATTTGCCGCTTGTGTTATTTTAGATGAGTCATTTGGGAATGTGTGGGCACATGTGAGAACAGTCTGTGCCTCGGCGAGAACGGCAAAACGGACACACAACAGGGACGACTGTGAATGTGTTTGCTTGCTCCAAAACATGCATATGATAATTTTATGTGTCCTGCTGCGAAGAAGAGACTTTTGTTTTTCATCTGAAGTCAACAGACAGGGATGATTGCTTGAGTTCATTTTGTACCAAGACTTAAGAAACTGAGATTTGCAACTATTACATAATAAATTCATTTAGAGGATATTTTAAATACTTTTTTTCTGTGAAACATACCATAATTTCCCCAAGCCAAATAAACATCATTATCCTCAAGACAGGTTTAAACAGAAGGGTCCCAGAGGAAAGGGGGAAAAAAATGTTTTAATACCTCATAATATGCTGTGGAGTTAGCCTAGGACTGAGTAAATTAAATTTCTTACCAAACTAGAATGAATTCATAAACTGTGCAGTGGCGTTTAATTCACCTTCTAGTTGGAAAACAACACAAATATTTGCAAATTTCTGCGGGTTATCGTAGTTTTATGATAAAACCAACATAAAGTAGATCACGATTGTGACTGGGCTATCCGCATGAAAGAGCTCAGTTTTTATTTTAACCTCCTAAATGTTAATAAAATACATTGAGGTGAATGGTTATAGCTTCACAACATTAAAATCTGTTGTTTAGATAATGTGATAAAAAAAAAAAAAAAAAAGAAATCTGTTTGGCAATGATCAAAACAAACGGGATCACAACACAGCCATTTAGTGGAGAAGCGTAACCACACCTCATTTTCACCTTTCTCTTATTCTCATCACCTTTTCCAGTTATTCTTTCCTTTTGTTTCACCTTCAGTGGCGCTCCACACACTGAACTCGCTCTGGAGAGGTGCATGCTGGGACTGCAGCAGCAGCGGCTATAATTAACAGACGTCTGTGTCACAAACGATAAGCGATGGATGTTCACAAAATTCATGTTTTTTTTCCCCACTAATAGATGTGAAACATCATTATGTCCTCTGTTTCCCAACAAAGTGAAATTATCTCATTTAGTTTAAGATACAAAGAGCCTCAATCATGGGATGTTTGATCTACTGTGTGTGTGTGCGTGTGTGTGTGTGTGTGTGTGTGTGTGTGTGTGTGTGTGTGTGTGTGTGTGTGTGTGTGTGTGTGTGTGTGTGTGTGTGTGTGTGTGGTGTGTGTGCAAGTGTGTGCCATGTGTTCGCATCATGGAGAGAGATCGGATCTGAGCCAGGCTGATGGTGTCTGTCAGGGACGCCTGGAGGACGCCGCAGTCATTATGATAGTAGACGACCATAATCCTTTTTGTCCTCTCTCCTTGTCTTTTATGCAGACTCAAAGCTTCTTTCGTTCTTTGTTTGTGTTTACATGTCTCTTTCTTTCAGCGGTGGATAAATCAGACAAATGCAGCATTCAGGCTGAGGGCTGCACACTTCCATCAGCTACATCAGGGCCGCTCCTCGGCTGGTTGGCTGCTGGAGCGGTGGACTGAAAGTTACCTCGCCAAATATCGATTACCTGCAAATCTGTGACTTCAGCAACAGCAGAGATGGAGTAAAACTTGTCACAGTTTGCCAGGATGGAGGCAGCACTGGTTTTCTACCCCCTTTCAGTAGGATGAAAATATTTTCCTTTAAAAGCATAAAATGAGGAGAGGGGATATTCTGCTTGTCAAATTATTTGCTTCTCACACATTTAGGAGCATTTTTTATTGTCTTTAGGTCTAAAGCGAAACTGGCTCCTATAGAAAATGTCAATTAGTTCCTGGAGCGGATCTCTTTCTTGCTTTTTCATCTGTCCTTGAAGCCAGCTAGCTGCCATTATCATCATCGTCCCCAGACTCCAGTTCTTTCCTCTAAGGAATTATATGTGACATCAATTTAATATCTATCCTCTGTGTCTGCGAAAGAAAAATGACACGTGTTCAAAATAGATGTTGAACTCTAAAAATCTACTGCAGCAAATTTTCTTTCCATGCACATTTTTCAGATATTTTTTCCTGTTGGAAGAGTAGCACTGCAAACATCTTGAAAACACATTCCCAACAGAGAAATACAGCGCTGGCAGCTTCATGTCGAGATACGTTTTGTTCAGCGGAGCTCAGGATGCAGAACGTCCTTCATTATGTTCTTTTGCATGATTTGGAGAGACGTCAGTTTTGCACAATCTGATTGTTTCAAGGTTTTTTTCTGGTGATCTTTTGGGTGGATTTGAGAAATAATTATGCCTCCTAGAAAACTCTGACAAGAAAATATTTAGTTAACCAAGAGGTTACTCAGACCAGGTTCAAGCAGAATGAATGTTTGCTGCTTTTAAACAGCCCAGAACCACAATCATCACTGTTGTCTGTGAAATAATATAATTTTTAAAAACTCTAGTATAGAGATGTCAGAAGATGCCAACAGAATGGTCAAGTTGAGGTCATTTTTTTATGTTTGCCTCCAATGAAATGTGGGTATTTCAATGTTGTGATCGACTGTGATAAACAATGTCAAAATAAATAAAACAAGAAATAAAATGTACATAGCACATTTAAGAATACATACGTTGATTAGAGTGCTGTACATTTGAAATAAAAATAACGTTAAAAATAACGGTGACACTTCATTTGACAGGTTGTGAATGAGACTATCATGACTCCGACATAAATCACGATTTATCATGATTCGATAAATCATGACACTTTTTATACAAAGCTGACATTATTCAAAATGTTTTTGTTATGACAACTTTGACATTAACTGAGAAATCATATGACATAAATTTGTTATAAAAGTATTACTGATTAAACTTTAGCTTAATACTTTTACAACAAATTTATGTCAGATCATAATTTCTTGGTTATGATAAGTTATTATAACAAAGACATTTTTGTCTAGGTGGAATGAGAGTCTAATTCACAACCCTTCAAATGAAATGTTACCAAAATAACTAACATTTCTTACCCTCTTCCTTTGAGTCGACCCCTGATGTGTCTCTTATCAAACCAGACATAAAAAGCTTTCAGCCTTATGTGTCCTCTTATCTGATCGGCTGAAAAGTCTGGATTCACTGACAGCACTAAGACATTTTTCACATTAATGTATAAAATATTCATTGAGCAGCCGCAATCTAGTCTAAACTCACTATTTGGCATCTTGTAGAGATCTGCTGTCATTACAATGTCATTACATTGTTGCCCTGGTTTATAATTAGCCTATCCTCATCAAACAACTTGTTAACACTTCCTTGTATTTGTTTTCCTTCACACATAGTTTTCTGCTATTTGACGTCCTGCAGTGTTTTTTAAATACTACCGCTTTTAAATACCATCCTCTTCTAATATAGTTTTTTTTTTTTGTCAGGTATGGTAAAGATGAACAGCTAGATAATGTCTGACAAATAAATTGTAATGAAAATAAGTTGCATTTTTTGTGTTTGGATACAATAAGAAGCAGCAGGGAGAGCTGGAAAATTAGGTTTGGTTTCATTAACGCGTACTGCCGCTGGCTCATTGTAATTTCCTTCTGAGGCGGAATGAGGGTCAACGAGGATCACTTCCTCCTTCCTGCCTGTCCTCAATCCTCTTCCATCTCATTTATTCAGCTGCATGCAGAGTCTGCACCTTTTCCTCTCCTGCTTAAGCTACTGGATCAAAAGAGGGAAGAGTTTGAATTATCACAGAATAAAACCAAAATCCTATCCTCACGTGTCTCAGCTCTCATGTTTTTCTCTCTCTCTTTTTTTTTTCTTCTATATTTTCTGTATTGCAGAGCCCTTTTGAACCAGCTTTTCTCATCGTTTCCACCAGTCCTCACATTGTGGTCAAGGCTTTAGTTGGTGCAGCTGGTTTTCCTTTCCCACCATCAACTATTCACTGAGCTGCCTTGAACTTTGCTGCAGACATAACCAGTCTCCCTCAGGACACAGCAGACCTGTATGACTTTTTAATCCGACATCATCACGAGTCAGATCCTGTAGTTTTCGTTTCCACCGATCCCAAATAAACACAGTTAATCAGAGACTGAAATCTCATTGGATTATTAAAGATCTCATGTATCTATAGGTACAATTCCTCTCCTTCTTTCAACCAACCTATTGTATTTTACTCAAGTGAACTGGTTTATTTTAAAAACAAGAGTTTTCAAGGTTTTGAAGTTTGCCTTATCAACTTGTTGCCTCCATCATTTTCTCTTCTAAAATGAGCCTGAAGTAAATCTGGTGCTGACATTATAAGGATTGATAACAAAGTTAATGATTTCAATGCATTTAAAAAAACCGTCATTAGGTTTATTTTATTACTAATTATGATACATGCTTAAAAGCAGAGTCCATGGTAGGAAACCAGCTAGTTTGAAATGAACCTCGACAATTCTGCCAAAAATAGTCGTCAGATATTTTTGGCAGAACCAAAGAGATGTGCATAAGACTGACACGAGGCTGTCATCAACATAAACATGGACGACTCTTCTAAAAGTGTCAACTTTGTATTATTCAGTAAATAATGACACTTATAATGGAAAGTTCCATTAAATCTGGCATCAAAAATTATTTAAAAGTGTCATTGAAGTCATATTTATGTTATGTCATGCTTATAACAGTCTTATTCAGTCTTAAATCAATGTTACAAAAAAAAAAATAATAATAAATCTCCAGTTATTCTGCACTGAAAAAAGCCTAACAAAATATTTTTGTCTGAATTGTCTGTATACCTCTGAACAGAAATACCTCTGGTATTTGCTAAAAAGTTACAACAGGCGGTCGTCATAAAGTTGATTGTATGCTGGAAATATATCCTTTATTGACTTTTATGCTTTTTATGGTTTCATTTTGGCTCAACTTTCCCCTGACAGGTTAGAGTCCAACATTAAATTAAGAGGAAAAATGGTGAATCCTTCTCTTCAGGAAACTTTTATGGCTTTTTCATAGAGTGTGAATGTTTCGTGACTGAGCAGCTGTTTTTTGGATGCTCTGTCAGACTGTGACAGCTCTTTGTTGCTAGCGCTCTCTTTGGCCATCTCAGCAGCAGAGCTACTTTGCTGTCAAAAACCTGCTTTGTGCACAGCTTGGAGAAAAAAAATAAAATAAATAAAAATCTCACCTGCAGAAAATTCACACTGAAAGTTTTCGCAGAATTTTGTCAGTATTCAGCATCTGACTTGCAGTTTTCAGGGCTTATGAAAGTAGGTTTCAATCAGCAGCACAGTGCCATCATTATGTTTCGTCTGTCACTGCACATGCAGCTCAACATTTCCTAAAATGTTTAAGTCTTTGAAAACGGTAGACACTAATCAGAGGTCTGAAGTAACACATAATAATAATAATAATAATAATAATAATAATAATAATAATAATAATAATAATAATAAAACATGAAATCAAACTATAAAGTGGACTATTTATGGATGTACAGTAAACGTTGTTGCTTAGCGCCCTCTGCTGGTTAAAGTATCTGAAACTTCTCTAGATGTGGATTCAGAACTGCTTTTCTTGTGAGTCAATCATAAAAACATAATGCTTATCTGAGGATGATTTTAGATTTGTGATGGAAAAAATGTGTAATTGATCTGTATCAATTGATTTATTCAGTTCTTGGTCCTTAATAATAACAATATTATTATCATTTTATTTACCAGATCAGCTCTGTCTGCAGGGGGTTGGAGCCAAATCCATCAACCTTAGATCAGGAGACTGGATACACTGGATACAGACCAGAAGGAGATTTTCACATTTACTTAACCGTCAGTAAAAATACAATTATTTCCTGACACCACGGTAAATAAAGAAACATGTAGATCAGAAATATGTGATCGGTTGTGTTGTATTTCATGCAGATGTAACAATTACTCCTACTGCTGCAACATTGTTATTTTTATGTTGATACATTGACTTGAAATGTATGAGTAGTTTTCAAGTAAACATCCCTGTTTGCATTCCCATCCTTAACACAAGTACAGCTGCAACTATAAAGTAATTCAACGCCCACGGCTCATTTATAAATTTGAATTCAAATGAATAAAGCAGGCTTAGAAATTTAAATAAAACAAACGCTACAAGATGACTATTCTAATATACCTCCAGATATTCAATGAATTATTTAGTCTCCTGAACAGAAATCCTAATTGGTTGTGGTCCCAGACAACACCTAGGGTAACCGATCAATGGTTTCAGTGGTTGCATCAGGAATGCTTTGTATTGAACATCTGAAGTGCCTGGATAAATCCCATTTTTTCTGACAACCAGTGCTGTTGCCCCTAAATTTTTTGGACCTCTAGGGACGAGGGGGTTAAGTCCAGTAAGTTATCACTTTCCTTGCACAAACAACATGCAAAAGCTAACAATAAAAGTTCCTGTAGATACAGCTGGAAGCATAATTTGCAGGCTTAATGACAAAGGAACAGTGGATACACCACGACAGAAAAAAGATGCCATCAATGATTCCTGAGTGCTCGTGGTCAAAAACCCTAACACATTTCCTGACTAAAACTGCACAAACAACATCGTTATTGTCCTTCGATATTAGCTATGAAAATGGTTGGATTATCTGCTGAGTAGCTATCTACCAGTTAGCAGCTTAACAGAGCTTAAGATGATAGCTTCACAACTGTAGATTTAAAAAAGCATGACCCAAATACCAGTGATGGGGAGTGATTATTTAATTTCTTTCCAGCCAAAATGACTTATTCTGTAAGAAATTACAAATATTACCATTACATAAAGGTGGATCATGGTTTGCTTCAAAATACAACATCTAATTTAGAGGTCTATCATACTCTCATTCTTACATCAACTGCTGGCCAACTTGGAGTTAAGTCGATAGACGTGACAACAGGAAGCTGTTCTTTATACATCTCTTATGTCCTCTGTGGTTTCACCCTCCACTCTTTACTTGAATTTCAGATTTATCGCTCCCTTAGAGCCCCGGCTGTACCTGAGCGCTACTCCCGGTGAGCAGGTCAGCCGGGGTGACGGTGAATCAAGGCAGTGCAGAACATTTAATGAGGAAGTAACTCAACTCCACCATTGTCACACCGAGTGCTGAGGTAGCAAACGAAGAACAGCAGACAGACCGTACATATCTGATGGTCAGAAGAAACAGTGTATAGTAATTTAATGGTGTTAAAAATAAAGTCTTCTCTCCTGGGGTGTGTAGGTGTAGCTACATACCATGATTTAAAACAGTGTTTTGAAAAGACCAAAAGAGACCAAATGGTCTCTTCTGTGTTTTTATGTCGATAAATGTGGTTGGGATTAATGTGACGAACCAATGCAAATAGGTTAGAATTCAATAAAGTCAGATTTTGGCACCATTTGTTTCCCTTTCTGCTCCTAAATAAAATCCAGTCTAACCATTTGCCTTCAAAAGTCAGCTCCTTCGCAAACAAGGTCCACATGTGTACAATTTGACCTCAGATTAAATCAAGCTGTTTTGTGCAGGCCTCACATGTTTGTTAGAGAACATTGGTGATCACACAGCATCATGAAGACAAAGGAGCACAACAGAGTAAGGTTTTAAAACAACATTCTAGTTTGTGAACATCTGAAAGAGCATTGCTTCATCACTGATGGAACCAGGACCAAATTAAATAAAAGTGTTGCCATATACCGCTAGGTGAGATCATGTTTGGTGCTGCATTATGCTGCCACTGCCTTGTTTCATAGTGAGTATGGTCAGTTTTGTCTATTTTATATCCAGTGTTATTGCTCTTTTGTCTAATGCGTTTATACCAAAAGGTTGAATTTCTATCTCATCTCAATAATGCTTGCTTGTCGTTAACTTCTGAACCGGATTTTAAGGCTTTCAGATTAAACAAACAAATGTGAAAATATTTCTACTTCACAATAATTAAGTCAGTCATCTTAATATTTTTTAAAGTGAGTTCCTTCCAGGCAATTATTAGAAATATAATGTATTTAAGAAGAAGGTTTTGCAAAGGGGCAAATGCATCTGCATTTCAGAGTGCTTCCACTAACAACAGATTGATCAAATAAAAAATAATAGCATGCTACTAAACCCTAGCTGAAGCTCTAACTAGATATTGCATCACAAATTAACGAGGTCATAGCAATAAAAAGGGGGGTTTAGAACCCTAAGTGTTGTTCCATCTCCAAACTGCATCAGATCTCTGCAGCTTAAAGCATTTTCCCCTCCTCTCTTTAACTACTCGCAGCGCATTCAGCCATCATCTCAGGTTCAGCTGCTTGTCGGCTGCCAGCTAAATAAAACATTAAGCGTCTATTTCTGTTGTCCCCAAAACCACTGGGCTCAGGAAGTGACTGTGGCTGACGATTTGGCCTTGGTCGAGTTACTTGTCCTCCAAATGATCCGGCTTTATTCTGTTGTCTTATGTTTTCCTTTCCATCTCGTCACTGTTTCTATCATTTTTCTTTACTATCATCATGTTTCTCAGCAGATAATGGAGGCAGGGTAACATGATGACTTTTTGCTATCTAAATGGTTTGTTATCGTCTTAACCCAGGTCAATCTCATGAACATTTTTGACAAATTTGATTTTTTCCCCTCATTTTTTATTCTTTATTAATCAAATGTTTGGAGATTCATAACAAATATGAAAACTGAATCCTGAAGAGGTTTTCTTTGCTTGGCATACCTTTTATTTTTCCAAATGTAGATAGGCTACTCTATAACATAGTAGGTAAAGTTAACACAAACCCTTTAAATCATCAATTTCTTTCTGCTTTTTATGGGCACTTGATCCTGAAGTGAAAAATTTCACTTTTTCACCAAACCCTGATTTATTTTAATGTATTTTTTTATTTTTATTTTTTGCAATAAACAAAAAGTGGTACATATTTGTAACTTCAAAGGAAAATCATACAAGATTTTCTAAATGTATCAGTTTCCTGCAGTTGCAGCCGCAGATCTTCTGGCACGTGTGTGCATCAGCTTTCCTGAAAATGGTCTCTCTGCAAAATAGTTGCAATCTTAATTTTTTACACAAATGCCAAGACATGTAATTGTGTCCCAATGTGTACATTATTTTCACCTTCGTTCACCACTTTTCCAGAGACCAGACTTTTGTTCCTGTTGATAGATTTGCTATGGTTCTTTGCAGCTAATCCAGAGTCGTCTTTGACAAACACTCTCCCTGCTCCTCTCCTGTTAACTTGGTTGACAAAATGTTGTGACAAATTTCCAGTTCGTAACACAGCTTTTGCATCTATGTAGTTGTACACCCGTCATGTGGTTGGTAAGAAACCTTTGGCAAAAGAAGAACTTGTGAAATAGAGCACAACTTTTATGCTTGGGCATGTCCTCTTTAACTCTTTAGATAAAAGGAGTAAAAGATTTCTGAGATCAAAACAGAAAAATCTCTGAATTCTCAATGACTCTAATAAGAATAAAACTTTATTAGCAACCCATTTAAGCATTATATCAGCTGCTTTGACCCAGTAATGCATGTGACATTTTTAATCAGTTCCTCTTGTATCAGTTCTGTCAGTTCTGATACAAGAGTCGTAAAGTTATAATACGAGATAAAGTGACTGATTTTTACACAACCTCAGCAGACTTTCCCAGCTGGCCTCCTATTTGGGGTTCTGAAATTATGATACGGTAATTGCTGACAATGTCGCTTAAACGATAAACAAGTTTGTTGTTGGATCTCCTGGTGCTCCCTTTAAGAAGACACACTTTTATAAAGCCAACCCCAGAGTTTTACTCAAAGTTTCATATGAATCAGGGGGGAAAAAAAAATATGCACACACAATCCTTTTTTTCTATTATTTGACACACATCAAACATCTAATATATGACATCTTTTTAAATGTTGGCCTATGTCATTAACTGAAGGAAGAGGCACTGCTTTTACAGCAAGGATTCTCCCTGCACACTTCATCCAGACATTACGGTAGGAGTTCCTTCAGGTGGCTGATGGGCGGAGTGTTTGGAGGGCCCACAGATACCAGAACTGGAATTTCTTCATAAGACAGCTGACAGGCAAAGGTATGGATGTGAGGCGAGGAGGAAAGCAGTAAGGTGAGTCAATTCATGAGAAAGGTTTCCCTGCAGCTTAAGATAAATTTAGGGAAAAAGCAGCAGACATTTGGAGTTATTTAACAGGAGAAGTTCTTGTAAAATGTTCTTTATCATGTGGAAATTTAAGCTTCTTGTATTTACTGTATAATTATTTATATACAAAGCATTTAATAATCTAATAAAGCAGTTAGGACAGTTTAAACTTGTCACATTGGGCTGATTGCTGGAGGTTCAAAAATAACAAGCTGAATTTCTGTGAAAAAAGCTGAAGATGCAAATAAACAAGTACCATTCAGTACTTTCCCTGTTCCCTCCATCAGGATGTCTATTGACCTGTACAGCCCCAGCATGGGTGACAGTGGGGCCTCCATGTGCCAGATGAAGCAGCTGCCCTGCCACGGCGCCCCGCTGCTTCGCCTGCAGGCCGGTGGGCATCACACACTCAACCACTCAAACCTCCCTCACAAGCAGTGCTTGAGCGATCCATCCTTGGTTGCTTCCTCTGGGGCCGCGCCAGCCCTCCGCCACAGGGTCAGCGGGGCCACGGCTGGCACCTGCAACAGCCCCAACTGTGCTGCTTCAAGACTGGGACAGGAGGTGGGAACAGCAGCCTGGGACAGCTGCAAAGGGAAGGTGTTGGTGACAGGAGGAGGGGGATATTTTGGCTTCAGGCTGGGGAAAGAGCTGGCCAGTGAGGGGATGACTGTGATCCTTCTGGATGTCAACAAGCCTCTCTGGGATATTCCTGATGGAGCAGTCTTCCTTCAGGTGATTCTCACGGGGGAAGAAATCCCAGTCCTTCTGTTTTTTTTCTCCACTATCATGCCTTTCTTCTCACAGGGTTTCCACCACTAGAACTATTCTGCACTTATTGATTAAATTTTATTGTTTGGCTCTCATTAATGTGCTGTACTGGGAAATATGACTTTTTTGGAGTGATGAAACAGGGAAGGTTGGTGTTTCTTATGAACTATCATCACATAATATTATGAATGATTAATTTTCTTACCCTCAAGTTGAATGTTTTCACCACTAATGTAATTCAGCGAAGGCGAATATATATAATATAATTTGTATCATTTTTATTTTGCTTTTTTGTTTATTCAGTTTATTATTTATTTATATGGTGTGTATTGTTCTTCCTAATAATTTCTTTCTTCATTATTATTATTATTATTTCTTTGCAGGGACATTTTTTTCTTGAATTAATTAATTTATTTGCTGAGATGATTTAGCTTGGTTCGTATTGGGTTTGTAGTATTTGCTCTCTTGCAGCCAAACAGTACAGCTCACTCAGCTGTTAGCTGTGAAGTTGAGCTCTAGTGTCGCTGTGTGTGCGTCAGGTCAGTGTGCTGGCTGGAGACGCAGGTGAGCGATCTGTTTCAGAGCGCCAGCTGCCTGCTGGGTCGCAGAGGGTGGAGACATGAATCAGGTTTCACCTGCACACCGCTGTTGGCAGGCTTTCACTTGACAAAAAAATATTTTGTTGTTTTTTTTTATTACACATGAAGCAGACACTACCCCCTTTTTGCAAAAAATAAAATAAAATAAAATAAAAAATAAATAAAATAACCTCAACATGGTTTTCGCTGTTTCTTTCAGAGCGACATTCGGGATTATTCCTCCCTGTACAAAGTGTGTGAAGGAGTGGACTGCATATTTCACACAGCATCTTATGGCATGTCTGGACCAGAGCAGGTGATCTTCCTCTTCCCTGTTTGAACATGAGCTAGAGTTGGCCATACTGAATGTCGCTGAAACCCACAGCAGCCAGACGAACCTCTAAATTGTTAACACATTCTCCTTGCAACCGAGAAGTCCTCCAACCTGAATGACAGGGCGTTTGCTTCTGTACCCGTCAGTATGTATAGCCACGATGCTCTCGGAGTATTAGTCATAAAACGGCTTCTCAAACAATGAAATTGTCCAGCTGAGTGAAGCCTTTGGGAGTTATAAGCTAAGGTCACTGTGAAGTAATATTAATTAAAAGAACTGCTGATTTTGCTTTAAAAACTCACAAGGAAATCTTGATTTGAGTCATGTACACTGCACTTTCCAGTAAAGAATGTGGTTTGAATTCCTAGTACAGTCATTGTGAAGTGACGTGTCAAATGTGATTTGAGATACTTGAAGTACACGTGCGTTCATTCCTTACTCTCTTTGTGATTGAATACATCCATTTAAAGATGCTCCCAAGCCTTGAACTTTATTACTCTTTCAGTTTGTTTTTGTTGGACTGTGATGTGACAGACCAACACAAAGTGCAGAACTGGGAATTGAAAGCAAATTAAGTTATGGTTTTTGACAATTATTGTGGATAAAATCTTAAAAGAAATGTAAAAATGTAGCATTTGTTATTGGTCCCTTTAATCTGACACCCCCAAATAAAAGTCGGTGATTTTGAAGAAATCACCTGATTGGTAAATGGAGCCTAACTGTGTGTAAATTCACCTCAGTGGAAAAGCAGCTGTACTGTGGCAGCATCTGAGGTTTATCAGCTGACAAAATGTAGCAAAAAAATGAAAACTGGAACTGCAGAGATCGTGGAAGAATTTGTTGATAAGACTTTGTTGATGGGACAACTCTTCCAAAATATGGAAGAGTTGCTATTAACCTTGTTGAAAGAAAACCATGAAAAAACAAACTGGAGAAACAACAAACGAGTGGAGAGAGGTTGCTCTGATTAAATCAGGTCAAACTGGCTTTCTTGGCTCATTTTTAAAAATCCAATGTAAATCCCAAAATCAGGAAGTGGCAGCATTACGGTGTGGGGACAGGAAAGCAGGTCAGAGGAGATGGAAATACAGGGGAATGTAAAAGCGTCAGCATGACTGCTTTTTCTTTGAATACTTTTGCAAGAGACAAAATCTATTCAGGTGAACTTCATTTGGAATTAAAATACTATGGTACCTCTTGTATTCAAAAATTTTACTATAAAGTGCACCTCTAGTCTTGCACAATGTTCTTAAATGCATTAAATTTGCAATAGATTTGTTTAACGTTTCTCTTTGTTACATTCTTTCATGAGAAAGCTTGTTCATGCTGCCTGATAAATGACCTGAGATTTGATTATGACACTGTAATTTTTAAGGTAAACTATAAGAATATGTTAGGATCCTGTGGCTTTGCAAGAAGCACAAATCATCACTTCACCTCCACCTTGGTTAATAGTTACTATTATGTATTTTATGTTTGGCTTGGAAGTGTAACTTTTTAAACAGCATCATATTCTTCTCAGAATATGACAAACATCTTAACAAATCATTAAGATTTTCATTTTTTACAAATTCAATATGGTGAGTGGGACCTGCTGTGTTTGAGTTGTGGCTCATAGTTCACTTCTGACTTTGTTGTGATTTGCTGGAACCTCAACCCCTTGTAAAGATTACCAGGATGGTTTCTCATCATTGAATAGATGTAGAATAAACTTCTTCAATTAATTTAAGAATAACCTTTTCCAGATTGATTTAAAGCAATAACTGCTTCTTTAAAGTTGTTACTGATGTTTTTCTATCTTTGTATTGTGTTTACTCTCACCTATATGCAAACTTTTAATACTGCTCTTTTGAGTATCAGTCAATCAGATTTACAGCTTAAGACAATTACTTCCTCAGTCAAATCTTTTAGAAGCAGTAAGAGTGTACTCTTAGCTTTTCACACAACCTCTTTTAAGAAACGTGACATGGTTTTTTTATTTATTTATTTTTGTACTGTTTCTCTGAAACCCAGCTGAGGAAGGAGCAGGTGGAATCAGTCAACGTTGGAGGAACCAATAATGTCATAAATGGTGAGATATTGTTCCTCGACAACAAGTGCTGCTCTAACTCCTGTCTCGTGCTTAAAATATGTGATCAGAGATGGTGTTCCCCAAAACCAATGTCTACATAGATGAGTGTAATTTAGCGCTGTCGTGTGACGAAGTAGCCCTTACCAGCTGTCATTTGTCACCGGTATATAACTTTGCTTTGTGGTGTGATCTGCTTTATGTCAGTGTGTAAAGAGAGAGGAATCCCCAGACTGGTCTACACCAGCACCATCAACGTGGTGTTTGCTGGGAAACCAATTGTGGATGGAGATGAGGCTTCAGTGCCATATGTGCCCAGTGATTTGGTAAGCAGCAGTCAAAACACATCTTAAATATTGCACATATACTGTATTTTTAAACTCCAGGACATGTAAGAAATCAGTGTTTTTTTTCTGTGTTTTTTTTTTCCCAGCACATCGACCACTACTCCAGAACTAAAGCGGTGGCAGAGCGAATGGTCCTCTCGGCCAATGGGTCGTCAGTGAAAGGTGCAGAAATATCAGTGAGAGAAGTGACAACATGAGTGCAGATTTATAGAAACAGATTGCACATAGGGGAGAATCCAATCAGTCTTGTATATTCAGATGTGAGAACTGAGAGTGAAGTTCAACTCACTGTGTGCAGAAGCAGTCACTTGATGCCAGTCTCAATGACTTTTCCAGTCATTTGTAAAAGTAATTTATCTGAACATTTTATGATGTTGCAACAAATTTGAAATTGTTCTTTGATTTCATGTGTTAGACCAACACAAAATGTTGCATAATCATGAAGTGGAGGAGAAACAATGTAAAAGAAAAAAAAAAAAAACTTGCCATTTTCAAATAATGCTCTAGAAGTCCAGTGCTTGATATATTGTTTTATGAAGTAATCCTACTTTAAACCTCTCAACAACTTTTCTGCAGTTTTTTCTGCGAAACGCCTGAGATCTTCAAAGAACGTCTGTATTTACAATGACTGACAGGTGGATTATGCTCACTTATAATGTGACTTGTAAAGGCAATTGGCTGTACTGGACATTTTTTTTGATGCAGGAAACTAATGAAAAGGTGTTGAATGTATATGCAGACCATACTTTGGGCTGGTCTATCACAAAAAACTAAAGTGAAATGAATTAAAGTTTGTTTTACTTTAGTTTGTCCAGGAAAAACTCGCAAAAGTTTCCTCTAAACTTTTGTGAGGAATTGTGCCTTATATCTATGCCATATAGTTTCTTATTCCATTCCTCAGTGTAATCCAACTCACTATGACTGATCATTTTCCCATACATTTAATTAAGCATAAAGCATGCAGGTGTCACGTTATATACTGCAGCTTAATGTGCGTGTATCTGCTATCAGAGGACGTTTTTTCCACTGGCATTAAGTCACCTCAGCAGCAGGAGGATGTAGCAAAGCACATTTACATTCTTATCTCACTGTAGTTGCTCTGCTCTTATGCTTTCATGCTATATTGTTGTTCTTGTAGATGTTACGCTTATTTGACTGTCAGAATGATACCTTGCATAAAATAATACAGCCTCAGCCCTAAGCCCTTTTCTTGTTTGTTTGTTTTGTATTATTTGCATGAGTCTCGACAATTCATCAATGCAGTCAAATGATTGAAACCAAGTCTTTGTTGACATATTTTCTTACATTGGATATATGAGTTTTGTTTAGTTTGACCCCCCGCCCAAAAAAATCTGCCATATTCACTCCTGCTCTTATTTCTAAAGGTGGAGGGAAACTGGAGACGTGCGTCCTGCGGCCGTGTGGCATCTATGGACCTGGAGAAAGGAGACATCTTCACAGAGTGATGGTGAGCAAACAGCCATGTCTGAGGGCCTCTCTGGCAGCACACACTCCTGTTAGAAGAGTTTACATTATTGATGGAGCTCTCCAGGCATCCAGTTACAACGCCTTTTCTTCTAGTTTTTTCCCCCCTCCTGCATGGTAGCAGTCGTTTGGGGTTTGGATGTTGGAAGGGATTTAGCATTTGGCCAAGATCATAACTTTTAATTTTCTGCTAGTGATGTATTGTTGTAGCAACCTTGGCAAAGAATTTGTGCTATACAGCGTTAAATCTGCTAGAACTTCGCCAATACAGTTTGGTTTTCTTTAGGTATCTTTTAATGAACATAGAAATTATTTTGGTTTGACAGCTACAAAGACACATCAACAACTTATTTATATTCCAATCAACTTCTAAATAACCAAATGAATTACATTTGTACTACCACAACCACGACTAGTGATAGTAGTATTTATTTACTTATTTTTGTAGAGGTTGACCAATGATGCAAATTACATTTGCAAACTAACTATTTTATCAAAATGTAAACACTTAATCATGGGCTAATATGTGTCCTGAATCATTTAAAACTGATATTTTAGAACATCTATGTATAACTTAACTTTCTTTTTAACGGAAAAGATACAAATCTCTGTACTCATTGGATAAAATGTTCATAAAATGCAGTTGCTTAACTACTTACACAAAAAGCTAAAAGATATTTTTTTTAAATCTAAGAATGAAACAGCATAAAGTTGGATACCTTCTGTGTCTTTGGTTTGCTACATATATTTTTTTTAAATGTAGCAAAATATATACTTGTTGAATCTGTTATGCTCAAAAACAAAAAGAAATTGTGCTTCAAGGCAAAAATTTGTTGCTGAAATTTGGTGCGTTTTAATAGAAAATACAAGGTTGTAAATTGTGAGATTTTTTTCTGACATACCTAAATTACATCCACAACAGATCTATGTTCTTGATTTTGTCTAACTTTTAAAAATCAAATTGACTTGAATTAAACAGTGGTAGGCACATTTTATAACTATGTCACATGTATCTGGTGAAAACTGGATCTTAAGTTGCATATTTCTTGTTCTTTGCGTCAGATGAACGTAGAGCGGCGCCTGTTCAGCTTCAAGTTTGGAGACCCAGCAGCCAGGATGAACTGGGTCCACATAGATAATCTGGTCCTGGCCCACAAGCTTGCAGCTGAGGCTCTCACAAAGAAGAAAGGCTGCATCGCTGTGAGTAGTAAAGACACAGTTCTACACATACTTTCATGTCTGCATCAGTCTGAATTACTTATGTGTCCTTTTAAAAATGTTTCTGGCATTTTGCAGAGCGGGCAGGCGTATTTTATTAATGATGGCCTTTCAGTCAATCTGTTTGAGTGGCTGACACCTTTGGTGAGTCAAAATCTGTGGGTTAACTTTATTCATTATTGTGATGTGAACCTATAAGGATTTGTGATGACACACAAACGCAATTTATTTGAGAGTTTAGTCTAAAGTGATTTTTTTTTTTCTTTTAATCTTCACAGTTTGAAAAACTGGGCTACAGCAGACCATCGATAACCCTCCCAGTTTCTCTTGTCTATTCAGCAGGTAGCTAATCACTCCTCTTTTCTTTTCTTTTCTTTTTTTTTTTTTTTTGGACATTTTCATTTGAATGCAAAGATTTACCTCTGATTCTCTGACTGTCCTCTTTTCAAGCTATTCTGGTGGAGTATTTACATGTGATTCTGAGTCCGGTGATCGAAGTGCCTCTGCTTTTTACCAGGAGTGAGGTAAGCATACTTCTTTCTATTTTTGCTTAGGGTTTCTATTTGACTTAGTAGAAGTCAGAGAGTGGTAAAGGCTGTGCTTCTAGTCCTAAATAAAAAGAAATACTTGTGGAAAAAAAATTGGCTCAGAAATGAACGTCACAGTTATTTAAATAAAATGCTGAGACTCCTGTAGAAAGATCACACACTAATTGACTCACTATCAAGACGTAGCAAAACCAGCTTTTACCTGTTTGTGATTTATTTCCTCTCACAAAGGAAATATTTGCTGTTTGTTGTAATGCTTGAAGAAATAACATTCCAAACGAAATATCATCGTGACAACTGCAGAAATGATTGTAAGGCAAGATAAAAACCTGTTTAATTTATCTATCTCTATTCACATGATCTCAGTTTTCAGACGTTAATCCTCCAGAATGAAGAGTAAGAACAATCGTAAATACCAAAACCTGAGGGCTGATGCCACTGCATGCAGTAAAGAATAAGAAGTTTCTTTGCTCAGAGTCCTGATTTATGGTTGTCTTCTCTCTCAGAAAAAGTATTCATATATCCAAGTGTTTTATATTTTGCCACATTACAAAATTTCTAATTTTTTATAATTTAGTTTGATGGGACAACAGGGAAGGGATACATAAAAATCTGAAGGGCTTTGTGTGCATCTTTACTCTTATATCTCTAAATGAAGTTTGGCTAACTGCCTTCGAAATAATAATAATAAAAAAAAACGTCACCTTTGCATTGAGGCATGGTGGGGCAGCATCATGCTGAGGGAAGGCTTTTAGGTAAAACATGCAACAAGAGCCAAAGTTGGATGGTTTGGATCAAAGTTTGTTCATGTGATAAGCCAAAGTCCGGACCTAAATTAATTTGACAGTGTTACAGATGCTTTTCTTCAAATCTGTCGGAGTTTGAGACACGTTCCATGAAGAATGTTCAAAACATTCGGTCTCTAGATGCGGTATGAATATTTTGGTGGGACACTGCATTTCCTTTTCCTTATTTTACCATCATAATTTAGAAAAAGACATTTTAAAAACTGTTCCACACATTAGTTTTGGGAGATTTTATTGTCATAAATCTGAACTGCATTTAATCTAGTCTGAGATGCAACCAGTTGACTGAATGGATTATTTCTTAAACCAAGCAGCGCTTTTGTCTAATATCACTAGGTAATAATAGTGAATCATCCATGGGACTCACTCCTGTGGCTGCTGTGAGGTTGAATAATCGTCTGGAAGCCTTCACTGTGAGTCCTGAGGAGTCTTGGTTGCAGGCCCGTCGGGTCTTCATAAATGCATCATGAAGCCGAAACCAAAGCTGAGCGCCGCAGACTTTACCTGCCGCTCATTCTGTCAGACTGTGGCTTGCAGGCCACTCAGATCGATGGTTGCCCCGTGAATAAAACATAAAGTGCCGTGGGGTTAAAACAGGAAGTTTCGACATGCTGATAACAGGAAGTGATGTCAGTAGAGTGGCTGTTGCCTTGGTGTCATGTGGAGTTTTATATTTTTATTTGTGTGTGTGTAATTCTTTAATCACATGAAGAAATTTTACATGCCAAATTAAGGTATTTTTAGTAAGTCTGTGTTGATCCAGACTCTGTAGTCCTTTACTCCTGACTGTACTATGTCTTATACAAGATCACATGGATAAAATGTGCGTGAGTCATACAGAAAAAATCTTTTTGTTGATATTCTGTAAAAGGTGTGAGCTTTAGAGAATGGAAAAAAGCCAGTTATGAAGACGCTAAACTAGAAAAATTCCCCTTTTCTGTCTGGACTTCCCACCGATGACATGATAGCGGCAGCATAATTCTGCGAGGTTACTTTTCTTCAACATGAGGGAATCAGGTTATCAGAGTTAGAAATGAGAATGAGATGAGTTTTTCCTCCAAATGCTTCAGGAGCTTCTTGAAATGATTTCTGAGGGTTCCATCTTCTTTTGCAGGTCCGAAACATTACAGTGAGCCACACCTTCAAAATCGACAAGGCCCGTCAAGAACTGGGTTACTGCCCACGGCCGTACAGCCTGGCGGACTCCGTGGAGCATTACCTCAAGATCCGACAAAGTCCTGACACCTCAATTTCTTTATCCCTGCCCTCTGTCAGGCAGCTGGCTGAAAGAGGCGTCCTGCTGCTGCTGATGGGACTCGGCCTGGTGCTACTCATGATCTATGGCATCCTCAGTTAGAGTTAAATAGTTGTTGCAATGGATTAGGCTTTCACACCTAATTGTTGCAACAACTTTGAACTCTTTTCTCACTTGCGCAGAGTTCAACTCATCAAGAGTCCGTTTTTCTTTTTCTCCTCTGCAAATAACTTGTTGAATGTAGGTTTAGACAAATTTTCTTTTCTTTTAAAATTATGTAAGCTTGAAAGTATTAAAGGAGATTTATATTTATGAATTTAATAGCTTAGTTTAATTTTTGGTCTATATGATTAATTGTCATTTATTGAAGCATGCTTCCAGTTTGTATGATAACATTCTTTAGTGACTATTTACTACAGAGGTTGTTATTTTGTACACTTTTAGAAATAAAATAATTATAATGAATGAAATGTTTAATGGATGTTAAAATTAACATTTTCTGTTACTAATAAAAGTAATGAGAATATTTACAATTTAAATAATTTATTCTTATTTAAAGAAAACAAAATCTTAACTCTTGGGCTTGCTTGCATTTTGTGCTACACCTCCAAAAGACACCCTTTTAAAGGTCGTCATAGAAACATTTATTTTATTTCCCAGTTCTTTCCTGATTATCCTTTCAAAATTCAGTTCTCACTATATAAAAAATAGCTGTGAACATTCTGTAATTCTATCTTTTTAAATTCTATATTTAGTGAATAAAATACCTCCATCTTTTCCCCTCTTTCTGCTTTATGTTGTAAACATAAATACAAAAGTTTATTTTTTTCCTAATGCATATTTATTCATTTATTTTGAACATAATCATAATCTTTTAAAGCAACCTTTGCAAATTAGTAATTATGAACTAAGTAATTATGCTAAATACTAAGGTAACCTTTAAAACTATGACTACAAAGAAAATAAGACATGAAAAAGCACAAACGTGCATGCAACTGAATTAAAAGTAGAAAAAATGCAAGCAAATTCAATCAGATTAAAAAAATAAAAAAAACATTAGCATAAATGCCAAAGTCTGAAAGGGTTTCAACAATAGGGAATGAAAAGAACAATCAAAATCAAATTAAAATAGCTTATTTAAAAATGTATTTTGAATTGGAGTTAATATCACAACAAATAACTGACTGGTGGTTTATTTCAAATAGGGTTTACAGAAGATTTTAAAATAATGAAAAAAAATATTACACAGTCTTGTCAAATCGTCTACCAAAGTTGTGAAAGCAAAAAAGACTCAGTAGAGTTCTTTAAAATTTGTACTGCTATTCTGAATATACCCACCAGAGAGCGCTGATACACTTTCTAATCATTCTAATGGCCAATATAGCTATCAATATGAAGAATTTATAGAAGACAGCAGAGCGTTAATGCTTAACATACTTAATAAGTATCAATAACACGTTCAAGTAAAACTAATATCAATGAAAAAAAAAAGCTTCTTGGCAGCGGTGGGATTCGAACCCACGCCATCGAAATGACTGGAGCCTAAATCCAGCGCCTTAGACCACTCGGCCACGCTACCTTGGCGGATCATCTGCGGAAAACTGTGTTAGATAGTAGAAAGGGCAGAAATGGGGCTTGTCCGGTGCATAATACAGTTTTATTAAAATGGATGTTAGCTTACTTTACTTCCTTTGTAGGCGGTGCACACAGGCTCTTTTTGTTCGTAAGGAACTAAGGTCCAGGAAATTCAAGGATGAGGAATGTGAGGAATCTGCGCTGAGTTGGAGTCACAAATACTTGTATCATCAGGCGTGCAGAAATGTGGTTAATTCAGCGTAGGATGGCATAATAAAGCAGAAACAGTAGTTACTTTCTGTCACCCATCCTTGCTAAGCTAAAGGGATAACTACAGCTCTGCAGTAACAAAACTCTGCAGTTTTATTTTCAAAACAAACGATTTAATAATTGTATGAAATCTGCTTTTTTGTATTTTTTCATGTTAGCTCTGCCTTATTGAAATTTGTTTCATTATTTAAAAAAAAAAGAGAAATGATTAATAGAACAGTTTTTTATACTACTTACCAACTAAGAAAACCAAAGTACATGTTGTACATGAAATAAAAATCTAGCACAAATTTAAAGCTGTGCTCTATCTGATGTCTGCTTTTTTGTTGTGACTTTATCCCTCCTGGTTGTTTTGTGATCTGAGCCTACACGCTCAGCTTTTGCAAAGACTTGTCTGTCTCTGTGAGCTTGGTATGCAATCCTCTTGTTCAAAGGTTTAGTGGATTTGGAGGCTGATAAAAAGTAGGGTAGGATGTTGAAATCACTTTTATGGAAATACAAGCGACTCCCAAAAGAGGTCAAATGACGACTTTTGTTTGTTGGTAAAGGTCGTGTGGTATGACGAAAAGGACTTAATTTCCACTGCTTTCCTCTCATGACTACCTGGCAGGAATATATGCAGGAAGGAGAACTCAAACTACTACCCCAAAACACAAACACCCAAATACTCATGTTGCTACATGCCAAATAGTTTTATTTTCGAACAAAACATGTAATAAGGGGGCAAAAACATTAACTGTGAGACATAATTGTTCTGATTTCAGTTTTTCAACAGCTGAGGGACTGAACATTTATAATTCATCTATTTTTGTTAGAATCGTCTTAAAGATTAGAACAAAATCAGCTTATATTTTTTAAATAACATACATTTACAACACAGTGCTACTATGCTGACTCGTTTCATTAGTTACATACAAAGAAAATACATTTGGTAATAAATAAACAGAAGTTGTGCAAATCTTTTGCATCTTGTAGTTGAGCAAAAATGTTGCTACTGATATGAAGTAGCAACACTCTACTTCATATCAGAGATTTGAAGTATCTCAAGAGATTTTGCCTTAAATGCTTTATATTAACACCCCAACAAAGGTTTAGAAACCAGACCATCACCGACTTTCGTAAAACCAGCCAGTATTTCAACTTTTAGAAACCTCTGATTACATTTCTACACTTTTCCGGCCTTATGCAACATTTCTACTTACACAATGCATCCATAAGCTCTAGCAACACGTAAACCTTTCTACTCCAAACACCAAAAAGATCAAGTGAGTTCATATTATATAAATACAGCAGAAAACAGTAATACTTCTCGACTGTTGCACTGAAATGTAGTTTTAAATTTTTCCACAAACATAATTTCTTTGTATACTATATTTTTCTATATTGTTTTCTGTTTTGTATAAAACATAACCATTAGATATTTTTTATTTTTAAACCAACCATTTTTTCCCCATTAGGACAGAAAAAAAACCAAACTGTGCAAACTAACAAAAGTGTCAAACATGTAGCTTGTGCACTCTCTGTAAAGCTTTACAGAAAAGCAGCCTCAGTGCATCTCCTGAACAGAAATCAAAGTAAATCCAGGGTAGATGAATGCATGAAGTTCATTCTGCAGAATCACTGCTGCGTGGCGGGTGCCTGTCATCGCTGAGGTCCTCTTTAGTCTTTTGGATGCGGGTGAAGATCTCCTTGAACAGAACCTTGTACTCGGGCTGGTGCCCGTCTTCAGGTAGAGCCTTTAGATCGGATGTCGCAGCCGAGCTGGAGAGGCGGCGGCGCACCCAGGCGGTGGCAAAGGAACTGCTGGATGTCTGGACGGCATTGTGGCTCAGTCCATCTTTTAGATTATGGTAACGCTGCAGCAGCTCCTCGTATTTCACCTGGAAAACACCAACACATTCATAATAATTCTGCAAGAGTCCTGCTTAATACTGTATATAACTTGGGGGATTCACTCCATGTCTGCTTCTCCCACCTGGAGGGCACTGTACTGTGCATCCACCTCATTGAGCAGAGAGATGCCTCTCTGTTTCACTGCTTCCGCCCGCCTGATGCACAGCTGCTCATGACCGCGACGGAGCTCATCCGTGTTTGAGGCCTTTGAAACGCCTTCGCTGTGACACCTCTGTCGGCTTCGCCTCGTCTGCTCCTCTTCCTTCTCCGATGTCTCGTCTGCCTCGCTCTGTCTCTCTTCAGAGCCAAAAAACACAGTTTCGGGCAACAGCAGCTGACTCGGTCTCCTCACACTCCTGAGAGCAAAACGAAACGGAAACATAAACAAGATGAATTTACAGTTCCTTGTTATGAAAGTTAACTTTTTAATATTTGGATGAACATTGATGATGGCATCTGACAGAATCATGCTTTTATGGTGTGAAGCACTTTGGACTGCTTTGTTGCTGAAATGTAAAAAACAAAATAAACAAACTTGACCTACAAACATAAACTGTACTGTATTTTATTGGAAATTTACATCATAGACCAACTTAAGTGCAAAGGCAGAAAAGCAATAAGGATTCATTTTTTTTTACAAATCAGAATCTAAAAACTGCAGCATACAATCGCGTTCAAAACCCTTTACTGTGACCCTCCTAAATAAAATCCAGTACAAACAATTAGCTTTAGAAGGTGCACAATAAACTTTGGCTTACATTCAAAATATTGAGAGACTTTTATCCCTTACATCACCATCCATAATATAAAGCATGGCAGGGGAAGCATTGTGCTGTGGAGCTGCTTTTCATTACCAGAGACAAGAAAACTGCTGAGTTGATGAGAAGATGGACAACTCTAGATAAAGGACAATCCTGAAAAAATAGGATAAAAAACCCAAAGTCTCACTAGGAAGAGATGTTAAAACTTTATGGTTTGAATAAAAATATTTATATGTTAAAAGGGTCTAGTTAAAACCTAAGTCAGGGGTATTTTGCAAAGCAGAAGAGGCAACAAATACTGTCTCTAAATGTGCGAAACTGGTTAACGAGGTGAAGCTGTAATTGCAGCAAACTCTGGTTCTACAGCAGAACACATTCATCATGGCTGAACGCTGCAGTTCTAACCTGCTGGCTCGCCACAGAAGCCGCAGCTGCTCCACTTCCTCCTCCAGCTCAGTCTGCCGGGTCCAGCAGCCCTCCAACTGGGCCAGTCGCTGCTCCAGGCCTCTGTTCTCCCTGGATGTGAACTCGATCTCTCGCTCCACAGCCTCCCTCCGGCTCTGCTCGGTGGCGATCTGCCTCTGGAGGGTTTGGATGGAACGCTGCAGAGCTTGGTTCTCCTCCTCCGGGTCCAGACATCTGTCTCTGTCACTGAGGAAGCTCTGAGGCGACCAGAGTCCATCGCTCTGAGTCAGATATCTGAAACAGAAATGTTTGTTTATTGCATGTTTACAGTGACATATAAGGTCTTTATGTAGAGTGAAATAAAATTGGCATTAATATTAAAACACTTATTGTTCTTACGTTTACTTTAGGTGAAGAGAATATAATCTATGTTCTATAGGTGACCTCTTATGCTTCTTTGAACAGGTTAGGACAAGTCTATGGTTTATACAAAACATGTTCATTACAAGTTTTGCACAAAGTCATTCTTAGTTAATGATATTTCAGTCTGCTCAGTTCTACATATTTTGAGCTTGTTTCAGAACCTGGCTCTTGTCTCTTTAAATTCAAATAAGCTGCAGTTGACCACGCCCCTCCAACTCACAGTTTCTGTGGTTAGTGCTTTCTGGTTGGTAACTCAACAACAAAACACTTGTCTTTTCCAGCAGCCATTGTACAGAGCATACAGCATTAAAACCAGCTTGACCAAATGTTCTGGAGCTCTGCTTGGGTTGAAAGATGATGGACCGGGCTCGGCTGGGGTTGCTAGGTAGCGGCAAATTGTTACTTTATATTCATGGGGGTTATTAACTTGAAAATTAAAATTATTTGAACATCACACGGTCTGTCACAAGTCCCAAGAGCAAAGTATGGAAACAGTACTTTTGCAGTGCAAGCTTAGTGGTTTCCTACAGTAGCCGCTGTATGTCTGAATGTATTTACACAGTGCTGACAACAGACAAGGATTAACTTCCCTGTCCTGCAGATTAGCTCTGAGGTAATGGCTCTGCTCTGGGTGACCTGCAGATGTCAATTCAGCATTCAAAGGCTGAGAATATTGCGGATCACAGCATAGGCCTCAGCACCATGTTGCAGTTATATTACGCTCTTATGGACAGAGTTGGGTGTAGAAAGACGCCTCAGCAGATGGATGTTTCTGTATTTTACACAACATCAATAAACTTATAAACAGAGCTTCTATGACACAGCATTTTTGCTTCAGTCTACCACGCGTCTTCCTCTTTGAGAAGAGTTCCTCTGTCACAGCTTGAGGCTGCACCTGCATTAGCATAGGGTGCAAAGAAGCTCTCTCTTGAGTATTACCTGTCCCGCTGGAGGTCATACAGCTCCTTGAGGCAAGACACACTCTGTGCACTGAAACCACGCCGCTGCTCTGCCAGCTCTCTCTTGTTTCGCTCTGCCTGAGCCGCCTTCAGCTCGTCCATCTGGGTCTGCAGGTCCTCTATGAGGGTCTGAAGGGCTTCGATCGTATCCGTTAAACTGGTGTTAGAGAGAAAAATTAACCGTAAGGACAGATGATGGAAAAAATAACAGAAGGTTTGCTGACAGAAGGTTTGGTTAAGCAACCTGTTGATCTTGGTTTGGGCCAGGCGGTTGTCCTGCACCAGCCTGTGGTTGCTTTCCTCCACGTCCCTGGCGGCCATGTCCAGCTGCTCGTACAGTTTGGCGTGTTGATCGTTCATCTGACGCAGTAGCTCCACCTGTTTGGAAAGGTACTAATGCACAAGAAAGAAAAATAAAATCCAACTCTTGCTGATATTCTATTAATAAAACAGCATGTAAATGTTTAGATACATATTTTAAAACATCCTCTCCATTTTTACTCCAATTAAAAAAAAAAAAAAAAAAAAAACAGCCAAAAGTTTCCATTTCAAAACTAATTATTTGATTTACTATGGGGATTTTGACTTTTAAAGACAGAGTCCAACAGCAAATATACAGGAGATTAATTCAAAACTATTTTATGCTTTAAATAAAATTGAATAACATCTAACATTTGGCTTTGGAATCAAGATTTATCCAATTTATCACAATAAGGCTGAATCAAATACAAAATGCTAAACAATAACTTCCACCAGGGAGCAAGAAAAAAAATGGGACAGTGACATAAGTTGGTGGTTTGTATTTTTCTCAAAATGTACATATTTACAGTTGTTTTCTAGATTGACTTTCACCTGGAAATAAGTTCATCTTGTTCTCCAGATCTGATAATCATAGTTTGTGAAACTGACATCAGCCTGGACATCTGTCTCTAAACACACATCAGGTGCTGCAGAACTGGTTTTAGTCAAACAGAAACACGCTCTTGCTCCACAGAGCCCCACTCACGTGTTCTCACAGCTTTGTGGTACTTCCAGTGCCAGACACATTAGTACGAGGGTCACGGAGAAGTATTAGGATTAGCATATCAACTTCAATAAATCCTGAGACCGCAGCCCTCTCTATGCTGTAAACACATTAAGACTCTTACATTTGCTGACCCACTGAGTGGCGTGTTCTCCAGCTTGTACAGAGCAAGCTCTGAGACGTCATGGCAATGAAATATAAAACCTAATTTTGACCTTTTTGCAAAAATATTACTATTCAGCCAAAAAACTGTCTGACTTTACTAACTGTTATATCCAATAAATTACATAAATTAAAATATTGCATATCAATGGATGCAAAGAGGTGTCAAGAGATCTACAAAAACTCTTATACATAATTAGGTCAACTAAGATTTTTCCAAATGGTTCATCAAGTCAGACTGGATTAGATTTTACTTGACCCCATTTTTCAGCTTTTTTGTTGATGAAAACTCCTCTCGATCCCATTGCAGCAAATTGCATCATGCTCACTAAGGCAATTTTATCACAACTGGAGGGTCAAAGCAGCTGTTGTTTTCCCTTCTCCAAACATTCCTGACCTCGATCTCCTGCAGCTGCTCCTGGTTGGTAGAATACATCTGCTGCAGGGCCTGCTCCAGGTCATGGTTCCTGTCCAGGAGAGTTTTGCCCAGCTCTGCTGCCAGATGGAGATCTAAACAAAGCAGAAACAAATTCCCAACCACAACCTTTACAATGGAAGCTGACAAGTATAAAAGGAATACATACAACACATAACTTGTTGTACACTATAAATATTCTGCACTCGTGGAATACTCCTTGCAATGCCTTGTGACTCCCTCTGTCTGCTTCATTCCCACCAGCTCTGGACCTTGTTAGCTGCCAATGTTTCCTGCAGATCTGCGCTGAAGCAGGTCTTACACAAGCATATCAGCATATTTTCAGTACAGCTAAATTTTCTTTAATTCCCATGTTTACACAAGACATTGTCTAATTGTAAAGAGGGGGAAAAAATATCTTTAAAACAAGGGTTAATCATAGACAATATAATGTTTTGCAGTTTTCACCATTAGTATCACAAATATTTTTATGAAATTATGCAGACCTATTCAGAATAACTACTATGCTCTGAAATGCTTAACTTAAACCTGTCATGTCAATATAATCTTGAGTTCTGGCCTGATGGCAGCAGGTGGATGGTTCGATATTAAATTAGTTATGAACATCTCGGTGACTCCTTACTAATTACTCTCTCCAAACTCTGAACCCAACAAGGTTCATTCAACCTCCAAAAATAGCTCCACTTCTGAAACAGCATGAACATAAACATTTTAAGATACGTTTATAATAATGATCATCAAAATAATGTACTGATACATGTTGCTGAACAGATAGAGCAGGCTTTGTTGCTAATCTGGTACAATTCTCATTTCAAAATATTCAGTAAGTTATTTTTACTATTATTTCACCAATCATCATTACAAGACCCAGAGGTTGTAAAAAAGTGTAAACATACTGCACAAATGTGATTACTGTCAGTGCAGGTAAAAAGATAAACAAATCTATAAGAGAAAATGTGCAAAATAAAAAGCTGCAATCACCTGGCTGCATAAGGGAACAGATACATGAACTAATTCTTGGATTAGGACTAGCCCAGCCTTTAATTATATTGAATCTGATTAACTAAATTGTTCTAGTACAAATTTCAGGGAATTTTTCCCTGCATTTGCATCCAAATGTCTAAGTCCATAAGTTAGCAGACAAGACTTTATTGTGCAAAGGCATCAGTCAGAAGAAAATCCACAGTATGACATCATAGCACTGTGGAAGCAATAATCACTCATTGGAGAAAATATGGGCAACACTAAGCTTCCCAAAAATAGATTCTTCTTAAAAAAAACAAAAGAAAAGACAATTCAGAAACTGGTCAACAGAGCTGCCAAGGAGCCAACAACGATACTGAAGTAGCTGCAGGAATTTCCAACAAGTGTTGTTTATGTTTCACATGCGATTACAATCTTCCATGTTCTCCGTTTGTCTAGATAAAGCAGTAAGGTTGAGAAACACAATTATTGACCTCTGAAAAAAAATAAAACTTACAAATCAGGCTATAATCTCTGATTAATTTTCAGATAATGATTGGTATAAAAACAACATTGTACATTATTGAAGGAAAAAAAAAAAAAAAAACAATCTCCATGGAACAATTTAGTATATTTGGAAGACATAGTGAAATAAAATAATATGGCATTTGCTCTAAATTGGTGCTACATAAATAATAATAATAATTTACATGAATTCCAAGTAGACTGAGTGATGAAGTTGAATCAAAAACACTAGTTTTAAGGATGCACACACTTATTCAACAGAATTGATGCTTTCCCCCCCTAAAACTTTAGGTCTATTTTCTGTTTATTTTAATGTCAAATATACACGTTTCATATATGAAAATATTTATGATGGCGTCAATAAATCCAAAAGAATGCATTCTATTTGGAGTTTTAACAATGAACCCTAGTTATTTCCTTCACTTCCGTCTTCCATTCAAATTTATTCCTTATATTTAGAAAACAATGAACACAGGATGTGACAGCCTGGGGAAATCCTGAGCCTCCCCATCTAATCATCAAGCTTCATTATTTTCCATATGGAGACATGTGTTATACTTGTTCTTGTGTTGGAAGGCAACGATGACTGCTTTCTGATGTGATTTAAACAGTTTAGTTTGCACTATAAAGCTTGTACTGACGTTCTTCGCCGGTTGTCGTAAAACACAACTGTTGGCGTGGATAGTCTCAATCAGACAGGGCGCGTCCTTACCGTCCTCAAGGTCCTGCTGGTTGTACCAGGAATCCCCCTTCTTCTCAAACTCTTCCTCCAAAATCATGTCTGTCAACATCTTTCAGCCTGAGGAATCTCCTCCTCACAGAAAGCGGGAACTTAAAACCTTCACAGCTCAGAGTCGCCCCGTGTTCTCCACCGGCTGCAGAACGACTGCATCCTCTACGAGTCCGAGAGAAGCTTTAACTTCTGTTGTCCACGGCAACGTGGCAAAATCCTTTACATACACCCGGCGTCCAGTAGGAGGCAGAAGAGAGACACAAAACATCCATCCATCCATCCATTTTCCGTCACCCTTCTCCCTAACGGGGTCGGGAGTGACACAAAACATGTGTAGTCATTTTATAAGAAACATTTTAAAGTTGCTCTTATCTTATTTCGCCTCATTTAAATTTATTCTCGATGAGTCCCACAACAATGTCAAACTGTCTAAAATGTTCAAACAGTTTTTGTTTTCGCAACTTCCTGCCTTCCTTGAGAGGTATTTAGATGGCGCCAACTAGAGGATGGAAATAAAAAACCGTCAACGTCGCCGCCATATTGTACAGGGCAAGCAAGGAATAATACATGGTCTGTGCAAACAACTCAATTTGATCACTGAGGGGTCTTTTACTAATTTTTGTTGGATTTGTTAAAACATAAAAACAATCAGTCTTTATAGAAATGTGTAACACTGGAGATTTTTGCTTTTATTTTTTGCAAGAATGTCTGAACTAAAGCGGAAGTCAGAAAGTAATATTGATCTTTTTTCAAAACAAGTTTTGACAGACATTGTTAATGTATAAATAGCAATTTAAGGTAAATCAAAAGAACAAACCATTTATTAAGTAGATCAACTGAACTGTTTGTGTTTTCATGTCAGAGGTAAATTAAGATATTTTTAAGCTCATCATGGATCATATACACAGTTATGTCCAATAAATTTAAATGTGCCATCTGAGGAGGCTCGTTTTTTCTCTAGATTTTGAAAATAACAACATAGAAGCATACTTTTAAATAAGCCGAAGAAAAACGACTAAATTGAAAGAAATAATAGCTTGAAAACATCCGCGCGTGTAATTTAAATGTATAATGTTTTTCACGTTCTTAAGTGAGTTACTGAAAAATAATTATCTTTTTCATTAATACCCTAAATGTATTGAATAGGCTATGATTTCCACAGGAACGGGCCACTCCCATTACGGCGGACAAGCTGCGTCTCCGGTGTTACGGGATTGGCCTGTCTGTCATCCAATCGCAGAGCACTTCGTGCAAGTCGTTTCTGCAGCCAATCAACTGTTTTGTTTATCATGCATAAGGTCCAGTCAGAAATCGAGTGAAACAGGATCGCGGATATCATGCAGTTTGTGAAAATTTTCCTGTCAAATAGGCTTTCAGTTCTGTAGTTGACTGGAGCAGACGCACGAAAAAGAGAAAACTACCAAAACTACCCTGGGCGTTCTTTCCTCCATAAGAGGAAAGCACTACTAACTTCACATTTTGAGAATGCTTTTTTTGCAATACTTGACGTGAAGCATTTCTTCGCCCATGACACATAAGAGAAACCTGTTTCCGCCTGGTGCCGTCGAGGAATAACCAGCAGGATGGCCCGACAATGGATGAACTGTGGGATCAACCATGCTGCTTTTGCATATGCCATGACCACACTGGGGTCATCCATGATCAACAATATTTTTAGCTTCTACTATGTCAAACTCTTTTTGAACAAGTACAGTATATCTGAGGCAGCTTTCCACCAATCACAAGTGAGTATTTAAAAGTATTCATCTGTTCAAATGTACTCGTGTTTGCACAAAACCACTTCCTGTTTTTGCACACTTAAAAGTTTTGTTATAGATGATAGAATATACTGTGCTGATTCTTAAAACGGTTATTTATACAATTAATCTTTTACAATCAAGTATTCTATTAATGAGATATTTTTTCCAAAGATGATCATTAGGTTTTTATCATTATAATTAGGTTTACTTGCAGAAATTACATAACTTCTATATTTTTAATAGAATTCCACATAATAGATTAACAAGGAAATGAGCTACAATGATCTTTCTGTGAACTCAGACTGCACTAAAAATATGTACATTTTGCATTTATTAAAAAAAATATATTTCTCTGTAAATATGTTTTACCTGAATCTTCTCAATTTTAACTTCACCCAGTTCAAATTCACTAAAGAAATGCTATTATTGCATTATGAGTGCATTATTATGTATTATTATGTATAACTTGAAAATGGTCTCAAAACATTGTTTGGCATATTACTGAGACAGTAATGTGACGTCCCAGTTGCTGGGAAAACAGAATCTTTGCTGGCCGGTGGAAACTGGTTCAGAGCTCAAATGTTGGTAGCACAATGGGTTAGCTTCAAGTTTATCAACCCAAGAAATATAAAGGGGTCAGATGTCAGGGAGCCAAAGGTGACTAAGAAATGTTAGTTTTGTATGTTTGTGGCGACTTTAAATTGAACTTCCTACTCGTCAGTGGATGAAAAATCGGTGGACAAATTATGATCCAAGTGTGTTTTCTTCATGCTATTGAAGGGGATTTCTGAAGCTCCAACCAGTAAAAACAGAGCAGCCATCCATCCTTTAAACATGTTCGTGGAATTATTAACCTGATCTGATTAAATCCTGCCTTACCAGTTTAAAATAATATGTGCCCACAGGTGGTGTACATGGTGTGGAATGCTGTCAATGACCCTCTGTTTGGTTACCTACAAGATAACTCCAGGGTGCCTTGCTGTTCTCAGCGACGTCTCTCCATCCTTTATGGCGCTCCTCTCTACTCGCTGTCCTTTCTCATTGCCTGGTTCCCATGGAGCACCTACTCTAGTGGTGACTGGTTGAGTGGCCTACACCTGACAGTGGCGCTGTGTGCCTTTGACGCGCTGTTGACTTTTGTGCTGCTCGCACAGTGTGCCTTATTTGCAGAAATTTCAAGCAACCATCATAATCGTTTAAGACTTATAAAATACAACCAGGTAATCCCACTGTCTCATCCCTAAACTCTTTAAAGTTAAAACACTACATCCTACTTATGCCTCTTCTTGTATTTTCCTCAGCTGGCTTCTCTAATTGGGTCCTCCAGTGTTCTTTTCTGTGGCATGGTGTCGACAAACATGGAAAACTTCAAAGCTTTCCAGGCATTCAATGTGCTCATTGCTATAATTAGCTGTGTCTGCATGATGTACACTGGGGTTTACAGCAAAAGCCGCTTTGATAGTAAAATATATGAGTTAGTTGATCAAGAGTGTGCCGACAAGGGGGCAACCAAAGCGGCGTGCTCCGTCTCCATGTTGAAGGCGCTGACATGGCAGATTCTCACCAACAGGGACTTCCAACTGTTTGTGGTCATGAACTTCTTCCAGGTGTTCATGTTGGCTTTCTTTAATAACTTCACCATGATATTCACTGAGCACCTGATTCCCCCAGATGCGCTTCCATCGCTAGCCAAGAGTTTCATGTATGGAGCAGGATTCATCTTACCACAGGTAAATTTTCTTAGACGCTTCAAGCTTTTGCATAAAAGGATCAATTAGAACCTAATGTTTTATTGGTTAAAATACATTTTTATGTTGTTTTTTTTTTTCTGTCAAATTTCTACATATTTAAAAAAATGTATCTATTTACAATTTTAACCCCTTGTTCTCTCTGTAGCTTTTGGTTTTGAGTAGTCAGAGTTTACTGCAAAGTCTTGGCTACTACAAGATCATCCTCTTCACATTTATTTTCGAGGCTGGGATGGCAGTCCTCATGTTTATGCTTGGTCCTCAGCATTACTACTTCTTGGCCTTTTTCCTCACTATAAATATGTAAGAAACGTTATCTTTGATTACACTGTCGACTGTCCACTTTATAAGCTTATTTTGTGGTCTGATTCATTTATGCAGGGTTATAATCCAAGCAGCCTTCAGTCTCTTTGGCTTGCCTTTGGCGGACATTATTGACATGGATTTGCAAAAATACAAACGCAGGTAAGAAAACACACAAGTACTGCATTTATTCTAAGGCATGTGTGAACATTTGGTTTACAGTATTTCCCAGATTTCTTGGAAATACCTTAATAGGTGTTCTTTTTTGACAACAAATGTTCCCAACCATTTTCATGTGGCTTCCTTTGGAACTTGCGTAACTTAACTATGCATATGCCTGCTATCAAAAACAAATTCACTGTAGTTTGTTTTTATTTACTTTTAAAGAGCTGTGTTCCTAATATATCTGAAAATCCAATTAAATTTCTGTATCGGTATCAGATTAGCATTGTCTTGATTTGGTGTGGAAGAAGATGTGGTAGAAAGGTGATGCAAAATATAATCTCATTTTTGCAAATGAAAACTTTAAGTAGTAGTGTGATAACAAAAAACACAGCATATGTGCAGCCCATTTGCCATTTATACATATAATCCATATTTTTACTCCAACTCTTAACCAAAAAGTTTAAAAAGAAAATTGAAATATGACAAATATTCTTGAATACAGCCTGATATTTATCTTCCACCATGCTGAGTGAAGATGATGTTAAAGGATATAAATAAATATCTCTACAGCCCACTTCAGTGAAGAATTGTATCCTTACCTCACCCAGTTTCCATAACAACCATTTATTTTAGAAAAGCTTTCTACTGGCTTCCAATAAAGGTGGACTATCATTCAAATTATTATAACTGGTGTTGTTCTTTGTGTTTTTTTTTTTAGCTCCCCTCTGTCCTCCATGGTGTTTGGAACAAATGCTCTGTTCACCAAACCAGCTCAGTCTCTGGCTCCCATGATAGTCCTCAATATCTTGAACCACTTTGGATATGAGAAGCTGAAAGATGTGGGCCAGGAGCCGAATCAAAGGTAGACAATTCATTGCACCAGCAATTATTTATTTTATAAATAGTAAAAACTTTTACTAAGCAGTACAAGTACAGAATTGAATTCTTTTGCGCATAATTACTCTGCCATATATGACTTTTTGTCTTGAAACTTAAATTGTTTAGAATGAAAACTGGTTGATCATTGAGTAAAATCAACTTTTGTCAGATAGTTCCAAAAAAATAGAAAATATTTCACAAAATACTCAATCAACCATATTGATTGTGTTTAAATGATTAGAAGTACTGAATTTAATCCCTTAACTGTTAACCATAAAACACATATTTGCAAGTAAATCATCATCCTTGTGACAATTTAAGAAGTTTTAAATTTGAATTTATTAAACAATTTCTAAGTTTATGTCCTTCTTAATTAAGTAAATTTTCTAAACTATTTTTAAGTGTAATTGATACTGTGTTGTGTTTTTATGTGTTGTGTCAAATCCCACAATTGATCAATATGCTTTAAAATGTGAAATTTGTGGAAATACATTCTGGCAACTGAACCAAATACCGCTCCACTTCCTTTTATAGTTTCATCTTCAACTGAGTCACAGTTAATGATCTACAGATTGTGTCCTACTTCTTTCAGTTCAAAGGTTGCTGGTAATATAATAATTTAGACCTATGGCAATATTTACTTTGAAGTTAAGCATAATTAATGTGCATAGAAGAAGTGGCACAATATTAATGTACTATTATTATAGGAAACAAGTGTTTGCTGGTAAACCAGCTGCAAATGAAAGTAACCTATGACTGTTTTGTATCTCCTTGTTTCTAGTGCTTTGGAAAGTCTCCACAGTGTCATGTTCTACTTGGTCTGTCTGATACCCATGTGTGTCGCCATTCTGCAAGTTCTGGCTTGGAGGCCATTTTCCATCCGCAACAGTCACACAGTTGATTCCAAGTACATTGACACCTAATATCAGTATCCTCAAAGTGTAAAAGATGGTTTCTTTTGACTGCTGAAGATGGGCACCACACTCCTCACAACCCTGGAAGGATAAACGTGTTAGATAACGGATGAATAGATGGTTTCTTTTTGTTGGTGTTCTGGGGCCTCCTTAATCAATCTTGCTGAAATGTATTTTTATTGTGATAGATGATGAGGGAAACATGGAAAAAGTGCATTCTCTTTAAAGACATAATAAGGTAATAATTTGACCTTTACAAGGTTTTGAAGTTTAATGACAGGCGCTGGTCACACTTGCTGCTAATCAGTTAGTTGCTGCTTTCTCTGTTGAATCTTACAAAAGCTGAAAGGGTTTATGTCGGCTTCCATTTTGGTGTTGCTTTTCTTAAAAACTGGAGTCTGATGTATGTTTTGTACACTTTATATGTAAATGATGGTAGGAGCTGGTTGGAGCTCATCAAACAGGCTGTACTTTCTTTCCCTGTGATTATAACAGTTTTCAGTGAAATAATATTGAGTTGGATAGAAATCAAACTTTTCTTAATATTTAAAAATAAATAAATCTATCAAAGAAGGACAACCTCCACTCAGGATTTCCAACATCCACAGTGTTAGGTTTCTTCCAGCTGTGGTTTAAAAATAAGATGTGTGTTAACGAACTGTGATTTTAAATAATCTGTCCTACAATCCCAGTCATGATTCTAGGTTTATGCTTGAAGAAACGGAATAAAAATGTCTGCTGTACAACATCTGTTAAGAAAATAAAATTCACAATCAGGTACCTCAGCCACACTTTTTAAGGAAAATACCACTTTTTATTTTAGTCTGAGAAAAGGGTCCAATGCTTTAAGTCGACAGAGCAAAATAACTCAACAACTCAAATAACTGTATACATTGAACTGATTTTGTTGCCAAAGAAATGCATCTTGAAATGTTTTTGAGTTTACAATCCATGACTTATCAAATGTTTTACCTTCACACTTTTACAGTCATATTAAGGGTTTGGTCTTTGTCTTATTTCCATTTTATACCCTAACATAAAACTAAAAACTGTTATTTTAAGTTTTATTGAAAGCTATGCATTCATAAAATGGAAAATGAGTAGATTTTGTTTTACTTATGTAGGCTCTGATAGCTATATTCTGTTGAAGAAAATGCATGAAAACAATCCAAGTTATTTTTTATAGTAAATGACAGTGAGCTCAGTTGCTTGTAATATTGACAACACACTCCAGCATGTGTGTAAAAATAGGTTGATCTTTATTTACCTTGAAGAAACGGAATAAAAATGTAAAAACATGAAAGATGAGAACCTCTATGAATATAACTTACAAATGAAATTATGCAATGCATGGTTTCACAGGAAAAAGAAAAGTTTAGTAGGAAATGTCACAGTGATTAAAAATCAATTCAGAAATAAAAATTAAATACCAGATTTAATTTGAAGATGGATTAAAACCATTCCTTTGTAGGAGACGTATATGTCAAATGACATTTATGAACTGAGGGTTCATACACAACACTGAATGACTCAGTGTTGTGTATGCATATGAAACTTTAAAAGTACACTGGACTGGAGGCTTCAGAGCTGAATTGTTATTGCCTAACATAGACTGATGCAATAAAGATGATATTTGCTTATAATGCCAATATCAACCTGTTCTGATTTTATTTGTTCAAATCTTTGTGAGGTATCATAAAGAGATTTTAAACATGATTCTTAAAGTAAAAAGCAAAGTTCCCCAAGGTAATCTTTTTTTTTCTTTTGTTTTATGTACCCAGTGCCAGACTTCCTGGTGTGTCTCTATAGGCAACATCTCTTCTTACTGATATGCATACAGGGTTCTGAACCTATATGAATGATAGGTTCAGAACCCAACCGTGTTTGATGCCAACAACCTGATTTTGACACCAAAATAGACAAATTATTGTCACAGTCCAGTACAATGTAACACAAAGGGAACATGGCGTGTAACCAGTTTTAAGTTCTCAAAGAGAAAGTTAAAGAAACCAAACCGAAACTCCTGATCTTAGCACAAATGCACAACAGAAAGCATTTTAAAGAACAGCATGAAATATTCGTATTGCAGCTGCACCAGACTATTAAAGGAAAAAAGGGTAGCACTTTATTTGACGGGTTGTGAATTAGACTGTCATGACACTGTCGTAAACATGACATAACACCTGTCATAAATTGTCATTCAGTAATTGATGACACTTATTGACATTATTCAAAATGTCTTCATTATGACAACTTGACATTAACTAAGAAATCATGATCTGACATAAATTTGTTATCAAAGTATAACTGATTAAACTTTAAAACTTATGTAGCTTTATGTTATTAAAGCTAAAGTTTTATTAGTAAGCAGTGTCTGACTTCATTAATGCACTTCTGGAATAATGATTAAAAAAATGTTCATGAACAAACTCCTAAATCTGCAATTGAAATGGGTCATCATAAAAGTTCATATTAAAAGCAAGTGACCAAAACTTTTGGTAATTCAGTGTCAATCATTTACAGAGCGTGACAAGACTTTGAGATTCACAAATTGAATTAAAAATTTAAAAAAAGAAAAAAATCAACCTTACAACAAAATCTGAGACTGGCAGAGGATCTTTGCACTGCACAGTTGAAATATTTTTATTTTACTAATGTTTCTATTTGAACCCACCTATTACTCATGTGCCATGTTCAGCGTTTGGATCTATGTTGAATGCTTAAAAGAACAATTTCTCATTTAATCCTCCGGTCTGTGTTGCATAAATGCCTCCAATTACAGCTCAAGAATAAACTTGCAAGGGCTAGTTCATCTGAGCAGAAAGTTTGAACAGAACTCTGGAAAGAGACAGTCAATGTGACGCTGCTGAAAACACTGAGTCGGCATCATTACTCAGTAAATGTCTCATTTCTTTGGTGAGCTTGAGCAAAGGGCCAACCAATCCACTGACCCATTAGTCTTTCTATTTGCAACAGAACAGTCACCTCAAACATGTGTTTCATAGCTTTGTAACATCCTCCTGAAGCTGTTATCTAACAGGGTGAGAAGACCATTAGACATTTTGGTAGATGTCGTCGGTAGAGATGTTGCCGTCTGCACTTACTGCCTGGAAAGACATTAACACATTTCTTTTTACTGTTTGAACCTAATGCAACAGTAGATGTTATTGCAGTGTTTCTGTTGAGTAATTTTGACACTAATGTGCTGCAACATAATTTACCCCAACTTGGGAACCATTTCCTCTTGTGCTTTGTTTCCTTTTGTTCACGATCGACCTGCTGTGGAGCTCTTGCAGTACATCTCTAAACTGTGTTTTCTTCCTTACGCTATTCTGCTGAAAAATGTTTCAAATGATCAACAGAACATATGCAGAGGTTAAATTTTCTTACATGTGTTTAAAGGTACGTCGAGGGTTGCAGTTGTGGTATTTCGAGAGCCAGGGATTTACTGCGCCTTCGATTTTGTTCCTCTTTTTATGCATGGGCTTTTCCCTTCATTTCAGTTTACACGTAGTTTACACAGTAAAAACGCAATTAAAAAAAGAGACTTCAATTACCGTTTCGGTTTTAGGGCTCTTTTTGCTGAAGGTCAAGTTACAGTCATGCTGAAAACAGAAAAATAAAAATTTATTGCAAACTTTCAGCTTTTGTTTTGTATGCCTCATTGTTTACATAAGCGATATTCATGATTTACCTTCCTTACTATGATGAGCGTAACCAAAACCAAGCTGTAGATGGCTAAGAGGGTAAATAAAACCCACACAAGAATCCTCCATAGCATTACCTTAGGTTTTTCTGAAACATAAAAGAAGAAATTAGTTATCTGATTCACATCACCAAAGCTATATTTTTTCCAAGGCTATGGTCTCCTTACCTCCCACTACAAGGAGTGTCCCATTTCCTACAAAGGGTTGGCAGCATTCTGCCTCTTTTGCAGCACAGAGGTAAAGCCCAGTGTCGTTGCCATCAACAGAATCAATGTTTAATAGATTTTTATAAATTTTGTACCTATGGGTCTGCATAAGACGCTTATGGAAATGCTGTTTAACAAGAAACCATTCAAACTCTAGGTTTCCAGCTGAACAGTGTGAATTAATGCTGCAATTTAGTACAGCTTTTTCACCTATATTTCTCCACATTAACTGTTGCTGCTGAAGCAAGCATCTCTCTGATTTTTGTCCGTGTCCTGGAATATAGAGCAACAAATAACCTTTGATTAACTTCCATCTTTAAAGTCTTTTAGAACAATAGCAGGGTTTCTGTCAAATCAATGTTGCTTTCAAGGATTTACATTTTACTAATGTGAAACTGGGGAATCAATAGGTATATAATTCATCAAAGATATGTTAATTTCTTACCTGTCCCAGCTAAGTGCATAAGCAGGAAAAGCAGCCAAAGCATTCGCTTCATGTCTGTAGCTTGACAGCTTGTGAGTGATCTTATGATTTCCTGAGTGAGGTGAAGAGAAATGACTACATGGGAAGAAGGTTGTACTAAACTTCCTCATCTCTAACTTCCTTATTTAACTCTACTAAACAAATTAGAGCTACAACATTTGAGTTCAATATATGTATAAGCTTATTACAATGTCACAAAAGTATTCTCAGCAGCTTAACTTTTTCACACAAAAATTTTACAAAATTTCAATGTATTTATTAGGATTTTATGGAACATATATATGTATTTAATATTTACAAAATTTCTCAATTCCAGTCAAGTTGAATGGAGAACGTCTATGAATTACAATTTTTAATGATTGCAACATGTTTCCTGTTGGATTAAGGCCTGTGGTTTGCCTGGATTTGCACATAGATTTATTTTGGCCTTTCATTAGAGCTCCAGATGTTTGTTTTAGGGTTGTTTTTCTGCAAGTTTCTTCGAGAATTGTCCTTTGTTTATATCCATTTTTCCATTAGCAGCAACATTAGCTTCTTACTTCCCTATCCCCTGCTGAAGAGTAATCTGCAGTGATCATTTTGTTCCACCTTGTATTATAAGCCAGAAGGTTTAATAGCAGACATTCTTGTTGGTATACCATAACTCTGTGGCTTTCCTGTGTAGAAAAACATTTTCACAACATGATGTCACCACCCTAATGTTTCTAGATATTCACTGTGCATGAGTTGTAATAAACCTTTTTTTTTTTTTAACTATGGATTATTGACACTTTTCCATAAGGATCACAATTGTGATCTACACTGCAAATAGTTGTCCTGTAGGTTTCGAGAAACCTCTTCATTGATGCTCTCCTTGAATGTCATGCTCTTTGTTGTGCCTTGCAGTCATGTGCAGGTCAACAGTTTTCTCTATAACTGCCTTTTTAAGACAATTGTTTGTACTGGATTTTATTTTGGAGTATAAGAGCAAAAGGAGCTGAATACAAATAATTACTATACTTTTCACATAATTTGTTCTTTAGTTTAAAAAAACCAAACATATTAATTGATTCTTCTTCACTATTTTACTCTACTTTGTGCAAATAAGAATAAAAAGATGTTGTGCTTAATCTTAAAAGATGTAAAATGATCAAAAATATGAATTCACTCTGCAAAGGAGCCATCATTAGTACTCTCAGAGCTGACATATTGGCTTGTAATGTGTTGTAACCTGCCGCGAAAAGTTCCTTTATCAGCTTTCAAAGTAGTGCAATTGTAGAGCTCTGAAACAGTCTGTTTCACCAAATAATTATATTGTGAGCGATGTTACTACTATTGCTTCTCCTGCTCTTTATATTACTACTACTACTACTAATAAAGTCAATATTGATGCTTTTAGTTAAAAAAACTTAATATTTTCTTAGCATTATTTTATTTGTATTATTTTAATATTAATTTTATTTATAATTTTATTACTATTTAAAGAAAAATTACCCAGCTATATCTCCTTGTATACTAATTATAATTACCATGCAAATTATGAAAAAATTAACTAAATAACTGTCCCTCTTCTGGACGCTTCAATTTCTGTAGGCGGGACCATCTGTGCTGTCAGTCACGTTTTCGTCCAATCAGAGATGGTCTTTGTGTTATCAGCCCGCCCCCTTCCACGTCGACCTGCACCTTCGCCATATTTTCAACCCTGTGGATCCCGCAGATTTTTGTCCCCCTCTAAGTTACTAAGGGAAGACTTGTAGGGCAGCAGGACGCGTCAGTTTGAGTCGGAGTAAATAGTGAAACCTTCATCTTCCCAGCTCTGTCCGCTTGTATTTCCGCTCCGCAACAATGAACATCTTCAGACTGACAGGAGACCTCTCTCATCTGGCTGCTATCATCATCCTGCTGCTTAAAATATGGAAAAGCAGATCTTGTGCAGGTGACCTTCCACTTTACTGTTCTCTTGTCATCATGTACCACAAAGTGGCATTCCTGGTGACATTTGTTAAGCTTGACTTGGCTCTTCAACTAGAATGTGTGTTATGAGTCTTGCTGAGTAGCCTTTCTGCCAGCTAGTTTCACATGCTAATGGTACTGGTCATTCATTTGAGCCAAAGGCTAACGGCTAAAAGTAGAGCTAACTGTTAGCAGTCAAAAACTGCTGTTTGTAATCTCATACCTCCACAGAACAGCCCACCTGATGCAATAATTTCTGTTCATTCATTTGAAGGCAAATCTTGTAGCTTGGGGAAATGTCTGCTGTTGTAACGTTATATCGATGATCTTTGCTGAGTAACTGTGGTTTGATTTGCTGCGAGCTGCATTCCGTTGTATTTGTGCTGCTTAGCAGAGAGAACTATTATTATTATTACTATTCATGATTAGGTTAAGTTAATCTTTTAAATATAAACTGCTGAGTTCACACTGGGTGGGTTTGCCAGCTCTACACCGCCAGTGATCCTGCTTTGAGGTTTAGGGATTGACTTTTTTGGTCTGGTCTCTGACGTGGCGCTCCAAAAGAAGCTACGGAAGTTAGCAACATGCTACAGGTTTCGTTTTTTAAATTAGGGGGAGACGGATACTGTAACAATCTAAAGAGGGAATTAGTTTTTGTCACAGTAGTTTATAACATCATTTGTTGCAAAGAAAATACAATGTAAAAGGTTTAAAACGTCACAATATCACACGATATCCAACATCAGTGACCAACAGGAGAGACTGTATGAAACGATGCAGTCCTGAGAACATCACTATGAACTGGACATTGATTCAGATTGTTGAACATTTCTGATTAACAGATTGTTTGTACACAAAACAAGGTTTTCAAATAGTTAGATTACAAATATAGGGTCAATACTTTATAAGAATGTTAAAGTTGAGAAAACTGTTTTATAACCTTTTTAATATTTGCTTTTGACATGTTTAAAACAATTCTTTATCCAATTCACTACAGAAAATGTATTTTTCTGTTGAATTTTTTTTTCTGTAGGAGCAAATATAGAGACTGTAATTTCAGAATTATAACTGCCTATTTTGCACATCAGCACCGTTAATATCAAACCAAGACCATAGACTCCCATTGCTTCATGTAGAAATATTTACACTTTTATTCATCTACCCAAACCTATCAGATATGAATTTTAGCAAATTCCTGTTGTTTGGACACAGTGAACGTATCCATATTATAATTTGATATCTATTTCTGCATTCCTGTGGTTAACAAAGTTAGGTCTTATTGTTTTATACCATTACCTGAAAAGAGATGCCCAAGGAAACAAAGAGGATCTTTGTTTCCAAATAAATCACATTTTTGTGAGTTATTGTGTTCAAACAATTTGATATTTGATATGTGAGCATACGGTAGCCTGATTAAGGCCCAGTTTCCAATAATAAAAAAAAAAAAAGCTAGAGGTATTTTTTCTTAAATAGCTTTACATAAGTTTCAAAGTAAATTGATGATCATTTCCAAGGGCTTTGATATTTCAAAAAACATATATTTTTGGGATGGTTTGAATTCATTTCCAGTAGATGTCAGTATGCTACAATGAAAAGCCTGACTTGTGAGTTATCCAGACTGTTCTCTAGCCCACAGTTTACTGAACTTAAACTTTGTATCTGCTGATATTTTCCTGTTAAAGGCATCTCTGGGAAGAGCCAAATTCTCTTTGCCCTGGTGTTCACCACACGCTACTTGGATCTCCTCACCTCTTTCATCTCGCTGTACAACACATCCATGAAGGTGAGGTAATTTAACCAAACACACCAGTGCTGTTTCTTTGTGCGTCGCCACTGACGAGTGCTTCTTTGTTGCTCACCAGGTAATATATGTCGGCTGTTCGTACGCCACCGTTTACCTTATCTACATGAAGTTCAGGGCCACCTACGATGGAAACCATGACAGTTTCCGGGTGGAGTTCCTGATCGTTCCTGTTGGGGGTCTCGCTGTTCTGATCAACCATGACTTCTCTCCCCTTGAGGTGGGTTTAAACTGCTGTGGGGAATACAGACTAACTTGTTTAGGTTGTATATGGCCATTCATACAGAGAATATATTGAGTTTGTAGTCAAGCACGGCAGAGGATCAATGATGCGGGGGGGGGGGCTTGTTTTTTCCTCCCAGAGGAGATTTTAAATATGAAAATGGTGGATTAACAATATTGTCTTTGTCAACAATAATTATTCAGGACATATTTCTGACTTGCTTTCTGTGGTGTTTTTAACTAAAATATTTTTGTCTGCAGATCCTTTGGACGTTCTCCATCTACCTGGAGTCTGTGGCAATCCTGCCACAGCTCTTCATGATCAGCAAGACTGGAGAGGCCGAAACCATCACCACCCACTACCTGTTCTGCCTGGGCCTGTATCGGGCCCTCTACCTATTCAACTGGATTTGGCGTTACTACTTCGAGGGTTTCTTCGACATGATCGCTATTGTGGCTGGCGTGGTCCAGACTGTCCTCTACTGTGACTTCTTCTACCTTTATGTTACCAAAGGTGGGTCATGGCTCAAAGGATTAAAAAAAAAAAAAGATGAAAATTTGTTTTATTGTTTATAAATTAATTAAAAGTGAATTCTTAGTCACTCGTTGGGATAATTTACTTTTCATTAGATGGATGGTTTCTGGAATGTCTTTTCCTAGAATAACATTCATTCATGAGAAGGGTTATCTTCTCTGCTTGTCCCTGAAAAACATCACTGGAAAGTTCATCCGTAGCAGATCGGAGGTTTCAGTCATCTAAAATTCCTGAAAGGAGCAATTATATTTTTTTCCAACGTCTCGAGTCATATTTCCCGATTATGATCCTGTCATTCTGCAATAAATCAGAGGATAAATAGTCCCAGTTCCTCACAGAAGAATTGTTGTGCTCAAACACTTGGTATGCTCTGTAAATTTCCTCTCATATGCCTGAGATGTAGCTAAAATAATTTGCCTCAGTTCAAGGTCTTTTCAAGGTATTGACATCACTGGATCCCACAGCTAGAACTTAGAAACATGCTGTATATTCTAAAAATTTTGGGTTTCACTTACTTTTCCTGTTTATGACTTACTATAGACAATAATTTCAGTAGAGATGCTTCAGAACCCTTTACTTATTCATAAGTTTGCATGCAGGTTTTGAAGAAGGTCCAGGTGTCAAATAAAACTGAGAAATAGCTCTTAACCAAACTGTCAAATCAAAATCCACTATCAATATTATACTGTTTTTAAGATGCAGATAATAAAACTCAACTAGTCAAATGTTTACTAGTCAGATGTGATCAATTCATTTTTAAATTGCCACAAAAATTCAAAAGTTGATGCAGGGATTTTGAAATGAGAAATATTAGTAAAACTGTGCTGTGTTTTTAGTTGTCAGAGGTGATTGTAAATTGCACAAAGTAGGTAAGTGAAAGAAGGGCTACCTAAAAAAAAATGTAGATGATTAAAACTTGGACACAATTGGGTGTTTCTACATTATAATAAACCCAAATGCACGACTAAAGTGGCTAATATGTATATAAGCTTCAAGAATAATCATATTGGAAATTTATGAACTATTCTTAGAAACTGAATCCATGCCTTTAAAACTTATTCAAAGCTTCTTAAAGGGCCAAAATAATGACCAAAATGCCTGTGGTGACACTGCAAAAACAATCCACTTAGTGCTTAAGTTTTTAATGCTTTTGAATCTTATGTTTCCTTTTCATGTTCTGCACTTTGCTTCAGTTTGTGGTTTTAAGTAATCAATTTAAGGACATCTTCTAAACCTAGACAGTTCTAGTTATGGTTTCTAAGTGACATCTATGTTTTTTTTATTTTTTTGTTTTTGTTTTTTTTCTTCCTGCAGTGTTGAAAGGTAAGAAGTTGAGCCTGCCGGCATAAAGACAGACTGGAGGCGACGTCAGTCCCAGCAGACTCAGGGGGTGCAGAGATGACGTTGTGGAGTCTCATGAACGACAGCAACAGAAGCCTGAAACAGCCAACTATTAGGGGGAATAAAAACACTAGTCGTCTTGATGATTGCTCATGGAACTGGTAAATGCCAACAAAACACCGGCGCTGAACAAAGATCATCAACTTTTGGATTTCTGTGTTCAGCATCTTGCCTTAAAACTTCTTTTCATTGCTGTTCAAAATAGGATACATTGCTTTTTTTTTTTTTCTTCTTTTTTTTACATGTGCGGTGTGTACCCTTGTTTTCTATCATTACATAATGTCACACAAAAGGTAGGCTTTGAGTACCTTGTTTGACTTTAACTTGGGGAAGTAAGAAAATGCACAAAATGTACAGTCTTATTAAAGAGTGAGATAAAGCATAATGTATCAGAGTGCCTGATGAGGATTATGTCCATTTTCTCAGTGTTTTTGTTCATTTATCTAAAAATTTTTTAATTATTTTTGTGGCTATAAGCAAATATGCTCTGAGGAAAAAACATTCAACGAAGCCAATATTAGAAGTGCATTTTTTTTGTGTAAATTTTGCTTTAATAAGATGAAACTAAACATTTTAACAGGTTACACTTGTTTAAAAATCACATATTTTTATGGGGAACTCATAGAGGGATTTTGACTCTAAAATGTAATGTATAGACTGGATGATCTAAGTACCAGCAATTATTTTTGGCACATCAGTATTTTCAAATGGTGCTCATTTTGTTTAAAATTCCATTTCAGATGTGTTGACTAGTCTTTATCACTTACATGTAGACCGCATTAAAATCCTAAAACGGTGCATTGTCACATTTTTGGAGCAGATGGAGCCTCAGGCCTGGTTTTAGCTGTTACTGCACTCCAGAACCAAACTCATGAACACCTTCCAGTAGTTTCTCCATAGTTTTTCCAAACCTGAAACTGGGGTAAAAAAAAGAAAAGATTGCCATGTTTCTTAGAAAAATCTTCTGGCATATTGACTAACTTTTGTATCTCAGCTGATTGGTTTCTGTTCCAAATGAGCTTTTGAGCACAGTTCTGCCTTTTTTTTTTTTGCTTGCTTTCTTGCTGAGTAGGTGTGATGTTGTTCAACGAGTGCATTTCTGTTAAATCAAAAGGCCCTGTCAACTTTATCTCAGTAGGCATTCCTACAAAGGTTTCCAAATTTTGTCAAAAATTTTTTTTTTCTTTTTTTGCATGATATCACCTCCATTAAAGGTTTTATTATAATCAAACTTAAGTTGCTTAGTTTGATTACTGAAAAAAAAAACACTGGATGTTCACTGCAAATAATTGTACAATTCCTTATGAAAAATATTCATACTCTTTTTAAAATGATCTATTTTGTCACACAACCACTGATCTTGAGGGATTTTATTAGAATTTGATGTTTCATAAATAGTGCACAATTTTTTTTTCTCACTATTTATGCATTTTTGTTCAGCAGCCTTTATTACAATGCAATTTTTAATCTGGTGCAGTCAGCTGCCTTCATAAATCATGTATTACAATTTAAGCTCAGTAGAAATCCAACTGTTCTATGAAAACCTTAATGGTTTGTCAGGAAACATCAGCGAACCAACAGCAACAGGAAGACGAGGAAACACAGCAGACCTAATTATGTTTAACCTAAGTGAAACATAATAAGGTTAGGTTAATTAGAATATGAGAGATCAAAAGTGGCTTTGGAAAATTCACTGAGGTCCAACCTCAGGTTTTATCATTTGGCTCAAACTTCAAATCCTTGCAGAGCAAGCAAGCAATGAAAACTTCATACTCGGTGCAGCAAATTCATCCTAAGGCGAATTCATGGAAAGAGAGAACCAAAGAATTGAAATGAATATGGCGTTGGATGATGACGCAAAACCAGAGAGAAAGACGCGGAGGAATGTCCTTAAATTACCGAATCAGTCAGCTGACCTTGACAGAAGAGAGGATGCTTTTCATAAACTTAAAGAGAGAAAATCTTAGAAGTCAGCTGCTGGAAAATCAAAAATACTTTCATTGATTTTGACGTATGTTTTACCTTTTCTGTACAATTCTTGTCTTTACTTCATTAAAGTTTAAAGTCTGCATTTTAAGCAAAATTTAGGTGATGGTAACATTACCATTTCGTATGCAAAAATTCTAGAATAAGAAGCTTGTGAAAATGATAAAAACTTCTGAGAATGTGCAGCATTCGACACACAATTATATTTTGGCCAATCACTCCACAAATCCACCGATAGTTTTTTTCACAGTGAAGCCACAAACTTTGATGCATTTCCTTGGTGTGTCATGTTACACAAACACAAGGAGTGCACAATTGGGAGGAGGAAGGAAAATTACATTGTTTCTAAATTTTTCACAACTAAAAATCTGAGAAGTGTGGCATGGAATTGTCTTTATAGTAGTTTTTCAAAGAACCTGTACCTGCAATCACAGCTGCAAGTATTCCAGGATACATCTTCACCTGCAGTTTTTTACAGGTAGTCAAAATGTTATATTTTTGGTTTGATCCAACACCTTCTACACGCTTCCCCTGTCCCATCCTTGTGGTGTGGCAGAATGGAAACAGGACTTTATGATACAAACCAAATTTGTAGCCAGCAAAACACATTTCTCCTTGTCAAACAATTCTTGGTTCTCTGCAGCTGCTTCTCTTGAGTCATTCTCTTCATATTTTGTCTTTTTCTACACTATCAGGGAACATTTATATACTATATATATATATTTGTAAAACTCATTAAAACCATATATAATTTTTTCTTTTAAGTATTTACTACTTTGTGTTTGTGTATCTTGCAGAAGACCACCTCAAAATCAATACATCATTGTGTTCTCTGAGTGCAATTGCAAAGTACTGCATATGAATGCCATTTTAAACAAAATCATTTTATTTCTTTCCAGTATGTGAAAAACTCAAATGAAGAAAGAAAGCAAAATATGTTAAATATGCACAAAATGTCTGAAAACAGATTTTACAAAACACGACAACCAGCGTTTTAGAACAAACCTTCAGAAAAAGCAGCTTAGTTTGAAGTTTATGATAATTGAAAAGAGGAACACAGAATTCAATGAACGTGTTAGAGATTGAATAATTTTTTCGTCAGTTTTTTTTTCCGTCAACTTATTCATGATCATATGTTAAAGCAACTTTCCGCTGGAAAATCTTGACTTTTATTCCATGTAATGCTGGAAGCAAACACCACATGTGCATGGTAGGCACTCTTAATGTTTTGACACTTCGGTCACACTACAAATTATTATTATTAGTAGAAAAAGATCTCTTCAGTCGTCAGTATTAAATGTTTTTGATTGGTTCCCTGAAGCACTAGAATAAACACATTCCTTCTAAAACTGAGCTGTTATTGTCAGGAAATAGTTTTTCCTCATGTGCGTCTTATTTAAAAATCTATATAATCATGAATGAAAGAATGTAAGATTAAAATACTTTTACTTCATTGACTGATGTGTTAGTATTAAAGCATTGAGAGCAAAATTAAAACTTGGATGATAAATATGATGCAAGCAAACAAACAAATACCAACAAAAAACCTGAAACAATTCTTCACATAAATGTAGAAATTTTGTCAGGAGACGGCACATAACACATAAACTCTGGGTTACAGTCTCTCCTCCTCCAGGCCAGAAAGCATCAAACATCAGCTCACATGAGGATGACTAAATGTTTAATGTTATGATTAGTTTAAGTATGGTCTCAGCTCTTAGCAACACAATATTTGCCCCTAGGATTTCTTGTAAGAAAAAGGAATATTAGATATCTAGAAATTATTAAATTACCATGAAACAGCTTTGTATCCTTAAAAAAGGAGACTTGATACGCTTTTCATTGTGTAATATTGTTATTTAACAAACTATATAAATACTATACATACCTTTTGTAACTAAAAATGGACTTAGAACAATTTTGGAGAAAATGTGCTGCTGCAGCTGCATCACTATCCTGAAACAGGATGAAGATTCGACCTGTCAGAGATCGGTTCTTAAGTCCAAATTGGAGAAGTGAGCAGTTTAAAACTCATACATATTGCACTGTAAACAAATAAAACTTCACACTCCTTTCACTGAAGCAGCAAGGACACTTGGTGTTCATAAAGAAGCGACCTTGGCAGAGGTTTTGAGCTTGGCGGCTTAGATCCTGACCATCTTCTGTTGAGCAAATTGAGAAGATCATTTCCTTACTGTTTCTTGAGTCCTGGAGTCTCTTCTTCACTCTCCTTCCTCTGGTTCAGGAGAAAAGGAAATAAATGATGGTCAAAAGTTAATAAAAGAGGCCACTACTAATACAAACTGTAGATTTTACAGGCCTGCAGAAAAGTTCCCCTCTTGTCTCATCTGACCAGAACCCTCATGGTTTCTACACATCTTGGGCCAAAATGCAAACATGACTACTTATAGCTTCCTTTCAACAATTACTTTCTTCACATTCCCAATAAGATAAGAAAAAGTGTCTGGTTAAAATGTCAAAAAGATGCACTCTCTACATCTGTATGAGGTTGTTCCCTTTACCCTTGTCAAAAGAGGGTAGTAACGCTTCAGCAGGTTGGGAATGGTGACGAACACGCCGGTAACGATGATCGAGACCACCAGGGAGAAGAGGGCGATGCCGGAGAGCACAGACAGCAGAGTCATTCCTCCAACAAACAGCAGAAACACTAAACAGAAGAACTAGAATCAGTTTGAAGTAGAAAGAAAAAGAAAAACACACATTGTTGAGTTTGAGATGTGCTACGTACCCTCAAAGAAAACAAATCCCACAACTGACATAACTATCGTAATGAGGGCAAACAAGAGGAAGAGCCCAACAGGTAGAGCAGCCATGGCGCTGAACAGCAGCAGGGCGAGAGCTAAGAAAGGCCGACTGCGGAGGTACTGCCCGACCTTTGTACTCATCATCTGTGCCATCTGGAGGAGAGGAAACAACACACTTGGAAGCTCCACTTTGCCAAATAAATAGAGAAAAAACAATGGATGACGGTGGAATATCAGTCAAACACAGGTGGGACATTTGGGCTTACCTTGGGATCCTCCTGAAGGCGGTTCATCAAGGTCAGCCATCTTTCTCCGAGCTGCTGAGTCAAGCTGCTGTTGCTGCTGCTACGCTGCATCTCAACACACCTGGGAAAACCAAATCCGCCACAAAAAACTGAGAGAAATTTATAGTTCTTGACTTGACTGTGCCTCTGAATTCTTGTGCAAAACTTTCAATTTACAAGCTTTTCTTTGTCTCACTGTCCGGCTGCACCTTCTTGAATACACAACTCAACCTTGATGCAGACGGAGAGACAAAAGTATAAAAATGTTCTTTTGCAGTTGAATTGTTATTCAAAGAGTAAAACTCTTAAGTAGATTATTTACACAGAGGGTTATATTTCAGTTAATTTTGATGAATAGGGTTTACAGTTTATAAAAACTCAAAAATCGGCCACTCAGAAAACTCGAATCTCCATTAGGTCAATGAAAAGAGATTTTGCTTTTTAAAGTCGACTGACTACGGAAAAGTAGCCTTATGTCATGTACTGTTGCGTGTTTTTTATATAAATCACTCCATCCTTCCACTAGAGCATGGTGCTGCTTAAGTGTTGCATTAAAAGCAACCTTCATTTTGTCGGCACTGTTTGCTGAGGCGCCTCATCTTTCTCTTGGTAACATTCACATAGTCTCTGTCAAGTTAAGTCAGACTGTTGTTATTAAAGCAGGCAGTGAGAGCAGAAACCAAGAATATTAAATTAGCATCTCCACAATATGAGCAGAAAAGGCTATCAAGTTTTAAAATTGCTGCCCTGACTTTGGACCTGATAAAAAAAAAAAAACAACAAAAACAGGTTTAAATTTCACAACAGAAATGAATGATATGCTCCTGTGTTTTCTTCTGACAAATCAAACTGTGCAGTTTCTTTCTTATTTAAAAGAGGGGAAAAGAGAAATATACGTTTTCTGATTTAAATATTGAGAATCTTCGGTTTAAATGCAAACAATTAAATGACTAATACTGCAAGAGGAATGAATGAGCTGCGGAGTTGTAAACAAACCTGAAGTGAAAAGTGTTCATGTCTGAAACAGAAGAGCCATCCAACCGGTCTATTACAAATAGACGCTGTCTAAATCTGAATTAGTATCTACTTAATTAAAATAATCCTGAAATAAAGGCTTGCGCAATCGGAGGCACTTTACTGACACGTACACTATCAGAAACGGACCTAAACTTCATAAAAACAGGTTCTAGAGTCACGACGAAGTTCTGCTGGATCCACATACCTGGATGAAGCTCACAGTGACCCGGCTTTGACCTTCAGCTCCTCGCTGCTCTCATAAAACACCAAACCCTGAAGTTCCACCGCGCTTACCAGCCACGGTGAGGATCACGCCCTTTAAATACAAGCACTCCTCTTTGTTTCCTCCCCCATCTTCCTCCTCCGGATTCTTCACGCTGCGGCTGCTGGGGCTCACTGCTGCCCTCTGCTGTTGACTAATGATACTGCAGCACAACCGGTTTTCAACAAGACTTTAATGAATTATTTAAAATCCGATTGAGAATATTTAATTTTACATTAAACAGCGAAACCGACAGGTTAGAATGTTTACCAAGCGATCGGGTATATATTTCAAATTATTATTATTATTTATTATTTATTTTTTTTAAAGACACAATTTACCATAAACTGGTTTGCCCAGCCCAATGTTTAATGCTCTCCTGCCACCTTGTGGTTATTTTGAGCTCATATTTTCGTCAACGAGACCTACAAACCAACAAAGCAATAATTTCATATGAATTAATAATTAATAATTGTTTTGCTTTTTCTTTCCCACCGAAGAAACAAATAAATTACAGCAGCACAGGTGCAAGAAACAAATGACAAGTCCAGCAAACATTATTCTATTTCAACATTTTTAAATATCTTCGCGCTGAAAACTCTTGTATGTATTTTACTTTTAGTATCAGGAAGATTCAAGGAATGATACAAAAAAGTTGCAAATTTTTTAAATTGAAATGAAATAGAATTTTTATTTGGATTTTGGATAATTTTTTTTTTTTAAATTTAATTCAATGCCAAGTAACCCTTTCAAATTAGCCAAATCTGCTGTGAGGATTATTTAAATTGAAGGTATGATTAAGAAAAGCAATTGTGACGTGAATAAATTTGCAATGAAGTGGGATCTGTGCATGATAATAATGCTTAACAGTTGAAATATGAAGAATATAATAACCACGAAAGTCGAATATTGGCTTTGAACCGGATCAGACATTTCAATTAGACCATTTAAATACAAAATGACAGTTTAAAAACACACCATCCTGTACCTGCAGCTGGTACACCATCATTTAGACATGAAGTGTTTTTCAATAATCCTGACCCAAACAGGAACTCACTGCTGTACAATGTTCCCACTGTTAACGGCCTGCAAATTGAACAATTATTGATTTGCCCGATATTACTAGAGCACAGGCAGGCTACCAATTAAGCAAATGGTTGATAATTGTTACGTCCCAATCTTTCTCTTTGGATCATTTCCCACACTTGTATGCTTACTTGTTTATAATAAAATGTATTCACATGATTTTCTGATCGTGAGAAAATTGTGGGCGTGGCTTCAGTCGATGTTCCGTCAGCAGGAACGCAACGAAGCAACCCGTCTACTTCATTCTATCGCTTGTGACAGGATGACATTCCATGTTCTCTTCCACACTTGCTTCAGAAGAGCCAACTCAAGACTTGCACTTTGCTTTTGACATTCAACCCAGAGATAGCGAATTTGAAGAATATCATGGAAGAAGAGATAAAGCTCAATATTAAACTCGAGAAATATGTGGTTCTTCAAGGTAAGCTATCAGTGTACCACACTGAAGGGTTCCTGGGTGAGGGCTCCTACGGGACAGTGGTCAAGTGCACCAAGCTTGACAACGAAGAGCTTGTGGCTGTGAAGGTTTTGCGCAAAGACTGCTTCAAAGAAGGAAAAAAAGAGGCAAAAATACTGAGGAAAATCCTACAACTCGACCCTGACAAAAACAACTTGCTGAAGTTCATTGAAAGCTTCAAATATAAAGGCTACCTCTGTTTGGCCTTTGAAATTCTGGATGTGAGTGTCTTTGACTTTATAAAGAGCAGAGGTTTTGAACCACTCGGTCTTTCTGAAATCAGAGTAATTGCTAAACAGTTGCTTTCAGCTTTGAATGCTTTGAAAAGCGCCGGTCTGGTTCATGCTGACATTAAGCCAGACAACATCATGTTTGTCAACCATAGGTCTCAGCCTTTGAAAGTGAAATTGATTGACTTTGGGTTGGCTGTGAAAGTATCCAAATTGTGGTTTGTGGGCACTGTTCAAGCCATTGGTTACCGGGCCCCTGAAGTCATCTTGGGTCTAAAAATGAATGAAAGCGTCGACATGTGGTCTCTGGGTTGCAGTTTGGCCTACATGTACCTTGGTTACAACCTCTATCCTACACACTGTGTATATGAAGTCATTAGGGCTATCGTCCAGATTCATGGTCAACCCCCAGATGATGTGTTGAAAGATGGCATGGATGTGCAACACTTCTTCACTAAACTCAGTGACTCTTCTCACTGTAAGTTCAGACTGAATACGCCAGCTGAATATACAAACGCAACAGGGTATGGAACGCAATTTAAAAGCGGCATTTACAACCGCCTACGCAGCATTGATGACCTGCTGAAAACCCGCCCAAGGCCTATGAACCCAATGGAGCGTGAAGATTCCCTTGGATTTATTAGCCTGCTAAAACGAATGCTGTTGGTAGATCCAGAAGCCCGGATCATCCCAGGAGACGCTCTTGGTCATCGTTTCATAACTATGACAAATTTATCTGGGGGGAAAGACAACTCCTATGAAGGATCAGCTTTGAAAATGATGACTGACTGCAAAAATCTTGAGTTTGCAGTAAACCATTATGTCACTTCAAGTGAAAAAGCTGAAAGAACAATGGAAGATGCAGTCGAAAGACAGCCAGGTGAAGCTATAGATTCTGTTCTCATAATTAGTACAAAAATCCCATCACCAGACATTGCAACCCCTTTAATCAAAGATTACAAACCCTCTTTTTCAGGTAGAGAACAGCCAAGAAAGACCTTAATGAAAGTAAGACCCTGTTTTAAAGCTCAGCAAGGAGGTGCTGACCAGCCAGACACTGCAGCCAATGGAAGAAATGGTGAACCCTCAGGTGAAAATGCACATAACTCTACACCAGCATAGCATACGTAATTACACCAATAGAGTCATAATAACAAAACAATAGGTCGACTACCTTGGTCAACTGTGGAAAAATAAACTTCTTTCAAATGGTTTAGAAAGTGCAATTAGAAATACTAAGTATAATGTAATTTAATTAATAAAGCATGACGTCGCTCAGAGCACAACGCATAGAATTAGACTGAATAGATCTGCTCTTATGGATTGGGCACATTGACCTGAGTGAAGCTGCCCCCCGCTCACCTTCTTCAAATCAGAAGAAATTGGTATCAAATGTTTGTGCTAATTTTTTGCAGCAAAAATGTTCATTTGTGGTGCTATCATTTTAAAGATATTAAGAAATGTTTCCAGAGGTCATGAAAGGTCAACCAGCCCTTCCCACCTTCTTCAAATCAGACAAAACTGGGGCCAATCAAGTCGACTACATTTTGTATTGGTTGGTGCATCACAAAAATTGTTTGTGCTGCTTTGGCTTTAAAGATATTAATGAAAGTTTAAAGGTCATAAGGTCAACCAGCCCCCTCTTTTCATGAAATCAAAATGGCCTTTAAACTTTCATCAATATCTTCAAAGCCGAAGCAGCACAAACAATAATATTTGCTGCACAAATCAGCACAAACACACTTGAGTTGATTGACACCGGTTTGAAGAAGGGTTGGGGGGGCTGGTTGGACTTTTATGACGTCTGGAAAAATTTCTTAATGTCTTCAAAATGATAGCAGCACAAACAGAATCTTTTGCTGCACAAACATAACACAAACATTTGACACCAATTTTGCTTCTAAAATTGAAGAAGGAAAGGGGAAGAGGCAACTTCACTCGGGTGGCATATTGTCACAATACAAAATCCAGACGTTTTTTTCAATATCAGGATCAATACAGATATTATTACCGGGTCAGTGCATCTCGACCTAAAGCCATTGAGAATAACCTCAAACGCTAAAGTCACTTCCAGTACAGATGATAAACCTTTTTTTTTTTTTTTCCAGATAAGGAGCAGATGGGGAGGACCTTCATCAAAGTAAGGCCTTATTGTTTTGCTTACCAAGAATCAGCTGAGACTATCGTCAAAACTTCAGGCAAGAGTAAATTTATACCCCCAGGTAAGACCTTATCTCCAAAACCCTGGAGTATTTTTTTTCTTTTGCTTCAAGTTTTAAAACATCTTCTTGCATTTCATTTGATCCAGCCTTTGGACACAGAAGTGGGCAGAAGGGGTCTGAGCCAAAAGTCTCTGGAAAAGCTCTGAAAAATATAGAGTGGAAAGAAAGGGCCATTATCAAAGTGAAGCCATATTCTGCTGCTGACCAAGAAAGAAAAGGCAGAGCTGACATGAAAGATGCTTTGTCAGGAAAAGCCATGTTCACTGATATGGAAACTTCCAAGAAATGCTCTGCTGCAGAGAGAGAAGACATTTTCTGCATAGAACAGAACCCCTCTAATTTTGTGGAAGTCAAAGCTCGCAAGACATCAGCAAAGAAGACCTGGAACTTCTTCTCTTGGCTGATCAAATTCATCTCTTGCAACAAAAAATGTGATTGAAACAGTGCACAGAACTCCACAGCCTCCACATGCAGGACCTGGGCGTTGCCTGAAGGCTCCAAAGATCAAGAATTGTGTATCTCTGAGCATAATAAAAACTTAATTCCATTAAACGTAAATACAAAGATGTTGTCCTTGTTCTACCTTTATCACAGTTGGTACATAAGTAAAGGTTGAAAATGTTGTGTCTTTTCAACAGTGACAGCAGTGTGTGAATTTCTGACCATGGTGTGCAATACTGCATATTTTGGTATTGATCCAATACCAACACCATTACATTTTATTTAGGTTTGGACATATCACTAAAGGGGTTGCACAGTGGCGCAGTGGGTAGCGCTGTTGCCTTGCAGCAAGAAGGTCCTGGGTTCGATTCCCGGCCCGGGGTCTTTCTGCACGGAGTTTGCATGTTCTCCCTGTGCATGCGTGGGTTCTCTCCGGGTTCTCCGGCTTCCTCCCACAGTCCAAAAACATGACTGTCAGGTTGATTGGCCTTCCCAAATTCTCCCTAGGTGTGAGTGTGTGTGCATGGTTGTTTGTCCTGTTTGTCTCTCTGTGTTGCCCTGCGACAGACTGGCGACCTGTCCAGGGTGAACCCCGCCTCTCGCCCGGAACGCAGCTGGAGAGAGGCACCAGCAACTCCCGACCCCGTTAGGGAGAAGGGTGACGGAAAATGGATGGATGGATGGATGGATGGCATATTACTAAACCTGTGGACCCTTAAGTGTTTTTGTAGTTTTTCCTTTGAATTATTTTAGTTCAAACATAAGACCAAATTTTAATAAAATGTATAGGTTCCTGGGGTTCATTATTTTTCCTAATTAAAGTTAAAAATAATTCACAATGATGTTAGATACTCTTGGTTAATTATAGCAAATGCTTGGCACAACTAGATGCTATTACTTTTTTAAAAAAAATATGTCCAAACCAAACAAGGTTGGTTTGGACATATTTTTCTTCGTAATAAACTAAATAATGATTTCATATGTGTAAGTGAAAATCTTAGTATTGTTTCAAGTTGCCTCTGATCAATAATAACTGGAACATAAATCAATCCTCTGGTTTACAACTTTTTATTCTCTTTATTTTGCCAGTCTAATATTTTTATTTGTTTTTCTGTGTTGTATTTTTTATTTTATTTTTTTATCACATAAAGCTCTTTGAAGTGCCTCGTTGCTGAAATGTGATGTACAAAAAAACCTGACTTGACATTTATATTTAACTCAATATGCTGCCTGATTGTCTAGTGGTATGCCTCCCTCTTGTGGCTAGTTTTGGAAACTGCAACAATACATTAAGTTAGTCCAGTTTTAGTTCTTTCTTCTCTATGTCTTACTCTTTGCTGGGTTGCTGGTAATCGGTGTGATTATCACATTGTTTTACTGTGCAACCGGAATAAAGCAAAAACAAAACAAACACAAAATTTGAGGATATTTTAAAAGGTTTTATTTAGTGTTTTTTGCATTTTCCATGCACAGTGTAAATTATTTACAACTTAATCACTTGTTGAAGCAAATATATTGTTTTCCATAAAATAATACTAACATGCACGCTGTTCGCCTAATTGTGCTAAAACACATCAATTCATGGGCACAATGACAATCTGTAGGATTATTTGTGTGTGTATTACTGACGGCAGATTGTACATTTTTAATTTATGTAATTAAGAAAATAAATCAATTATCAATGACATTATATTCCTTGAAACAGAAGCACATAATGTGCAAAATGCCTTAGGTTATATGTGAGGCAATATGTAGTTGCTGTGGAAGGTTTTTCATGAGGGAAATCAAAGCAGTTCTACAGGAAATTGAGGAACAGGGCTCCATTTTGGCTTTGCAGTCGTCAGGCTGAAACGACCGTCGGAAAAAAAAAGACGTAGAGCTGCCTTCATATGATAACAGAGACATTTCACTACGAAGACAGTGGCTGATGAGAATCTCCAGGGACTGAACTGCGTCATGACCACTCATTACTACTTCAATCAAAGAAAGAAATTACTCCTAAATTAAGCTGAGCCCTTTGAGTTTACAGCATTAAATGTGTGCTGGTACATACCTGTAAGGTCTGAGTGAGTGAAGGGGCAGTGTGATTGGTTTTGAATCACACCAATAAACACCCCGAGGGTCCTGCAATGACAACTTATTTGGAACCCTTACAGCTGCTGGCCTTTCTAATTAATCACAGTGTTTTGTATTGAGTCGAAGAGGGGAGGTTTTGGAGAGAGAGAAATAGGAGCGAGCAGGCATCCATCCCTCCAGACTGTTAAACACTGTGAACTCAGTGAACCAATACTGCAGGAGTTACAGAAGAGAGGGTTGTGCAAATGTGTATGCAGTTACCAATTATTACTTTCAATATTTCTGCTGCTGTCGCCTTGACTTCCGCAGAATTACTTTTGTGGCTTTTTCTTTTTACATAGCGCAACTTTTCGAGAATCTATACTGACTCTTTCATTGCCATTGGTGTTTCAAAAGAGAAATGCGGCAGAGCACTTCAAGGGACATTTAAAAATATTTGTTCACAATGTGTTGTTCACTTAGAGTAAGTGGTTGCATAGAGGCTGTGTTAAATCCTTGATTATCTTGTGAATCTTTTGGGCTTTCGAGCCCCAAATCAGGTACCTTTCAACTGTAACTTTTAAGCAAATATACATGTTAATGAAAACAAAAAAGAATACAGACAAAATGTTTGCTTGATATTGTTTCAGATAAACGGAAGCGTTTACTTGCATTACAATAAGATTTTTCCTAATACTTTGTATATAAAGTAATATTGATCTACTTTAGTTTCATCTTGAACATCTTTGGGTTATTGTTTTACATTTTCTGTGCAGGTTAAGGAGCAACTTTCTATGCTTTTGACATTAAGACACTAAATTATTTTCTAATACTAAAAAAGATGCAATACATATATCACACTAACCATTTAAGACCTATGCATATTTTGTAGTGCTCTGTTCCTAAATTGCATTGCTTTATCAATTTGAGTTATACGACATATTCAAGAGAATAAATGTGTAAGTGACAAAATTTAAACTTGGCAAAATTTAAACAAAGAGGTAAGCATTGAAAAAAAAGTGCTTGCATCTTTAATTTTTTTTAAACATTTTATCAAGTTACAAATACAAACACCAATGGTTTTATTTGGATTTTACTCATGCGACTGGATTTCTTGCCCATTACACTGTAGAACCACATTTCACAGCATTTATAGCTTCAAGTCTTTTGGGTATTTATAAAACAGACATTTTTGCTTTTTCTTCTACAGATCGGAAAGAGAGTATACATTTCAAGTTCTAAAACAGATTCTAAATTGGGCTTAGGTCTGAACTTTGACTTGGCCATTTTGACACATGTATCTAAATTATTCCACTGTAGCTCTGATTATATGCTTCAAGTTGAAAGGTAACCCTCACCCCCAATTTAAAGTCAACGACTATTTGAAATCCACTTAGTTTAGAACAGCCACAAATATTGAAGTTTGTTTTTCAACTAAATTAGATTCCTTTCTCCAAAGGAAACTGGTGATCTCTGAGACTCACAGGAATTTATTCTGTCAGATGTTACATTTGTGACGTCGAGCAAAGAACACTGTTGTTGTTGGGATTAATGAAAACTGAAAATATTCAACGAGTCCTACAAAGAAATGAATTCAACTGTCTGGGAGCAAATTGAGTGTGTGATATATCTGCTAGGTTGTGTTGCCCTGTTCAACAGATTGCAACCAAAACATGATGGATGGGCTGTCAGCAGATTCCAATTTGCATCCCGTGATTGTAAAACCTAATTACTGCCTGGAGGAGAGGCAATGAGGAGCTGGAAATCTCCTGCTATAGCCAGTCATAACCAGTTCATGTGCAACCTTATGTGTGGTTTCCAGACATCCTGACATCTGTCCCTCGATGACACTCTGCAGTCAAAGCTTTCTGTGCTTAATGAGAAAAATTAGGGCAACCTGGTGCCTTTTCTTCTCCTCGTTGTACGTCACACTTGATACCCAAACCTCTCCATCTCACTGTCTGTTCATACCTCTTACCTCTGCCTCTTTGCAATTGCTCACTTTGTTCATCTCTCTTTGTAGTTGCAAAAGGGTGTTCAGCTGACAGCTGGCCTCACAAGGAAAAAAGCTCTCCTTCAGAGTCATCCCAGTGTCAAACAGGAAAGCTTTTATTGACAGTAATGATTTTGTTAGATGATAGGAGCTGATTTTGGTACCTGAATTCTGTCTGGGGAGAGAAAATGGCTTAAAGGAAACTCCCTGGAGAGTAATAAAGGGCACTTTGGGATGAGGTCAAAGACATAATCAGTACTTGAGTGACTGAATAAATTACTTTTCAAAAGCATTCGTATTACTTGAACTTGAACTACACAGACATATTTTCATGTTTTTTGTGTGACATCAAATGAAGTTAGATTTTTACAATTTTGTAAACATTTAAAGCTTGAGTGAAAATTGGTTCCAGTCCCTTCACTTTGTTGTCCTAAAATAAAGTCTTGTGCAAGAAAAATGGCCTTGGAAGTCACTTACGCTGCCTATACAAAAAAATAATAATAATAATAATAAATTACCTCTCAACTCATTGTGAGACATGCTGACACCAACTGGCTGGACCGCTGGTGAAATTAGGTCAGTCACTTTAAAATATTTGTGCAATCAATTATTTTATGTTACATATATTTTTTTAATCTAATGTTCATTATCTCAGAGAAATCAGGTTTCACTTTAATATCAAAGATTTGTTATTGTTATTTTTTAGTCCAAAATCTCAAATGTTGCAATAAAAGGGTAAAGCATCCAAGCGGCTGAATACTTTTAAAAAAACTGTAAATATTAAAGAGAGACCACATGGATGTAGTTTGTTCTCAGTATCAATCAAGTTGTTCTGCGAAGGACTCAGGTTTGACAGAGAACATTAATGAACAAACAGCATCATGAAGGAGCATTATGCAGACTGGTCAGGGAGAAGGTTGTAGATCTGTGTAAAAAGAAGGATGGGGTTATAAAACAATATAATCTGACTGTTCAATCCATCTCCAAGAAAATTGTATAATATGTTACAGATGCAACTGTACCAAGGAAAGGATGTCTATGGAAATGGACAGGTTTTGAAAGGAGAACATTAATCAGAAAGCCAGACAAGAGTCACATGGGAGCTCTGGAGGGTCTGCGCTGATCCATGTCTCAGGTGGAAGGATTTACCCATGGGATTATTAGCTGTGAACTCCATTGCTGCTAATCTTTTTATGGAGGAGAGGCAAGATAAAAGCCATTAGAAGTCGTTTCGCGACAAGTCATGTAAGGACATAAGTAAATAAATGTGTTAAACAACTTTCAAAATAATTGATCATTTTTATTAAACTCACAGACATGTTCGTTGTGTTGATCTGTCACATGAAAGCTGAATGAAGGGGTGTCAGTACTTTCCTGTATTCTGCTGCAGAGGAGGAACTTCATCTACCTCTTCAAATAATGAATACACAGTTTTGTAATTTAAGAGGTAAGGAGAAGAACGATGGAGTGTAATAAAATCTCATCTAAAGCTCAGCATCTCCCTACATTCATTTTTGTGTTATCAATTTGAGCTTCATGTATATTTCATGAGTAATTTTCTTCTGCAGGAGCTCTTAAGGTGTACTATGTCATTTCTTTTCCAAGAATGCTCAACTGATACAGTCAGAGAAACACTTGTTAGACGCTGTGTTGAGCCAGCAGGTAATTCTTACAGTGAGAAAATCACCCAGCATCAATGACAGCAAGATGATCAGGAAATAGGATTTTATTCCCTGTGGAAATTATACACTGACATGCAAGTGGCATCAATCTCTTTATGAACTCCTTTCCAATTAAACATCCTTCTGCATGTGTGCTTCAGGTTGCCTGTTTGCGTCCACCAGCAATCTGCGAGTCTCTTTTGCTCAACCATCCTGTTCATCAAGCTTTGTAATTAAATTTGCAATATTTAATCAGTGTTTTTCACAACATTAAATTACGACGAGTCAACATTGCCAGCGCATCCCGTCCAAAAACACTTTCATCTGTTACAAATTCGACGAGATCTGATTGAATTACATAGCATGAGGGGAAACGCTCAAAAGCCCTGGTCATCGGGTTTAAAAAATTAAAGAAAACACTGAAGCCGATCAGCAAAATCTTGTTGCCTGGTGTTGTTTCCAAGCTTTATCACATTTGCCGTTTGTCTCTGAGCGTCTGGGACTTTGACGTATCGCTGTCGCGGCTTTGTGTTCTCGCATTCTGATTTACTGCTTGAATTATAATTAAATGGGGAGATGTTTGAAAGTCGCTGCAGGATGAGAAGCCAAACTTTAAAACATAAAGAAGGAGGAATTAAAGGTGAAAGCGGGTGTTGCAGGGGTGATGTGGCCCTTATTTGCTGGGCCTTTTGTGTTTTACAATAAGGAGAACAATGATGGATCACAGTAAAGACAGGGGAATGGATGGGGTGTCAACATCCTGTAGTTCCCGTCACTTCATAACTCCCTCAGGAAGGCCTGGATGCTTCAGTGGCCATAAATCACAGCTTTACTGTTAGATCGCCGGACTCACGCAATAAACCTTGACTTGATTGTCTTGAACCAACAGGCAAAAGGATTACAGCAGATCTGTGTCTTTCTAGTGGATTCAAAAAAGATTATTTTATTGTAGTTTGTAGAGTAAAATACACATAATTACATGCACTGTAAGTAAACATGTTTTTCACTGTCTTAGATTAAAATTAAATGAAACTTTTCTTGTTCCAGGTCAGTCAGGAAAATTCAGAAGCTGAGTCAGATTTGTAGGCCATCTTGCTCATGCACACATTTTTATCTATGTCCACATATTTTTTAAAGAGTCTAAATCTTGATATTACTGCAATTAAGCCAATTCATTAAAAAAAAAAAAAATAGTATCATGCTCAGGACTGTGGTTTATTTGGAAGACGCAAGCTTTAAGCATCTTGCAATGTTTCCTCAGTATTTCCACATAATGATCTTTCCCATTGATACCATAAACATGATGCTGCCACCTCTTTGCTTCACAGTTGGGATGACGTTATCAGACTTGCAATCTCTTCCCTTTTTCCCACAAAACCAAACATTATAGCCTAGGTTTTTTCTAAAGTGTTCTATGGCATGGTAATTGTGGCAATTTAAACAAATTAATGACAAATATCTGAAAAGATAAAAAATATTTTGAATCAACTTAGCTGGACTAGTCTGATTTAATGCCAGAACAGTTAAAAAAAGTTATTTTTCATGCCGCGTATCCATGGGTCTGTTTTCAACTGTACTATTTGACAAATAAATCAACCCACCAAGCTGCAGAGCTTTGTTGATTTCCAGTATTTAAACAAATCCTTCATGATGCAAACAGGCTGTTCAGGTGCAAATTCTTATCATCATGCGTGTCATCTTCACAGGTGATTCTTTGTTTCTGCTTAGAATTGCAGTGTGTTTGATGCCCTGATGCTCGAATGAAGCGCCACTCCAACATCAAGGTGATGTGGTTTGGCCGGATGAAAGGAGAGGGAACTGCGTCACTCGTAATACACTAAACAGGCCGGCTTTCACGGTCAAAAGCAGGGCAGCTGCAGTAGGGATCTGCGTTGCATGAAAAGGAGGATTAGCATGGATTCATGATTCTCCACCGCCGTAAAAACAGAGCCATATGAAACTTGACTGTAAATGAGAGCGATGCACCAAGTTTGTTAGTAGATACAAAACACAAGTAACAGGTAAACCCTCCTTCTAGGGTAGATTAACGAAATAAACGCACAATTTTGCAGGTTTTATTTATTAGTATTTGGATTATGGTCTATAACAGCTTTACACGTCGCTAAACACAGTGGAGGGATTTGAGTTCCCTGAATGATGCCAGGGGCGATGTTTTCTCAGGCTTTGACTCCTGGAGGTCTCTCCAGTTGCAAATTGGCATCAGGAGAGGAGTCAGGTGAGGTGGGATTCAAAGACCATGGCGGCAGATGATTACATGGATAGATGAACATATGCCAGAACAGGTGGACCACCTGCAAAATAAGTACATAAATGTCAATCCATAGATATCAAAAACACAATATTTGTGAATTATTACGTTTTATTTTGGACATGATGATGAAAACATCTTTATCAACTTTGGGAATGACAGTGCGGTACAACACATTATTCTGTCTTTCTATCAGGTCTGGAGGCTCTCAAACTTTTTTAAGCTCTATGAAACTTTTGTTTAAGTTACGTGGGAAAAATGTGATAAATAGAATAAACGGCCAAATCTTTGACGACTGGCATAGCGCTTTCTGCATAGCATGCTAACAGCAACAATCGTTGCTATGCTTACTTTTATTCTTCTTATGATTAAAAGATGCATGCAGGGATACAATTCTTATCATTCATCAGTAGTTATGTTTGTTTTTCCAACAGATTTACCTCCAGCAGTGCATGAAATAGGTTAAGAGGTCTGGTCATGTGACCATTTATACTAGTTAAATTAAATGAATGCTGCTTAGAGTAACTACCTTTTATTTTATTTCTACATTTAAATGAGCTGCTCAAAGCCAAAATAACACTTTTAGAGCTTCAAACAACAATTGTTGCCAGTGGGATTAAATGGGTTTTCAGAGAGGTCTACAGTGATTTCTGTTGAAGGAAAGGTTTTGGCCTAGGATAATTTAAAAGAATAATCTGAGTAAATGTAACTAGTTTCTGTCTATCTCAGATCATACATCAAGGATCTGATGGTTCAAGCTGTTCCCAACAGAGCATTTTCTTCTACTAGTAAATCACAGGTTTACTGGTGATTTCTAAAGCTTTCAGAAAAAGAATGGGGGGGTCAGATTTTTCAGTCTTTAGTCTCCTTTCCTGTGGAACCAGCTTCCAGTTTTAGTTGATGAGGCCTCTACGTTTAAGATTAGCCATAAAACCTTGCCTTTTGACATGACTTATATTTCGAGTGGCTTGGCTAATCTGTATGTAGCTGGGCTGCCACAAGCCAAGGTTGCTTGAGGACATCCTGGAACCAATAATGGGAACATTAAAACAATCTCTATACAGTTTGGTTTTGTCTGTTAGGGCCCTTCAATTGAGAATAACACGACTCTTTCCTGTTCTCTGAGATAATCACTTACTTTATTTCTTTCCCCGGTGAATTGTTCATGAAGCTGCCTGGAACGATACAGCATGTTTTGCCTGAGTCACTTCCTCGCTGAAAGCAGGATGAACCTCTCTGAAGAGAAACATTACCCCAGATTGTCATTTTGTCGCCCTCAAAGCGTAATTTCCCACCTGCGGCAGACACAGTCAGAGGGAGGGCTCAGGTGTGACATGCAGTGACTGTAATTTTGCAGATTACTGATGTGGATGATGTGCAAGGAACTGCCTCAGAAATTTGTTTCAATATTTTGGCAACTTTCAGTAGGAAAGGAAGCGTGAGTCACATTATTGCAGGTTGTCGCAAGCGGAAAGGCTCCATTTTTGCATCTTACTTGATTTATAGTCATCATTCTTTTTTATATCAAACTCAAGGCCTGCACACACAAAAAATCTTATGGTTATTGCTCAATAAGGAAGATTACTTGAGTATTTCAGAGAGTGAGCCGGGAGCAATCGCAGGCACAGACACCTACTGTACATCACAGACAAAATGTAATACAGCGCTTCAACATCGCTGCAATAAAGATAGCCTCTGACAAGAAAAATATATAAAAAGAAAACATCCAGAGATGCTCAAAAGCTGCTCAAGATGAAATCCAAACAGAAACAGTTTTGCTGTATTTAAAACTACATGTTCTAACATTTTTATGAGTGTCCTTGATACTCCATTAGCTAATTGTGGATCAAGCTTTTTTCTTTTTGGGGTGAAGTATTATTGAGGTTAAGTGGATGTGTTTATTCACTTTATACAAACCTGCCAACCTCTTCCTCTGAGTACTATCCTGTAGTAAAAACTGCAAAAAGAAAACGACTTTGCTCAGCATATGAATAATGTTGATCAGCGCTTTAATTGAATCACTAAATCATGACAGAAATCTCCCCTGTTAGACCTCACCGTCTGCTCCTGGTGGTAAAAGTTCACTGTAAAACTTCCATTACGTACATTTCTGAGTAGAACACAGCCGCTGTGACATTTGCTCAGTCCTTTGCTTTATCAATGGCATCATTTCATCTGAATTTGCCATTATCCACTTTATCATTTCTGTCAGAAGCTCTGAGGACTTCAGCATTAGGCATTAGGTGGTCTCATTAAAATTTCACTCTCATTTTGTCATCTCAAACTGCATAAGTTATTCGTTTTAGGGGACTTTTTAAGGCTTTTTTTAAAAAAAATTTAAAGCCAGCATGTGCAACCAGAGCGTTTAAGCCTAAGATGGAACTGAAAACCAAAAGTCTCTTCTCCACAAGTGCAGATGTTTCTTGTTTCTTTCAAGTACTTATGTTTGGGAAGATATCAACATCCAGATGGCTGACAAAAATTCAATCATAGATCAGCCTGAAGAACACGAAACAGATCGTAAACAAAACTCTGAATGTGGAGACGGATTTTACCCCAACCATTATTTTTCTTTCCCCTGTTTCACTTCTATTAATTTTACAGTTTCATGAAAACTCGCCAGAATGTTAGAAATTATGCTTACTTTGTTTCTAACTTAAAAAAAACAACAACAGAAATCGATCTGAAACGTTTCAGAAAACTGTTGTATTTCTGACAAAACAGCATTTCTATGAGGAAGTAAAGTGCAATTTTACTTTCCATTGATCTGTGTTGCGCCGGCTGGTCTAAGTGTGAGACATGTGGTACATTGTGGGCAGAACAGACCCTTTAATCCCAGGGTAACACATCGATGCACTGGAACGACAACTAAGAACACACACACTCACACCTTGGACTGGGCTGCTGGAGTACATGGGAGCAGATGCAAACTCTATGCACAGAGACAACGGCTGGAAAAATGCATGTTGTAACCTGGTCAGGAGTTTGCATGTTCTCTCTGTGCATATGTCGACACTCAATCCAGTCTAAAATCATGCATTTTAGGTTACTAAGCTTAATAAGAATGATTCTGATGTGGCGTAACAGGATGTAAACTATACATGGAGGACATTTTATCTGCATCTTAGGCTTGTGCTCAGCTTAAATATATCCATATTATTATGACTTCATTGAAATATTTACAGTCTTTGATTTGAATAATAACAAACAAACAGCAATCTGGCCCATGTCTAATGATCTTTCCATGAGCCTGAGGTGTACAGGAATTGATGAATTAAGAAACATTTGCTCGTGCACTCATGCACATGGACTCTCGTACATGCAATCAGTAGCAAACCCCATCACAGTGCGATCAGGCAGCCCCATCAATCTTTATTACTGCAGCTCCACACCAGACATAAAGCGCAGACACACACATGAAGCCACATATTCCTCGATTTTCTCCCCCTCTCATTCTCTCTTTTCTCCTTGTTGTTCTCCTCACAGAGAAGCAAGAGCCTCTCCCGGTTTGGAGTCGACAGGACATTTATCAGATGAACCCGTTTTATATTACCTTGAGATGAAAAGCACAGTGACCTCAGCTCATCTAATCTACAATAATGTGGGTTTATTGAAAAAAAGGGTTGTGAAAGATTGTCTCTCTGAAACAGAAAAATGTTCTTATATTTCACTGCTGGTGTTTTGTGCATAATGCTCGAAAATAGCAGAATTTTCTCCCTTGCAAGAGGTGTTAATTGGTTTATCCTGAAATCTGTGATTAACAACTGGCTGACTGTGAATATGTTAATAAGAGAGGCTGACTCTGTGCCTGTGGATGTTGTTTTGGAAGGTGGAAAAAAAAATGTGTTGCTGCTTCAATTTAAATCTAATGTGATTTTTGCTGAGCAAAGTGCTGTTTGTGTGCGCGTCATCTGATGAAGATGATTTTCAACTTTTGCACTCAGCTGAGTCAACACTGTCCAAATACTTACATTTATCACAGACGGAAACGCCTACTCTTGTTTCTAATCATCATAGTTACCTTTCCTGAAACTGAACGTGAACTGGAGAAGTAATGGATTCATTATGTGAGTATTTGGGTTTTTGTTTCAAAAGGATGGCAAGTTCCTACCATACAGTTAAATAAAAAATAAAGTTTATGTCCAAATCTTCCAGCTCTTTTCAATATTTTAATAATAAAAACTAAACTGGTGCAGTGGACAACAAAAGCACTCAAGAGGGTAGCCATGAAGTTTAAACTTGGACTCAAGTAGGTCTTTCTAATGGACAAGAGGCAGTTTTCTGATAATTATAGGATTTGGCAAACTGACTAAAATCAGTAAGGATTAGAACTGATTAAAAGCCTTGCAGTGAGAAATAAATGGATTGTGTGTTTTTTTCAAACAGTAAATATAAACATCTAGCTTCAGCTGTAAGCCACATTTAAAAGTAACAAGAAAACGCTATTAGCGTCTTCATACTTTATGATTGCGTGTGATTAAAAAACAATCTTCTATACTTATTGTAGAATAGCTTTTTGAATTGAGACAAAAAGACACATTTTACCAACAGCTCAACCTTTAGACAAATGGGTATTTATTTCTTTATTCAAAAAATTTGAGGCAATAATTCACTTCATACTCTATACAGCACGGTAATACATTTTGATACATTCATGAGGCAGAAAAAATGTTTAATTATGCAAGCCTGTACAGTCACATAAAACAGTTTTAAATACTGCCATGAAGAAAAATAAAAAGAAAGTACTTCTGTAGAAAATCACAATCCAATAAAACACTGAACTGAAATGCAAGAAGCTTCATTTGCACATTCAGGTATATATAATCATGACAATGTGCTGTGTGTATTCATCTTCGTCCTATATTAAATACGTCATAGATTTCATATATTACTAGTCCTATGGCACAAACTGATTTAAAGCTTCAGTCTAAGACAAACTTTATTTGTGCGTACACTTGTTCACCCACGCACACATTCACTCACACTCACTCCAAGGAGCTGAGCACGAAGAGAGAGAAAGAGAGGAAACTGAGGATGTGTAGGAAAGAGTACAATTTACCCCTCTGATTGATCTATGCTTGGTTATCTTCTTAATATCAGGCTCCAGAAAATATAGATCCCCCATTTTTTTCCTTCATAATCGGAAATATTTCTTGGCAATGACATCCCCTCCCACACTTGTTCCCATCCTCTATGAAAGACCTCACCTTGCAGAGTGGAGGGGACTGCTGGATGTTACACTTTACCACTGTTTTTGCTTTCCCAACATGTCTGCCTCCCACATGGCATTCGGGTGCGAGTCCCTCACAAATGTCACATTAACATGAGAGAAAAGCTGGACGGAGCCGACACGGAAATGAATGTCAGCGCAACGCCGATCTGGCACCAGCTCCTCAGGGCCGAGGCAGAAACAATGTTTCTGCAATTTTACCTTCCTAATGACCACAACCTGCTCATTTAGCAGTATTGATTAAAATAAAGCACATATTTTAGCTCCATTACATTCAGTGCCGGGAAGAGTGGGGGGTAGTTAAGGAGCTCACTGAGTGATTATTGGTTATTGACCCGCTGGTCATTCATCTCCATTAAATAATGCACAACATCCACTGGCTTCCCCTCATGGTCTTCAATTATGGGCATCAATTTTCTGATGACAAAACATGGAGTAAAATCATTAGTACGCCCATAGCATGAAAGACTCTGAGGTAATCAGTGAAGGAGTAAAAGAGGACACTTGAGAAATTAACTTTGAGCAAGGGCTTTAAGGCATAACGTGCAGGAAAAAGACGAATGAGATGGAGGAGGTGAGAAACAGATGGCAATCGCCAATCCTTCATTCATTTCGCAGTTGTGGAGAAAATCAATTAGCGAAGCACAAAAATTTTTTGAAATTTACAGAAGACGAGTCAGTTTTAGGCTGTGTGAGCAGCAGAATGCAGGATAATGGAGATTTTTCAAAATGAGGTAAATTAGAAAATCGCTTCCTGCAAAGGTAATTGTTAACTCATACAAATATTTCCTCCGTAATAATAACAACTTTTATTTTTTTTAATAGCCTTTGTGGCATTTTGCAGTGAAACTGCTAAGGATTTTCAAATCAGTTTTCTAGAAAGTTCAATGCAAAAATATCTTTAGACACAATGTTGGCAACATGTTCTCTATATATACTGTACAGTAGACCTATTATCATGGACCTCCTGACTGATTACTTTAATCTATATATATCTTAATCATTTAAGATGTTCTATGTTATGTTAAATTAATAAACAAACTTGTTTCTCCTTTTTTTAAAATGTAACTTGTGAAAAGATCCTTATTTTTTATTTTAATGTATAGAGACTATATTCTCATGAAGGAATATGTTCAAAAACACCTGGAAAGCCTTAAAAATCCTAATTCTCGGATCAGTTTAATTATGAACATTTCAATAACAATGTATTTTTCTACATTTCACTAATAGAGGTTGTTAGAAAATTTTCTGTCAGGAACATTTGACGACCTCAGATGATCAAGATTGCATGTTTGCTAAAACCGCAGGTCCCGTTCAAGTGTGCATTGATGAGATTAAATTAATGCTTTCTTTAAGCTTAAAAATGAAATAACTAAAAGTGCAGAAAATACCCAAAATTTCATCATTATTACATGGTCATCATCAGTCCTGTAATTGCGCAAACGTCAATTACTCATCATTGATTCTCCAGACTCTAGTAGCTGTTTTCTATACAGTAACCAATATATATCCTAACTACTATTTCTCCAGGTTTACATGTTGATATATGTTTTTTTCTCCAATATTAAAACTAGCATTGTAGCCAATTTAGCTGTAATATTGTCCTGACAATGCATCACCTAATGTTTTCATGTTGCTATCTGTTTTGATTGTTGACAATTTTGTTTGTAGCACTTCAGTTTGGTTCCAGTAATTGTGTGAGCAGTCTTACAGAAAAGGATTTTCTCCTATTTCATACATAAACTTAGCGCCAACCTTGCAACTTTGTAAAATATAATTTAGTCCATGTTTTGGATGTTAATATTTGCTCAGGCAACTGTGCCAACATAGTTGAGTTTCATCAGTATTTTGGACACAGATGTATTGAAACTGACTTGATGTGGAACCTAAATCCAAACCTGAGATCTGACTTTATCCTATAATGCTATGTACACCGCCAAGTAAGACGGTAAAAAATCTCAAATCCAGCAGGTTTCTTATTATTTTGTACATGAAGGAGCTACACTGCATGTTGAGTTTTGTGCTTGTGAGAAAGAGAAGATGTTATTTAACCTATAGGGGGCAACACATCTGATTTTTACCTCAGAAAGTCAGACTTTCAATCACAAACAAAGCTATCATTATATGTTTCTCCTAAATCTTTTATAAACATAGTGCAGTCCAACCTCTACTGGTAATCATTATGGTACTTGAATTGAAACAAATGCAAGATAATAGTAATAAAAAGTAACCATAACTGATTTAGATCTCAAGTAATATTTTAAATTTAAAGACTTGTTTCCTCTTACTGTCTAGCATTACCAAGTTGGATGGTAAGGAGGCATTGGGGCACAATACTAAAGACAGATTGTCAAAATACCAGGGGAGACTTATAAAAAAACCAATCAATAATTGTATTCAGTACATTTTTCTATTGTTTATTAAAAAGTGTATTCATTATTTTTACATGCTATTTTGAATAAAATGTAAAGTAAAACTGGTATTTTTTTCAAAGTCTATAAGTGTAAATTTTTCATAAATTAATAAATACATAAACATGTCTCTTATTTAGTTTTTGCTAATGTGTATTTTCTCGATCAAACAAAGCATCTCCAACTTTTAAAACTCTTCATGAAAGTTACTATGCACTATATCGTTATGTTACTCAATTTGAAAGTCAAAATTAATCATTTGCCATAATCAATTACTCTGGCAGTGAAGCTGACCTGGTAAAAGATTTAATTTTCCACTCCATCCCACATCTTCTACATAAAGAATTCCAGCCTTCTAATGTCTGTAGAAATGTAGAGAATTTGATTTTCATTAAAAAAAAAAAAAAAAGAAAATAGCATGAACATTTCTTTCAATTTTAAGACTCCGATCTCAATTCAGTGGCCTACAAATTCCATCCATCCATCCATCCATCCATCCATCCATCCATCCATCCATCCATCCATCCATCCATCCATCCATCAGTTGCTGTATCTTCCATTTTTAGATCACTCTTATATCTATACCTATGACTGGAAAATTAACTCTTGCAAAAAATATGGATGAGAAATATGTAGGAACCCATCAGAAGGTCTTGTTTAAAGAGTACAAACAAAGATGGAGCGACGCTTCCTGAGGTGTCTCAGACATAGAAGCACTAAATAGGAGTTTATTTGTCTCCTAAATATGCTCAAATCTGCTACAGGCTGAAAAGCTTAATGTGTCTGATCCCTTTAGACATGTTTTAGTAGAACTCTGCCTTTCAGCAAAGGTCCATTAGATAGATGATCCCTAATAATGTGCAATGGAGGGTTAAAGGATGAATGTGCACTGAACTCAGTGTGCTGTCTTTGGGCCATACAGCAAAAAAAGATGGGAATGTCTTTATTTCAATGTATTCTTTCTACATCCCAACAATGGCATGAAGTTAATGTGACTGTGATTTGCTGTAAAATGTGTAGAGCAAGCAGGAGAATGACAAGACCTGTAATGTGTCGCTTTGGCCCTGAGACCGAATTCAGTGTGGCATAATGGGACAGAAAGCTTTAGATGGGGAAAACAAACCAACAGGAAGGGAGAGCAAAATAGCTAGTCCTCTCTACATCTCTCTGTCTTGGTCTCCTGGAAAGATAAAGGGTTAAAGACATCTTCATTTGCTTTCATTATATGCAACTGGATGATGGCTAACAGTAAGTCATCAGGGACCATTAATAGTTAATAGAGGACAATCTCCTAGTTGCAGAAATTTCCTCATTCTAATAATGGAAAAGGTGATAACTAGTGTAATAAAACCTCAGTGCTACACTGACACCAAGTCTTATTTCTTTTCTTGTGTTTTTGCAAAGCTACAGTAACAGTCATCTCTACCATGAGTAAATATGTCACCAACAAACAGAAGAATGGAAACTCCTTCATCCAATGATGGTCAGGGTTGAGTTCTGATGTCAGCGTTGAAATATAGGCGAACTATGAGCACAGCACAGTCAGGAGAAGAGTCAGAATGTTTTGTTCATTTCATAAGAGCCCTATTTAAAATGCATTTGAGACTCCTCTGCATATTAAAATGGAAATGACAAGCTGTTTTACATGTCTAGAGAGAGACAGTCGCGACTGTGGGGAGTGGGCAGTCTGTCCGTGGTTCTGCCTGAGTGAATCACCCCTACAGGTGAGATGTGCAGGGGTCAGACCGGCAACAATTTCCCCAACAGATAAAAGACTCATCTGTTAAAAGCTCTTCCTCGTTTTCTGCCATGAACATCCATGACTAAAACATGTCTGATGATTCAAGGGCTCATCATCTTGTTTTATTATTTTATGTTTTGGAAATGGCGGCTCTTTTTCACTGGCAGGTTGTGGTGATATGCTTTCATCTGTCCTAAAGTTTAATCCTCAGCAGGTGTGTTTTTTTGCATGAAGGGACCAAACAGCATCTAACTGATGCTGTTTTCTGCTATATGATAACCTTATTGATCACAATAGGCTTTGAAATTTTGCACCATGCTTCTGATGTGTGTTGTTGCACCTTTTAAGCCATCTATTTTATTATCGTTGACCGGGTAAACTTGTGTGACCTCAATGAGTCCCATGTGGCCAAAGTTTGCCTGAAAGATTTGAGGAACCAGTGCTGGTAGAGTGGACTCAAGAGGAGATGCAGATGGGCTTTCCATTTTTGTCATATTGGTACACCAACATCTTGATGCAGTGAGAGTTGGCTGGTGAAATCCAAGGGCTGCTTGTGATGGAGAAGTTGTGACTGGCGTAAAATGGCTTTGGCTGCTTCCGGCAGTGGATGAGGGCTCGGAGCATGTTGGTCGCCATGGCCCGGAACCGCTTGCTGATGAAGCAGTACAGGAAGAAGTTGACACCAGTGTTGAGCAACGCAAGCATGTTTGCCACGTCGGTGAGCACGTGGAGCAGGCGGCCGGCGCTTTGTGAGGTGGGTGGCGGAGAGTAGAAGTGGTAGAGGATCAATACGGTGCGCGGAGCCCACAGAACGGCGAAAACAGAGGTGATGGCGAGGAGAATAGCGGTGGTCTTGCCGGTGGAATAGCCACGTAACCTGAAGCAGTTGCGGCGCTTTCTCAGCTTCCGCACGATGCCGGTATTGAGGGAGAAGAAGACGGTGCAGGGAAGGAGGTAGACGGTGGCGCAGTGAGCCCAAACTAGGACATGCTCGGCCACTGTTCTTCTGCTGCTTTCTCCTCCACCTCCCCCTTCATCGCTTTTCCCTACCCCAGGTAGACTGTGCCAGAACTCAGGCCACCAGTAATAGGGTGCCGCAGATAGCAAACAGCCGACGTACACCGCAAATATCACCTTGCGTGTTCGAGCGGGGTAGGACACCGTGTGGTAGCGAAGTGGGTGGCAAACAGCGATGTAGCGGTCGATGGTGAGTGGCACTGTTATCCAGATAGAGGTGTGGATTGAGGAGAACTCCAGAACCTGCACTGCGTTGTTTATGGATGGAGGGAGGAAGGAAGCCAAGATGAAATCCTCCAAGATGAAATCAACAAACACAATGAGGAGCAGAACAAGGATGTCAGCAGCGGCCAGAGCCAGGAGATAGTTGTAGGAGGACTTCTGACGACGCAGCACCAGCTGGGACAGGATAACCACAGTCAGGATGTTAGCTAGGAGTGGTGAGTAAGAGGGTGATTGAAGGAATTGGGAAAATGGAGGTGAAGGTAGAAAAGAAATGGGCATAGGTTAGGGCAGGGAGGGAAACAGAGAGATTGATTGTTAGTGGACTCTGGTGATTACAACAGCCAGCAATAAACAACACAGAAATGCAGGAGCAGCTAACGGCGACAGAAATGCTGCAGACATTCATTGCAAATACTGACACAAGTTGCACAGAACAAAAGCATGCAAGCAATTTTAATTTGAGCAAGATGAAAAGACCCTATCTGTCTTTGTTCATCCTATTTGTTTCTTCACTTCATTGACACCTGCTGGGTAATTCCAGGAGCACCTGCCTCTCCCTTTGGCAAATTGTTATCTCCAATCAGGAGTAAAGTCACAACACAGTGACAAGGGCAACATGCAGCCTCACAGTCTTGGCTCTAATATCTGCCGTCCATTCGGCAGTGATTTAGCTTCGGAAATGAAACGCAAAGTCAAGCCACCTCCTCCAGTCTGCCTCACCTTAATGGTTTCCCCAGATACATGATAATGTGAAAAAAAAAAATCAGAAAACACTCAGAAAGCCTTACAGTTTTCATAAAAAGGGATAAATAATACAATTGATTATTGTATTATGGTTAAATCCCACACAGGTATGTCATATTATGAGTGTCATCAGAGGACCTTTACTAAGTAATTTGAAAGTGATTTATTCCTCATACTTAAATATTTTGCTTCGACAGTCAGCGTTATCCTAACTGTTGAAGTGAAAATGAACACCATTGTGACAGCAACAGAACTGTTTGAAGCCTTAAAGAAAATTGTAGCAGTTTAATTGTCTATTATTAGATAAGGGACTTAAGTAGGTCTCAAAACAATTTGAAAAAAAAAATGGAGGGCATTAAAAACAACTGCCAACATGCCCAGGGCGGGCAGTTCACATGAGTTTACCCTCAAAGCTGGCTGCAAGAAACCTCTAAGTCTGTGTAAAGAAAATCCTAAATGAAAATGTGAGAAATTAAAGCCAAGTAGCGCTTGACTCAACAGCATAAAGATGACCCTCAACAAAGCAGTAAATCCAACAACAACAGACTCAAGTACTGGGCTGAGTTTTGAGATTATCAACCTTTTGAAACAAGGAATACATGAATATATGTCCGTCAGAGATTGTGAAGTCACTACAATTTCAAGGCATTAGACATGGATATGATGAACAGTCAAATTTATTTTAAGTCATTCTTGATTTACACAACACCTTCATAACAACTGAGGGTAACCTAGTAATTTATTTGTGCTATTCTTATTTAAGTGCAATTCACTTCCTTCCATAAAGGGGTATAACCTTTTTGTAGGCTGTATAAAGAATTTCAAAATTTTGCAATTTAGGATTTTTTTTTCTCCACAAACATTTACAAACAAACAAAAAAAAAAAACCTCAGAAGGATAACTTGTAGTTCAGCTACCCAACTAACAAAAACAGTACTGTATCTATCCTTTTTTCAGTAAAAAAGACAAATATTTTAATGCAGCCTGTTGGCACCATGTCAAGTCATGTCCAGTGTGTTACCTCAAACAGAGACACTTCTGACATCCTACTGCAGCTTCAGAGACATTAATCCACTTAGCAGCCATCACTGTACATGCAAGCTTGTGTGATCGTGTCCCTGTCTGCAATAATGCATCTGGGATTGGATTAAATATGGCAGCTTGGAGTCTGGGAGATCACACTTCACAGCCTCAGCCACTATCCAGTGATTACAAATTACAATGATGGCTCTGGATAATGATTAAAGACGTGCTTGCAAGGCTGGGAGGTTGTGCAGCAGAGTGCGCACACATCAGCGAATGTTGGACTCTGAACATGTACACACAAACAGATCATCAGAGATGAGCCAATTCATTAGGGTCTGATCTATCAATAACTGTAAATGACATGCTGAAGCTGTTTGGAAGATTTAACACACCAATGTATAAAGGGCTACTAAATGCTGCACTCTCCAGCTTGGTTAATATCCAGAAAAGGATTTGGAAAATCATCTTTAGCGCTGGGAGTTTTCTGGAAGACTTGAGTTTTTTTTTTTTTTTTTTTTTCATAAAATGTTGCTGTAGTCTATGATGTATACTGCTATTAAAAATATGCATTTTGTTTATATTTTTGTGGTTTGTAGCAGATATATTAGCACGATTGCACTCCACATTTGATTTGGAAAGTGATTAGGTCTATTTTACGCATAATTATTTCACAAAAATATTGAATTAAGTTTTTGTTGGTAGATTGGCAGCTTTTATTAGGATGTTATGTCCAATGCTAGTCCTTGGTCATTATTTATTTTGCAGTGGGTGCAAAACTAAAGTGAAAGGACATGTGAAGAACAAAAGAAGAAATGTTAAAACTTCAGTAATTATTGGAAAAGTCATTTTTCCTTCAAGTCATGCTTCAGGTACTTACTAGCTTTTTGTCATGTTTCGACTCGTGAAAAAAACTGAAATTCAGATGGTGAACCTCTTGTTCTCATGGGCTGTGTCTGTCCACCTTCTTTTGCAGAACACATTTTACATATTTTATTTCTGGTTAAGACCATTTTACAAGATTATACATCAACCGGCTCCCTCTGCAACAAGACATGAATAAATTAGGTGTGATTTAAACCTTTTTCCACAGTTTTCTGCATTTTAAATCCTTTATGACTGGACAGAACTTTGCCACAGGGACAGCAAAGCAACAAGAAAAAAAAGTTTAATCATGATTGCATTGATTACTTCCTTCCTGTCAGGTTTGACAATAACATCAAATCCTTTGGATGACTAATCAAATAAAATAGTTGTTCTGATGCAACAAATGACTCAATATGCGATAGGGAGTTTTTTAGAGCCTCATTAACAAATTTGATTTTATGTAAAAAGTCATTGTTGGCTGTTGTGTAACAAAACTCAATCCAATGTCCTCAAAGCTGATAGGATGACTCTTCATCCATGTAATTTTGTATTAATTTTGTATTATAGGGCTTTGAACAGCTCTTGTCACATCCACACACCTCAATGTGACAGACAAAGCAGAACATAATTGAGGAAGTAAAATGATGCATGTTTTTATTAGGTTTTAGAAATTATAAAATGATTGCTTTGTATTTATATTCACACCCCTTTTCTCTGACAACCAAGATTCTTCAGAAGGCTCCCTTCTAACTAAACAGGGCCCACACGTGTTTTCGTTAGTCTCAGTGGGAATCCAGCAGTTCTGAGAACATTAATGAACAAACAGCATTAAGATCGATAAACACAGCAGATAGAGCAAGGAGAAAGTTGTGGAGACCATAGTTACATTATAAAACAATAACCCAAACTTTCAACACCTTGGAAAACTGGTTAGTCCTTTGCCCGACAGCAGAAGGAATAACAACTGCAAGCCTACATGACCATCCACCCAAACCTACAGACTGGGTGAGCAAAGCATCAACAGAAACAGCTGCCACAGCTCATTTGGGAGAATATACTGACAGGAAAACTAGGTGTGCACTCCACAAATCTTGCCTATAGAGAGGAATGCCAAAAAGAAAGCTGGAAGATGCATTTTCAGTTTGCCACACTGAACAAACCATCTCAGTGAAACATGGTAGCAGTCAGTGGTCAGGGGTGATAGGAAATGAATGGAGGTAGCAATCCTGGAAGAAAACCTTTTAGTCAGTAAAGTTTTGAGATTGGAGCAGAGGTTTCAGTTTCAGCAGGACAAAAACCCTGAACATACAGTGGAGTTACAATATAAGGGTGTGGGTTGAAGATTGTTCGCCTATTAAAAAGTGAAAGCCCAGAAAAAAAATCCAATTAAACAGATGCCCACAGGCAATCTCCATCTCCTTCCAATCTGACAGAGCTTGACATGTTTGCTCTAGATTTGTTGGTGTCATTGCAGCAAAAGCTGGTTCAATAAAATATCGACTCTTGATGGGATGAATACCAGATTCACTCACACCTTCCAGATTTTTATTTATGAAACTGTCCGATTTTGTGCTAATTTGGGTTTGTACATTTCAAATCCCCTCTCTATAGTATCTCCATCTATCAGAGCACTTGCAGTTGAAGTGACATAAAATGGGGAAATGTGAGATATTTACTGTCCCTGCCTGCACAATATTTTCTGTTTGGGCTGCAGCAGGGGCCCTCTACAGATGAACAAAAGGGATCTCTTGCGAGCTTGACATTTTCCATTTAGCTGCAGCCACCCTGCAATGGGGTTGCCCATCCATTTCAATTGATTCCTGCATTTTTTCCCCCCTACGTTGTCTTTGTGGATCTGCTTGGCATTTAGCAGGGATGTTGGCGCAGAGGCCAGGCTCGTCTCAGCGGGGAAAGCCGAAGCGCTACACACAAATCAGACTCGCAGATTGATGAATCCAAAGTTTCACCTTCTTTGTTTAGTTTAAAAAAAAAACAAAGGATCTCCGACTGAGAGGAAAAATAAAACACAGGGTTTATCAGACTTCATTTTGCTTTTGATTCTGCATTTGTCAAGGTGGATGTTTGTGTCTTATCTCCCCCTGCTGCTCTATATTATAAGGACATCCATGGCCATTGACGTTGTGTTGCGGGAAGAGAAAAGACACCGCGTGCTTCCTGATGCGTGTAACGATGCTGACTCATGCCGCCATTAGAGGCGGGCTGTCGACATACGAACCTGCACCGTTTAATCCAGAGAAACAAAAGTTAGAAACGTGAGTGACTGAGGCTTGCTCATGGGTCTCGTACCAAACACAGAAAAGAAGAAGGGAATCATTTGGAAATTATTTGGAGCAATTTGCAGCTTGACAGCATGACTGGATGCTCTGAAGAGCAAAGAAGGGCAAAAGAGGAAGAGAAGAAAACCTTGTTCTGATGAAGGTCGCAAAGTTAAGGAGAGAACAAGAATAAGAGGGAATGAGAGGTAGGATTATAAGTACTAAAGAAGACAAAAAGAGAGGTGCAGAGGAGAACTGTTCGGGGGGAAAGAAGGGAGGCAAAAAGACACAGAGAGGAGGTGAATATCAAAGCTGGCTTCAAAGGTCACAGGCACTTTGTTTCTGATGACAACCATTTCTCTTTTGTCTTCGCTTAAGTGTCAGAGCGGACATAAAGCGATCTATTAAATCCTCAGAGCAAAACCAGGGGCACGTCCTCGGTGCAAACCCATTGAAAAGCTTTCATTCAGTGTTTAAACTCTGATTTATACGCTTTCATCGCATGCAAATGGAGTGATATCAGTCCAGAATATTTTAAACTGAAGATAAGTTTAACATGCGGTGACAGGGTAGCACGAAAAAGGGAGGAGAAATGGGAAGCAGAGATTTGTGTCGAAGCAGGAAATTGAAGAATATTTTACAGATTGGGAGGGGAAAAAAAAAAGAAGCTGCTGCATCAAACTACTGATGCAGTATTCTGCCTGCTCACCTCAGCAGCTATTCATTTAAGAACAGTCACACTTCTGGATCAAGGGGATGCTTAAGACTTGGAAACAAAAAGTGCTTGCAGGAACTGTTTAAAAATCCTGAAAACAGCAGACCTTGACTGAGACATTAAGGAATGATCCAATGCTGAATCAACAAATCAAGGCAGTGCAAAAACTGCAAACGACAGTCAGATGAGAAAGTGGCTGGAGAGAAATACAGATAATTCAGAGACATTTAGAGAAATGTCACTAAAGAAACAGGTTCTAAATAATAAAATGGGATGTGATATTAATACTCCAACAAGAAATAAAAGAGTTAAACCAGAAGAAATGAAAATAAAAAAAGTCTAAAACAAGTATTGATATGAGGCTTTTGTACAATACTGTAACACAAAAGATAAAATAAGAACCACCACTATTAGTATTGTTCAAACTGTATATTTGATATTGATGAAAAGTTAAATTTTTCAATAATTTAATCCAAACAAAAAATAAATTACAGGTGAAGCAATGCAGATGAAGCAGAGTTGAGGTAAAGTCAGAATTAAATATAGATTGACTGAAAAGAGGAAAGCGAATGACTTAATAAGCTCCAGATCTCTGTTATCATCATCCTCACATTGCTACTGCTGTGAAAACAAACAAACAAATACAGAGGTTCAGCTTGGTGCGTTTCCAGCAGCTGTGACAGAGTTTTCTGTCAGCTGGCCAAACAAAGTCGGCTCTGTCACAGCAGATCTCTGATTTATTGACTCAAACACCTCCCTCGACGCTCTCCACCCTCTTTTTGCAGTCCTATATTTTTCCAAACCACAGACTGAGAACAAACCACTGTTTCCAATCTCAGCCTACCTAATTTATTCATTTGCAATGCTCAATCTGTTATTGCTCCCCCTTTTTATCTCGACTATCTCAACCAATTTCAAACCCTGCTTCGAGAGTAATAGCATCTATTAACAAGACACCATCCCGCTCCAGATGCCCCGTCACGGGTGCAGATTGATGGATCGATAGTTCAAACTGAAAATCGATGGAGCCCATCTCTTCATTAAGTAACGCCTGACACTTGGCCCGCACCACGGCGCGGAAGAAGAAGCGGTTGTTGGCGCTGACGACTCCCGACCTTTTCCCCTTGAACGGGTGGATAAGTGGGCGTGGGAGGAGATGTTGTCCAGATTGCTCAGACAGCTGTCACCCTCTGGAGGAGTCACCAAGCCGTGACAACTGTGCAGGATCGGATCACTTTTTGTGCAATTAGTCAGAGAAACGTTCACTTTGGCAGAGCTGGTTGTTTTATCTACATTTCACAGCCCATTTCTTTAAATTGGGGACACTTGCAGGTGTAAAAAGAAACAAATTGGACATGTAGGTGGCATGACTGCATGGAAGAAGAAAAGGAGAGACACAGTTTGATTGCCTGAATGTTTCAGTGACATCAGACTTGTTTAAAGGAGTGAAATCATTAGGCTGCAGTGTGAAAAAGTAAACCGCCTCAGCAGCAGGACACTAGAAACAGAATAATGAGCATAAAGTGTGTAATTTAAAAGAAATGAAAGAACTCAGATTTAGAAGGACAGAGCACATCTTTCAGAAACCGATTTCCTTTTTTATATTAGTCTGTCGCGCCTCCAGATTTAACACCTCCACTCCTCTTACATGCGGCTCTATTTTCTCAAGTCATTTAACCTTTTTATTTAAAGAGAAGTGGGGGTTAAGCAGGCAAAGCACCCACGTGTCACTGAAATGATCTCCCTCCACACCAGAGCGCCCGTGCACCTTTTAAACCTCTTTCTCTTGACCCTTTTGCGACTCTTACCTGCATTCTTCCAGAAAATATTTTACCTAATATCACAGTTTTATGTTTGCTCCCTAAATTACACATTGAATGACTATGTTCATCAACACCGTCAGTTCTACAAAAATATATTTTATGTAATAGTCTAACAGTCAAATTTAAGACTTAAGTTATAGGATGGAATACAGATCTGCACTAAAACATTGTCCGTTCTTCATAACCACCTTATATTTTGCTTGATTAGTGACCAGTTTCTTAAAAATGAAAAATACAATATTTTTGCAGTCAGTTTGACGTAGTGAAAGTCTGATTTCAGTGGCTAGATATTATGCCAAACAAGCAAATCTAGTCTCTTAGGGTTGAGGATATTTATTTATTTCCTGATCTCTCATCCTGTGATGCAGGGAGACAAACAGCTTGAATCTTAATCCGTAACATCTAAACTTGTGTTAGAACCTGGTCTGGGTCCATTCTAACACAGACAGAACACAGTACTGTACTTATTTGCTTCAAGCTCAGCACTGATAAAATAACAACCTTATTGTTTTATAAGGAAAGTTTTAGAATGTTGCACATCATCGCTTCTATTTTGAATAAAGGCAGATATATAAAATCGCATGTCATGACTGGATTAATTATCATTACAGTGTTTCAAATGAAGTCAGACAAAGTCAAAAGATGTAACAAGCTATTCAAAGGGAAACTTGATGCAAATTTGGGTTTAATAAATGTGTGCACAGACTCTTTTCGTGTCCTGCAGAGTTGCTCATCAGCTAATGGTTTCCTCCTGCACACAGCGTACTTTAGCACCCAATGTTTTAAGACACGGCGTACAATCCAAGGTGCAGGCCTCACATCTACAATCATGTTAACGACAGCTTCATTGCGCCGTTTGCCCTGCCTGCACATATCTCCACTGTCTCCAGTAGCACGGTGTGGCGTGTAGAGACACAAACAGAAAGCTCAAGTTAGCAATTAATTAAAAACGTGGCAATTAGTTTCAGCTCTGTCATCTCAGCTGCTCTCAGTTCTCTGAGGTGCTACTTCTGCTAGATCTCTCTGCCTATTAGCCTATTAGCCCTCTTCTAACACCAATGTTCTTCTCCTCTGTGCCCTTTTCTTTCCTTCTTTCCGGCCTTTAATTTTCAACATTTCCTACTTTATAGTTTCCTCAGGTCGAACTGATTTATTTTGTTCCATGACTTGAGATGTGTAATCCCTCTCTCATCGCTTTCGTACTTCAAATCTCCACTTCCGATGTGACCCCTGCCTGCCCCGCAGCATGCAGCGTTGAGTCAGTGTTTGGATGCATAAGGGACCCCAGTTAGCTGATGAAAAACCTGAATCATAGTTTCCTGTCAATAAAGAGGTTTCATTGCATGTGTGTTTGTAGGTCATGCGGCTGCTACTCGTTCATGCTGCTCCCATGAAACATTCATGATTCAGCTTGAGTGGAATAAGCTGTGTCATAATGACTGAACAAGTCTCTGCTGCAAAATATCAGCTTGCTGCACTTAACTTGGCCATCAATTCAGGCACCTTGTTGTTGTACTCCCTCACTCTCCCCTGGTTACTCTTACTAGGTGATTAAATAAACAGCCTTGGTTGCATTTCTACAGGCAACCCAGCAGCAGAATCAAAAGAAATGGCAGCGAGGCAAATTGCTGGCGGCTGACTTAAATAATTACGCAGGATTAGATCAGAAAGAAAGACTTATTTTTACAAGACAGCAAATCTCTGGGGCAACTGCAGTCTTGGCTCACAAAAGCGCTGGACTTTGCATTGCAGATTTATTTCCGACCGAAACGGCTTACGCTCGTGATGGCATCTCATTTTCAATCTTTATCAAGGGAACGCAATCGGATCTAAGGGAGATTTGCTAATCTGAAGCAGTAGGCTGAGCGAGACATCAAAACTTGTTGAGTAAATTTGTAAACACTGGGTATGTTGCAGAAGTAAGCAAACTCCTTCAAATATTTGACTTTTCTCATATTATAACAAGAAACTGCAATAAATTTCACCGGGGTTTTGTGCACAAGACCAGTAAAAGCTGATTATTGGTGATAATTGGTTCATAACTGTGGCATGCATTTGTAATTTCCCTCCTGCTACATCCATCCTCCCATCAATTCCAATCAGCCTCTCTGCCCCTGCTGAAAAAATGCCTCCACAAAGCAAGATGCTCCCACCACCATGTTTTAAATATGGGGGTGGTCTGTGTCAGGTGATTAGTTGGGTGAGTTTTCTGGCACACATAGGGTTTTGCATGTAGGTCAAAAAGTTTTATTTAGGTCTGAGTAGAGCCCCTTTGGTCATATGTCCTCCTTGGCTTCTTACGGTTTTTCTGAACAACGTTTTCCTTCCTGCTGCTCTTAGATAATAGCCAGATGTGTAGAGTGCACAATCAGTGGTTGTCATGTTGTCAAATTCTGTGCTGTAGATCTATGCAGCTCCTCCAGAGTCACCACAGACCTCTTCTGTTGTTAATTTAGTCTTGACAGATTAGCTTTGCCATAATCTGTCCATTCTATCCATGCAGTTGATTGCACTGAATTTGATCTAATGTTTGTGTTGGTTGATCACATACATTCCCAATAAAATATATGTAAGTTTCTCCTAGCAACATGAGAAGTAAATATTAGTTAGTGCTCAGGAAATAAGTTTTGTTTAATTATACATTTCTAATGTATTGGTGATTTTAAGTAGACTGGATGTATATATTGGAAGGCTTTTGGCATCTAAACCCTGACCTCCATTCAGACATCAGCAAATATAATCTTTAGTCTGACCTCAATTATTTTTTTCCGTCTGTGTCCTTGTCTCTCTGTTTCGCACATGCACAGAAGTCGTTTTGCCTCCCTGTGTGAGAGCAGGTCATTGTTCATGAATCACGCAGTGGGACAGAGGCAGTAAATGAGTCTGACAGCGATGGTGAATGGACTAATCATTCAACAGTGAGGACAGATGTGTTATCAAATCGGCTCCCTGGAGAAAAAGCCACGCAGTGCACACCTGTCCTGGAGGTCAAGCCAGTAAAATTACTCACACAACTTCTCAAGCTGCTACTTGTACGTATTTACGCCTCATCTGACGTTCAGGAAAAAAAAGACAGTAGTGGTGGAATTTTGTGCTAATTGTGATGTTTTACATCAGGGAGAGAGAAAGAATGGCAGGCATAAGTAGAAACAAATACAAATAAAGCAGATGCATGCGTGACAGCAACAAGGTCAGAGTGACAAATCAACAGCGCGTGTGTGCAGCGGTGCACAGCAGTCTTACTCGGTCCTGCAAACAAGTGCACAACAAATCGAAATGCAAAGCGTAACTCTGGGAGAGAGCAGCGATGCAGGCAGCGACGCAGACTTTCTTACCAGGCAGGCCGAGACAGAGCAGGACGCTGTAGTAGATAACGGGCAGGGGTCCGAGAGGGCATCCCCCGGTGCTTCCATTGTGGTGGGACACAGGGAAGATGTGGCTGTGCTCCATGCCTTCTTTCTGTCCTTGTCCTCTTCCTCAGCTGAGCTCAGTGTCAAGAAGTCTAGCCAAAAAGATCAAACCATCGCCGGTTCAGACGAGAAGCTGTTCTGTCCTTGGGAGCCAATGAGCATGAGTGTGTGAATAGTGGGTGCAGAATGTTGTGAGAAGGAGGGAAAACCGGCGGGAGATGAAGGAGGAGGAGTAGGAGGAGGAGGCAAAGACGAGACTCGAGGAAGAGGCGAGAAATAATGTGTGTTAGTAGGTGATGGAGAGGAGGGCGGCAGGCAGACGGAGGCTCGAGGAGGTGAGTGTGAAGGTAGAAGAGGTGAGGGAAGGATGCTGCGTGAGTATGAGAGCTGGAAGGGGAATGGGAGCGACAGGAGACAGCACAGCAGGAGGAGGAGGACGAGAGACGAGGAGGAGGGGAGGGAGACAGAGAGATAATAAAACTGACAGGAAGAAAGAGAGGAGATTGCAGGTGGGAGGTGGAGGTGTTGGAGGAGAGAGACAGAGAGATAATAAAACTGACAGGAAGACAGATGTGATGGATGAAAGGAGGTAAAAGGAGGGTTAAGTTGACTGTGGAAGAGGACAGAGCTGCTGGTTGTCTGTCAGTCAATCTCTTTATTGGTGGGTGAAATTCTGCACTTTTAAACGATTAAGAAACATCACAGCTTCCTTCACTCATGTACAGACGCCTCTTTTTCAACATAAAGATGCAGAAAACATACAAGTGATCATGGAGGTGGCTGCCATGCAATATTAACAGGCTGAACCATAAGCTAGCCATGGATGGTCAGCCCATGTTTTTTTTTTCAAATGAAACATTTAAAAAACATTAATTCTGTGGGTCTTTTTTCTTTTTTTGCTTTTTGGACTCCATAGCAGCGACAGCAGGCAATATGTGTTCTTCCTCCCCAAACTCAACTACAGCGCACTGCCATCAATATCTTCATGAATTTTACTTAGCTGGAATCACAAGGGAATTTCACACAAAGGAGAGAAATAGCAGGCAGCACTGTTTATTCCTTTGCTTCAGATAAAATAATTAAAATGTCTATCTGAAAAAAAAAAACAAACAACAAAACTAATACCCAAAACTGCAGGAGAGGAATTTTTATGCAGTAGCTTCTAAGACTATTCACAACCCATACATTTTTCATTTTCTGTCCCCTTGCAGCCACAAAATGCATTTTATTGGGATTTTATATGATTGCCAACAGTAAATAGTGAACGAGCTCATAGCAGAAGAAAAATTATAGACTGGCTGTGTATTTTTTTTTAACAAATAAGATCTGCAAATATTGTATAAAAAGCTACTCAGCCGCCATCTTTCTGATACATCTTAGTAAAATTGAGCATGACCGGTTGCTTTCAGAGTCCAATTGTGTGTCATTTTATTTCAGTTTCAATCCAGCTGTTCTCGGAAGGCCTCAGGGGTTTGTAAAAGAACATTAGTGAACAAACTGCATCATGAACACCGAGGAACACAGACGACAGGTCAGAGAGGAAGTAGAGGAGAAGTTCAAAGCAGGGTTAAGTAATAAAATCCCAAGCTTGGACCATCTCATTAAGCGATCTGTTATCTGCATTCATGAAAGAAATAATAAAAAAGAAATGATAGTTGAATAAAGGCCATGAGGAGTCCCATTTGAAGACTGACACAACAGGTAAAATGCAGCATGAGGTGAAAAATTAAAATGACATCATGAATAGACCACTGCCTCTGTGATATAGAGATATGGGGGTCCTTTCTTTAGCAGAGACAGGAGAGCTGGAAGATGAATGATGCTAAATACTGATCTTATAATGGTCCACAGGTAAATCCAAATAAGAATCTATTGCAAGATCATCTAAAATATCCTAAGCTACTTAAGTGGGTAAGAATTTTGATATACAAAAATGGTGCAGACGTACCCCAAATGTTTATTTCTTTATTTGAACAAAAATTGACCACACCTGCCACACTTTATAAATATGTATTCATTGAAAATTTTTAGTTTTTTCCACCTCCACAAACATGTAAATTATCTATTACCTAAAATCCCGGACAGCTCGTGATAGTATCATGAGGAAAATATGAAAAAGTTCAAAAGGTTTGTTTTGAAAATGTCAATAGCACTAACAATCAGCACTTAAAAAACTGCGTGTGGGGAATAATTTAACATTTGGTGTCTTTATTTACCGTCTAATGAGAGAAAGCAGAAGAGCACATTCTTGAAATTGGCACTATGTAAATGCTAATTCTGAAACTGAACTACACTTCACTAAAACAGCTAATTAAATGAAGCCATTTTACAGATTAGAAAATTACTTTTTTCACCATTTGGTACTTCAACAGCTATTCTCGTTGAGATTTGAGCAGACTCTTCCCTGCTGCTCAGGCTACTGTGTGGTCATGTAATATAATGTAACACATTTCTGTGTCAAATCAGAAAGAAACAGTGGAGACAGTAAAGGTCAAAATCCAAAGGGGCTTTTTGTTTTCGTGATCACAGGTCTAATGTAACCTCCCACAGCAATTACAGCAGTTTGTGTTGCTGAATGCAATCAGTTTCACAGGCAATTTACTTGTCCTGAAGAGCAATAGTCACATTTGACTGCTGCAGTAAGAATCAGTACATAATGGTCTCAAGACCGTTATGCTGCCATTGATGTACTACTGTGAAATAAAATGTGTTTTTCTTGCCCCACTTGTTCCCTTCTTCAGCCTGCACCAGTTTCAATCATGCCGTTGTGCAGACAAGTGAAAAAGATTGCATTTTGGGGTCATACACAGTTTATTTGAACCGATCTTTAGAATAGGTCACTGGGTTTGCAACTTGAAAAAGTGAGCAAGACTGTAAAATATAGCTTCTATAAGGGGAAGCAAGTGCAGCAAAAACAGTTTTATTTTAGCTTTTATTTAGAGGTTTAGATATGGCATCTCAGTAGTGAGTTATTTGAAACAGTGGGGTGAACAAGCATTTAACACACTGTCAATTTTTTATGTTTCCTCACTCCCAAAGAACGAAGTGGTTTGTAGTTTTTACTGCGGGTACTCCTCAACTGCAAGAGACAGAATCTATTTTTTTTTTTAATCCATTAAATCAAATTGTATGATTTTTTTTTTTAAAGTTGATTCGCTGTCATGTATGGAAAATTGGACCAAAATTCAGACAAGAATTTGGGAAGTTCATGGTGAAATGTTTGGTGAATAATAAATGAATAACTTATTGATTAATGTCGAACCACTGCAAGATAAAAATGAGGAAATAACAACGAATTACAGAAGTTGTTACAGAAGGAACCATTTGGGAAAAAAGTAAACCAGAGAGTTTAAATAGTGAGGGAGGTGGAAGTAATAAAGGAAACCAGTGGAGCTAATCAGAGGAAAGTAGAAGCAGCAGTGGGATGAGATGATGGAAAACTGCTAGACAGCCTGAGCACAAGTGAAAGATAAATTGAAGGAAGACTACTGAAACCTTAAATATAAATCTGGATGCATAAAATAATAATAAGCCGACCTGTAAGGAGTCTGGCCCAAAATCTGTCTGTCTTCCACTTATCACCTGTACTAATTGCTCCTGTTTGAACTTCTTACATGTGCGCTTTCTCTTTAAGGCCATGTGCTCTCCAAGGGGATAGAGGATTGGCTCCTTCTGTGACAACTTCTGTAGTGTTTGGGGTTAAAGGATAATCTGTCTTTTCAGCTCACAGATGGAGTCGAGTACCAGTTTATATCAAAGAGAGGATTGAGGCTTGGTCACCTGTCCAGGCCACTGTGTTTCATTAGAGGGTTCAAAATGACCCAGTTGGCCCGATTGCAACCTCAGCATCACTCCCTTTTGTTGAGTATTGCTGTCTCTGTGCCATCCTTCAAGCCCTGATGGTAGATCCTCCCAAGCTTTCTTATCAGATCTTGTGACCTTCAGGTCACTTTCCACTCTGTGTTGGATCTATGGTTCACAGGATGGCAATCAACCTGACTTGTATCCCCTGTTGGAATGGTCTTTGGCTTTTTATGCTTCAACAGAAGAAGGAACTTGTGTTCGTTGTGTGGTTTTGTGGTGTACGTTCAGTACTCCATGTCTTGCATTGGGTCCTCATTTGTGTTGTAGTTGCTATTTTGGTTTAATAATCTATTTTTTCTTGGTCCATTTATTGCCATCCAGCCTCTAAAACACGCTTGTCCCAACTATCAGTGTCCCTGTTCGTTATTCCTCCCTGTTCATTCTGTGCCTTCCATATCTTCTTTTTCTTCTTCTCTATATCCATTCCTAGTTTGCTATCTGTCAGGCCCATTTATGTTTCCTGTGTTGTCAGTTGTTATTTCCCTGCTGCTGCCTCTGTTTAGACTTTTGTTATGTTTTGGGGCTTTATTTCACTGAACTCAAGCACTCTGTTTTCTCTGTTTCCAGTCGCTTACATTCTCTTGCTTTTTGGTTCTTATTACTACACAGCATCACAGCTTTTTTCATGCATTCTGACTTAACTATGCAGCAGTATCCAACTTCATAATTATGGGATGAGTCTTGACAATTAAATGCTATCTGTATTACTTATTGTGCTGTCAGAAAGCAACAGATTTTTTCAGTGTTATTTATCGTGCATATTATGGGAAATATGACAAAAGGATGACAAGCAGTGTCTCCACCCGTCCCTTAACTGTCATACCTGAAATCTTTTGAAGTCCACTGTCCAATATGAAACATTTCTCTCACAACTGGTGACTTTTGATGTTTTAGAAACTGCAGGAAACTCGAACCAGGACGTTGCCAGGGAAAACAGCAGTGATGTTGACATATTTTCTAAACTATATTAAGACTTCATAATGTGTCAACTGGTCGTGTGTTGGTGACTGATAAACCTTAGCAATTTTAAATATGTTCTGCAAAGCCATCTAAAATTAAAAACTAAACAAATGTGTCCTTCCTGTTTGAGTTTTCAATCTGCCACTTGCTTTTTGCACATAAATAGTTAACTCCATTAAACTAATTACAAACCCAGTGTGGAACTCTGAGGTACCCCAACATTAATTTCAAACATTAATCATTATTAACATGCTGTTTTCTGTTTCCAGTGAGTAACATGACAAATTAATTTTGGATGTGGCATAAAGACCTTAGGGTTGAAAATAATACAGCTTGAATCTGTGACACTTTCCACCAGATGAAACTCTGCTTTTCACAGAACGGTTATGGTTTTAGTGCACTGATGTTGCTAAAAATGATGTTTCTCAAATGCATATTGTATGAAAAAGGAGTATTCATAAATTGTTGAATTAAAGTTAGATGAAATGATTTCCAACATTTCTGTATCATTTTCACCTCCCGCATCCATACCACATAACTAATTTATATGCCATATAACTAATTTCTTTTTGTCCGGTGCCCAGCACTAATTTCTTATTATATAATGATTTACAGTCCAGACAACCTTAGGCTTTCAAGATTTGCTACTTGTGCACAGAGTAGCTCTCAGAGCAGCCTTGGCAATGTGCACAGCCAAACATGTCCATTTCGAGCACCATCAGCTGAGTCTCTGCTCTCTATATGAGCCTCTTCAGCACAATCAGGGTCTACACTGCATCTCCCCCGGGTCTAAAGAAACAGAGCTAGATTTAAATTTTCTCCTCCATTTATAATAAAAGTTGGGATGGGGCTGCGATAAGGACTTGAGGGCCGATGAGTTCAAACTGTTTTGCACAGGGAAAGTGGAGTAAAAAGTTTGCTTTATGGAAGAAAATGTGTCAGACTAGAGGAAAGCATATTTATAAAAAAAAAAAAAAAAGGAGAAATGTTCATCTTTACATGTGTGGTGGTTATTTCATGACATCTTGATCCTTTATGAGCCCGCCGCTGTGTGAAATGAAGAATTGATTACAGAACCTGTCCAATAATGGATGGCCTGTTTCTGCCACGTGCTTCAGACATGGGACATAGTGAGTGAGGGAGAGAGGAGGCACATGTCCCTAATTCTTTCTTTCTTCATGGGAACAAATGAGGTGCAGGGGACGTTCGATGGAGAGCTCCACAATTATGTGTTAAATAAAATATGGCGAGATGACGTGAATTGATTACGGGGAAATGTGGAACAGAATAAAAAGTGATTCTTCAACTGTAAAATACCCCTGAAGGGATGTGCATAGCCGTTTTCTTAGTGCATTTCCAGGCTGAAAGCTTCCCTTTGGTTACTGTGTTTGAAGAAGGACACAGCATATAACACTAATCTACAAAAATGAATGTAAGGGGAGAAATTAACAGGAAAAAAAATGTTTCTATCAAGACTGTTTTTGCATATTTTCAAATATTAGGACAGCTATTATTATTTTTTCTTCCATTCACAGGTGAGATTCGACCACCTGCTTACCACACAGTTCACTGCAGCAAGAGTAAATGAGATGGAGGAGCACAATATTTCCTGGTGGAAGGAAAGTTTAGCATCCATCTGGACGAGTTCAGTGGAAATAAACTGGAGTTTTCTCTGCAGCTGCCAGATATCAGGCAGGGAAATGAAACTAAATGCATTTGTTGTTTTCCAAAGCTCAATAAAATGACTGAGAATAGGCAGCAGTGGGAAAGAAGAGAATAAATAAGCAGCTTCACTGAATGTCACATTTATTGTAACTAAACTCTGGGATTTCTGATTAGGAAAAGAGAAAGAAGAAATCTGGCTCTGATTAAAATTTGTTCTGTTTATTTTTCTAAACATGCAGTCGAATTTGTATGTCCACAGCATGTAGTTGGTCACACAACCAGTAAAGAAAATCAAGGATGACATGATGATGGGTAAATCATCATTGTTGTCTAATTTCTTAGAGAACTGTAACAAATATAGGAGACACTAAAATTATCAGTTATTGATGTATTTTTTTAAATGCTTGGGGATATATTTTACTTTTTTCCCCCCCAGTGTACTGTACACAAAAAGTAAACATCACACAAACTTTAAAGAAGAGACAGGTTGAAGTTCAAGAAAGAGACATATCAAAACAGAGAGGAAATATGCTAGTATTAGCCTAGCACATTCGGTAACTGCACTTAGGATCATCATAATCGGGACATGGAGGTTTACTCAAGATTTATCTGATATTCTTATGTTTATTTAAATATGATAAAATTATGCCTGACTTCATGGCATGTTTTCAGAACATTACCTTTGTGTGTTTTGCATGTTGAAACTGTACGGCAGAAACCCTACTTGGGTTAAATTGCCTGTTGCTGTTCAGGAAAAACAAAAAGGAGAGATGATTTCCTCTGAATATAGAGCTTCTGGGTTTCAAGCACATACATGAAGCTGATTTTATCAACATGGTATCTAACTGGGACTTGCTGTAAGCAAATACCTAACCTTCTGTGACCCAGATTGGTACAAAATAATCTGGACTGAGACATCCATGCTGTAAATCACATGTACCAACAATGCAGTTTTTCTTGATTGCTCTGACCTGCTTTAAGAACTGAGATGCACTCGCCTCTTGGAAATGTGTTAACCACTTCTCACTGGTTTGACACATTTTGCTCTCTCTTTTGCAGAACAGTTAACACAGATGTCATTAAAGCAGTCAAAACTGTATGGTAGCTAAACATAAACCATCAGTTCTTAATTGTCAGAAGCTATCTGGATCTGCAGGACTCTACTGTTCCATCCAACTTCCCTCAAATCTTCACTTAAAAATCAGTCTGCAGGCTTTGAAAGATGTCATGTATATGTTGTTCTTTACCAGTATGGATCCAGGGAAAACAAGACACAGGATCATTAGTGGAAATTTCTGTTATTGCCATAGATTTTTTTTCTATCTATCTTATTCTGTAAACAAAACTAATTTTGTGAATGTCAAGACTGAAGAAAATGGAAAGTGTCTCAGCAATTTTCACACTGTGGGAGAATAAAAAGAGAAACATGATTAATGACATAGCTTCCAGAAGGCAGGTTATTGCAGTACATGTACATGCAGACTCTAATATAATAACCTGCATTAAGTGGTTCCTCCTAGCATTGTGCCTTCAAGTGCAATAGATTGAGCTCACGCTACACTGTTTAGAGGATCACCCTGTAAAAAATGACCTTTTTCTTTCATTAGGTAGGAAAAAGAGGTCAAATTATTTTTCCTATGGCGTCCAATAATTCTGCAGTGAATTAGATTTGGAGACAATACTTTTCTCCCTTAATATCATCATTCTACTCACCCGAGCTCTCCAGAGTTACATTATAGTACCGAAGATCTTTCAACAAAAACTGCTGTTGTGTCTTGAGACATAAAGACAAATTCTTGTAAGTCGTAACTGGATAAATTTCACAAATTAAAGACGCAGTTGTAAGAAGACAGAATGTGTTGTTTTTTAGAGTTTCATCTAATTTTAATCTTGACTAGTCAAGCACACAATTAATCATCTATGTCAATATAAAAACTGCTAAATTGTAAAATGTTGTGTCAGTGTTAGCAATAAAAAAACCAAACAAACACTGTTTTACTTCCTTATTAGGTCTCAAGAGGAGAATGTGATATATTTTTTCCCAGAGAGTGATGTAAATTCTGTCCATTTCAAAGCTAAAAGCTTGAAGCCAGTATGTTGTCCTTTTGGATAATGAAATCACAATATGTGTAATAAAATACACAAAATGTAACCAAATCTAATCAAGATAACTGAGGAGTGTGTTTCAGCTTGTGGCCTTCGTTAGGGTCATGGGCCAGATGACAAAAGACCTCACTCAGTCACCCAATTAAGATAGCAACAAAAAAATCCAAACTGAGAAAAGAAAATTGTTCTGAGTTCTTACAAGCAGATGACTCAAAATCTCAGGCTATGTCTGAGTTTAGCGCAGCTGGACTTGGATAAAAAATAAATAAATAAATAAATAAAATCACATTACTACCATCAAAGAACATGAGCCAATAAAATTAAGATGCTGATGAAGCAGGTGAGGTACTATACAGAGGAAATTGAGAACAATGTGGTGACTATTGCGGGGCTAATGTTGTTAAAGAACAACAGATCTCCATTGTTAAAATCAAACCAGATGGTGGGGCTGAACTGCAAGCCGGAAGGTGGTGATAATGTAGAGATAGGAAATAGCAGGTATTACAACTAAGCACTGGGAACACATGGAACCTCCAAGCAGGTGTCTTTTTAAAAACCTACATTTAGCCAGATAAAAACTCATTGCGATGGCCACCAGCATGTTAAATGGACAAGACTTGTCCAGTAGCAAAATAGCAAAAAACAGAATTTAAAAATGTATAAAATGCAAACAATGCATTGAGCAATGCATTAAAAGGATAAAAGCTGATGAAGCCACAGTACTTTAAAAATGTATTTATGATTTCATTTTTGCATACGCTGAAATGTTTTCAAATCAATTTTAATGTCTGACAAAGAAAACTGGATTAAATACCAAGTACAGTTTTAAATTTATCACTTTATAAGACAAGAAATTTGTTTCAGGATCCTAACACCGATTGAATGTATTTCAGAGAAAGAAAATCATGTAATCTTCATATCCGTTGGTGGCCGTAGTGTGAATGTCTGGGATTACTTTTTGATTCAGGACAAGCGTGACCTAGTCAAAGTCCAATCTTCAATTCAATTGAGATTCTGTGGTTTGATGTCAACCAGGTCCCAATGTGATGAAGCAAAATTCCCCAACATGATGTAAAAGACTTATGCAAGATAGTAAAATATTAGCTGACAGTAATTGGTTTTGCTCCAAAAAATGTGAGATATTATTCAGTTTCAGGAGAAATTATATTTTCACACATGGCTCAGCAGATTATGTTAGCTTTCATCCTGATAAATGATCAAATACATTTTTACATTTTTACTTGGATTGTCTTTGTGTTTCATTAATTTCCGTTTGGTGATCTGAAACATTTCAGCGTGACAAAAATGTTAAATCTGTGAAGGGGGAATACTTTTCATAGTACTGTAGGAAAATGTGAATAAAAATAATAATTAAAAAATCATTTATGAGGAACAAAAGCAGAAAGTGGACATTACAAAATTAAGAAAAAACAAAACTCAGACAACACAAATATTCTGTACAAAATAAAATGCAAAGTCCAGTTTGAGGCCAAAGCCTAAAGCTAGGAAACCATGGCAGCAGCACAGAGAGCCTGCAGAGATTTCACAACTAGGCTTTAATAAGTTTCCATAAAGAAACACTTCAAAAAAGAGAGGATCAAATTTAAACTTCACAACTCCGAATTTGAGGTCAAATTGGAAGAGCTGTGAAAAGGAAATTCAGCTCTAGGGGTTTTATCAGGCTGGTAAGCAGAATAGGTCTGATCCTAATGTCTTCATTTTTCTAAGGTTCTGTTGGCAGCCCTGCCTTGGGAGTGAAATTATTGTCATTATTATCTGTTTGCCTTTTTTTAAAAAGAAAGAGTGGGGAATATTATACATTTGAAATGATTGGATTCTTTCAACTAAAATCTTTGTTTAATTTAAAAGATGACACTGCAAGAAATGAAGACATACAAAAATATTAACATATTTCAATTCTTCATTAATTGTAGATAGATACAGTCTGCCATTTTGTTTAGCTATTTTTAGCCACTTCTGGAATTGGAAGCCAACTTCAGTTTCATCTTTGCATTTCCAAATAGCAACCACAAAATACTAGTCTTTTTGGTCGACTCTTCGTGTGTTTGGTCCTTCTTATCTCAATTTCCTCTAGTCGTTTCTGCACTGTATTTTATTTCAATGTGCTCTGGTCCAAATTCAGAAGGTTGAAGGTTTCTCGAAGCACAAAACTTACTGTTCAAGATGAACAGAGCTAGCGCTGCAACACCTAGAATACAGGATGCATTGCAGTGTAAGCAACATGGTGACATACATGTGACAATATTTTATTTAAATTTATTAAAACTGAACAACCTTACTGTTTTTACATCTAAAATAATTTGTTCTCAAATAAAGTCCATGTCTCATGCCGCCCTGGGTGATCGCCAATGCCTGCCCGGACAAATGACAACAAAAATAATATTCCAGATAACATTGTACTGTTTCCTCTGTTTACCCTCTCCTGGTGAGATGAGCTCACCAGGAGCTCATCTCCTGATGACCTCTTGGTTTATCTGAGATGAAGACACACTTTATGTTTAAAGCAGACACTGAACAGAGTTGAATTTGATAAATCAAACTCCACTTTAGTAGTCGTCTATGGCATGACAACTATTGTGGATTGTAAACAATGATGCTGTTTCATCTAAACGTGGAAGTTTTCTCCAATGAACATTCACTAATATCGCCAGCTAGAGTTTGACTTTTACATTTTTTAATCCATTGCTAGTTTTTATTTGTTGATATGGATTCAACTGATTTGCCGACAAAATATTCAGTAGAAAAACTGAATTCTCTAAAGCAATGGTTTTCAAAGTGAGGAAAAGCAAGCCATCTTAGAGCAATTACAAAATTGTACCCCAAACCCAGCTCATGAAAATCCCAAATTTAAGTAATTATGTGTATTATGGCCCATATCAATTTGTCTCTTACATAGTCTTGATGAAATTGGGTAAATGTTTGCAGTTACATTTTCAGTTTTTTTTTTTTTTTTTTTTCATGTGACTCTTAGTCCTTCACAATAAGCTTTGGACATTAAACAATTACGTTTGATGGAATTCAGGGGCGGAGCCTATTAGTCAACAGGCAACATCAAAGACCACTGATGACATCATCACTGACCTCATGGAATTTTTTAACAAAACTTTTTTTAAAAATTGAAATTCAGACTGACTTATAAAAGTTGACATAAATTATTAGTCATACTTACTTATTTTTGAGTAATATCAAAGCTCACCAACAGTAAAAGTGAGTAATATAGTTAAGGGAAAAAACATTCTAGAAACCTGATTTGACATAGACAAGTTCTGGTCAAACAACTGGGACAGCAAGTTCAACAAGAAAACAGAAAGCTTTTATCTTTTTTTTTTTTTTATTGTATCTTTTACAAAAGTGACTGTCCTTTGAAATACATTGCCCTTACAACTGGTGAGTAAATTTGCTGTGTTTCTCTATGTCTAAGTTCACATTCCCTGAATGACTGATCGCATTCAGTAACAAATCTGCTCAGTTGCAGTTTATCTTACAAATAAATCTTTGCATCGACAAGTCTTGTCAGGATGGAAGCTACTTTTGAGTGGGACAGAGTTTTGTCCCTTGATCCCGCAGCTCTTCGCAACTTGAAAAAAGACAAAGTTGACATGATTGTGGACATGTTTATTTCCACCAAAAAGTGGGAGGTTGAGGATAAAGCTCCAAACAAAATCATACATATTTTTGAAGTATTTCAGGCTCTGTTAAGGATAAAGAATAATGAAATTTCTGAAACACATCGCCTCCTTGACAAAGTTGGTGAAGAGCAAGTTAAAACTGAAGTCAAACTTCTTGCAAAAGTGGAGATGCTAGAGGAACGACTTCAAAGGCATCCTGCAGAAGAGAGGAAAAAACATGTCGTTAATTTAGAGACCGACGAGCTCAAAGACCAGCTAGAAAGCGAACAGGCAGAATTGATCAAGTCAATAGAAAAAGTTGACCGAGAGAAAAGCAAAAGAAAACAGTTGGCCAGCGAGCTGCAGGAAGCAGACTCTAAGATCAGTACGCTGAAACAGGAGGTAAGACAATATGAACAAACAATTTCTGAAACAGAGGAAGAGGTCAAGAAGCTGCAAAGAGAAATTAAAAGACTTAGGATGGCTAATTTGGACCTCAAAGAGGGCTTCAGAACTTATGGTGAAGACCTAAACGCTAAGAGTGGAAGGTTGCTCAGGACTAACAAGAAAGACCTTGAGGAGTGTGTAAATAAACTTCAGGAAACTCAAAGTAAAAATAAAGAACTACAAAATGACAAAGTACGGCTGACAACCCTTCTTCAGGAATCAGAAATGGAAAGAGAAAGGATAATACTTAAATTAAATTACGTAAAGGGCCAGATCCTAGAAACTGATAAAACTCTGGACTGGCTGAGGACAGAGAAGGAAGCAGCGGAAAAAAAATTCAGAGAGTTGAAAAAAGATATTTACTCAATGACTGAAAAGTTTGATGAAATTGCAGCGGATGCCAGTGAAAGAATACAGGAATGTAAGAAAACGCTCCATGAGAAGGAACACGTGATTTTTGAGCAACAGAGCATAATCTTTGAACTGAAACAAGATCTACAATTAGCAAAAATTGACTTGAAGGACAGCTCTGTTGGAGTCTTGCAGCAGGCCATTGAAGACCGGGATAAAACAATTGATGTCCTTTGTGAGAAACTGGAGCACTACACTAAGCGAATTGAGAAAAACGTGCGAGCCTTTGAACTGCGGGACACAAAAGGAAAGAAAGCCAAACTCATTCGCTTCCTTGAGTCTCAGCTAGAAGTTGCAGAACAGAGGGCAAACAACACAGATCAGGCTCTGTATCAAGCCAAAGCTATGATCAAGGAAAAACACAAAGAAGTCCGGAAGGTTTCAGATATTTTGAGAAATTATATGGCTGGTACTATCGGTCTAAATTCAGCTTTTAAAGACTTGGAGAAGTGGAAACATAAACTGAAAGTGAAAGCTTGTGACAAGGACGCGTTGATCTCAGCATTTAACCATCTTGAGATGAGAGTAAAAGACCTCATGGAGGAAAATTCAGATGTTAAGAAGATGCAGAAAGAAGGGATAAATGAGCTCTACATGCCAAAAGGCCTTAGACGGCTGACACTTAAAGAGGAAGACAAGGCTGAACAGCCAACACAAGACTTTGCAGCAAGGCGTAAAACTAAACATTTGGAGAGACACAGTCCTGCAGAGTCACAATTGTCACTGAGCAAAAATGTCCACCGGCAATCTGCGCTGTTTTCATTTACAGATACCAGCACCAACTCAGATGAAGAACCCCGACCCAGCCACTTTCTTCATAAAGAGATTTATAACTTAAGCAAAGAAATGGAGATTGTGAAGAGGAAGCTGGACAGATTTCAGAAAATATGGGAGAATTTTAGTCCCGTTCACAGAGAAAGGGCTGTTAGTAGGGCAAACGTAGCATCAGGTAGTTCAGGGATATCATTTGCACCAAAACAAGTCTCTACTTTAGAGATGGATGAAAACTATGAGAGCCAGAGAGCAGTGGGTGGGCCTAAAGTTATGACTACCTCTCTCAGCACTTTGACAGAGCAAAATGCAGCACTGGAGTCTCAGGTTAAAGGGTTAACAAAAATGCATTTGGATGATAAAAGAGTGGAGCAACAACTAAGAAGTGAATTGGCTAACAGAAACCTCAGAGGGGTCAGTGAAACAAAGTCTGGTAGAATTGCAGAATTGGAAAAGTCTGAGGCTGAGCTGCGTGTGAAGGTTTTTGAACTTCAGGGGAAGTGTTCCACTTTCAATGAGAAAATACTAAGCCTTAAACAAAACAATAATATAGCCCAAGAGGAGAGAAAACAGGCAGAAGATGGACGGATGAGAGCAGAAGAAAAGGCAGATGAGCTAAAACGTAAAAATGCAGAACTCGAGAAGTCTGTAGCCAAACTGAAAGAGAAGGTGGCTTCTCAAGATGCGAAAGTAGAGAGACAAGAGGTTCAGCTTCAAGAAATGAGGAAAAAGGAGATGGAGAATAATAAGGTTATGGATGTCCAGAAAGAAGAAATTACATTCCTGAAGAGTCTTGTGAAAAAGAAAGAGCAAACAATTCATTCACTGGAAGAGAACGAGCTGGCTCTTCAAGAGGCGTGCAAGCTTGCAGAGGGTAAGCTCCAAGCGGAGTTGAAACAAAATCAGCAGAAATATCATAAGATTCACACAGAACTTCTGAACTGTGTTGCAGTTTTTGAGGGGGATACAATGCCCTTTAAAGATATAACCCTACTACCTGTGGTTGATCAAGTAATGTATGCTTTGGGTAAACTCAAGGAATGTCTCAGCAGCACTATCGGCTCAAAAGCCACACGCAAACATTTGGAAGAGAAATTAAAGGAAAAAGAGGATAAACTTCTTTCCAGTGAGAGGGTCATCAATGATCTGCGTCTGGAGCTCTCCTCTTTAAGTCGACAGCAGCTGCAAGCTGACCAAACCATTGCCCAACATCTAGCATCACTAAGCAAAGCTAAAGAGACCATGAAAGATCTTCAGCTTCAACTAGAAAGAAAAGATGACATGATAAAGAAAACCACCGAAAGATTTAATCGATCCTTGGAGGAAAGAAATGAGTTGATAAACAAATATCAAAACGAATTAGCCGAACTTCAGCACAAACTTAATTTGGAAACGCACAATGGCAAGCGTTACGAAAATGAGATAAAGCAGATGCAGCAAGAAATCAGCAGTCTAAGCAGTAAACTAAAAGTCCAGAAGGGGTTAAACACAGAGTGTCAAAATGACAAAAAAGAAATACAAAACAAACTTACAAAAAAGGAAATAGAGTTTGAAACTGTTAATAAAGAGTTATTGGAGCTCAGACAGTCATATGAAGATATTTCAGAAAAAATATCCAGAGAAAACTCTTCAGCTGGCTTCAAACTGAAGCTATCTGAAAGGGAGATAGAAGAGTTGAAAATACAATTAAACTATTTTAAAAAGAAACTTCAGGCAACTGAAAAGACGGTCGTAGAATTCAAGCTGAATGAAGACAGCCTGAGAAAGAAAATGGGAGACCTGGCTCAAGAAATTGAGTTTTTTCAGAACAGGCAGAAAGCCGATGAGGATGAAAAGCGACTGTATCGTCGAGAGAGCCATCGGCTCTCAATACGATTAAGGAGAATGACCAATGCCAGTCAACGGCACCTGCAGCAACCTATCAGTGGTCCAACCGTTGAGGAACTGCAAGGCAAAATCAGAATGTTAGAAAGTGAATTTGAATATAGATTGAAAACTAAAACAGAAGTGAACAAAGAATTGGTCGAATTCAGGATGAGAAAGGCATGGCAGAAAAAAGTGGAGAATCTGGAGGCAAGTCTTAAGCAGAAAGATGAAGAAATTGAATCTCTTTTAAAAAGACAATCTACTCTCAGAAATCTCCTTGAGAAACTGGACAAAGACAAAAGAATACTTCAGGATAAGCTCAGGGCTCAAGGGAGATGGTGATGATGTGATCGTTTGCTTACCCGAGTGGGCCAGCAGGAGTCTCTCCAAGTCTCTCCTTTATGATGTGGAATGTCAGGACAACAGGTATATAGTCCCACCAGAACAGTGGGATGTGAGTAAAAAAGACCCTTCAGGGAGCAAGATGGAGAGTGACTGAGGAGCAGCAGAAGCATCTCAAAGTCAAGATTAGAAATGGTGTAGATTAACCCCTCCAGGGTTAGGGTTCCTAACCCTAACCTCCAGGGTTGTGGAGAGCAAACCACAAAAGAACAAAATTAGAAGCTTTGAGCAAAAGGAGAATGAGATAGATGAATGCTCAGGAAATGAGTTGAACACATTCATCATATTTAGTTCAGAAACTCGCTCATCCTCCTACTCCTCTGCTGCCTCCATCTACCACAATAAAATCAGGAGATGCTACTGCTCCCTTTGCCTCTCCCTCTTACTTTTCTGAAGCGAGAGGCAGGTGAACCAGGACAAGGCTGCAGGTCCAGATAGTTTCAGCCCCAGAGTCCTGAACGTGTGCAGAGCAGTTCTGTGGGATTCTGCAACACCTCTTCAACCTTAGCTTGACCCAGAAGAAGGTTCCATTGTTATGGAAGACATCCTGCTTGATTCTGGTACCCAAGAAAGCTCACCCATCAGTCATTAATGACTATAGAACTGCTGCCCAGATGTTTCATATCAAGGTCCTGGAGAAACTTCTGTTGGCCCACCTGAGTAAGAAGGCAAAGGCATATATGGGTCTCCTGCAGTTTGCTTTTTGCTGTGGAGTTGGAGATGAAGACACCGTCATGCACCTTCTTAACAAACCCACAGTCACCTGTCGCTGCTGATCTATCGACTATCCAGACCACTCAGGTCTTCTGGTTCCGGTCCACTCTGCAGCCCTTGAATCACAACCAAACAGGAATAAGCACCATTGAGTTGTTATGCTCCACTAATCTGGAACAAACCCCTAGAAAACAGAAAAATGTTGAAACAAGTTCCTTTAAATCAATGTCAGAAACCCACATTTAGAGTTGCCTTTAATTTATAACAGCTGAAAAATCCTAAAATGCTGTTTGTTTTTCAACTTGTCACCCTGTTCCATTTTTTTTTTTTTTTTTGCTTCTGCAATGTAATTTTTTTTAGCTTGTTTGTTGTTTTATTTTTCTTGATGCATAGATTTTAATCATTTTGTTGTTGAAAATGTGATGATGAATTAATGCTGATTTTTTTTTTTATTATTATTTCAGACAGATATTTCACCAATAAAAAACAAAACATAATAAAAAGCAGCTAGATGAAATAGTACCTGAGATACTATTTTATCTGGCATCTAGATAAAATGTATCTAAGTGCAGATACTTAGATATATTTTCTAAATATCTTTTCTTAGAAAATGTGTAAGTTCTACTATCACCAAAAGCACATATTCAAATACATGCAAACACACCACTTGTTTGATGGCAGTGAGTCTCAAGAGGAGTTTGACAAAGTTTGACTTATTTAATAATAGCCCTTTTCTATCCTGTACTTCATGACATAAATAATCTTTCCATTTCCTGAATCCTTTCTAAATCCAAAATAGTTTCTGAACCAGATATAAATAATACATACACATATGTATACATATGTACACACCTACCAAGATATACATACATAAACACACACACACTAACATTTAGATTAAACATAAAGTATGGTTGCGTGTGGTACTCCAGGTATTTCATTTTTACCCTTATTAATTTATCTGTAAGTTGTCATTAACTGTTGATATCATGCGTGATGCCCCCCCTGGGGTGTTTGTTTTGTGTGCTTATAAAACTGGACTGAAGAAGAGCAGGCTAGACATGTGCAATGATGTGCTCTCTCCTTAGTGCTGTCCTGCAATTTAGAGCTGGCACTCAAAAAATAATGAGTGCAGAGGGAATAAATGGGAGCTACAATGATAGAGAGAGAGAGAGAGACAGAGAGAGAGAGAGAGAGAGAGAGAGAGAGAGATATGAGAGGGTGATGTTGAATAAAACATAAACAGTCTGAGATGGATCAAATGATTCGTGGTGTTTTCCACCGCTGCACACTGGTAGGCTAGGTACACTACTGAATATACCTGCCAGCATGCAGGTGCATTGCTTCAGTGTACAAGAACTACAGTCTGTGCAACATGTGTTCATGGATAGGTATCTGTTGCACAAATCTCCACTGAGCCACGGTTGAGGTGATTCGATTCACCAGAGAAATTACTACGTTAATCACTTATGCATCCAGCTGCAGCTCTCCATTCTCAAACATGCTCTTTGTCTACTCCACACACCAGTGTTTGGTTGTTCTCCCTCCTCTGGCCACTTCAGCTCCTATCCCCCGTCCAGCACCAGGGACCAGCTGGTCTGAGCAGGCTCCTATTATTTCTCTGTTATTAGACTGGGGAGATGGAGACATTTAACATGGTTGCTTCTAAGACCAAAGCCCCCACGGCCCTGCGTGCAAATTGCATTGCTCTTGCAAACAGTCTTATTAAAATATGACCACTATAAAGGGACTCTGGCTCTATCCTTCTGGTCCAGTTTCAGAAACATTTACTGTTGGATGGTTTAATCATTGCTTCAGAGTCTGATATCAAATATTTAATAACTCTGAAGCATCCTTGGATGATAATTCTTCAGGAGAAATAACTAAATTAAAAATACTATTCTTACCAAAACTATAGATTTGATTTCCTGATACCAGAAGTTAGCTGCCTCTAAAGCTGGTTCTCAGCAGCTTCTTTCTGATCATTTTGTTCACTCGGATTTTCCCTCCTGATCTGATTTGTGAAGAGCCTTAATTCGTTTTTTTTGTTGTTGTTGTTTCCAGGCTGCTGTGCATTTGTTTGTAGCTATACGGTTTTCCTATTGATCACAACTGATTACACCCAGTTTTAGCAGATCAGATGTAAACACTGAATCACGAGAGAGGGAGATCACAGTGCTGAGGGTTACAGCCGCAATGGACAATGTTTTATCTTTCAGGTGTATTCCTTTTCTGTATGAAGAGATTTCTGTTTTCCTTTTTTGTTAGCATGTAGATGTCATTGTGTACTCTGAATTGAAATCAGAGCGGCTGAAATTTGAATGTCTTCTAAATAAATTTCCCTCATGTATATCTAGTGTTCAAGAATTAAGCTGTATATTTTGGTTAATTTGTCAAAAGGTTTAGTTTGTCTGCGACAGACTGGCGACCTGTCCAGGGTCCGGGGTCCCGCCTCTCGCCCGGAACGCAGCTGGAGATAGGCACCAGCAACTCCCGACCCCGTTAGGGAGAAGGGTGGTCAGAAAATGGATGGATGGATGGATGGATGGATGGGTTTAGTTGGTAAAACAGTCAACTGATACAGTTTACTGTTTCAGTTCAGTTATTTACATCATAAATAAGTAATTTTACATCTGTAAAATTACATATTATTGTTTCTTTTTTGCATATTGTTTTTTTCTGTTCCCAATGTGACTTTTGTTCATCACCAGCCTTTTACAAAACACTTTAATTTTCATTCAGGTTTCAGAGATCAACATTGCACAAAAAACAGAACTATTCAAATGTGATATTATATTATTTTTGTCAAAAGCATTTAAAAACTGCTTGGCAGTGATGAGATCCTAAGCTGCTCCACTATTTAGCAAACTGGCTGTGATGCAATGTGATAGTTATTTTATTTTTCAAACATAAAGTAATTCATTATAAACAGGTTTAGTTATGATTATTTGATTTTGGAAATCTGTTCATAGATGTATAATCCCTATTTCTTAGTTGGCATTTTCGCCAGTCTTTTGGGTTTCATTGAAAGTTGTTCTTCTTTCAGGTACTTTTTTTTTTTCAAATTTCATTTGAATGACTGGTCAAAAAGCATAGAACCACAACACATGACCAAATCAACAACCACACAGTGTGGCACGTCACTGAAGATAAGAATACTTACTGCAAAAATTAAAAGTAAACAAAGCAGCGACTGTGCAATTAGTCGTGGTAACAGATGTATCTCCTTCAAAGCAGTACCAGTGAGAACATTTCCTAAAATGACCCAAACTGATTATTTGGATGCACATTATTGATGATAGGACTGAAAACTTAAATTAAGCTCATTATTTTTTGCTAATTTGTTTTCGACAAGTTTTCTTTGATCATTGCTGTGTAATTATCCACCTGCTAACTCTGACGAGTCTCTATGAAGAACAAACCGACCCCACATTTACATGGTAACATCGTTCGCATTAATGTTCATTGTAGCTCAATAAGATTCTGTCACTGCTCCTCCTGTCTCAACACTGTGTAACAGTGTCCTCTACCGGCGCCTCTTTGTCATTACAAGCACTACAAACAGTAAACAGAGGAAGGCGGATGCCTGGGATGTGACCAGAGCCCGTTATTTTTGGACGGACAGGCCCGAATCCGTCCGGTGGGTTCCTGATTTTTTTCCAGGACCAGGGGGGGAAAGAAGAAGGTCATTGATCGGTTTTGTTTCTCCAAGTAAGTATCGAGCATCTTGTTCTCTTTTTATTCCCATCATTGTCGGCAATGTTAGACGGTTTTCGGCCTGCTAGACTAACCCGCCCTGTCAGAGACAAACGAGGGGTATTTATTGTGTATCACAGGGGTTTCCCCCCCCTAAAAACAAAGTACTTGTGCAGATTTTGTGTTGCACTGCAGAAAGCTGCTTGATGAAAAGGATATTTTTGAACAAAAATATTCAGTTTTTTTTACTGTCTTCTAAGCCTTATTAGTGTAAAACATACTGTATTTACGCAACGAGTGAGACATGGACAGTTATTTGTTTCAGAATATGTAATAAAATGAAGCGCCACAAACATGGAAGCCCTCCAGTGGGATGCTGAATCATGTCAATGTCTCATCAATATCTCTATACTAAAGATATGAGGTCAAATTTCTAACATTAAATATTTCCATGAAATGTGGATAAAAACACCAAATTATTATATATTACATCATCATAGTGTTGTTTTTTCGATGTGCAAAAACAATTAAACTGAAGTATTTAAATAAAAACGTATCTCCTGACTTTAATAGGGAAACTGTCAGCATGCACAGTAACTCCAATCATACTTTTCCATTGCTGCAGTATTTATGATGCTGTTATGATTACAGGGAGCATAACAGATCAATTACTTTGCTGAGGACTGTGCAGTTTTTCACCTCATTTCCATGTTGATGAAAGTGGTCACCGGGACACTTGAATGAACCTTGCAACGTTTTAAAAATTTAATTATGAATATAGTATTTCTAATGAATTAAATCCTTTTTCTCAGATTTTATTTAGTTTCTTTTATCCAGTTGTTAAAGTCTAAATATAAAAGATCACTATGAATTTGGGTAAAATGATCTTATAAAGGGTAAGCTATAAGGATGTATATATGTATGCATACATGGATGGCAGATCAATGATGGACAGATAAACAAATTTTATTCTTTGCATTCTTCATGCTCTTGTTGTTCATAGATCCCTGCAGTACCGAAACGTCAGACGTCTGGGTGTTAACATGCATTCCTCCACTACATACGCTGCTGTGCTCTGTCTCCTTGCTGGGGCAGTGACAGCCATTCAGACCCCCCAGACAGGTGAGAAAGGCCACCACAAGAACCAGATGGTGCTGTAAGCTTCAGGAAAAGCTTACAGAAAAAATACAAAGTGGCAGCATCTGTAGCACTGACCTGTGAAAGGCATTAAATAAACAGAAGCACAGATACTCTTAAAATTGTATATTTATAAACCAAAACTTACCCTCTTTTACCCTGTCACAGCCTGTTCCCTGTTCATGTCTCAACATGTTTCAGCTGTTTTATAAACAATAATGCAATAAAAGCAATAATAAATAGGATTCTTAGATGCTATTTAGAAGTGTAAATGCACACCTGCTTTAGTTCGGATTGACTAATATTACAACATATTTTAAAGAACTAGAATTAGATGGACTGTTTCCCTTCTATTTGTAATGTGCATGAACCGTTCTACAAAACAATAATTCAAGAATGTGAATCTTTCCTTTCCAAAAATGTACTAATTTCCAAAGTAGTAGTAAAGTCACTGTTCCCTCAGTATTTCTGGAGAAGCAGCAGGCCACCTCGCTGATCTCCCGTCAGAAGAGAAATGCTGGAGCATCCACCTTGGAGCAGGCTTGCATGGAGAGGGTGTGCACCTATGAGGAAGCCAGGAAGCATTTCCAGGACTCGTATCGCACGGTTAGCTTGCTGCGTATTCCCTTCATTTTAAATTTCTTTATGCATCCTCATAAGAACTAACAGATGAGGCCTTTCACGCGCCTGCTTCTCGCTTATCATGTGTAATTTTTCTTCCAGGACATTTTCTGGTCTGTCTACATCGGTAAGTTATATAAAGAACCTCCTGTTCAACAATGCGTTGCCTCTTCTCACAAACGTCTTCTCTGTTTAGATGGGGACCAGTGTGCTGAAAACCCCTGCAAGAATGGAGCCATGTGCTCAGACAGTGTTGGAGGCTATGACTGTGTCTGCAAGTCAGGTTTCACGGGAGTCCATTGTGAAAAAGGTACAGATAAGTTGTAGGCATCATCTAAAAACTGCTGTTTGTTTATTACTTATACGTTAGTGTGCACCCTCTGCTACATTCTGCAAACCAGATGAGACTCTTTGCACGCTGGAAAAGGACAAGGGCTGCTCACAGTTTTGCAAACCAGGCTACACGTCCTACGAGTGTTCTTGTGCCCGAGGCTGGAGGGTCAAAGACAAGGTCAAGTGTGAACCTGCAGGTATGTTATCGGTTTTTCCTTGTGTGTATTTTTTGCAACTAAGACAAAGTGAAGCTTCTTACTTATTTATTATAGGCTATTCTTATTTGAGCAGTCTATTTTCACCTGAAATGTATTTTTAACAAATTGACTGTTAGTAAATTAACCTATCTGTCCAGTTTGTGAGGGAGAGAGACAAAAGCTGAAACACTTGGTTTTGATAAAGAATTTATTAACATTGTTTGGCATTAAATCAGATTAAAGTTTTAACCTGTATGTCTTGGCCCAAATGTTTTGGTTTTCCTTCCATGAGCTTCTCAGTGTAGTTTTCTGGAATCTTGGTCCATTCCTCCTGACAGAACTTTTGTGACTGGGTCAGCTTTAAGCTCTTCTCACACATTTTCTATAGGACTTGGTTTGGGGCTCCAAAACAAGGTAATTTTGAGGGCATATGTCTTCTTTCTTCACAGGATGTTTCCAGAGGATTTCTATGCTTTTCATTGTTGGGTGTAATTGTTTGAAGTGATAAATGTGGTACTGGTGACATCTGGAATATGTACCTAAGAATAAACCAAACCTTCAGAGGTTCACACTTATGGTCCTGATAATTTTCCAGATTTTTCATAGATTTTCATAATGTCACACAAGAAAACAATGTGTATGAGGTGTGTCCTTAAAATACATGTGAAAGAGTGCCTTCATTTAATTGACATATTGTGAGTGAACTTGTGACTTATAAAGTCTTCACCTATCATCTTTTCTTTTTAAACAAAACAACAAAACTCTGTCTTTATTGTGGGATTTAGCAAATAGATATAATTTGGCTAATTCTAACTAACAAAGCTTTTGGTCATTTTAACATCGGACAATGAGTATAAAAAAACGTGTTTCCAAGTGCAAGTGAAAATCTGAATTCAACTATATGGAGCATGTTATGTGTATTGTTGCACAAGTTTCTGGTGTTCACCAACAGGAGCTCCTAATCTAATCTAATCTAATCAGAACCGTCTTCCCTTGTTAGTCAGATACCCGTGTGGTCAGGTTAACAGTCTGTCTCAGTGGAAGAACAGACAGTCAAGTCTTTCAACCAATAACTTTAATGGACTTCCTTGTACGTCATCTGAGTGTCCCTGGCAGGTAAGGGGAGCCGACTTTAATGGACCACCTTGCACAAACTCCTGTAGATGCTCTTTTTGTGTTCACACAGTATCTCAATGTTCTTACCAGGCTCTTTTGAAGAGTTCAGAGTCTGCTGGCTTCTGTAGTGGAGTCATTCTGAAGGAGAACCTCGTCTTGACTTCAGCTCAGTGCGCCAACAAATACAGCTTCTTTCAGGTTGCAGTTGGTAAGTGTAGTGAACATCAGTGTTGTATTGAATTCAGTACTTTGCACAACACCAGAAACTAATCCTGTCCATTCCGTCGTCTCGTCAGGAAAGCGCGGCACCGACTTTGAAGGCGGAGAGCAGACGCTGTATGTGAAGCAAAATCACATCCATCCTCGTTACGTCAGAGACCGTCCTGAAAATGACCTGGCTGTGATCGAGCTCCGCGACCGCATAACCTTTAAGCCAAATGTCGTTGCGGCCTGCCTGCCAGAGAAAGACTTCGCAGAGAGCATCTTAATGTCTGGAGATTTGCCGGCTGTTGTTACCGGCTGGAAGGAATCCACACAGATGTCCAGTTTCCAGGGCCAACTCACTATTAACCAGTTGGTGTACAATAAGCTGCCTCAATGCGTGGAAACGAATCCCAACCTGGTGACCAATAAAATGGGCTGCACCACTGCCCGGGCCAATGCTGACTGCAATATGAGCTCGGGCAGCCCCTTGCTCACAATGTACAGGGATGTGTTGTTTCTCACTGGGGTGGTGAGTCAACCAGAAGGGGCCGACTGCACTAAAGGCTACATCTTCCAAAAAGTGTCCCGTCACCTCAGCTGGCTGAAGGAGATGATGAATTCACGTTAGAAAGGTGAAGTGAGGGAACACATCAAGCTTCATTATGAATTTAGCTTAACGCAGGTAAATAATTACTTAAACAGGGAATCCGTTGTATATATTTGTTTTGTTTAAACTCAGTCATAAGCTTTTCTGCATGTGTCTTTTTAAAATATTCATAACATAAGAAACACTGTAGTTTGTTGGGGTTGTTTTCCTCTGTGCACTTCCTCTTTTATCCACAAGATGGCTCTCTGTTGATGTCAGTAAAGAGCTTTCCTCTAGCTAGCATGTGTTAAGCACTCAGAGGTTGTGAGACCTGTAAATTATTCAGCACGTTTGTGATGTGAATATAGCTTCCAATCCATTTGAAATGATGTTATATCAGCAACAATGTAATGGCTGACATGCACCTTAAAGGAGTCCTGGTAAATACAGTTTTATGAATGTGATAAACCATAAAGCCAAGATATTTTATTGTTTTTGTCTCTAATTTATAGTAATGTAAAAGGTTTTGAGCAGTTTTGTAGATTTATGGCTATCTGAGATAATGATCAATCATCAGGTGATTGTCAAGGCCAGAAATATGGATATTGTACAACATTATGTATGTTAATATTCTACAAAACAGTCTAACCCATACTACACTCTCTGCTTGTCCCTAAAATAGTTAAAATAAGTATTTCCACTCACACAGATTTTTTTTTTTTTGCCTCCAATATCAAACATAGGTAAAGACAAAAAGCAGTTTTCTCATTTTAGAAGCACAAATCGCACATCATTAAGAAAAGTAAAAGGAAAAAAAGAAAAAAGTATGCAAAATAAACTTTGGAAAACCTTAATAAAGCATGAAGACCACTTTAAATATAACAGATCAGGTTTTTTGTAACAAAGTTTAGGTGTGACTATGTAAAGTATGAATACTAAAGCATTGTAATCATAAAACAGAAACATGAATGAGCCCATATTCTTTATCAAGCTTAGCTAATGAGGGGATTTATTTAAGATTTCCACAGAGAAACTTTGAAGAAGAAGATTAATAGTGAACAAAATATAATTTATCCATTCAAAAACGTTGGCCTGAGTTGCTCTGTCCATTGTAATGTTTTCCCATTTTGTCCCACACAGACATTATTAGCCTAGCCTGACTGTCACATACCAGTGTGTTGTCTGGCAACATTTTCCCACGGACACTCACCCTCAGCAGTCTTCTCACAGCCTCGATGGGCTGGTGAACAAGGCTGGGGCCATGTCATGCAGGCAAAGAAAAAAAAAAAAAGAAGAAACAGAAGAATGGGCTGGAGAGACTGAAAGCAATAGAAGGCCCATAACAAAAAAAACCTGGCCTGCCACTTTAGATTGGGAGCTTGAAAAGAACAACTCGGGAAGTTGGGGCCTGTGTTGGCTGTTGCCATGGTACTCACCAGGGAGATGGCTCCTTGCTCCCGAAAAATGGCCGCCCTCCTTTACTGGGCCGTCCAGAGGAGATTCATTTAATGGAGCACCTTCCTTCCTGAGTGTGGTCCTGCTCTCCAGTTCTACCAGCTCAGTTTTCAACAGAGAAAGTTGAAAGAGTATATATACATACAAATATATATATATATGTAATTAATACTGACATATCAGATTTTGTTGCTAATACTAACACATTTTATGTGGTAGAATAGCCCAGTCAAAGTCAAATCACAAATAGCCCAGTCAATACTTTTGCTCAAAGATGAGCAGAAAAGTCATTCACCAGATATACAAAATTTGTAGAGACCTTCTAAGTGTCCTCTAGAATTAGGACACTACAGACTCTATATGTGTACAGATTTATTTTCCCTTCACATTTGCTTTGGTTTCTCCAAATACAACACTATAAACTAAGGTTTATAGTTGAAACCAGACAAAATATGGAAAAAATATAAATAAAGTTGCTATGTGGGCTATGTGGGAGTTTTATGACAAACTGACAAAGTGCTGAAATTCAGACAGAAAACAGCCTGAAAATTACATTTAGCCAATAAAACTATATACAAAACGATCTGGTGACTGCAGTGTTGATGCTGAACAGAAGCCAGTCTTTGAGTGGACAGATTGAGAGATCTGAGAAACTCTCAGAAACACTAGCAACCCAATCACAAGGTCTGCAAAGTAAATGGCAATACTATTCCTATTAATAAAAAGAAGTCATGACAAACTTTTAAGAAACCTACATTTTTCTTGAACACGTCAGCAGAGCCCACATCTGACCAAATCCCACAACTTCAGTAATCCTTAATTCTCCCCAAACCCAATCACAGTCACATGCTGTGACCTCATATTCTTGCATGTATTTTGTGTGTGTTGGAAAGCACACTTATGAAAAACATCTCAAAGATCTCATTGTTGGAAAATCTGATCATTTTAGTTCATTACTACTTGCTCAAACATGTCACCTGATCTTTGCCAGTAACCCCATTCTCAAAATGTATGTTCCCAGTCTTTTTTTTTTTTTTTATCCCACATTAGCTTGTCTCTTAGTTTAAATCAATGGGAAAGCTACTTCCTTTCGTTCCACCCCCTTTCAGACTCTACCCCATGCCAGACAGAGCGGCTTCTACTTCACTGGGTAATTGTTCAGATGGGTGGAGGTAAAACTAGACCTCAAGAGGTTGTAGCTTGGGCTGAAAGAAATTTTTGAAAGCAAAAGAATTAGACAAGCTGAACAGTTTTATGTAACACTGCTATAGTGTAACATCTCTCTTTATGTAAAACACTCCTATACAGTAGAAATGGGTCCATCTTCACTGGGCCTTATGTTCCTCTCACTTGGCTGAGTTTGGCTGAGTTTAGCTTTAAATAATGAATACATTTCTAGATAAAAACTTTATAAAACCAGGACTTAGTCTTCATGACTAATGTATATTTTTATTTATTTGTTTTTGTAGGATCATCTTGGTAGCATTTTGGATCATTTTTGAGCAAGCAGAAGTTATGTAAAAGGCTGGAGGCTTCTGCTGGCTATTTGTGAGTCTCCCATTATGTGTCTTATGAATTTTATATAAACATGGGAGGAATAGGACCCTGGAGACAAAGAAATGACTCTGTGCTATTATTTTTAAATCCACTTGGGGGTAAATGTGCCAGCATACCAACTTGCTCATAATGAAATTTTCATAAAGCCAATGTTTAGCAGCCATTCTGCAGGACTTTCTCACAGTCTTAGAGCACAACAGCATGCTAAAATGTATTCATTATGTCCATTGCCTCACCTACACCATTCATAAAGCTGCATTACATCAGGTCCCACTGAAGTCCAGCCAGATATTCATTTGACTGAACTTCATCTCTCCAATTTAGTTTATGAGTCTCTGGCAAGTTTGTTTAATCTTACCTGACACAAAATCTGAGGAAAACAATAGAGCATTCGACATAGGTGAAATAGAAAACAATAATTATATGCGACAAGGTTTCATTTATTATCACAGGTGTGGAGATCATCAAAACATCATATTTCAAATTAATTTTGTTGAGCCAAAAAGTTATTTTGTCCTGAAATTTACTGGTGTATAGATTATGTTGTTCTTAACAGATGGTGGTTACCATAGCAATCGGTAACTGCCTGCTTCTGTTGCCGTCTGTGGTACGTATGTTAAAGATAATATATGTTATGCAAACAAATTATGTAAATTTATTATTAGACTCAGCTTGCCCCTTTTTCTGTTGCCATCTGTAACTGTGGGGCAGAAGCTGTGAGACTGATGTATTTATTTTTTCTCTTTAGAATAAGTACTGTGAGCCTGAGTCAACCTACTGAACCAGAGACAAACAGAGAAGAGTCATATATGCACAGATATGGGTAAATAATTTAAGAATATTTAACACATCAAGTAAGGTTTTCACTATTTTCTATGTATGTGTAAATACTAGTGGATGTAAAAAAAAATAAAAAAAAAATAGTGCAGCTGCATTTACTGCATCACTCATTGGTGTAGGATCCTTTAATATGGTGGCTTCCCGGGTACTGGATGCTACTTGTGAAGCGTTTTGTACTTTAAAGTTACATACTAGATATTGTTTCGTATCCAATATAGCTGTCATTCATATATTGTAGTGAAAGTTGAAGGTTTGAACTATTTATTTGCACTTATTACAGTTTGTATCACAATAAACCAATGGCACACATGGTTTGTTTTGACATATTTAAAAGTCTGCACAGCTGAGTGATTGTTAGCTTTGTTGTCTCATAGCAACAGGCTCCTTTGATTTTAACCAGACTATGGAAAGCTGATCAAAGATGCTTTATCTATTAACAACTCTTGTTTACTTGTGATAACACTTAGAATTTTTTTTATACACAGACTGAATTACCAACATTAAGGGAAAAAGGAAGAGTGTATTTCCTTCTGAGCAGCTGTATGGTTATAATAATAGCACAGCAAGGTGATAAATTCTGAATTTCCACAGCAGGACTTTATATAAAAAAACTTAAAAAGTCCAAAAAGCCCTTAGTGAACAGTTGGCTCCTGACAGCAGAAGGAAAAGTGAGCACTAATAGTAGACAGTGAAAATAACAACTGTACTTGACAGAAAGTAATAAGTTTCATGGTGACTTATCAGTTTTAGGAAGCACTGTGCAGGACAAAGATCCTTTGACAAATTGCCACTTGGATCCTGAAGAGTTTTAATTCAGTTTCATGGAGTTTTTCTCTGAAGAATGGAAATGGATATGTTGAGAATAAAACAAGGAAGCTTTTCAGCTACAACCTCATCTAAAATTTATGGATTTGACAATCCAAAAATACATTTTTATGTCTCAAATTGGTCACTTTTTATGAGGCGTTATAAAGCAGTTTTTCCTAAATTGTTAAGGCTGAGAAGAACTGGAATATCTGTTGAGCTTGTGGATCAGATGAGAGCAGAACAACTCACGAAACTTCCATTAGATCTAATGTTTCAAATGTTTCCTCCTGAAAAAGCACCGATATCTCAAACTCACATCATTTCCATTGCAGCCTGAGTAAAGTGGGATACATATATGGAAATAAAGTTACTCTATATAATTAGTCACTCTTCCTGCTAATTTGGACACCTGCATCCTGTCATAGTTAATGCATCCTGTAAGGTCACAGGATCTCATTGTGATGCCAGTTGCTGGAAACAGATGCAGCGTGCATGTCTCCATGTCGGCCACCCTGCTGTCACTGCTCTGTTTGTTGTGTGGAGGCCAAAAGGAGGCCTTGACGATGAGACGAGGCAACCTCCGGAGAAGGAAGAGGAAAGAAAGGGGGAGGGAGGGAAAGGCATACTGCAAATGAATATGAATGGAAAGACAGAGATTATTCAAACATATATATAGTAGATGAGTCAAAAATAAACCAGGGCAGCACCTGTGAGCCTGCTTTTCTGGTGCAAAAGAAGGTTTAGGAGCAGCAGACAATAACTCACAAGGCTGAGCCACAGTTAGTACAGGCTGTCAGTACGGCTATATTAGTCAGTGACTGAGCCTCGCATGTGATCAGTCTGATCCAAGTTACTGTAGAACCCGTTATAAATACTCAGACGTTCTTGTCTAAACTTCAAACTAATGATGAGAACAAGCATGTCGCATGTGTTCAATTTCTATCTGAACCAGCCAGTTCAAGCAATCAGGTGTGGGATATAGACAAACTAGTATTCCCAGTTCACAGTCAATTTCTGAAGCTAAAATACGTCACAAACAGCAGCTGAAACCAGATATTTGCAAGCCCTCAATGAAAAGACATACGACCCTTTTTCTCACTGTCTGACATTCAGTTCCATTTCCCAAAGCTAAATTAAATGTTGTTACGTATGTCATCTAAGTGTCTTCAAAGAGTCATGGGCAGTCAGTCTTGCAGCAAATCTAAAGAAGCCTCTGACTGAAGTCACTGCTGCTGTATGACAGTCTCATGACTGCCACACATAATCGTCATGACATACCAGAGGCATTATTTCACAATAACATGTCCTGGAGGATATCTTTTTAAATTAAAAACAGCACATGAATCATCCATTTACCTTGAGGAGCCTGACCGCTTCTTTCCTATTTTAAAAGGCAACTAAACAGGAAATCACAGATTGCTGATTAAAAGTTCTTAGACAGGGTGAGATTTATTTAAAAGGTATATTACACATTTTCAGGCACCATATACCAGAGTGTTATGTGTAATCTAACTGGGTATCTCAGTAATGCCCATGTGTAGTAATTACATGGTCATAAGCCTCTCAATTACCTTATGACTTTAACTTGATGAGGGATGTTTCTTTGAAATCAATTTACCGTGATTAAATACGTGTGGTTGTTCAATGATTTCCTGTCCCTTTCACATCTTCCACGGCTCATATAAAGATAATGAGAATGGCAGCACTACCAGTGATATACCGCAAGGGCCTGTCTGCTGATAAGTGAAAGAACCATTAATCTCTCCCAATCCTCCTGTTTCAAGCACTGACCCCTCCTCCACATGGTCCTCCTCCACCCCCTCTTCCCATGCTGTCACTCTCTCAGGCTGCACCTGTCACATTAGTCTCACATCTTCAGCTGCCATTACATATGATACGCCTCCTTCCTGCTCCCAGAGACTATGTGTCACCCTTTTTTGCCTGGATTTATGAGTATGAAAAGGAAAAGAGCAGGAAAACAAGAGATTACAGCTAAAAAAAAAAAAAAACTGCATGTGTCAAATGTAAGTGTGCATAGAATTTTCTGCTACAATTGGACCAGTGCCAATTGTAGCAATCCAAATGCCAAAATATGGATTAAAATCAAATCGGTGGATTATTTGTGATAAAATCCAGCACAAATATCAGCTTCCTGTATAGAAGTGACAAGGCTCCTTCTGTTTGTCATGAACAGAAATGGCAGGAGAACGACAACAGATTTGTGCTGTGATAAAGGCAGAACAGGAATCAGAGAGGAGGAGGTGCAGTAGTGGTGGTGGTGGTGGTGGGGAGGTGAAAGGGGTCACCACTGAAATCCTCCCCGATAAGACGGACTGGAGCAGCTGTGGCAACAAACGTGTGATGAAATCGAGAAATAATAATCCTCGCAGCAGTTTGTTGCTGCATCAAGACCCTTAGATAAACAGTGGAAGCATAAAAATGTGTGTGTGCTATTAAAACAATGGAAGGCTTGCATGAAACTGCTTTTTTTTTTTCGAGGCAAGAATATAAAATATTAATAATGTAAATCAGTCACATAAAACTTATGTTGACGTTTGAAAGTCATAATTTTATTGTAAAAACTTAGACTTCATTAACTCATATAGAATGATGTGTTCAAATCTCGCTGAATGTGCAGCTAACTGCAAGAAAGTATGGAAATATGTTAGATGCTGCAATGAAACAGAAGGTGTTCATCTTCCAGGAGAACCATAATGCTGCATAGATCAAAGTATGTGTTGGTGGCCCAGTCAAAGTCTACACCTATACAAATTACACACAGCAAGACTTTAAAAGTGCTGCTCACATATTCTCTCCATCCACTTCTTTGTCTTTATGTAACAAATTGGATTCCAATGAAATCTATTTCAAAAGAAAAATAGAAAAAAAAAGTTCAGTAGTTAGGAATATTTTTGAATGACTTCTGTGGCACTCGGTGGAAATTCAACAGCGTCCACATTTTATTAGTCTGAAAAACAACAGCTTTAGGAGCTGACGCTCCGTCTCCTGCTGGGAGGTAACTTAGAAGCTGAACACATGCCAGTAAACAAGTCATTTATCAGAGTGAGGCGGTTTAACAGGGAAAGGACAGAGAGACGTTCGCGCTGAGGGTGTGGAGAGATGTCACTTTCCGTGCGTGTGTGCGCGCTTGGCTGCGTAGCGGGATTACCATTACGCACGTTATGCGGAGCGCTGTTTTGGTGATGCGTTCAGTCGGGAGAGGTGCAGCGGGGAGCTGCGAGCGTCGAACCGGGGACTCAGCGGCAGATTCAGCAAAATAAATAGAGAAGGAGGAGGAGGAGGAGGGGCCCGGTTTGTTATGGGGGGAATTTTCACTCGTTTTCAATCTCTCTATCCTGGAGAAGATGCGCACCGTTAAACAGAGGATTTAGTTCTTCTTCTTCTCCTTCGTAAGGATACGGAACCTGTCTTGTATTTTAACCCTGACACCCTCTCCGGTTCGGACTCGCATCAATGCTCGTTTTGGCTCTGAGGACCGCGGAGACTGGCTGAATCTCCGGGCACTCGTCTGCTTCGGAGTCCATGTGGAGCCTCTGTGGAGGAGCAACAAACGCAGCGAGCTGAGCTCAGTCCGAAATGTGACATTTAAAATAAAAAAATAATATTCAGCATCCCATCAAACCTGGCCACTGTGAATCCCTCTTTATACTAGACCACATCTGTTTACATCGATCAAGGTAGGTGCTGAACGTAGAATGCTGATTGATTTAGTCGTGGGGGTGGGGGAGCAGTGTGGACGTCCGTGCGCCTGGTTTATTTAGAGGTCTGTGTTTTAAATGTCCTGAAGAAGATCTGGTTTTATTTGGAATCCGGTTGCTGTGTCGTAAATAAGAGAAGAGCCGCATCAGTTGCAGTGTTTGGGGGAGAAAAACGGCGATGTCTATGCACCAAATGCATAGGTGTATGACGTGGAGAAGCTGCATGGACACATATGCTCTTGCTCTTAATGGTGCATTTAACAACAACAACAAAAAAAAAAAAAAAACTCAACACAAATCTGTCTAGGGCTCCACTCGATGTTTTTTTTTGTTTTGTTTTTTGCTTTTTTTTTTGCACATTTGTTTCTGAGATAAAGGCGTCTGTGTCTTTTGGCTGCGCCTCCATTTTCATCACACATTATGGGGGGGAGGAAAGGAGGTTTCAGGGGTGTCAATCACCTCTCTATTCTCCAGCTCTGAGGTTGGATACCATTCCCTATTTTTGGATCACACACAGTCACGCACCTCAATAACAATGGTTCATAGCTGCTGCTGTCCCCCTCCCCTCGAACAAACACACTCTTCTGGAACCCCCAGAGACCCTCCCATGTGGCCTTTATTGTTAAACGAGATGGGGGGGTTGAAGAGAAAAGAAAAGAAAAATAGCTTACTCTAAATGTGTGATTGGATTTAGCTGTTCTTGCAGGTCAGCTAAAACCTTAAGGGAGACACCTTGGGATGTGTTCCTCCCAGCTCTGCACAGAAGAGTCTTAATTCGACTGAGGCATTTTGTATGGAAATGGATGTTGGACATTCTGTAGGTCAATATGTGACATAGGAGCCTGTTGTCAGTGCAGGATTTTACTGTGTTCTGTTTTCCCTCATGAATCAATATGTTTTCTGGGGCTGTTTATTCTCAGACTGTGCATTCATCAGTTCGTTAGCCCCCTCTTGGGAAAAGATGACACGACCATGTCCTCTGGGCTGAAGCCATATGTGCCCAGTATGGATTACTACACACTGTATTCATTCTCCCATTTTGCAACGAGAAACTTCCATGTGTTTTATTGGGATTTATATGTGGTAACTCAAGGTAATGTATCGGATATCCATGAAATGGTAAGAAATTGATACATGCTTTTCAAATGTATTTATTTTATAGAAATTGTTGTGCTGTAAAAGCATATGCACTCAGCCTTAAGAGTTTTGCTTCAGTCTCAGCTGCAACTTGTTTGTGTCGGTCATTACCAACTTTGCATATATAAAGACAAGTTCTGGCACATTTTAGGTCAGTCATACTGGTAAAAGGGCGTCTCTGATAGCAACAGAACTTACCTGTCGTTATCCTCTTCCATCCATTTACAAACACAATTTCTGACTGGCTTCCTTTCAACAATGGCTTTCTTCAAACCAGATTGGTGGATGCAATGTCAACATATTCTTCCACCTGAGCTGTGGATCTCTGCAGCTCCTCAAATGTTATCTAGGGCCCTGCATATCACTGCATGTAGAGCTGAAACTCTTTTGGGGTTGGTCTTTGCACTAAGACTGAAATCTCAAATTAGCTCAGTTATGTCCGATTGGACTTAATACGTAGGAGAATATATATTTTTAACTCTCGTCACATATTCCCAGTGGATTTAGGTTTGGACAAGGACTGGGCTATGATTTCTACCCTTTCATTGCATCTCTGGCTGTACTTTCAGAGCTGTTGTTCTCCTAGAAGGTAAACCTTAGTGTTAGGTTTTCTGCGATCTCTAATAAGTACAATAGTCCTATTTGTTTGGCTCAATCCGTCTTCACAGCTTTCCTGTCCGTGCTGAATAAAACCACTTCCACAGTGAGCTTGTTTCATTATAAGCATAGCATGTCCTGGGTGATGTGTTAACTTTCTGCTACACTAAACATTTTGTGTTTTGGGCAAAAAATGTTTTATTTTGGTCTCATTTGTCTCCTTCTTTCACATGTTTGGTCTTAAAAAAGAAAGGACTGCAGCAAAATGTAAATTGAACTTCTGATGATTTTATTTTAACAATGGCTTCCTTCTTGGTCATAATCCGTAAAGATTATCTTAACTGACCTCTGGATCTCTGCGACTTCACCAGAATTGCCAAGAGTCTACTGACTGATTCTTTTACTAATGCTCTTCTTGCCTGTTAGTTTAGATGGACATCTGCATCTTTGTAGGCTTGCAGTTGTTTTACATTTTCAAATGATGGACTGAACAGAGCTGTCTGAGTTGTTCAGAGCCTGGAATAGTGATTTATAACCTAACCCTGATTTAAACCCCTTCATGCTATAATTCAATGTGTTCAGTAATAAAACTAGCCTTTACAGAACATCTGCATTTACTGTGAGATAAAATTACACACAGTGACTTCTGAAGGTGATCAACTGATCGGAGCACATGCGTAGGATTTTTTTAATGTACAGTTAGGAAAACATTTATCATTTTTCATAAAATTACAATAAACAGCATTCATGGATTATAAAGGAACCTAATGTGTAAAATGTCCCTTTTGTAAGGAACTGCTTGTATATGTGTTTTTATAAGGTCAGGTTGTGTTGGAACTTTGCTGCTTCATCTCTCATGTATGCATTTGTGTTCAAGCCCCCACTCCCTCTTCCAACACACATGCACACACGCACATACATGTGTGCACACACACACACACACACACACCACACACACACACACACACACACACACACACACACACGCTCATGCTCAGGGCAAGTGGCTCACTCCTATTCTTCCTCCGAGCATCCGGCTGTTCCTCGCTCCTCCTGCTCCTCTGATCACTATCGTGCTCTCAAACCCAATTTGATCCCCTCTCACCCCCGCCACCAGCCCACCACTCATCCTCTTTCCGGATGTCAATCTATAATTGAAGATGCTTAATCATATCGCAGTGAAGCAGAACACATGACACCAAAGCTGTGCATGCTCAGGATACACTTTTTTGCGTGCCATCACATCCGACCGGTCATCCCATACTGTATCTGTTATGGTGATAGAAGAGGAGGGAGAGGGTAGGAGGGTGAACGTGTAACACTGGCTCTGCTAATTGCGAAGTCAATTAGCATATGGTCTAGCTGTAAGCCCAGTCACATGATAATGAGGCATAATTAGGGGGACCAGGGATCTGTGAGGAGGCAGGGGATGAATATGTGCACTGACAGTTTCCATAAAATGGCTCCCAAGAGGTTGGAAATACCTTATTTTTTTAAGCATGCATTCAATCATCTGTTGCTTTTATCCTTTCAGAATTTTTTTTTTTTTTTTTTTTTTTTTTTACTGAACCTTATTTTTTCCAAGCTCCTTCTACATTTAAAAGCAGCTTTGCATCCAAATGTTACAAAACTCAGCAATTATGTCTTGGTAAAAAAAAGAAAAAAAAAAAATCCATGGGAAACGACCACATTTGCTCACACCTACATTCATTTTAAAAGCACCAGTTAACCAAGTGAGCACATTTTGGGAATGTGGGAGGAAACGGTAGTACTCAGAGGAAACCTACGCATGCAGACCGTAAAAACTGCACAAGAGATTGGAGCCTGGAACAACCGGCAGCCTAAACTTCTGTATCAAGAACTCATCTGTTTTCATTTACCTTAAGATTATTAAAAGTACAATTGTGCACCTTTAGATGGGTGCAGTTATGTGTCTATCTTCAAAATTAAACAAAGACTCACAATGACTCAGACTTTAGTCTACTGCCACATTTTTGCATCTATACTCCTATTTTGAACTTTTGTAAATGTCACTGGCTGCTGCGAAGGACGAAAGAAGAGCTAACTGTTTTCACTGCAAAGATACATGCTTGCATTCTCTCAGATAGTCAGTCTTCCAATACAGAAACTGAAATGATAAAAAATAACAATAAAACAAAATTTGACAAGGGATTAAAAAGAAAACAAAAGATGATAAGGGAAAAAGAGTTTATAAACACATTTGATAGAATTTATTGTATGTAGGGTATACTACTAAAACTGTATTGTATAATCTGAAACATTGGTTCTATAGTTGTTTTTTTTATTGCTTCTGTAGTTTGTCGTGTAGTTTTAAAATGCTGTTGCCATAACAATAGTGATAGATTTTCCCTTTTGTTTCAAAAGAAAAATTGTCCAAACTGCAAAGTTCAGCATTTTTGTAAGATGGAAAATATTTGGTAATCACCATGGCACAGCAACATGTTGGGGAGGGGCAATGTAAAATCTTGGAATACCTTGATGTGGTTTCAAGTCTAAACTGAAAACCATCTTGTGTTTACATCTATTGCACGAAGGTCATCACAGTGAAGGCTTGTTTCTATATATCTTAACTTCTAGGAGAAAAATATTGAGGATATTTCTACACTGATGTTTCTTTGTTTGTTTTTATTTTGGTGCTTTCACACCTTATCAACATTTAGATTAAACAATACACAGCTTTCACTACAGAGATGCTTCCTTTAGTCGAAACTAATGAAACCCCAACAAACCAAATTCAGTAAGCCAAAATGTCATCATCCATGGAGCCAGTATGAGAGTTTTATAGTATGATAACCTGGACTGACAGCTTTCAGCCAGCTAACATGCAGTGCACAGCAGCAGTTGGCATAAAGTGTGTACAACGTCACTCTATGCTTTTTCCAGCAGGAAAGATCTCTGGTCAACCCGGCGCATTTCTCTGGCATCTCATCAAAATTGCTTTAAACTGTAGGAAGGATTTGATGAAAGGTTTTTACAGTTTCAAAATTTTAAAACTTTATTGTACCTTAACATTAGTAATCTGTCCAGGGTATAAAAACAAAAAATAACTTCCTTCAACAGGCAGAATCATTAAAAGATCCCCACTCTCCAAAAGTAGCTGATGTCTACTGCGGAAAATTATTTGGAGAAACCCCCAGAAAGATTATAATGGAAGCCTGGGAGTTATTACATACTCTGTAGGTTACTGCTCTTCATTTAATGAATCATTTTGGAGCAATTAGCAGGGAGCATTTATTAAATTGGTTTAAGTAAATTAGACATTATAATTAATCATCCCTCAATGGCTGTTTCACTTGGAAGGCAAACTAGACATGTTTTTTTTGAATGATGATTCAGAGGCAGTTAAACACAACTTCACTCCTGAAAGAAGTCAAAAAAGCTTAGCACAAAACCTGATGATCTGATTTTATTTATGATTAATTTGTGAGCTAATAATTCGGCTCTGTAGTGGTCCGGTCGAATACTTGCACATTTTTAGAAACTCTGATATTTTGTGTGTTGCTGAGCTAATCTGGCCAAAACTGCTGCAGAACAGAAAGACATGAAGCAAGTCGTTAAAATGCAATAATCGTTCTGATCGTTACCACACTAATTAGACAGCATCTGCCTGTGTGTTGCGTCTGATAATTATAGGAGTCTGTAATTGTTCTGGACCGCTTGACTCATCGCCTCCCCACCGAAACCCCCATCCTTCTCTGTCCAGCCTGGAGCTCGTCTGAATGACTGCAGTGCTGCACATTTGTCCTCTCACGCCTGTATTCCTGTTCAGTGCTGCAAAGAATGCATGCTGCATTCGCGTCACAATGGGGATTTGTGTTTCAACCATGTATGTTGTCCTCATGAGGACATATAATGCATTCAACAAAGCTGAATGTCAAACCTGCAGCGTGCCAGCCGAGGCATGTTGGACATGCATGCAGCACGCGTGCAAGCTTGCAACCTTGCAAACCTTGTGAGGTGCAGAATAAAGGAGCTCAGTGCCGCCCGGCTGTTTGCACTTGCAGCAGAACTGGCTGGAGCTGGATCTCTCCTGAATTACATAAGAAACAGAACGAATAAAGACAAGTGGAAGGAAGTGGAGGAGGAGGAAGGACCACAAGGATCTAAGATGGAAGAAAGGGGAAGATGTAAAGTGTTTAGAGGTCTTTTTTAAATGAGTAGTGTTTGAAGGAGGAGGGGCACGGAAGTCTAGCACAACAGAGAATTTGAAATGGAGAACAGAAATGGCGACAGAAAGGAACATGTATGGCGAGGCAGAAGGCCATAGAGGATAAGCAGGCTACATCATCCTTCCTTTTCATACGACTCACTAATATGAAAGAAATATGAGGTTTAAAGTAGTATATGTGCTGCATGTGCGTGTCATGCTTAACATGTGGGATTTTACACATGCATGTGCAGCTGATGGCGTTCATGTGACCGCGCGTGTGTGTGGCCTTTGGTGGCTTCTGGCTCACAGGTTCTGCCAAGTCCCACTCAAAAAGCAGCCAGTGCAGCCATCTGTGTGAGAGGGAGTGATGGGGCAGGAGGACGAGTGAGTGGAAAAGCCACTAGTGTGCAGGACGCAAGCCTCAGCCTCTAGCTATACATCTTGACTACGTGGCTTTATTGCCTCTGTCATTTGGAGTGAGATAAAGAAGGTGATGAAGATAGAATAAGGAAGGAGTGAGTTTTTTTCCCCCTTTTATGTCCTTTGCTGCTCTATTTCTGTAATTTAGAGACAAAAAAGACTAATCAGATGTGATGTGCTACATTTATGTAGAAATTTTGTTGTGCATAAATCTGTGCTTAAAAGCTTTGACTGATGCTGGATTAATAACATGTGGTTTTGAGTTGATGCAGTATTGCAGAAAGGGGACAGAAGGAAAAGGGGGAGCTTTGACCCTAAAATGATAATCATGTACACATATACATGCATGCAAAAATCTGCACCGTTAGGCCTGCAGGGGCTTCCTGGGAAGTTCACTAGAAAACAACAGCTGCCTGTTCAAAATAGATGTAGGGGCACACATAGCTAAAGCTTATAAATAAATATAGAGGAGCTGAAGTGCAGTGGAAGTAATAAAGAAGAAATTCAGTTAAGCCATTAAGTCAAAAAGTAGAAATCTAACCTTTGAACCAGTTGGGGTTTTTTTTCCAATTGTGGATGTACATTTAAAAAATATGACAATACGGTTTTATGATTTGACCACAGAAGATATGTAGAGACGCTCGCCATGCCACCACTGGTAGCTGGTATCTGTGATCAATACCCAGGAGGATGTACCAGTGCTGAGCTTCACTGCTTCTACTGCAATACCAGTAGAGACTGGTATTGCACAAGTATTTGTTTCATCCCTGGTTTTGTAATTTTGGGGTTTGTCTTCTTCTTGCAGTCTCCCCATTATAGCAAAGTATTAGTCTGTATAGGTGACATGCAGGCCTGCATGTGTGACCAGACTGTTGATCTGATCCTGAACCCCCCAGCAGTCTGCCTACGTAACCCTGGGAGTGGGGATGTGACGCTCGGGATATCCAGTGTCTACTGCAGTAGTCTATTTGTGGATGACTTTTCTCATGTCAAAGTTACATCTCCCTGAAGCAAACAATTGAAAGTTTATCTAACAAGCATAGAAAAGAGCAGAAAGCACTTTTTTGAAAGCTGACTGTTTTGCTCACAAAGAATGCCAGGACACTTTGTGACAGCAACCTGCCAAGAGGATATGTTCATCTGTCTGATGTTGTGGTGCTGTTCAACACACATAAGCCTTCTACAACCAGACAGTGTGTCAGGTGAGACAACAGCACAGATCTTCTCTGCAAAGCCAACAATTAAATGGAAAAACTCGTGTGTGAATGTGGGTGTCATGAACAATAATCCTGACAGAGGGCAAAATGGTAGATTGACAGCACTGATGTTGCACACTTCAAAAAGTACTAACAAGTACTAGTATGTTTGTTTGAGGTGCAGGGTTCTTGTGTGTAGTGCAATATGCAGCGTCTCACACCTTGCAAGAAGCCGGATAGTGAGTCACAATCTTTTCAGTGTATCTGTATTTTTTTTCTGGAAATATTCATGAAGTTGCAGCTCTTGTTTTCCCAGTGTTGTAGCTGCTCAGACTCCAGTCTTACATGGTGAAAAGGTTGAAGCCGGCAGATCTGAGCTCCGGTTGCACTCTAAGAGTTGCTATTTTTGCATTAAGCTGTGGAAATACTTTAAAAGAAAAACGGCCACAACCTGCCACCAGAATCAGAATGTGTACTTTGTCTGTGGGTTCAGAGAAGCTTTAGTCATTCATCCAGCATCAAGTTTGGTCCTTTGTTCCATTTCTAAAACGCAGCACAAGCCGATTGTCTGCTTTGTTTCAAGGACAGACGATTGCTGCAGGAATGACTGACGGCTCAGCTTTAATGGCTCACCAACATTTGTGACTCATGACCCTTTTCCTGTCTCCACTTTCTGCCCTCATGCTCTGCATCATTTTCCTGTCCATCCGCACTTCTGTTCACCTCTCAAAGATGGCGTTCCCACCTGTGGTCCTCCTGCTGCTGGCTGCTACTCATCATGCCCATGGTCAGAATCCGGCCGACTCCGAGGCTCTACCAAAAGGCTGCGGCTGGGGTCTGGTGCGACCCTACACTCTCCTGTGCGACCTGGAATCCATCTGGGGCGTAGCTGTCGAATCCGTGGCTGCTGGTGGGACGCTGGCAGCCATCCTACTCGCTCTGGTCCTGTTGTGTCGTCTGCGCCACATCAGTGAAGCAGAGAAGCGAAGTGGCGTTGGGCCCATTCTCCTCCTGCTCCTGGGGATACTTGGCTTGTTCGGCCTCAGTTTTGCCTACCTGATCGAGCAGGATGAGTCTCTCTGTCTGATCCGTAGGGCTTTGTGGGGTCTTCTTTTTGCTGTCTGCTTCTCCTGCCTGTTGGTTCAGGGGGTTCGTCTGCGCAGGCTCGGCCGAGAACGACGAAGCCCCGGCGGATGTGCTCTAACCGGTCTGGCACTAGGTCTGAGTGCCGTGCAGGGCATCATTGCCGCTGAGTGGCTACTTCTGACCGTGCTGAGGGAAGGTAGAGCAGCCTGTCAGTACATGCCTTTGGACTTCTCATTAGCCTGCAGCTACGTGCTAGCCCTGCTTCTCGCTGCCCTTACTGCCGCCTCCTTGGCCCTGTGTGGAAAAACACGTCAGTGGCGCTGCAATGCTGTCTGGCTGCTGGTGACATGCCTGCTGTCATTGCTGCTGTGGGTGGCCTGGGTGGGCTTCTACCTATATGGTAACGACTGGCTCGGCAGGTCCCCAGAGTGGAACGACCCCGCTCTGGCGATAGCCTTGGTGGCTCAGGGCTGGTTCCTGCTGATCTTCCATGCTATTCCCGAATCCCACATCTGCTTGAGACCCCCACCGCAACCCACCGCCCCAGACTACTTTGACACATCCCAGAACTCAACACGGATGAGGGAGACGAGCTTTGATGAAGACATCCCTCTGTCTCACCGACAGTTTGTGGAGAACCAGGGCTATGGATACAACGACGAGAACACAGCAGGTACACCACCGTTCAATATTCTAGAGAGCATCATTTGTGTGGGCAGCTTGTAGGACGAATGTAGGCCAAAGTGAAAAATGAAACTCCAGGAAAGGTTTGCCTGAGAGCCTAGAAATAGGTGTTGGAGGAAAATTTCTGTTGCGTAGGAAGTATTTCAGGAGGAAAAGCCAAGAGATGAGTCAAAATGAGTAATCTATGTTTCCCTCTTAGGCTTGAGGAGCGGTGGCAGTGCCGCCCAACACAACAGTAACACGGGTGCCAGGCCCAGTGCTCCCTTCCGCAGCAACGTGTACCAGCCCACAGAGATGACCATGATCCTGAACGGGGGAGCGGTGAGTACATCTTCCCAGTCACAGGTACACGCCGCTTACACGCCGCTGTTACACTCCATCACGCCGACCAGACTGCATGTACGTTAGTTCCTTATGGATCATGCGTCATTGCACAAGGAAAGAGAGGTGTGTGCTTGCATGCTCATGTCTCTGCAAATGCATGGACTGGTTTGGTCGCTCATCACTCAAACTCACAAAGTGGTTTGTGTGAGTGATTGTGAGGGGGCCTCAGTGTCTTTAACTCTCCCATTAATTTTATTTATTTGTTGAGTGATGCAACTGCCTGCTGGACTGTAGCATTAAGAGGAGGGTACATTCTGGCTGGCCACTTTCATAGATGATTTTCCATTAAGTCCAAAATTGTTCAAACCCCGGCAGGTATAGGTACAGAGATATCTTTTTTTAACAAGTTTCTTTTTACTTGAAGTAATATTCAAATTTGGATTTGTCCAGTCAGAGAGCAGATTTAATTTTTGACTAAGAATATGTGGTAGGAGCTAAAGATTAGGGTGATGGCAAGGAGCTCTTCCGATCTCAAAGACTTGGAGCTCATCACCAAAGATAAATTGTCAAAACATCAGTGGAAATAATGCAAAATGTCGGTTCACAGCTATAAGAAGGACTTGATAGCTAAGGGTCTGAGAACTTTCACAAGCAATATTTTGACAAAAAGTATACAAGACTTTTATATATTTTGACATTTAAACTTCTTTTACTTTGCTTATTCTTTGAGAAATAACCGTTTCATTTCCCATCAAAAACCAAGTTCTTGGTTGACAAAAATAATTAAAAATTCAGATTTGCCAGTGGTTTGAACAATTTGGGATTTAACTATAGGTTCCTTACACAACAGCGCTATAACTGAAATCCTACATCAGTAGCCTCCTAACTATTGTTTAACTAGTTTACATAATATTACTAATTAATGCATTAGCAATACTGATTTCACTGATTTAACCTGCTTTGTATGAAGGAATATAAATAACAAATATTTTATGCAAAAAAAAAAAAAAGAAAAGAAAAAAAAAAATCACCTAAATGTATGATAACTTCAAAAACAAAGATTGCATTCTACAAGCCTTCAGTTAAACCCAAATACTCTTTAGTTTGGAGGCAAAGTTCCCGTCTAAAACTTTAAGCGAGTGTAAAGAACCAGGGGAAATAAAGCATTTTACAATGCAGCTGACCCTTTTAGCAAAACATATTTGACTACATGATGTTTCCAGGCTGTTTATCGTTTACACACCAATTTCATTTCATCCACAGGTGCCCTCTGCCCCTCCCACCTACACTGGCAGGCAGCTGTGGTGAATGAGAGGAAAGACGAAGTTTGATGGAAAATGGCGAGAAGAAGAGGACGAAGGGAGGAAGGGGTCCAGGACTGTTTGGGTGGGGCAGGCATCTAGTTGGACTGGACTTTAGGCTTGTGTGCCTGCAGGGCCCTTTCATGTATAGACTTTAACACTGACTGTGTGCCAAACAATTATGGAGTGAATGTGAGTGAGACTGAGAGAGGGCCGCACATGGAGGACAGAGCTAAAACTTTTCTAGTCAATAAGTATTTATGGAAGAGTTGCAAAACTTGAACTGAGATGTGTCCAGTATGATAGTGGCCAAACAGAACTCACAATATTATCTGAAATTATTATTATTATTACAATACATTATCTCTCTTTTTTGGTATGATTGGTTCCGTTGACACTCCAGCACTGATCTCCAGCATCTTTGAAAACTGTGAAAGCAAACTTCGTCCTGTTCTAGCTCTTATCCTGTCAGTTGCAATGTTTTTCTGCTTTACGGTGCTGGCATTGAAGCGGAAACCTTTAACTCTGTCCTCCATCCATTCACACTGTAAGGGTTGAGCCAGATTGCAGCTCTCTTAAAAACAAGTCACCCTCTGTTGGTGTCTATATACGGGAATGAGTGCGTTTGTGTGATCTGTACAGCTCTCACACTCCAAACCTTCCTCCTCCTCCTTTGGACTGTTAGCCCTGGCCTTTTCCCCTCCTCTTCCCTGCACTGTCTGTGACTACAACACATAACTCTCGTCACCTTGCGTCGTCATCCCACTTGCAAGGACACATTGCGAGTACAAACTGTGAAGCCTGACTATAAAGGGGACAGTTACACGAAGTGAGCACAGACACGACAAAAGTAAATCTGGAGGGCCTTACCCATCATGCTGCTATTGAACCGCTACTAGAGATTTGAAAAGGCAAAAAAAAAGAAAGAAAAAAAAGCAGAGCGGATCGTGATTGGACAAGGAAGGCGTCGGTCGTCAGCAGGGGAGGTGCAGCTTTGGGAATCTGGGTCAGACTTCTGCACTCTCCACGCATCTCCGGTGGCCAGTGGCGGATGGAAGCAGCCAGGAGAAACCGTCACATTAGATCAGCAGGAAGCGGAGCGAGGAAACGAATCGGCCTCTTGCTCCCGGTTCCTCTGTCTGTGTTTGTGTGCATACTGTATATGAGCTTCGTGATTCCGTGAGGGTTCACAAGTTGTTTTCTGGTGCTAAAATTCTTTGGAGTGAGGTATAGAAATGACAGGAACAACAGCGGTGTGGATCCACTCGTCAAAGAACAAGTGGCAGACTATATTTAGAGCTGCTTCTGCTGTGTGGAGATCTTCTGGAGTCTCAGAGGGATCAGGTTTACACTGTGTGGTGGAAAGAAGAGGATCAAATGCAGAAGAAGAAGATGCAGGAGGGGGCATATAGAGAGGGATGGTGTTGAGGCCAGATTTTCTTCAGTCACTCTCAAATCTATGAGAAAGTAGCCTTCCAGTCTCTATGTGTGCATGATGTGGGAGCCTCTCCTCTTCCTACTCCTCCTCCTCACCTTCTCCCTGTCTCTCATAGCTTAAGTCCCTATGCCAAGAAGGACTCCATGTTTCACTGGAGTCTCTGTTTTACACGCTTTCCCTACATCGTGACACCAGCTCTCTGTTTCACCTGAGAAACTGTGTACATAGTAGTGCTGTAATGCTTTGCTTGCTCGTTTATGTTTTTTTTCTCCTTTTTATTTTAATACTAGGCTGAGTTTAGACACGGGTCATGCACTGGAGAACTGACTTTAATTTGGATTAACTTGCTTGCTTTGTGTTCATGCTCTGCCTTGTTTTCATATGCTTTTATTTTTCTCTTGCTGGTGTCTTTAAAACTTTTTTTTTAGCTAGAGCTTTGAAAAATGTTTTTGCCAACGCTAGATGTGCTTTTATTTTTATTTTTTCTTTTGGACTATTGTTCATGAATATTTTGCGATTCATTTAAAGGGATTTATGTTGGTTGTATCTACTGATCGCTGTTTTTATTTTCAGAAAAAATTGACAATAGCTGTGAATAACTTTGGCACTTCATGCAGTAAACAAAGACTATTTTTATGAAACTCAGAGCAAAGCAGGGTGGGTCGACCACACTAAATAATACAGTCCCTTGCAGAAGTATTTTTATTCCCTGAACATTTTTCACAATTAGTCACAATGCAACCATAAACTTAAACATATTTTATTGTCAAATCATAGCATATGACTGACCAACATAAAGCAAAGACGACTGAGATGGGGAAAGATAAATGTTAATGATATTTTTATGACAGATTTACAAAAACTGTAAATAGTGGCATGCATTTGCATACTTAAGTCATCGTCGGGTTAGTCTTTTGGAGACTCTACGATTTTCCTCCAGTATTCTATTTCCACATACTAACATAGTGCTATGTTTCACTGTGGACATGGTGTGTTCAAGGTGATGTCCAGTATTAGTTTTCTGCTGTATTCAGCATTTTCCATGTTAGCTTAAAAACTCTATTTTGGTCTAATCTCTTCTGACAAGATTAAATGTCCTTTTTTTCTTGTCAGTTTTCAATAAAGGCCAACACCTGAGTTTAGGATCTCTGCAGCTCATCTAGAGATTCTCAGAGTAACAATATAGTGTTGTTTAAAAACCTATGATTGATCATTGGTCTGTCTGGAGCATTCATGCTGTGAGGCATTCGTAAAACAGCTGGTCTTACATTTATTTTAAATTGGACTCTATTTTAATTTGCTGGATTCTGCACTAAACTTTTTTAGGGAGGGCTAAATACAAATGTATGCGACATCTTTCTGAATTTTGTTTGTAAAATAATTTGAAAGCCAGGCATCAATTTCCTTCACTTTACAACTAAGCATTACTTTGTGTTTGTCTGTCAGATAAAATCCCAAATGGAATACATCAATGTTTGTGGCTGTAATGTGAAAGTTCAGGAAGTATAAATAATTTTGCAGGGCACTGCAAGATCAGAGCAAAAGCCATGGTAGTGATATCTGAACTTGCATCAGCCCTGAGCTAAGAAAACTTTGGGGGGTTAGCCCCTGACTGCTGCTGTACGTTTATGTCTCAAACTCTGGCTACTCTAAAACAGGACGACTACTTGCAGGCCAGCGTCACACCCAGACACGGCTCGTCCTCGCAGCCTGAGCCGTGTCTGGGCCAGTCCTGGTCAGAAACAGAACAGTGCAAGGAGAAGAGTCCTCAGGGGTTTTCATGGTCACCAGTACATTTCTCACAATCAAGGAGGGATGTTTGAGTTCTCGTGATGTTTTCACTCGGTGTGGATTACAAAAAAAGGAAGAATAACAACATGTTGTGACTTTGTAGATTTTGCACTCGTCAACTACCTATCTGTGCATGCTTAATCACCATTTCTACATATAAGATCTTTCTCAGACGTACTTTTCAATACTAACTATTTATGTAACGGTCATGTGACAGCAATCATAATTTCAGTGTATATCAGAAGACACACTTAATGTCTGTGCTTTGGAAAACACAAAAGCAAGCTGCTTATTGTGAAGTAAAGAGATTAAAATCAGAGGTCGGTCCAACATGGAGTGATTCCCAATGAAGGAAATAACATGCCATCTTCAGTGGACCTAAGAATACTTTCCTCTGCTTGGGTTTGAAGACTTAAAGGTTTTTTAAAAAAGAGAATCGTCTGACTGATATTGTCTCTGTGTTACAAATCAAGTAGACTGTGGTGAAATTTGCACAAAACTTCTATGTTGAGTTTGTTGTCCCTGGGCAGCCTATCTGAACAACGCCCCACCCTCCTGGGCTTTCCTCTCCCGATTTTTCTTGCCTTCAGACTGTTCCAGCAGGGCAGCTGACAGGGGCAATATTGGTTTTCACAGCTATGACTGTGCAGTGATGAGGCATGCATATGTATAGAAACTTGATTTCTTAATTAGAAAAAAAAAAAAGAGAAAAAAAAATAAAACAGTTAACTCTGTTGTTTCTGTAACCTATTCAGGACGAAAAAAAGCTCAATAAAAGTGTCATGTTTGTAGTGAACTTTTACCTGGATTTGGTGTTTTATTCTTGTAAATTGGAATTGTTTTGAAAACTGTGAATGAAGAAAAGCCAAGATAATGTTGAACTTTGGGAGGAAAGTAAAAATTGCAGTTTTTTTTTAAAGAAACGTAAACTATTAAAAGGTGATTTGAAAAAATGAAACATTGTCTATCTTTGTGGATAGTTTATCAAGCTAAACCTGCTGTTTCATAAAAGTAGCTACACATTTTTAAAAAGAGTATGCCTTTTTGTATAAGTTTTGCTTATTATTTTATGTTTTTAGTTATTTTCAGCTCCTAGGTGCCAGGGATACGCATCATCTTGATGTCCAAAAGCTTTAAAATAAATCCATCGTTCACTGAAGTGGCAGAAGATCATAAAACTAGAGCTCATAATATCCTTCATAATACATAACCAGGATTTTGCAAATAGATGCAGAATCATTTTGCATTGGACTGAACCCAAATTTTCAACCAATCTGAAAGATGCTTGATGTGTTCATAAAGTAATGAAGTGCTTTATTAGAATTAGATTATAATATTTTCCCACAAAACAAATAGATAAAATGGTTATTTCTTCATACTTGCATGCAATAATTTTAACTTACACTTTCACCTCTCGCCTGGAAACCAGACCCACTTGATCTTTAGCTATGCAGAGTCGACCTTGTGCCGCTTCAACTCTAGCACCATGGGATTTAGTTTCAGTCTGATCCACTGATGCCAATTTCTCCAGAGCTGGGTCCAGTATCAGATATCAACAAAATAAAATGGGTGGTTTTATTAGCTTACCCAGCGGCAGCTGTCTACCATCTACAGATAGCTACTGCAGGAAGATGAATGTAGATCCTCTAAAGGCCACACTTTAACGAAATCAGAGAAGGCAAGGATCGAGAGATCCTCCCATCACGGGATGGCAGAGGATCCTCTCAGGTATGTTCAGTTTGTGGAGCGATGGACATGTGCCAGAAGAGCACTTACTACATGTAGCATTTAAGGTTAATTTGCAGTCAGGGCATAAGGATAACATCTCTGACAATTTTCATTTTAAATGAAGATCAAAGAAGTGAAAAGTCCATTGAGCATCATGTAGGGTTTTATTTTTGCAAATCACATTTTATGAACTCATTCAAGGATGAGTTCATGAAAAGATTGATCACCACAGGGATTGCTGATAAATGTATCTGTTAGTCTTAAATACATGTTATTGAGCAGGGCAGCATACTACAACAACACAAATAATAAATATTTCAGGAGAATATTAATTAATGTGTTCTGTAATGCAGACAACAATCATTCACTTGTGACGTTTGGAGTTTGAAACATTGTTTTTATTCTCTGACAAGGACATTTCCTTTCCTGGTAAACAGGATGGGAAGTGCTGCTGCGAAGGCCAAGTCACTCCTCACTCCGGCCTTAATTGTCTGCCGGAGTGGAAAAGCTCCGACCTTTTTTATTCCATGTATCACTGCGATAAAAAAGAAGAGACAGAACGAGGAAATACGGTCGTCCTCTGGTGAGATATCAGCAGGAGGTGCCAAGAGAAAATATCAGGTCTGTTCCAAGAGGTTTCCCTTCTGGCAGCATTATGGGAACTAAGTTATATGGAATTCATTTATTGGGTAAGACACATGAAGGGAAGTGATAAGTCAAAGAGGCAATGGGAGCAATAGAATGATTGGACATGGATCAGATCATAAATTCTTGCTTGACCCCTGTAGGCCTTTGTATCGCAAGTTTGACTGATTACTTTGGTCAGTTTGACTTCAGGGTAACAAAGTGTAATAGCCCTTTAACACCATAAAAACACATAGAACAAAGATAATTATTTCACAGAAAATATCTAACACAACTCAACTCAAGTGTTCAAGTGTTATTTTATCTTTCAGAGTAAAAGTAAGGATGTTGCTCAGTCATGTCGAGGATGTTTCCGCTTCCTCACCCGGGTTGGTGGTCTGCAACTCACTGGGCCCTGGGGCTGCCTTGTTGGTGGGCTTCATGTACAACTGAGGGACAGAGCTATCAGCATCAGGATTCTCTGGAAGCTTTGCCTTCATCATAGCAACTGGAAACAATAGCATTAAGGTATCTTTACTATGTTGGTTACTTTTCAAACAAATCAACAACAAAAGATATATGCATTAGTGCAAGAAAAAGTCTTTGCTTTAGCACCACAACCGTACTATCAAAAACAAAAAAAGGAATAGACAGAAGAATGCTGATTAGTTTTTCCCTCAAAGCTTGATCCGGTCTTAAAGTGTGAATATTAATTTTTCACATTGTTGGTTTCCAAACAGAAATTTTCAATTGATTTTGTTAGTTAAAGTTAAAGAAAGAGTAGCTCCAAAATATAGATTCAAAACAGTGTAGTATGCAGCTTTAAAAACAAAACACCTTTAAGTTTAAGCATCTTGTATTATAAGCTATTATACAAGTACAATATACCTCCATTGGACTCAACAACAATGGAGACATTTCCAATGCAATAATATCCCATGTGTAATGTGTTTGAAGTCCTTTGGGAGAGTCTGGCTTAAAGTGTTACTAGGACAACAACTCTTGGCTCACTGTATTGTGCTAAGTTTGGTGGTGGGAGGATTGTGGTATTGGACTGCTGGCCCATGACACTTCCAGTGAAAGAAATGTCTAATGTTTTCAGCATACCAACATGAAAATGGCTCCTTTATGTTCCAATGTGACGGTCCACCAGTGCACACAGCAAGACCAGTAAAGACAAGGGTGAGCATAAATTAGAGGAGTGGCTGCAATCCAGATCTTCTCATCCAACATCAGTGTCTGACCTCACAAATTAGTTTTTCCTTTTTTTTAATCTTTGGAAAAATTATCAGAAATTCCCACAAAAACATGAAATACATATATAAAAAAACTCACCCCGGGCTAAACTCCCAAAATAAATCTCACATGGAAACAAAAACAACTTTTCCTCTCAGGATTCATTTGATAAAGTACAATACAAACAGGGCATGTTCCAAAGATAAACATCCCACTAATGATAGTCATGTGGTGATGCATGTCGTGCCAACAGCTGCACCTGTTTATGGAGCTCCAACCCTTCAACATTTTGACAAATGACTCTGTGTCTGCTCTTTGCCCTTTGTCTTATTTTTTTTAGTTTCCTTCTCAGGCTAAATCCAATTTCAAACCAGAAAATACCAGAAGACTTGATGCACGTTTGCTCCTTAGGTCAAATAAGGTGAGTGCAGCTGTTCCTGGATCAACTTAAAGAGCTTCCATACACAAGGGGGAGCTTCCCAAAATATTTTTTGCTCACACTCTGCTTCTTTTCGCAGTGGTAAACACGGCTCATTTATCTGTGAGTGCTCTCAACCAAAACAACATGCAGCACAGCAAAGCCACCACTGTTAATCATCTCTCCCCTCCCTTCTTTCACTCCACTTCCCTCCCTTCCCAGTCCAGTTCATATTCTGCTAAAGAGGTCAGAAAATGATTTCCATTCTGGACGATGGGCCAGTCATACTTTTTATTTTGCACACAGGGTGTTGCATCATGCACACACACCCTCAAGCCCCCTTGTTTTTATGTCAGGTCAGCAGCGGTGGCAGTGATGGTGCGGCACCACAGCACAGGAATTTTTAACGGCCTGTTGTGGCTGCAGTGGGTCCTTTTGTTATGTGGAATGTGTTGGTGTGGAGGCAACCTGCAATCATAGTGGTTTTTGGCAGTGTTGGTAAGAAACACAAGCAGCAATATAATCATGATTGAGCTGTAATATGCATATTGGAGAGGGTATGTTTGAAATAGCACACCCGTAATATGAGATCAAACCTACATAGAGAAAATGTGTCAGAGTTAAAGAGAAGTTTTGGATTTGTGAAATTAGGCTCTGTTAGAATATTGGGTGTAGTTGATATCTAACCTGTAGTCGGTAACGCTCTTGATGTCTTCAAAACCAAACAAACTTCTGCAGTTCATGATAATACTATTTTATAAATATTAAGCACATCCTCATATTTGTATTTGGTGGTTATTTACACAGAAGCTGATGGTTTGCCACCAAAAGTGTTACTGTGTCAACATGAAGTACAGAATATCTAAAGTATTACTTGGATTATATAAATATGAAGAAGTGCAAAGTGTAACAAAATAGAGTGTTCTTCAGCATATTTGCTTTATATATAACTATGCAACTACTTTGTTGGTAAATTACTCTTACTAGAAAGGGTCTTGCACGTTTAACATTGGAGAATCACTGATGGTGCACGGATTTCAATTTCCCATATAAATAATTAAAACTTTCACTGTAAATAACAAACCAGTGTAAATAAGACTACGAGTGCTTGAACTGACCAGAAGTTCCTATCGCTTTATTACTGTTACTTTCAGAGACTATAATGTTTTCCTGACCAGTTTTCATCTATTATTTTTTAATTGTGAAGGGTTTTAGGGTGCAGTAAAGGTTACTAGACACCTGGTTAAAAGATGACATTAAAACCACATCTTTAATGATTAGTGAGATTAAACATTATATGCAGCATCGAATGGTTACTGGTATTAAAGTTTTAAAAGTTAGGATTTCAAATTGGTTTAAGTTTTTCTTCGTAATGTATTTTCAATGAGGTATCAGAGATCATTTCTCTCTGGTTAGACAGAGAGATGTACCACTCCCTCTTCTCCCACCCGCATCTGCACACTGCCAGTAATGCCTACACTTCTTCCTTGCGTACACAACAAAGAAGTCTGTCTGTTTCTGAAATATTTCTGAAATATTTCGGCAATAATGGGTTGGAAATCAAAGAAGCAGCAGGGTTAATGGTAACCCTGTTATCTCAAATGCAGGTTGACAACCACAGCAGATACCATTCATCCTTCATGTTAACGAGCAGAATAGCAGAAAGGAAGAGGTAAGCATTTTCAAACTATTACTGAATGAAGTGGGTGTTTTCCCCAGTCTATAATTTTGGCCTGAGCATCAAAATAAATGTGTTTATAGAGCAGTAACGACTCATAATACAGCACAATTTCACAAGATAGGGAACATTTGTCGCTATAATTCTCAAATGTAGGCAGTTAGATCAGGTTCTGTATTCTTTTTGAAATTTTACTATGAAAATTTTATATTTTTCCTGACAGCTGTCATACAGTGAGAATCTCAAACCAGTCCATGTTTGACAAATTTTTGATCTTTTATGGCTCCTTATGTGCAAAAAAACAATGACAATCACATAAAAAGACACTTTTTCCTTGAACCGTAATGCCAGTCACTCTGTCACACAGATATGCATTCTCAGCTGCTGTGTCTCATCCTTCATGTGTGCGAACTACAACTCTCAAACACACACATAGTCTTCTACTTCTCTGTCTTAATCCCTATGTAACGCCCTTCTGTCTTCACATGTATGCACCCCGAGCCCTGCAGAGATTCTTTTTCTTTTTCATGCTGTGTCTTTATCTCCGCCGCTGGCCTCATTCTCACTGTGCACCGCTGCCGCTGCAAGAATCCTCGTCTTGGTTTTGACATCAAAGCCGTGTTAGGATGAATATTGTATCTCTGCGGCAAATTAGGTGCATGATGGGGTTGGCAGTATTATATAAGCATGTCTTTGCATAATGCATTTACTAATATTTCTCTACTGTATAAACAACAACTACTGTCAACTACAGCAGTAGCAATATAGTCCAAGGACTGGTAATCAGTGAGTAAAAGTGAGTGAGTGCGTGTGTGATTTGATACACTGTAAGGACCATAAGGACCAACTGCTCCTTGTGGGGCTTGAAACCCAGGATCCATAAGAAGAAGTGCTGCTTTGGGTTTAGGAGTTCGGTTGAGAACTAAGTTGTGAATTGAGCTTAGTTTAGGTTTAGGGTAGGTCTCTCTGCTGAGAGAGTCAGGGTTAGGAAAAATTTGGCGGTTCAGCATAAATGCATTTACTATAACAAATGGAAGACAATACAAAGTCCAGAGGTTGTACAGGAGTAAAAAGATGTGTGTGTATAGGCTTGCATGCGTACGTGTGTGTGTGTGTATACCTTTGGCTTCTTGCCGGGCCCAGAAACGTGCTACCGTTGTGTGAATGTCTCTTTTCTCCCTCTGTTCCCTTTGCCATCGCCGTAATTCCTGCACGTCTGGCCGTGCTCTGACCTGACAACAAATTATACATGTTAACCAAAGCAAATGTCACAATTAACATTTAATTAAGCTATTCATTACTAAACTGTTTCAAATATTCAGAATAAATTTTTTTGTTTTGTTTTAGGCATACCACCTGAGATGAAAATCAGAGAAACTCAAAAACATCTTACACATTCACAAGATAGTCCTTACACCGCTTTAGAGGTTTATCCTTTAAACAAGAGTTGAATGTTGTGTATTGTGAGGGTGCAGCTGGACCAAAAAGCAGACAATGTTATAAAAATGGCATGGTGAGTAGAAGAGAAGACGCTATAAGTATAAAATGGAAGAAGCTAGCAGTGAAAAATGGATATCAGGAAGCTTAAATGAAGACAAGATGTGATCAATGACATGCGGACCAGGTGAGTTAAATCAATGGAATGTTGATCAGCTGTGGGAGATTAACGAGCACCATTAAATTAACTTAAAATGTTTAAATGGATGTTTTAAAATAAAACATTTGAGTACTTCAACTAGCTGATCTTTCATTTGTTTAACTGTTTGTTGAAAAACAGTAATAATTTGTTCATTTTAATGTCATAAATACAGTAATATATTTTTTAATTACTCTCATACATATAGCATTAATAAGTCAAAGTTATAACATGTTCAATATTCACTGAATATGCATGTTTCAAATAGCTCACTACACATTTGTAGAAATGGTTTCCATTTAACAGGATAAAAATTCCATCCAAAATTTATTAATATGCTGAGGCCATAATTGTAATGATTGGCTGCAGCCCTTCTCCCTATTAAAATTTTGACCTTTGATCTCACAACAGAGGTTAAAATTGGTCCTGAATTAAAACAGGAATGAATGAATGACTTCCAGTTATTCACCTTTGAGGACAAGTGATTGACTCTGTGTAACATAAAATGAAATCTGCACAGTAGAAGTCGCTTATGGGGATGGGAAGATTAAAAAAAGTGACACAGTGATGTGATGAAATAAACTTTGTGTTTACTACATCACTTTTACTGATAATAAAAATTAAATGCATGCCTTGCATACCTTATTTAGAAATCTGGGCTGCACTTTGTTGCAAGAGCAGGCTCATCTCACCACTCATCACTGTATGTCATACAAATCCTCTCAAAGATAAATTAGTCCATCTATCTCTACCCTTTTGTTATTATACAAGTAGTTATGTTACCAGGGAAACTACATAAATAACATATAAAAATTCAGTATGGATATTCAGGCCTGCCAGATATAGGACATATAAATAACATGAATAGAACCTGTCTGGCTACATTACAGAGGCTAAAAGGTGTCAAAAAGTCACACATGTCCTTATCTGAATGAGTCAGATTAAAAAGACTTGCAAAGCCGAGAAGAAGCTAGGTTGTCACCTATATTCTAAAACAGATCAAAATAACTATAGCTTCACAGAGTTTCATTTTATGAGTCACCGTTAAGGCTCATGTCTGAGTATGATTGTGTCTGAATTGTGTGGCTGGCTAAATGGGTGAAATTCATGCAGCCTAATTGTCAACAAGCTGGCTTTTGATGCATCTCTGACTTTAAGTTGTTGTTGACATGACTCATGCTGTTGTTCTTGGAGGAAACCCCTGTAGTTGTTTTGTGTTTGTGTGTGGGCTGCTGAGAGACTGACTGAACCGTTTGCTGTTTAGGATGAAAAGGAAATGTCCCTGCAGGGCTCACTTGCCTATTCCTCTCCCACTAAAAAGGTTTTATCTTTCTTTTACTCAGAGAGATTTTCCTCTCTGCCTCTACTCCCCTTCAGCTCCTCAGTGGCTCATATAACAACACCTCAGACCCTCTTGAGATTCTCCCCACATCAATGTTTCATCCCTCTCTGTCCACCTCTGTCCTCTCTGTTTTGCATTCTCCACGTCTCCTCTCACCCATCGTTTTACCCTCTGCTTCCAGTGAACCTCAACATTTTCTTGAGTGTCTGGTTGTGAGGCTACAATAGTGTTCATACTCAGGAGTATAAAAGTAGGCCTGTTATATAAGGCTGGCCGTGAGGCTGACGAATTGGTAAAACCAACCAAACCAGTGAGCTCCAACAGTTAATTCAATGGGTGTCATGGTGTTGCAGCAGCCCCAGTCCTGATGGGAGCAAACCATAGAAATGGAAATCAGGGGTGAGGGTCAGGACATGTGGGGGGTTGGAGCCGCTTGTGTTTGCTCACCATTGCTTGTTTTCTCTGTGTGTGAGACTGAATGTCAATTTTCTCTGGCTTCCTCCATAAATCTTATACCTTGTTATTGTGCTTCTGCTGCAGTAATCTGCTTCTAAATAGAAAAAAACTATTTAATAGAAACAACTGCGTAGAAATAGGTCACATGTTTAAAATGCAGAATGTTTTAAGTGTGTCTATGACAGACAGATGAAAGAAGCTGGGCTGACTGAGAGGATTTCATATCCCGTCTGTGTGAATGAGACCAGCTTGTCTAGTGGTGAAAAGTGCTGTTTGGGAGCATATGAGCAAAAAAAAAAAAATAAAAAAAAAATAAATAAATAAAAAAAACAAAGTTCTGGCAGATTTTTTATGTCAAAAATTCATCTCTTTTCCAGTATCAAAGCTCTTGGTCATTTCTGAAAAACATTTTAAAGAAAGAATATAATACTTCAGGATGAATTTATGGTGGATAACTTTACTGCCATATGGTTTGAAATATAAAATCACAAACCAGAAACGGTATGGACAGAGAAGTCTGTTATTTATGGATGGAAGAATGGATATGGAATATTACAAGATGTATAGCTTATAGAAAATACTTACATCAACTTTTCCATAGTTTTCCTGAAACAAGTAATCTTTCTGTGTACTATAATGCAGTCGTTGCATTATAGTACACCTGATCTAGCACCTGATCTCAGGTTACGGCTTTAGAAATGTATATTTTTTCTAATGTTGTCATCTAAGTTGGAATCGTTTATGACTGTTTGCGGACACAGTATGTTATGATCAATCGTGTCACTGCACACGTGGCCGAGTTTAGTTCAGTGCCTGTGAGTCACCCCTCTCATGTTGCGTACAATGCACACAGGCATGGATTAAAGTGATTAGAAAAATCGCCAGGACACTGTGAGTCCTTAGCCTTCCACATGCATTACTTCATATGTAAAATGCTAACATGAGCATAGACACACACCACCGAACTGAAAAAGAAGAAGAAAATACTGCATGAAGACAGCCGCCAACTCAAGTCCCACATATATCTTCATAAAAATCACAGCAGTGTCAGCACAAGAAAGAAGCCCTAGATAAACCACACTCCCACAAGTTGCATAACTCCAACAAACAATGTACACACTCTTTCTAACACACATGCTTCAGCTCTGCTGCATAGCCTCTCAGGCTGCTCTCCCTTGCTAACTAAGTTAATCATTCTCCAGCAGCACTAAGGTCTGTATTTACTGCAGTACTATCACCAACATAGACAAGTCACACAGAGTCATCCACAAATCTGCTCTTCCCCTTCACACCTCATCCACCCATCCGTGTTCTATTTGTTGCCCGATGCTTCCGTCAGAGTTCAACCAGCCCAGTGACCTGCAGTCTGATATGTGCCTCTGCAGACTTGAAAACATTTAGTGGCTCCAATACATCCACACTGTTCTTTTTTGAAACACTGACATGAATTCTCTTTTTTCCATGGACCATATTGTGCATTAAAAATCCCATATCATTTAAACGATGCCTTGAAAGGACCTTTGCTATAAGTTAGTAAGTGGGCACTAAGCAGAAGCAGACAGAATGGCTATTTAATGGACTGAGTGCCTGTGACATTTTTTCTGCATGAGTGTCGCTGCACGTGGTCGGTCAACTGACCTAATGCTGAAGCTCAGCTCAGACCTTTCAGCTATGGCTGCTCTTAGATCGTTGAGCTGGAATCCCAGACCTAATTCTCTGATCGACTACACTGCTGTCTGGCAGAGATTCTGTGGGCAGAGTGGGTGTTAATATGTCAAACCATCAATATCAGGTCATGTCAAATGAAATATTACTCAGCACAAAGAGTGCCCCATTTCTTTTTCCATTCTAAACCAGGTCTAGAAATTCAACAATGTTAAACTATGAAAATGAAAACGTAAAAATACATAAAAGCAAAGATTCTAAACAGGAAAAAAATGTGGATTTCTTTCTGTGTTGCTACAAGATTTAGCAATGAATGTACAGTGGGAAAACCTGTTTTGATCATTTTTCTCATTTCTAAAAAAAATGCATTTGGGGCATTTGAGGATAAATCCTCAAAATGCATTTGAGGATTTATCTCTCTATCAATGCCTTTGGGCAAAAGCAAACATCTCATTTTGAAGTGTAGATAGCTTGATAAGATGCTGGTACAAAATGCTATTTTAAGGATTTCAGTCTTTTTGTCCATATTTATAGATTGCAAATATACCATGAAATATTTAAAACTGTTGGTGAAGAGGCGGGGTATTTCTAACCAAACATCGGACTGAAAATAGTGACCCGGTTTTTGAGTTTACAGTTGAGATGAGAAAAAGCCTCAGCATTCTTTACTGATCGCCCTTTTAAACTAGGGAGCCCATGACTCCTAGTGGATTAAGCAGGAATGAGAAGTCCACGAATTGCTTAATTAAATCTAACTATTACTTACTTAGTAATAGATATTGGTCCTGTTTGCAATTTTTGGGGTTAAAACATAATTTATAATGCTAGATTTTCTAGATTTATTCCAGGGAAAGTTCTAAAAATATCACACACTATGTTCGTTTTAATGAACCTATTTAGTGCGTAATAAACAGCAAGGAATAGCATTAAAATGTGTCTTTGTTTCAAGTTATTTTATACACACATTTGTATAAGTTGTTTACTTTTAGGGTGTTTTTATGTTTATGTTTGAAGAGTACCAATGAATTCCTCTGATACTAATGTGCTGCAGTAGTCTAGAGAGGAAATACACCTCTTCGCACAAGTCACCATAGTCAGGTGATTAATAGTAGAGTGTGTGCATGCTAAATAAATCGTAATAAACAAGACACGGAAACAGTGGAAAAAGACCTCTGAAACGCATGAACACAACTTTATAGTATCAACAAACTAACTGTAGTTTATTATACAACAGCTACACTGCTCCAACTCAGCTGACCACATTCGAGTAATCCTAATAAGTCTTAGTGATCATAAAAAGTGTTTGTGTGTGCAAGAGTACATGTGTGTTACAGCAGCAGGCATGGATGAATGGATTATGGCCGGGCTAAGGCACGTAGTTTAAAGAAGATTATGCAACATGTTATGGTCTTACGGCTCTTCCTGGTTATTGTGCTCATACCTCATGAACATTTTCACATAGGTCTCATTACAGCAACTAACTTCACTGGGTCTTATTGATATGTTATGTGATTATCCACCTCATAACTGGGTGGTCGAAGAAAAATTACAATTAGAATCTTTTTTATTTTTTTTTTTAAACCAAAAAAATCGGAAAAGTGTGGAGTGCTTTTTAAAAAATATGTAACTTTACAGAACCTTTCACTATAACTCCAGGTGCAGGTCATCAAGTTTATGTTTAAAATCAACTGTAGATATTTACAGACCTAAATTTTGATGGCCCGGACTTTGACTGGGCCATTAAGACACACATATATGCTTTGAACAATACACATCTCATATGTGATGTGTATTAATGCCTACAACAAAGACTAGTTTCTGTAGCCTCTAGAGGCTTCCAAACAGAATTGCCTTCCATTCATCTCCTACTTGCTGTCTCAATTGAAGAACGGCACCCCATAACATAACACTGCCATTTCCATGATTTACTGTGAAGGATGACTGTATTCTGAATGATGTAAATACCTGAAATACTAAATAATTTGTGCCAGTCCATCGTATAAAATCCTGATACAATACATTGATTTTTTTTTGTCAGGTGACATTATGTGAAAATGTTCAAGGCGTATGAATGCTTTTGGAAGGCCTTGTATATGCAGGAGAAATGAGACACAGTGTCATTGTCTAGGTCATTGACGGGAGTTTTTGCGTGTGTTCGTCTGTGTGTGTGTGTGCGCGTGTGTGGGTGTGTAAACGCCAGCTTCACTGCTTCTCTACTACAGTCTGCAGAATTGAATTGCGATGAGAAAGATTAATTGTGATGGGATGAAAATTTAGCTCTGCAAAAACACTCTTGGTCTCTGCTTCCTGCGCTTTTGGCCAGTCTGTGTTTCTTAACCAGAACACGCATACTCGCACAAATCCACGTCGACAAGCACAGATAGACACAGACTGCAGTCAGGGAGTCAGTGCTGCGTCAGGCGGGTTATATAACAGTTTTGAACGAGAGACTGAGGGGGAACAAATGTAGGGATCAGTTTGGGGGGCTTGATCATATACACCGGAGAAAAATCTCAACATCAGACTAGGATTTTTTTGAAATTCAAAAACTATTTGCCATTACTTGAAAATCTCATACAGACACTGATTTTAGTAAACATATATTACATGTAAATATATACGATTTATGTCTGGGTGGCCATAAATCATAAATGTTCTGCAGGACTTGCACAGCTTCACAAATGACTTTATACATCTACTCCAGTGATGATACACCACAGCCTCTGTCAGTATTCTGCAAGCCCAAAATATCCCCATTCTGTGAGTGTTTAATAAGTTGTGATCTTGCATCTGTCAAAGCCCCAATCTCTAACTTCCGACACTGACTGCACCGCATTTTTAATCCTTGATCTCTGCTGACAAAGCTGCATTTCCTTCCATCTAGCTTCAGTCTCTAATCTGACACTACTCTGCAACATCAGCATGCCTTCTTTCCTCCCCTTTGTCACCCACCCCAGAATTTTCCAAACATAGCTTCATCTTTCCACTTAATCCTCCCCGTTCTCCCCCTATCAACTCAGTTTCTCTCTTTATTATGTTTCTCTGCCTCAAGATCTCTGGGGCTGACCGTCTGCAGTGCCATCAGTGGCCTTTCTGAACAGTCTCCTAATTCAGGGTAAACACACTCACTGCTGCCACAGATGAACACTGCTGAAAAGAAGAACAGTGTCTCCCCCTGCTGGCGGTAAGAAGCATCCAGAACAGAAAACTTGCATCTGCACTTCCAGCAAAGCTTTTAAGGCACACACCCATAAATTCAGCTACATGTTTGGATAGGTTTGATGATTTATTTAAAAGCAACTGCAGATGACATTACAGTTGGGACAAACAGAACACGGCCCTTTTACTTGGCCTCACACCACAGAACATTGTGTTTATCTTTTGTCTGAGAGTGACGAAACTGCTGCTGTTTGCCTCTGGCTGCGTCTGACTATTTATATCGCGGCATCGCAGCACCCACACAGGAGGGAATTAAAGGCTGGCATCACCGATGACATAACCACACCGCTGAATGAAACTACAGGCCCCTGTGTATGAGAAGGTTTTTACAGCGAAATTGGATTATACAACAAGATTACGGTTGTGGGCTAATTTTCTCAGAGGCAGGTCTATTGTATTCTAACATGACCACACACACAGGGTCACTGCAGTCTTGTGGACTGACTAAGCTGTTTCTTTTCTGTTATAAAATTAACCTTTGTATGCACTTTTGGGCCATATGCATTGATTTACTTTATCTTATAGTAAGTTGACCTTTGACAGTTTTGGTCAGAACTGCCTGTACTGCATAAATTTTACTTTTATGGGAGGTGTGCAAGGAGAACAGCTTAGTGCTTTAAGAAAAGCACTAAGACTAGACTGGTCTAATTACTCATCCATCCATCCATCCATTTTCCGTCACCCTTCTCCCTAACGGGGTCGGGAGTTGCTGGTGCCTATCTCCAGCTGCGTTCCGGGCGAGAGGCGGGGTACACCCTGGACAGGTCGCCAGTCTGTCGCAGGGCAACACAGAGAGACAAACAGGACAAACAACCACGCACACACACCTAGGGAGAATTTGGGAAGGCCAATTAACCTGACAGTCATGTTTTTGGACTGTGGGAGGAAGCCGGAGAACCCAGAGAGAACCCACGCATGCACTCCGTGCAGAAAGACCCCGGGCCGGGAATCGAACCCAGGACCTTCTTGCTGCAAGGCAACAGCGCTACCCACTGCGCCACTGTGCAGCCTGACTAATTACTCAATAGTTAAATTATGTGCACCTCAGAATAGAGAACATATCTGGCTTAAACAAACAATACAGCATTCCAGGAGAAAAAAATATGTTATCAGCCTTCATAAAATGTGACTATCCTCAGAAGCAGGATATGGGTTATGAAACCAACCAATTTAAATGAATGTTGCCGTTTTTTCCCACAAGAGTGATCAAATGTTCATGCAGACGTATGCAAGATATTTGATAATGGCCACAAAAATCATGTGAAGGTCCATCTTACTAAGGGAGATTTATGTAAATCTTAGTGTAGGTGTATGTGTATAATATTAGCTTGTGTTGATAAACAATAAGGATACAAAAATATTCAAACTTGTGCACTCAATTCTTGCTTTAAAAAATATAATTATTTGTTGTACAGCCATTTAATGTTGGAAAAAATTATTTAAATGCTTCATTAAAATGGTGTGATGCACCTTATATCCTCTCCAGAAAGACTGGACAATCAGGGCAGCCTCCTCCTCACTGAGCAGTAGAAACAAAGGTATGGGAGGCCTAGGACTGGAAAAAATACAAGACAAGAAAAATGACGAAGATAATATTGTAGGATATGATATTAACACATCAGAAATGAAATCATAGGCATTGCAAGAAGAAATATAACCATGTTTACAAGACTGGAACACACAAAACTTTTTGACTAATATCCATTTTACCTGATTAAACATGCACAACATGAAAGAGCAAGTTTAAAGGTCTTTGAGTTCACATCTCAGTGAAAGGTGGTAAGACCCTCAAAGGAGTGATCGACAGTGATAACAAAAAGGCATCACTGTCCAAGTATCTCCAGAGCTAACTCTATCCCAAATATGTATATGTGTATGTTTCCATAACGTAAGATACTTACTGCTCCTTCAGCCAGTCACTGACAAAGGGAATGTCAAAAAAGTTCACTGGATCCTGTCCCTGCCTCTGGGGGTTCTGACTGAGAACAAATAAGACATAGCATGAGCTAAGAAAGTTATTTGGCTTAGGAATGCAGTGTCATATAAATATATGAGTGCAGGATTGTGGGGAGGGCTCTTACTTGTAGAGCCACTCAGTTAGGAAGTCACAGGGGAGAAATTTGGTCATTTTTCTCTGGAATAACAAAAACAAATTTTTTGAACAATTACAATCTCTCTGAAGAAAAAACAGACTTAAAAGTAAAACATACCGGTTTGACATAAACCCTATCATTAAAAAAATATTTTAAAGTCATGAGATATCCTGCTGGGTGTTTTATAAGATAAAAGATTCTGCGATATTTATTTCACTAATGATATAAGTTGCAGAATATTATCTCCACAATATTCAAATCACTCTTAACAGTGTCAAGTTCTGCAGAATCTGCTCTGTCCAAATACTTTTTGAAAGCTCTGAAAAACACTTTTATTGGTTGTCATCATAGCTGTGGCAGTAAACAATAAATGTACTTTTGGGTCAAATTAAACATTCAATTTTTGAAATGTGTTTAAATATTTAGTGATGTTTATCAGAAGAAATACAGACCTCAAAACAGTGAGCTTTCTGGGCCTCTCTCAGCAAAGCTTCAAGACCGGGTAATAACACAGGGAACACCATTTTCTCCAAGAACCGCTTGACCGGCCCTGAAACACATGGCTGTTAATCTTTGCAAATACAGATCAGGAATGGAAGAATATTTCAGACAGGCAGTAGATCTTACGTTCATTATTCTGTGGAGACGGTGTAGTTTCGGCTGTCTCTGCATCCTTCCGATGAGGAACAGCTTTCAAGTCACCAGTACTAGCAAGAGGGTCCGGATGAGCATCAGCCACTAATGCCTAATAAAGCCATAATTACTCTAAATCTTAAAGCAGAAAGGATATGTTCATCAAGCACATTGTAAACATATTCAATCTCTTTAAGCGATTTTTCCCAAACTTCCTCATATTAAAGTCTCAGACTTTTATCTTTTCAAACTAGTCATATAATTTGTACTCATAAGTGTATTTACTACTAAGGGGAAAATTGATCCCCCTTAGAGTAAATTAAGTGGTCACACTTTTCAGAATTATATTTGTGACATTTGAAAAACAGTTGTGTTGTTTTGCTACATGAAATCCCAAGAAAATTGAACTGTGTGTTTGCACAATGGCACAACCTGGAAGCTCCAGGGGGTGTGAATACCTTTTCAAGGCACTACAGCTCACCTTCTGCTTCTGTTTAGGAGGACTGGGCTGCTCAGCTTCAAACTCTTAAAATACACACAAGCAATTCATTTTATTTACATTAAACTCAGACTTATATAGGCACATTCATCTTACCTTGGCAAACTTGTTCCCACAAAGATATATTAGCATCTGTATCTTCCATTCTTTAGTTTGTGTTCATTAGCTGTTGTCAAGAAGTGCTGTTGCTAGGGAAGTGCGTAGAGGTTGACTTCCGATGTAAACATCATTGTCAATCGGAGCTCGCTTGAGGTATTTAGCATCATTTCTCATTCAGGTTGTAGCTTCAAAATGTAGTTTAGCATCCGTCCGTCCACATAGCAGCCGCTTCGTGGTCCAATTACGAACTTAGATGCGGAAGTGACGGAAATGCTCTTCGGATGTTTAAATTATTTACGACATAAAATAATAATAAAAATCGCAAAGGGCATTTTATTACTCCACACTTTTTATACAAACTACCAAGTAAATGAAAACTAAAAAGACACACTTTAGCTATTCTGGCCATGTACCACAAGATGGAGACACATTGCCATTCATAAAACTTGTATAGGACGTTGAAATAGAATCCAGTTGATCAGGAAAATACATGTTCACTTTTTTTATTATGATGACAGTGTATATTCTGCTACCTGAGCTCTTGCTTTTTAGAGAGTACATCACTGTTTTAATACATTTCATACCACTTCTCTTGATCAATTTGTGGACCTTCAGCCAGTCATTTCTGTCTAAATAATGGCTAATAAATAAGTCATTCTGGAGTAAATTCTTAATAAATATTTTTTGTTCACTTCACCCCCCCCCCTAAAAAGATTTTACCAATGAATATTTTTCAAATTCAACCTCAAACTTACCAAGTCAACTGAAAATAAATGAGCTATTCAAATCTGTCATAAATTCCCAGTATCTGAAGTTTTACAATTTTGTTTTGTAACATTTTATATGCGTAGGCTCAATTTCTTCCTTTTTTTTTTTAATGTCCTGTAAAACACTAGAAAATCTTTATACATGAATGGTGATGGATAAATAAACCTGCCAGAATTATGTTTTTGAGCTACAATCATTCAAATCTAATATAGAATCCAGAAAATTTATTCTGGAGAATTCAAATTCCTTAAGTATTACCCAACAACACAACCATGCTTATAAAATCAAGTAACACGTGAATGATATAAAAGATCAAAATTAAAGTCTTTATTGGAATATATTCCAAAGCAATTAAGTCATCTCATGACTAAACAAAAATAGCCATTTATCTTTAAAAAAAAAAAAAGGTTTCCAAAATGCACTGAACAGCTTTTAATAAAATATACACTGCCAAAACTCATAATTTGCAGCCACTAATAACTTGTTAATAAATAAGATTGTGAGCAAAACGTTTTTACAAATAGTATTTTTGACATACCCAACCCACAACTCTTTACATAGCCCCATTTTTAACAAAAACACGCCGCGCCACAAACCTTTGTCTATCAAGTTGTTGCAGTGCATCCTGTGTTGTGAATAATTCCCCAAATTAAAACAAAAAGAAAGCAAACACAATGAGAAATTTTAAAAATAGTAACATGATCATAATTATGACTGGCTTGGTCTTAATAAAGCAACACTGATAAAAGTAGGTATCATAAAAAGACCAACTATAAACAATGAAATATACAAATTACATTCCTTCAGGGTTTTAGAGTTCTAAGAGCCCATGTGAAAAAGGACATTTAGGTCAAGTTAAGGGTGAGAGAGAAAAAGATAAAAACCAATCTATAGTCAACATGATCTCACAATTCTGGTTAGGATCTGAGCTCCAGGCGCCAGATTTAACAACACTTTCATATACAATGCCAAATAAAAGTTTTCATGTTCCTCAAACTTAACATTTTGTCATCTGACAACCACAAACCTCAGTGGATCTTTCTGTGAATTACCAACACCATGGCTTCCAAATGTTTTACAAATACATTTATAGCACTGTGGTCTATATATGTATTCGACCAAGGAGACAAAATTTTGTAGTCGCCTTTTCCTGTGAGTTTTAGAGTATGTGTCTAAGCTTTGCACATCTATTCACAAATGTTTGCCAATTTTTTCTTTTTTTTTTTCTTTTTTACAAAACTGCTCAAGTTCTGTGAGATTGGAAAGAGTGTCTGTAAAGATTGCTTTTCAAGTATTGCTAGATTCTCAATTGGATTTAGGTCTGAACCTTCACCGGGCTGTTCTAACAGTGTACATAAATATACACTGCTCAAAAAAATAAAGGGAACACTCAAATAACACATCCTAGATCTGAATGAATGAAATATTCTCATTGAATACTTTGTCCTGTACAAAGTTGAATGTGCTGACAACAAAATCATTGTTGATTGTCAATCAGTGTTGCTTCCTAAGTGGACAGTTTGATTTCACAGAAGTTTGATGTACTTGGAGTTATATTGTGTTGAGTGTTCCCTTTATTTTTTTGAGTAGTATATTTCCGCCTAACCTGAAGCGTCAAAAACCAATTCTCAAGAGCTGGCAACGCAGAAGTTTTAGAAGTGTCCCAGCTTCAACACACCTGAATCAAAAGCTGAATGACTTCTTCAGCATGAGCAGCACTGAGTCCCATTAATCAGCACTGAGTCCCATTAATCAGCACCGAGTCCCATTAATCAGCACTAATGGTGCTGATTAAGAAATCATCAGCTGACTAAGAAATCAGCACCGTCAGCTGATTTCTTAATACTTCCTGTATTAAGAAATGGTCATTCATCTACCAGGGGTGTCAAACTCCAGTCCTCGAGGGCCACTGTCCTGCAGTTTTTAAATGTGCCACAGGTACAAAACACTGGAATGAAATGGCTTAATTACCTCCTCCTTGTGTAGATCAGTCCTCCAGAGTCTTGCTAATGACCCAATTATTCTATTCAGGTGTGGTGCAACAGAGGCACATCTAAAAGTTGCAGGACAGTGGCCCTTGAGGACTGGAGTTTGAGACCTGTGATCTAAACCAATAAGGCAGGCAAGAACAGCATGAACACAGAGAAGTAGCCAAGAGGCCCATGCCAACTGTGGAGGAGCACCAGGTAGCCACTGATTAAACTAAAACTATTCTAGAGAAGATGGACCAGATAAAACCACTGGTGAAAGAAATCATTGAGGAATTTCCCACAAGCCAAACCGAAGCTGAACTTTTTGGCCAACAGGAAAATTCTGTCTGACACAAAACTAGCACTGTGGATCATCATGAGTACAGTTACCACGGTAAAATCTGGTGGTGGCAGCTCCTTTCTTTAGCAGGAACAAGACAACTGCAAAGAATTGATAAGTTCAACAGAATAAGAGTGAAAAAGAAAAAATACAATTAGAGGCTGTGAAAAGTTCAACCCTAATCTGTCACTAAACTTGAAGATTGATATTCACAGATGCTTTTCTTAAAATCTGACTGACCTTGAGCTGTTTTGAGAAGAATTTAGTCTATAAATGTGCAAAGCTGGTAGAAAAGTACCCTCAGTGGTAACTGCAGCAAACGGTGGTCCAACTAAGTTACTCAGAGCTTCAAAAGCAAATGAACACTTTACTTTTGGAGTTTTATTTGTAAAAATGTGAAGACTATGTATCTTTTTTTCTACTTCACCATGTCTGGATCTATCAGCTAAAATCTTCCCCAAAAAATCTCACTGGAGTTTGTGGTTGTAATGTGATAAAATGTAAAAAAAATAATAATAAAATAAAATAATGCTTTTGCAAGGCATTGTACATGATGGATGTAAAATCAGTGTATGTTTCAGAGAAGGAGCCACATGCTGGCATGATTTCCTACATTTAGCGTAGTAAGGAGCCTCCTAAGGGTTGCATCGCACAGAGGTCAGTGTTTTATAGCATTGCTGTATGATTAAAGGAAACTTGCGTTGAGCCTGCACTTAAACATTCAGAACTTGTTCACAGGCAGCATGTTCAGTTATTTAAAAACAAGTCTTATGGCTATGGGAAAGCATTCGGAACCCATCTGTGGACTTCTCGGTTTAGCTGCTGCAACTAAAGGAGTGACATACCTAACAAAGACAGAGTGGTCTTGTTCCTAAAATCAGCAGATTCTATTAAAGATTACAAAAGAGAAAAGAACTAAAATAAGTCAGATGCAGATTGAAAATGTGGTTGAGATGAGTCTGTCAACCCCGCCCTAGTGAAGGCATCCACCTTCCTGTAGAGGTGGGGATGGATTTGTCTGCTCAGGGAAGCCTCGCTACCCTCAAGAGCAACTCAGTGCAATGAAAAGGGGACTTTTAGCTTCTTTTGTGGTTCCACTCCTCTCCGCGTTCCTTTACTGTCCAGATACAAAACTTCCCAGTGACTCTTCCAGGATTTCATAAACATACTTTCCTGCTTCCAACTCGGCACATTGCTTTCACACTCCACAACCTCTCTGTTTGCATGGCTTTCATACCAAACTGTCCACACTGTCAGGTGTCCTTCGTTTTAAAGAAGCTGGTGAGAGTTATTTACAGACAGAGTAAAATGATGATTTATTAGTGTGTCTTTGGGTGGTTGCTTCATTCGGAAAGTGGTTCTCCGTGGACCCTGAAGCGATATAAGCAGGTGTATTCTGGATGACCCCAGTTAGATAGAACCCGCACCTCTACGATCTGGAACGCCTTGTTGTTTTTCTCCTGGAGAACAGAAAAGGAATTTTTATTGATTTATTTTCTCCAAAGCTGACAGACTCGTTTTCTTTTCTTTTTTTTTAACAGTTAAAAATTTAGAAGGCTGCTTTTAAAGTTACCTTAACGGGGAAGATCTGCAAAGACTCGCCATCTTCCTTGTATGTGTAGTGCCCCAGCAGCGTTCCCTCTTCTTGGTATTCATCATCGAGACCCTAAAAAGGAAAAAATAAACAAAAATCAAAAACAAGTCAGATGAGGACACTTGGTGTTTCCATTTGATTATTCACAAGCTTCTTAGGTTTTTGGGTCAGTTTTCTTACAAAGACAGTGAAGTTGCGAGGAGCACTGGCGATGTTTCCTGTTGGAGAGAGCGTCTTAGGAATGTGCTCCACACAGAAGGATGTTGGACGAATCCTCAGGGAGAGCCTGATCACCAGATAACCTTGAGAGCCTTTAAATGCCCAGCAGTTGCCAGGATACACATCCGGCTGATGGAAAGGAGGAGCACAGTATTATTTTTAAAGTCAAAAGTCAGCAGTTTAACAGTTAAATGTTTTTATATACACTTTTGTTTTTCCATGATTATCAGACTTTGTTCCTCTGGATATCTGAAGGTGGGACTCACCTGGATTACAACACGTGGAGACTGGGAGAAGTACCAGAGTGGAAGGCCGAACAGACTCATGAGGGCTGTCTTTGTCTCATAAGTCTCGGAGCAGCGTGTGCTAAGGATGCTACCACCTGATAAAACAGAAACTATGTTTTTACCCAAATTCATACAAGTACCATCCAGGGATCAGACAAGATATTGTTTTATAACCTAACCCTACTTTAAACTTCTCCAACACTTTATCCCTGAACTGTCTACTGAGTTCTTGTTCTTCATGAACATCTAAGGCATTCAGCTAAATTTATGCTGATCTCTTAAATCAGCATAAATCTATTCTAGACTCATGAGTAAATTTTCTAATTAATAGAGAATTTGGCAAATTCTATACTTTTTATTAATTTAATTACTAAAAATTAATTAATTTTATTTGTAAAAATAATGATATCCTTTTTCTCCCACTTTCACTATGTTTTTATTTTGTCAAACCAAAATCTAAAAAAAAACCCCCTCAACATTCTGGTTTGTTGTTATAACATATGAAAAGGATAAACAAGTACAAAAACTTTTGCAGAGCATTGTGCTGCCTGAGAATAAGTGTTAATATCAGATGAAGGCAGATTTAGTTGCTACAACTAAAGTAATGCAACAAGAGTTTATTTATTAAATCCACACGACAAAATTCTTTTGTTCGTTTCTAAAGACAGAAAATATGAGGAACAAAAAAGAAGACTGACTCAGTTTCAGAGCAAGTTAAATCAATAGTTTTCTCTACATTGCCCTACGAGTGCGTCGATAATTGATTATACAAAATGGACAAATGGATGGATAAACAAAACACAGGAATGTTCCAGCACCCAGCCCAACTATGACTGTTAGAGACATGTAGCTTCACAACTTTTAAATACCTTGCAGACCTCGATGCTGCTAATGCCTTAGTCCTCATTGCGCAAGACATGCATTACAGGGTGATAGAAGTGCTAGACTGCTAATCTCCTTAAACCACAACAGAGTTATCTACTGGCCTGGACACAAGCTCAGGGTGGACAGGTTTCCTACTTACCTCCAGACTCCAGGGCGTAGTCCACCTGACCCGTCCGGTCCTGAGAGTAGAGCTTCAGGGCGTTTTGAACAATCAGATTCACGTCCTGATTTTCAAACAAGGGAAAAAAAAAATAATCATGTGAGACAAGCTACTAAATTACATGGTAAAGATGAGAATCTTAAATAGCAGAAAGTTTTGTGCATTACTTCTTCAGACAGGCCCTCAGTTGTAGAAGTGTGCCGGACCGTCCTTCTTACTGTCTCAAAGAGGCTGCTGGCTCTGGACTCTGCCTCGCCCAGAACCTGGGCTCGACTGTGCTCCAGCTGCAGCGAAATGTTTTTCAGAATGCTCATCTCGATGGAGGCCAGCGCCGCCTGCAGGTCAGGTGTGCTCACGTAACGCTGCGACAGCCATTGGATCAGCGACTCAGGGATCTCACCCTGCTGCTGGTCCTCTGATTCATCGCTGCCGAAGAACAGATTTTTCAACTCCTTCTGCAACTGCGAGGACACTTGACTAGATATCTAAAGGGGAAGGAATATAAAGTAAAAACAGAAAGAATATTTGACCTCGATAAAGTTTAGATTATTTAAAGAGCATTGCTGAGTGGCTAGGACGTTTATGCTGCTTACAGTCTGCTGCAGAGTGTTCAGCTGCTCGCATTTGCCCTTACATCCTGCAAAACCTGCAGGTCTCCCCTGATTTTACTCAGCTCTGCCTCAAGTCTCTGCATCTCCAGCAATAGAGCATTATGGTCCTCCTGCTTCACATCCACACTAAAAATAAAAAAAAGGACAAAAACATCATGTTTTACAACATAATGGTCTATGTAATATAAGAAATAAGGTGTTTTCATGTCAGTTAGCATGTTTAATCATTTCTCCCTGGTACCTGACAGGAGCTGTGTCTGCAGCCGATTTGGAAGCCACTTTCTCCCGTTGCTTCGCCTCATCCTCAAACTGCTGTTGCTTCTGCTGCATTTCCTACAATACAAACATGAACACTTTAATTTGGACCACTCATTCGCATCGTAAAGTTTGTTGTTTTTGCTCAAGCTTAAGCAATCTTGATCCACTGTGTTCATTTGTGGAATTGCAGGAAATCTGCTGTGCATACCTCAGTCTTGGTTGTCAAAGCTCTGAGCAGAAGCTCTAAATTAGCCAGACGTGCTGCCTGACTTTCCTGTTGCTGTTTTTGCTGCTCTGAACTCTACAAAAGAAAGAAATCGAATCTTTACTTTCACACGTTCTCATAATTAAACAATGCGGACTGTTAAAATAAATAAATAAAATGAAAGTAATGGAAATAAATACCACTTACATCCAAAACCATTAAAAAAATGGGTTATTATTTTAAATAATAATCATCAGGATGGAAACTGAGCTAATTCTAATTTACTAAGCGATTAAATGCTTAATTGTGACAGGCTTACCTGTGCTATGTTTAAGTTCTCACGCTGCAGTTCTCCTCGTAGCACACCCAGTCGCTGCTCCATCATAGAGGACACCCACACTTCGAAGCTCTCCCTTTTGTTCTGACTGTGGACCTGCTCTCTCAGCGCGCTGAAGAGACCAAGAACATTGCTGTGACGCTGTTCCTGCTTCTGGTCTCCCTCCTGAACTTTCTCCCACAACAAGGCCAGCTGTCGCTCAACATGTTCGAGACGGTCCAGATCCATGCCACTGTGGATGGGGGCTGGGGGAAAGATTGGCTGAGAAAGAAGATGGAGGAAATTATTACATTTATATACTCTAAAGTCTGGCTCAAAGTCAACAGTGTATGTTTTTGTCTCTACTTTTCAATTATCTGCTAATGTCTGATGGTTCAATCATTAACCAAATCTCGTGGTTGTGAGGACGTTTACAGGGTATACACACTTTGTGAAAAACTGCTCTATAAGATAGTGCTACTCACTGTTGCTTGGGAGACCGGAGTGTTATGAGCCTGCTCCATGGGAGTCTCTGCTGCAGGGACAGCAGCGGGAACAGCGGCCAAGTTAGAGAAGAAGTCAAACCTAGATTTAGAGCTCCACTCTGTGAGGTTTATGGCTGGAAGGTAGGTAAGCAGGGCACCAGTGAACGGGAGCCACCACCATAAAACTGCAGGCGGACAAAAGAGTATGAGGTTAAAAGTAACTCAAGAGGAAATGCTCTTTTGTAATAATTCAAGCTATTTGGTTAAATATTAAACACAAAGAATATACTTTTTTGAACCCTTTAGGCGGATCAAATTAATGTTAAAACTAAATCAAGGGGATATTTTATTTTAATTGCAGCATGATTCAGCAGAAAAACAAGAAACTGTTGATGTTAACACTGAGAACAGCTGAGCTGCAGTAAAGACTCAGAAAGGTTGACCTGAATCTGCAGCTCGATTTACAGCAGACTCTAGAGATCTGTGCTGGTTCTAATAGCCATATATCATTCTGTCTGTGCTGACTACAGCAAATTGGTTCAATCTGTTTAAAAGATGGTCTGTTTACTCACGCAGAAGTAGTAAGAGGAGCAAAAGAGGCAACAGGAGCTTCCAGAGTTTGGGAAGGCATCTAAAACACAGAAGAAAACTTCAAATTTTACAAATGATTCGCATTTCATATTTTTAATGAGACAAAATATATCTTCATTTACATTTAGGCAAATAATTAGAAATAAATAATGTGACTGTTTAAAAAATACCTTAATTAAGCGATAAATAAATCACTTAATTTTTCTTTACACCTGAATTTTTGTAATTGATATCAATTAAAACACATTTTTTCAAACATCAGGCAATTGCAACATTGAGCAAAGCTTAATTATACTTGCAGTCAAATGCAGAGCAGCTATGTTAATTTTTATTTATTATTCTGTTAAACTATCAAATGTCTGCGCTTAATTCATTATCATAAAAGGTAAGAACTCTTACCGAGTTAGAAAGAAGACGTTGACGAGAGACATGAGAGACACCAGTTGGTACCATCCTCTTGCAAGAAACCACATCAGTCCCTTTCCTGCTTTTACTAGAGAAGCAGAAAAAAAAAAAAAAGAGAGAATATATTCAAACTTTCAGCCTGGAGCGGATAAGTATCCTATTTTGTTGAAAATGATAAAGATCTGAAATCTACCTGGGGCTGCTAGGATTGCCCAGAAGCATGAGAGAAGGCTTTGTGTTGCTGTGATAATTCCTGAACCTAAAGTTTTACCTGCTGCAAGCACACAGCGACCAGGCAGCAGCAGATAGAAACCTGTTAAAACAAAGCGAATGATGTTCACGACTGCTGCCACAGTTTTTAAGGAATTGTAAGTTTTTAGCTTACAAAATAACAACAAAAATATTTTAAAAATATCTAACGAAATGATCAGTTAAAAATGATGAAGCTTCCTTTAACCTGTGTAAGCTAGGGTGCTCCACAGCACCCCCACTAAGCGCTGTGACTTGGAGAGTGGTGCAACGGCGACAGTGCGAGACTCAGAGTACTGCTTTCCTTTACAGTCGTCACCTGTGTGCGTCCAAAATGATGGAGAGCAGACAAGCAGAATGCAAAAAATGAGCAAACAAACAAAAAAGACAATAAGCAGCATGAATAAACTAATTTATTCCACAATGATTAAATATGACTGATAATCAAGCAAATTTGAGAAAATTATAGCAAATTATAGCTCATTTTACAAAGGCATGTGTTGCAAAGCTTGATGGAAAACTAAAACAAACAAAAAAAATCTAAATGACATCTTTCTCCAAGTAACATTTTCATTGGTTTTGGCACATTAGCTGGGTGTCAAATTATTTTAAATAACACCCCAGGTCTGGTGCTAACAGATTATCCTGGTGGCTTTAAAACCTTAAGCTTCCAAGTTCCCCCCACCCCCTCTTTTCTTTTTAGATATTTTATTTTCAGTTAAAATCTGGCATGAAAGTTCAAATAAAACTATTTAAATAACCTTCAATCTGATATTGGAGGATCAAACAAATTTATAACAAAGTTTTTAATTAGCCTTTGTTTTTTGGGGGAAAAAAAATTCTTCCTACTGCGTTTACCTTATTTTCTGCCATTTTGCACAGTAGTGAGACATTAATTGAATAAGAAAAAACTTTTTCTTCCTCCCACAAACGTCAGTAAACATTTAGATGGGGAGTTTTGGGCCTTTCAAATATTTTTAATGTTCAAAAAATAAGGAGTTGCCTTCATATTTTAAGAGCAATTGTAAACTAAACAGATCAGTACATTTTCCATCAAAAAAGTAATTTACAAAATTACTTGTAAATTGATTCTGTACATTTGTACATTTATTTGCTTTGAATTTGAAATTCTTATTTAAAATATAACTAACCAAGATGAAGATCAACTGAAAAGCCGTTTCACATCTCTCCTGCTTCTTTTTCATTTTGTCTCCATTTGTAAGTATAAAGTATATCAATAACCACTATGCATGATCAACTTTAAAATAATTATTTTCACATACTCTAAATTGTGGATTAGAAAGATTTGGCTTCATTTTCTGCAGGTCATGAAGTTCAACAGGCTGCTGAGTAGTTAAAGCAGTTCACACAACCTCTGCCCACTGAGGCTGACACAGGGCACGCATATCAGTGACATTGTCAATCAAAGCAGCACACCAGGAACCCTAACAAAGAGTAAAGAGAACATGTGCTGTGTGTGCTTACACAGGGAACCATTGAGGTTAAGATGAGATGTTTCTTCAGTGACCAGGTCCTTCACATTCATACTCCCACAGAAACTTGAGTGGCCTGCAACACACAAATAACAGATTTAATTGCACATCAAAAGGTTTGAATCAAAAAAATCGTAGCAGAAACGAAGATGAAGTTGAGAGAACCACCATGCCAGAACCACCAGTATGAATGTGGAGGAAGCATAGCTCCTAAAGACGAGATTACAAGTAGAAGTTACACATGCACAAAAAAAAAAAAAAGAGAATTCACACAAGAACCTGGTTGAAACGACAATAAGAGAGGTGAAACTAAACCATCAGAGCAAATGCATATCATCCACTGTGGAAAAAATACAATTAGGGAATATACTGGATAAAAACATTTACTTTAAATATTGAAACCTCAGTCAAATAGTTGGAGCAACTAATGGTTTTATGCTATAAAGAGCAAATTTGAAAAGTTTAGTTAAAGAGTTTTGGAAGTACATCTTAAATGCTCACGCCAGTGCATATCTCCTCTCAAGCTCATTTAACAAAATGAAGAAGTGAAACATGTTGTCTGGAGTTTTTAAACAATGGCATGGTTACTTATTTCATTCCAGTATACTTCCCCTTTCAAAAAGAGAAAAGTGTGAAAGTGAAAACTGGGTGAATTCAGGACAGAGATAGGAAAGTTATGACATTCTTTGAAGGCACACCTAGTTTATTAGAAAGCAAGCATCTCTATCTCCTAAGGAAGGAGGACTCTATCTTGATTAACAAGATAGTCGACACTTAGAAAGGAGAAAAAGTTAATTAAAGGAAAAGCGGCAGCTGAAATCTGGAGCTGTGTCTCTCCAGTGGACCGACAGCAGATACCTTGTTCTTCAAAGGCAAGACTTTTGGAGCCCATCATCCTGTGGCGAGCGGTCTGCTTAAACAGCCAAAGTTTGGACAAACTCGAGGGCCACGCTTGTGTCAAGGAGTCTGAGTACGAGGTTTGGACTCCTGTTGACACACCCGTTGACACCCCTGTCCACACAACCATTGTAAGTCGAGATGGAAACGTGATTCAAGATCAGTGCAAATGTGTTCATCCCTCCTCAGGTTTTCTCAGATTTTATGTTTTTTTCCATCTGTTTTCCACTTCAGCCTGAACATCTTTTCCTGTCTCTCTTAAAGAAAAGCAACCTCACAGCAGAATGTCCCACTATTATGTATTCAGGGGATGTTGCAGTATTAGTTTCCAGAAACACATTGTTTGGCATGGAGTTCAAAATCAGCTCCAACCTGTGCTGCTCCTTGCACGGCCGGTCAATTTAGACTTGACAGGCTGGTTTTTGCTTGGTACTCTTTTCATTTTCAGATGACTTATTGAACAATTCTCTGCAAATTGTTCCCAGCTTGGAAATTTATTTTACAACCTCAGCCTGATTTAAACTTCTCCAAAACTTAATCTCTGACCAGTCTGTCTGCATTCTTTTTTTTTTTTTCTCTAAAAACTCCTGAGACCAGTTTCTGACTTTCTGAGATTAAATGACTCAGAGAGGGATTCTTTCTATCAATTATGTGAATAGTGAAGGCAATTGGTTTCAGTGGATTTTATTTTGAGTATTGGAATAATAGGGGTTGATAAATACAGGCAACACTCTTAAATTAGTATTTGTAATGACCTTTAAAAACCATGTCATCTGGCTTTTGCTTCTCAAGGATGTCCTATTTTGTGTTGGTTTTTCACATAAAATACTAATAAATTACATTGATGATTGTGGTGATAATTTGGAATTTGCAGGGTCTGTAAGGGTATGAATGGTTTTACAAGAAACTGTAGAAGAAATAAACCTCATTATAAAAATGATATAGTAATTGAGATAACTGAAATTCCCCAAAACAAATGCAAACAGCAAACTTAGAGGAATGCAAGAATGACTGAACAACAGGGAAGAATGGAATGAATCAAAAATGGAGTTAAACATCAGAAGATCAGATTTGGAAGTATTGATGTGTAAATTATCAATGAAAATTCAGAATACCTTTTTCTGCTGAGTTCCTGGTCTTTGTACCCAGCCAGACCAAACTGCTGTAGACAATGGAAACTAAGGACACAATGGGGGACAGGGCTTTTTTGCTGTAGTGCACACATGAGTTAGAGATCGACATCAGGACACCTGAAGGGAGATATCACGAATGGTTAAACATTCTCTTCATCACACCCTTATGATACCAATATGACTTTAAACTATAAAAATGCAAATTCCCAAATGTGGAAAGTATTTTCTCACCCGACTTGTTCCTTCGACTCCTGTCTCTGGTATAAATATTTGTGTAAGGTGAAGATACGGAGGCGAGGCCATCAGTGGAAAGTTCTGCTGCTTGGCAGGATGATGATGATGGTGATGATGATAGCGATGTCAATGATGACCGTGTGACACGGGAGTCACTTTGCCGAGAGTGAAATGAGCAATCTTTGCAAATGTAACCATTAGGGACTGAAGCGTTGGACTTTGAAAAGCTGGCTTCTCCGTTGATGTTTGATGAGCTCTGGCTGGAGTGTTGCTCTGGAACATGAGAGCCAGGCAGCAAATTTAACCAAATTTGATTTTCAAAATAAGACTTCAATTGCAAAGTGTAGCTTTCCTGGGATAATGAGACAGAGCATTCAAAATTCCTTTGTGATTAAATCTATAATTTTTTGTCTCACCCCACTGTCCATCCACAATAGTTGAAGATCTGATGGTGGTTCCTCTGCGCTGCCTCAGGTGATACTGCTCTTGAGCTGACATGAGCCGCGAGACGTCGTACGTTGTGACGTTTTCATGACTTGTTCTGTCAATCGGGGTACTGGCAGCTGAGAAGGACAGGGTTTGTCTCGGTGTTGCAATTTCGCTCAGGGACAAAGACACAGAGCTGGATGTGGACTTCTGCTTTCTATTTCGTGGTGTCCTAGAAAAGAAAAAAGACTGTGTGGTTACTACTTGAATAATATGAGATATAAATAAAATAGTTTTCAATTCTGCTTGAATGTTAAACTAAAACAAGAAATTGTGGAAAGATGTGGATCAACTTGTAGTGTATTTATTCCATGTTGTCTTGATCATGTTTTTTTATGATGTGCTGATTTTGTGTGAGTAAGGGAGAAGTGGGAATTTGTTGGATAATGTTAATGTCCGTTAAAATGAAAAATTTTCAAATAAAGACATTTCATTTACAGTAAATTATTATGTTGCAAAATGTCTGCAACATAACAATAGAAATAATAAGAAGGATAATTTACTGATATTTTTTTACTCTCCCAACAAATAATTTATTGTTTTTCCAGCTAACGGTTTATAAATATGCAGTCTTTTTTCAGCTTAGTAACTAAAAGTCAGTGTCTTCCTTCCCTTTTCATAATAGTATAGTGTCTAACAGAAAACAAATGCTGGGATGCAATGCTTCCCCCAACATTACGTAATACCAACATTAAGAAAATTATCACCAGCTTTAAAAAAAAAAAAGAAACAATTTAATTGAGTGATCCACTTTTACTGCCTAAATTGCTTACTTTCATGTACAAACAGTCAAAAACAATTCAAGGCAATTTTGTGTGATAAACCAACATAGAGTATTTTATTACTGTTAAGTGAATATACAATGACACAGTTACAATTATTTTGACAAATAAACTGAGGTTTAATGCACATTTGTATTAAAAATGTGAACAAGTTCAAGGTTTATGGATGCAGGTTACCGTAAAATGATTATGTGAAAAAGAGGAAGGAAAATAAGCTAAGTTAACGTATGAGTTTCCAAAACTTTCAATTTCATAGAAACAGAAAAAAAAACATTCAAATACTTTCACTTGGGTTGTGAGATTGGGAAGATCTTGTTTAGTCATGGTCTACAAGACACAAGTCTTTAGCAATGCAGCTAGTCAGAGTGAGATTGAAAGTGTTCACTCACCGCGTCTCTTTCCTGGTGTCGATGTAACTGCTGCCATGGTTCAGGGAGTAATCAGTTACACTCTCGGTGTTGTAATGATTGCCGCTGTTCTGCAGACGGAGACTCCGCCGCAACATCTTGGGCGACTCGTACACAGGAGAAATCTGGTGCTCCTTCTCAAACTCTAATGCTGCAGTTGAGTAACTTGAACTAAAACAAAAGTGAGAGACAAAGAAAAAGAATGTTAGGAAGTTTGTAAAAAATCCAAAGTTATGAGGCTCTATGTGAGATTTAATAATGGTTTGTCTCTCATATTTACTGAACTGAAATTTTGTTCAGAAACACAGTTGAAAGAGGAGAGGTTTCAACCAGCAAAGCATTTTAAGTCCTAGTTCCTCATCCTAAACATCTCAGTGTCAGATTTCTTAAAAGAAAACAAACAGGCTTTTTATAGAGTTGTGATGCTGGTGGGTGTTGGGTTGTTCCTCACAGGAAATGACTCACTCACATGGGAAAGAGAAAAGAAAAAAGATCAGGATGTGTCTCTAAAATCAAAAATCAAGGCAAATATACCAAGTAAACATCCCCAACTATGCAAGGAGAAAGAGTTCAACTCAGTTTGCTGCAGTTTCATGCGTTAAGAGGAAACATGCAATGAATGTTCGGTGCCATGCCTTAATGTGACTCAGAGGGCCACACCTACCCCAATGAGCAGGCATGACTAACAGACAACATCTGCAACTATTCTCTCAGAGTTATTAGTTCCTCTTAGCTGGTGAATACAGAACATTGTTAATGGAAAGATGAAATGTCAACGCTTTTTGCTGCAGTAGTAAAAAAAAAAAAGGCTTAATATTGAGAGAGATAAGCTACTAGGAGCTTTTGAAAAGATGAAAGATAATGTTCTTCCAGTTACGCACCTGACAATCAGTTAGGCTCACTGTTTACACTAAAGCTGCCAGTTTTACGGTTTGGGCACAAAGTCGCTGAGTGTGCACAGGAATGACAATATCCTGCCCCTGACGTCCCTGTGCAAACTAATCAAGCTTTAAAGTCCTGCAGAAGAGCACATATGTGTTCGTCCCACACAGATCTTGTCTCTCTGCTAGTCTGTCTGGGAATAAAACTTGGGGATTACTCACCCTGACCAGGCCAATTATGAGCTTTTGTCTTGAGTCTGCCACCTGCCTGTTCAGCCAACTGTCACCTCTCTCAAAACCCGACCAGGACCATTTTCCAGCTCTGGGAGTCGTGGAGAATTTATCTGCTGCTTAACACTAACCCAAGGATTAATAATAAAAGCAAGTAAGTACGGCTGTTTAAAAGACCACAAACCCAGACAAAAGTGCTCCATATCTCCAACTGTACATATTTGTATATTTGTGCAGGAAGCTTGTTCACTACAGTCAAGTACCACCTCATCCATACTTTTTGTCAAACTAAATTATCATTCTTGCAAACTGGTAGATTCTTCCAGAACAACAGCGTCCAACTAACAAAAGTTATTGTTTTTGTTTATTTTGTTTATGTTTTTAAGTTTTACTGTGATATATGCTGGTCTGGAGAATTTCTTATGGATAGGTTTGTGTTTGTACATCTTTAATATTTTGTTCCTTCCTGACACCATCAAAGAAAAATTCTTTGATGGAGATGGTGTCCTCCAGACCCAAAACAGCTGCTGTACAAAGAACAAAACTTTGCCAAGTCATGTGTGTCCCAGGCACTGTTGGGAGCAGGGCTGTGTGATAAGGAAGCAAATATGTCTGTCTGTAGCCTGCAGGCACATGCAAACATTACTATACACTGTTCTCTAAAAGTATCCACAGCCACTGAACATCTCCACTATCTGTCACACTGCAACCAATTTAACTTGAAATGTTATGTAATAAACCAACAGAAAGGAGTAAATAATTGTGAAGTGGAAGTAAAATGATTCATGATCTTCAATATTTCTTTACTTCTGAAGGCAATAAGCTACACCAGAATTTACTTGGAGACATTAAAGTAAGGCTGCGACAGACTGGCGACCTGTCCAGGGTGTACCCCGCCTCTCGCCCGGGACGCAGCTGGGGATACGCACCAGCAACTCCCGACCCCAACAGGGGTAAGGGTGGACAGATAATGGATGGATGGACATTAAAGTAAGGAAGGCTAAATACATGTGCACCCACATTTCTAACATTTTTAATTGTAAAGTAAAATTCTGTTCAGCTTTGTGTTGGCTTATCATATAAAACTATATAAAACAGTGCTTCATTTTTCATGGAACCACTCCACATTATCATTGCTCTTTATGGGATTCTCAAAACAAAGACTGTCAGATTAAACAATGTTATGAAGCTAGCTCATGTTTCCTCAACATCTCTTACGAATTAACTCCGCATTTGCTCTCATTCTCTATGTTGTGTCGCTTTTCTACTAGGCGACATTCACAGCTCACATCAGAGATTCAGAGATACAAATAGCGATAGACAAAGACAATTTACAGACAAGAAGAGACTTACAACAAGCCAGACCTGAGCAGAGGAAAAACATCTTGATCGCAAACTTGCTGGAATTTTATGTTGCATAACATTATAGATTCAAATCCTCTTTCCACACTCTTCTTGGTACAATCAAACTTTTTTGCCGTTCACAAACTCTTGTTTTGTTGTCATCATTATGAAATATGACAACTATGACTTTGCTGATTGACAATATTATTTAGTACTTTGCAATACATCCTTATTTGAGCTAAATTCTGAGAAATTTCAGAGCAAAATACTATAAATGATAATGATATTTTTGGCAGAACCAAAGAATTGAATTTAATTTCCCAGCAGCTGCTATTTTAGCTGAAGAAAAACATTTTGATTTCTGTAGGATGTATTCAATGAGCGTGTCGTACATTTTCTTATTTGGTATACAAATACACTTCTATCCAAAAGAAACTTGAAGGACCTGAGATAATTTAGGCAGTCAGCTCAGTTGGTACATTCACCCCACAAACGTCCTACCATGTGTGAGATATGCACACATTTATTTTAGCCTGGGATTATAAGAACCATGTGGGTCGTAAAGCTCAGCAGCAAAACCACAGAGTGGAGTCAAAAGCTAGCCAGAAAAGTCTTAAATTTCACATGCAGAAGTAAACAGAACAGTGAAAGTTTTTTTTTTTTTTTCCAGGTAATTTTTAAAAATGCAGAGTTGCCAAACAAACAAGCAAACATGTTGCAGTTCAGACTACTGCAAAGGTCACACTGCATAGATTGAAACTTGTGTACAAGAAACCAAACATTACAACTGTAAATAGTTTTGAGAGGATAACCTATATTTTTAAATAAATTTGTGACTGTCACTCGGTTCAGAATGTATTATATAGATATTGCACAAGCTGACACTGCTGTGCCAAATGCTGAACATTTCAGCGTGATGAGATGTTGCAATTCAGAACTGCGACACCACATGCCCCTATTGCATTTGCTGGAATAACAAAGTTATTTTCAAACATTTGAACTAGGGAATTCCCTGGGAAAAAAAACAGGGTAGAGGTTAAAAAAAGGGGGAAAAAAACTGTTGATTTTCATCTCCAGAACTGTTATTGAGTAGAGAAAGTAGTTTTCCACAAAATGTTGTGCCCTATATTTATTAGAGGACAAGAAATGGAACTTGGGGGGCAAACGGAGAGTGTTCAAATTTCCACCCAACCATCTCTGAGTAGGAAGGATTTGGCTTTGTGATTAGGATCAATCAGGCTGGGCCTCATTTTCCCTCCCACTGACACCGCTTCCCTTCTGCCTCGCTATAAGAAAACGTCCTTCCTTCACCCGAACTGGAGCACAACAACCAACGTCACAGGTTACTGCTGTTACTATGGAGACAAGAATAAACTACTCTTCAACTCGGAAAGACAGATCAGTAGATGAACCCCCCTTATCAGGAATAAAGATGTTCCAGCACACAAATATACAAGCCACACTTTCAGTGGTTTGCAAAAATATTCATACCATCTAAGCATTTTGTCTCGATACAAACACAAACTCCAATGCATTTTGCTGGCATTTTGTGTGGAAGGAAACTATACAGACATTTCTACAACAAAAATCTGAGAACTATTAGCAGTTTACCAAAAGCTATGTAAAGCTCTGCTAAAATGAAATAAAAAAACTTTTTGACCAACATGCAAAAAACTAGATTGAAAAAGCAATACTGCACAACACCCTAATCAACATCATACCACCCAAGAAACATGGCAGCTTCAACATCTTGCTTCAGTTAAAGAAAGTTGTGAGTACTGCTAAGAATGAGGATGAGCTATAAATGGGGCAAATTTGAAACATACCTGCTTAAGAGCTACAACATTCTTAAGACTGAGCAGTCAGCCTTACAAAAATGTGTATCATTGACTAATTACTGTTTCAAAAAATATCTAGGTTAAAGGCCCCATCTCCCTTGAATCCAGCTGATGTCATTTGCTTGCCACTTGACCAGGGGTGCATGCACTGAAGCCTGCGTGAAGCAACTTCAGGGCGCACAACAGCTGTTCGGCTGAAAATGAATAGATTCAAATGCAGCTTCATGGAGCTGCATTTCAACAGTTTTCTGCATTTGACTCACAACTGGGAAAAAAAAAAAAAAAAAAAAGACGCCTAGAAGGTTGAATTTACTATTCTTAGCCACTATATATTATCATTCACTTAAATGCAACAACTGATAGCAATCAGCTTTAATCAGTTTTTAGATAACCCAATCACTCCAGTTCAAGAATGATAGTAGAAAAAGGAAGATACCATCCAGACCCTCCGGCCCCACTGACCCACTTCTACAATCATAAAATATGAAGGCTCTCTGGGAGGATTCTCAGCACACACACCTGTTTTCAGAGGAACATGGGTGCAGTCTGTTTTTCTGGAACCAAAGAGCAGCTTGATCTTCTGTTGTTAAGATTCAAATACCATTTCTTGCCCACAACAATTTAATGGTGTGCTTAGAGTTTCACTTTAAAACCAGTTGTGCTGTTTGTGTTGTGATAGTGGAAGGGAATGAGAAACAAATAATGATTGAGACGTGTCAGTTTTTCTTGTGTCATTATATTGTTACCTTCACTTGCAATGGAGCATTTCTACGAGGGCTTGTGTTGCATTTTACAAAACTAATTCCAAAGCAACAGAATTAAAATTTGACCAAAAACAAAGCTATACCCCTTAATTGTCATGAGGACAAAGGTGTTCTCTCGAGTTTTGGGGGTGACAGTTAGGTGGTTAAAAAAAAAAAAAAATACATCCAACAACTAAAAATGCATTGAAGCATATTCTCGTTGTTGATGTGTTTACAGACTAAACTGGTGGGAAGATACAATTTTGATGCATTAATTTATCATGGGACATGATGCTTGGCAGGTTCTAATCACTGATTGATTGGTTGGAACAATATATATTGGCATTAAAATCAGTATCACAAAACTGGCCTGATGATCAATGTTTATTTTCATCCTGTTGCCGTTTTTGTTATGGAGGGAGAGGGTTAACTGTTTGGTCATGTGACAGTGATAGTCAATGATTGTTGGGCTTTTAACTGAAGCAGAAAAGCAATGTCACGAAAATGTAAATGTGTAAATATCACCCACAAAGCAATATTACCAGATATCGGACAAGATTTAAATGCAAGAGCATCCTCAGTGCATCACTTATAATAAATGACTACAATAATATCCTTGACACCATATTATATTAAACTAGAACTTAAGGATTACATACATGGTGCATTTTAAAACTGCCTTAAAACTTTTCATAAAGGCCAAATAAACTTCACTTTTACGTGCTATGAGAAGTCAGCAAACAACAAACACCTGCAAGTCTTGCTTTCGAACATCTGCTTTACTGAGTTTAAATAAAATTAGGGTAACTGCCTCTTAATTCACAGTTGGGATTTTTATCAAAGCCTTCTGTCCCTGCTGCTTATAGGTCTGTAACTGAGTGTCTTTGCTGTAATAGTCTCCCCGAGGACAGAAAGAGCATAGTCCTTTCCCTCCTACACTTGGTCTATTCAGTGCTACAAACCTTGTCACTGCTCCTTTGAGTTTTGACAACAGATGGACCAACCGTTTTTGTCACCTGACCTTGTCTGTTGCTGCACTGCTCTCTTGTACTCACTACAGACCATGCACACCCACTCCATTCGCAACTAGATTCATTAATGCAGTAAATTCTTACAGCATTTGAGGTCTGTTTCCAAAGTTCTCAGGAAAGGAGAGAATTGTTACCAATTCTCAGCAGCCAGAAGCTAAAAGAATACCACAGAATCCTCAACTCGCTCGTCAAGAAGCATAAACGATTAGTCTAATTCAAGGATTTAAAAATACAGTTAGGAACCTAGAAGTATGTCGTAAGAAGCTGACAGGAAGCTCTACCTAGGTAAATAACTTGACTAATGAGCTAATATTAATTTTATTCTATTAAGAGTAGAAAAGCAAAAAATATGTGATACAATGCCCCAGAAACATGTTCAACAAAAAAAAAACAGTAATTTTAATGAAGCATAAAGACGTCCAAGTCTATGATTAAAAGGTAATTTGCAGAAATGTATAAGATAACATAATTGTAACCTATATTTCAATATGCTAATATATGAAAGCAAGCAGATCATGCACATTTTTCATCTTCTATGAAAGTCAGTGCTATCATACAATAAGAATTTTATAGGGCCCCATGCCTAAAGCAGTATGCTAATTAGGATCCAACCGCTCCAATCTTTCTTAGCCCAACTTTCCTCAGACAGTACTTTCTAGCATACAGTGCAGTAAACCTGATGAGGTCTTTGTTGAAACTCGATTTTATTTTTACAAGACACTTGCATACTTTCCCCTGGGACCTGGCTGAGAGAGGGGGCATGCCTTTAAAGTCAAGCAATCACATGTCAGTTCAAGGATTGTCAGAAACTGCAGCATGCACACGTTATTTCCTCACTCCCTGACCTACACACCCAAATGCCTTTCTGTGGTTTAACAGCTTCTGGCGAAGTAAGGTGACAGCTCTGGAAACGACATTCCTCCACATGCACAAACTTTGCTGATAAGATGCTGACCACGTCTAAAGCATAAGATGGTAAAGGCGAGCTAATGAATGATAGTGGATTCAACATGCCTTACATTTCTATTTATACAACAGAAATAAACTTAAAGATGCCACTAAATGCAGCAGTATAAGCATCATTTTGCAAGAGACTCTCAGATATGTTGTTTGGATTCAAATTGATAAGATTTCTATCAGATCCCGATACATAAAAGATGCCAGAAACAAATGAGAGAAAATCTTGCAGAAACTTCACTTGCAAGGTTTTAAAGCACATAAAAGCTGTTTGAAACACCAGCAGAAGGATCTCTGAGTCAACATTCATCCATTCTGAGTTAATTGCTGTGCTGCCCTGACTAACAAAAGATACAGGCTGTACTACTTTTAATGCCATAACCTGAACATTTGATGCAGCAACCAGTGAACCACAGAGCAACACTAAGATCTCACCTGAGAGAATACGTGTAGCCGGTGTTCTCTGGAGCACACTGTGGAGGTGTGTATGTGTGCAGCTGGGAAAAGTCCATGGTCATTCTTCTTTGTTTAGACTGAAAAAGTTATTGTGCAAAGGACAGGACTCCCTTTAGTCACAGATGACATCTCAGGAGTAGAGTTACAAAGAAAAATCTACTTCTATAATACATTTGCTGCTTTGTTCAGTCTGTCTCTATGTGCTTTTCTTAGTTGTAGCCATACTAATCTGAAGTTTTGGAAATGACTCACTACTCCACAATAAAAAAAACAAAATGGCATTCCCCAAATCATGTCTGGTTTGAAAACAACTAATAAGTTCTACTCCGTACAGCCCTGTCAGAAAACTCAGTCCTATCTGACATCTAGTGAGTACACGTCCATCCCCATTTCTTTGAAACACAAAAATGCCACTGTAATAGAGAGTTGGCAGACCTCTTCCTGCATGCTGGCTCTGGTTGATGAGCGGTATGGACACCAGTGAAGCCGTGATGAATGGCCAGCCTCTTCTGCTCTAGTACAGGGAATGGTGGAGACAGGGCGATCCTATTTCTGTTTGTATTAAGCAGACTCACCATGAGGACAGTCAGTCCCTACAGTGGAGATTTCAGTAATGCTTGGTATTATGAAAGCCCACAAAACGGCAGAGGGTGGGGAGGATCCTGAAGCAATGGGCGGGAACCAATGGGCGGGAGCGATGCGCCTAAGAGCTGAGCTTCTGTGAGTGAAGCCTGCTTAATGTGAACAGGCATTACTGCTACACTGACTAGTTCTCTATGAAAATTAAGCCATACATACTTTCTCCTTGCTGGTTCTGCTTTACAGAAGCTTTAGAGGACATAGCAGCACGTGGAATACTGATAAAGACTGCTGTTATTTTGTACATCCTTTTTTCCCCCAATCATTCTCAACAGGAAAGTAGAAACACTTCCTGGTTAGAGGAAATACCAGTAAATGCCAGTACATAATCATTTGGAAATTAACTTTTAACAACATTGCCCTGCAAAAGCATTAATACCCATTTAAACTTTGTTGACCAAAACAACAATGTAACTAACTGTACAATAAAACCTAAAGCATGAATAGTTTTTGCTACTTTAAAAATAATTTGGCAAAATACGTCTGGTATGCATTTGATTCCAGACGTCTGGTCTTTTAGAGATTTGTCTCTACCAGTTTTCCACAGTTGGAGATGAAAATATTTTCCAATTATGTCTTGTAAACAGTTAAAAGTTAAGTTAAACTTATAGGACAACAATAAACTTTGAACAACAATTTTCTTGGAACATAAAATTAGATTTTGTTCTAAACCTCGAGTCGTCTGTCCTAAACTAATTTATCGTTTTATGTGTTTTGAAGCAAAGAGGAACTCACCCTCAAGGACTTATCTAATTCATACTAGATAATTATGAATCTAGTACATCCCTAGATTCATACAAGGGTCAAACCTTTGGTTAGGTAGCTGGTCATGCCTTGGTAGGTTTGCAGTAGGACCGCAAAACACATTACAAATTTCTCATTTCACCCTTAGAGCAATATATCACTATATGTAATATGGACATAGCAAACACCATGACTTTAGTTGAGAAAAATTGTACAATCAATTAACAGGAAAACAATCTCCACCAAAATCCTTACACATAATCTTAATCAAATCCACACTAAAGTCCCCAAACCGAAAAGGAGGGATAAAGGGAAACAAATACCCAAAAGCCAAGGGGACTGATTAAATTCAGCTAAGGATTAGTTCGTTTCTAGACATATGTAGAGAAATTCAATGAATCAATTCCAAAATCATCATCATTTTCTATTTTGCAGAGCAATGACTATGAGACAGGCTGAACAATAACAGTAAAAAGGCACCGCTAGTTAACAAAGACAGCTTCCTTGTAGTTAGATTAATATCCAGGTTCACCTCATATCAGATATTTTGCTGCCTCCTTTACGCAAACCACCTGCGACGTACACTGAAAAAACATTAGGCCACCGACCATCAAAACAATGACCCGGACCAAATAGAAATTTAAATTCAAACATGTTTACTTTCAGAATAACAGCAGGCTGTCGAGTCAAATGACATGTCAGTCTCGTAACATTCTCACGTTGCCCTGCGCTATATTTGGAGCAGGCAGTATTTAGATAACAGCGTCACTCACTGCGCCGCTCTGTCTTTATATTCCCCGATGCAAACACACTTCAATGGAAATGTGCATCCACATAGATTCACATTTGACATCATGAATTGAATAGATTCGTGTAGATTCGAAATAAATTAAATAAATAAACAAAGGCCGGATACAGCGTTCGCTGTCGAAGCAGTTAGTAAAGGAGAGCAGCAAGGTTTATTTGAAATCGATTCAAATGCACAACAACAACACAGAACTGTGGCAACAACAGGGTGATCAACTTGCCCGCGTCAGAATCCATGAATGTTATTCTTTAAAAGCGTAATCCGAAGGAACAACGCAAGATGCGCCAAGTTCCGCCAGCATTCCGCTGCGGGATCCTCAGAGGTTCCCAATCTCTGCGGACTAATCGATCCGCTCCGTCACCGCAAATTTCTGACAGAAACACTCGGAAGTTTGCAGGTAGCAAGTGTCTGTTAACTGCTACGGCACAACAAGCTGACTTCCAAAATGGCTTCCCGGGCGTTAACAAAGCCAGAAGGATCGCTCCCGAGCTGATCCTCCCACTCCCAGGCCCTCCATTGTCGGGCCGGAGCGCCCAGTTTGAATCTATTGGAGGAAAGCTGCAAAGGCTCGCACCGCACTGGAGCTGCAACTCTGTGCACGGACAGGACTCACGCTGAACCCCTGAGGAGCTCAGACTCAATGCATGACAAGTGTCATTTCCAATGAATCCCATCTATTATCAGTCACGGGACTTTGTTAGTTATTTACTACTAGCAATGTGCAAGTTAGCAGCTGAGGTAATATGGTCACTTCTCTCACTGTAAAGCATCACCATTATAGAGGTGCAGCAAAGCTATTAGAAGTTGTCCTGTATAAATGTAACAGATAATCATACTGTTCTAATGTATATTTTATTAGGAAACAAAATTTTGAAACAGACCCATCTTCTTCTCAAAGTATTATCCTAACTATTCCAGTTCATTCCATGTTTAAGCTTCACTTGTAACAAAAAGCGCTATTTTAAAGATGGATGTAAAGCTAAAGCATAAATTATTCGCTGCTTTAGATTTAAAATATTTTCAACTCAACAAGCAAAACAAACTCCAGACTCCACCTCAAAACACATTAAGAAAAAAATAAATTAAATCACACAAACCTGATCTGTTTTTAAACAAATCTATTGTTTTAGACAAAACAATAGATTTTCTCCAGAGAACAAGAAATGTAAATAAAACTGTATTACAAGTTAAAAAGAATGAAGTAGAAGAATAAAGCACAGTAACAGGAGCTTGAAGACATAGTGCGATGACACAATTTTCTAACTATATGTCAGTTATAATGTGGGAGCAGCAGTATTCATTGTCATTTCCAAAAATGCAATCCATTGTTTCAGATGTTTGTCACCTCCCATTTGTCTCCAGTCATGATAAGATTCCATTCTGATATTGTCTTCTTTTATCAGCACAACAGATAAAGTATCTTTTTAAGCCTGCAGGAACTAAATAAATTAACAGAAAACCCCCCAAAAAGGGCAGACTTTCATTGTTAGCCAGGAAACACTATTCCTCCCTTTATATTTGTGAACATAAACCCATATGTTGCAAATTGAAAATCTATAAAATTACATAAAAAATAAACACTTTGAATTTGTTAAAATATGTGTTTTCATTTATCCACTTTTTTTGGTTCATCGAACATTTTCATTTGCAAATGTATTTTGAGACAAATGTTCTGTTTGGCATGTGTTGGCCCATTATAGGGCTGGCACCGGGAAGATGTTTCAAAAAAAAAAAAAAGAAAAAAAAAGAAAAATAAGTGCAAAGGGAGTAGCAGGAAGCAGTAAGAATAGAACTTTGTTTAAAGCTTGTTCCCCAACGGATCAATAAACCATTAGACAGTTTTCATGTTTGGACAATGGGCTTCTTTCAGCTTAGTGCAAAATATGCCCAGGGAGAAAGTTCCACTGCTCTTCTCTGGATGTTTGATTTTGACAACCAAAGGTAATATGTTCTGTGTGAAGCTTAAAAAGCTCAACCTTTATCACTGCAAAGAATGCAAGATTAGCACTACAGCAAAACAATCCTACTCCTAAGAGCCTCATTATATCTCTATTTAGCTCTGCAGCACAAATACTTGAAATATAGCACTCATAAATAAGAAGCCTAACAAATAGCCATTTCTTTTGTAAGGGATAATCTAGGCTTAGAGTTTTAGAATTACTTGTTTTTAGTAGAGTCACTAACTGACTCAACAATTGCTGTCCTCCAAAATTATTAAGGTTTCAGATGTGAATGACAGCTAATCTTGTTTTGGACAGATTGAAAAAAGATTTTCATAACTAAGGCTCTATCTGCCTGGCAGCGAACTTGTTTTTTGGACTTTCTCAGACACTAAAGATAGAATGCAGCTCTTCCCCAAAGAGTAAACATCTGGAGTTGGACTCTTGTTTCTAGTCAACATAATCAATGCGGCTGATAATAATAATCTGTGGGCTTCAACATTTTTAGCTACCATTAGACTTTTAGGGATATAAACTTTTTTTAGGGTACTTACGCATATAGACAAATGCATATACTTCCTTTAAATATTTCTCTTTTCATTTTTAGCCATTTTTCTTATTTTTAATACATTATGCGGTGTATGATACTACTGATTCTTAAAATAATCTAATTCATTCAATCGTTCATTTTGAAGGAAATAAAATGAAATGGCTGGTATGAAAGTTCCACAAGAGAAAACGCCATGGCTTTGCAGGAATTACTGGAGGTCAACCTAAATAAGAAAAGACTGGCTCGTTACAGGACAGGTCGTTCTGGAACCAGTTTGTCTTTTGCCAGCACATTGTCTCATTAACATAATACTGTTGCTTAGCAAACAGTACTCGTTATTAGTATCAGTTGAAATGAGAAAATGGGTTTGTCACCAAGCAAAACAATGATACAACCGGGCTAACAGAAATGTGAAGAGCTGCAACGTTAGCTTGAGCTATTCATGACATCTGATAAAACACGAGTAATCAGTTTGAAAAACAAGTAACTGAAAACACAAAAAAATAGACTACTTACTGCGTTAACTCTGCCTGTGGGTATTTTTAGGTCGTATACGAGCTATATCCTGAGCTCACTCGGAGACATTGTCTTTTCCATTAAAAACATTTTTGGTCTAACGTTCGCTTTTCCCGCACACATGGTCACACTTTCCGTTCGGACACGTACGTCACGCAGCCAGTCCATATATAGTGAAAATGCCCAAATATGTTAAATAGTCTAACGCCTCAACAAATACGGTGACGACGCTCTCAAAGTACAACAGTGCCACCTAGTGACCGCTCTTGAAAACAGCAAGGGACTTTTTTTCTGATTGAACAGTTTAGTTGAACTAATTAAAACAAAGTGTCAGAAATGATGTTATTATTATTATACAAGCATTATGCTACTAATAAAGATTTCTAAACATTTATTGATAATCAAAATAAAAAAAATTCAGGTATGGTACTTTGAGGAAGGTTTTTATCAAGTAAAAGGTAAAAATGCAAAATATGAATTTAATTGATAGCTTGAGTTTAGGTTTGAATTTAGAAGTGTTCATTGCTGGTAAAAGGATTCCTTCACAGAACCTCATCTGATGTTCCATTCAGCACCTTCTCAGACCCTGGGCTGTTTTTCAAGCATTCAGACAAAACCTGAAAAACTGGACAGTACAGTTGGCATTTGTCTGTGGTTGTGACGTGAACTCATTGTCGCCAAGATCACATGACCAGACTGTTTAAAAGGTAAAAAGCTTGTTCTCAGAGTACTTAGCTGGCACATAATGTACTCATCGAAGACCATGAAAACAATAATTTTTCTTATGTGTTTGGGATACTATCTTCCTGTGCAGGCTCATGCCACAGATCGCTGTAAGTAAAAAAAAAACAACACATTTACTGTTTTTAGCTTTGAAATAATTTGTTGTTTGCATATCTCAGTCTGTTGTTTGTTTTTTTTATTTATCAAACTCTTACTGCGAAAGCTGCCTAACAGCAGCACAAGGTATGCAGGACTAAACTTGCCTCACAACTTGTAAATGATTTATTTATTATATCTGGGAGGTGCATGTTTGGGGTATGACTTTTTATTTTCTCTAAGGCATAGTAAGCAAATAATTTATGCTCAATGCTTTCCAGAGATTGCGGAAGGAATGAAAAGAAGCCCCAGCTGGGAGCAGACACAGGACGATAGACAAGCTCCTCAGTTGGCGCCTGTGTGAGAAACTTCTGACTTCCAATCATGAGCATGTCTCTAAAGACACAATGAAATCAGCCTGCATGCACTTGTTAGGTAAAACTGTCACAGAAAAAAGAACTGTAACAGAAAAAAACCCCAACTAATTCACAATATTAATATGACTTTCATTGCTTATTTTATTACTTATTTTTATTCTTAGATTCTCACCGTAACCAGTTCCGGGCTGCTTTAGTGAAGGAAGAGCCAAAGAATTTGGACATAGTGTTGTGTTATGAGCTGTCCCATGCATGTGTTGGGGTCAAGCGCCGGACCTTTCAAGTAAGATTTTGATATATTGTTCTAACTTTATTACTTTGTTCTGTCATTATTTGTTTCCATTGTTTTGTCTTTGTGACAGGATTCGAAAGCCACTTTTACAGATGATGAAATTGCTGCTATGCTTCGAGACAACCAGGAAAATGTGCGCATTTCTCAGCCAATATATGCAGCTTCTCCTGACCAAAGAAGAAATGAGTTGTGAAGCTGAAACATAATTTTGTTTTTTTTACTGTGTGTTGTATTTTGCATTTTTGGGGCATCAACATGAGAAAGAAGTCAGATAAAATATTCAGCTGAATATTTTGTTGCATTTTGTTTGTCCATTAGTGAATGTCTTTGTACCATGTTGCACATTGTGGAAATAGGTTCTCTGGGATCATGCAACATAACAAGAAAAACATCTAAAATGTTTCGGAGGAGACTATAAAAATACCCTTTTCACCTTTCTTATGGGTCAAAGAAAACTTTTTTCTCTTGCTTTCATAAAAAGTTAATTGTGCTTTTGCATAACTTTCAAAATTATTTATTTTTTAAAAACACAAGATGGTTTTTCAACAGCACAGAAAGCACAGTAGACCTTACAGCACTCTCCACACTAATGGGCACCTAATGTGCATAAAACTTGTAGACAGATTGAAATTGTTCTTATGCTTTGTACAGAATTCCCAAGGTTATAATTTTCTAAATTAGTTCAATAAACGTACACAATATATTTACTTTTAAGTAAATCTATTTCCTGTTCAAGGCTTTCATTCTCCCTTACACAAGGTTTTACTACTTTGTGTTACACTAAAACAGAAATTTTTTGACGTACGTAATGCATGTATTGACATAATAAGAAATGTGTTTAGCAACAGCAACTAAACGAGGAAACGCTGAAGGACTGTTCGGCGCGTGCTCCCGTTGCTAGGAGGCGCTGTTGGAGCCCGGAAGGCTTGGAAGAAATCATGACCGTGATGATGGTCAAACCGTGATTAGGAGCACAGCCGCTAAACCATGCTGCTAAAACCTCCCTTATTTAGCATCTCCGCGAGATTATTCTGCATGTAAGGCTGCCCGTCAGGGCAAAACGACAGAAGACAGTCGACTGTTTCCCTGAACTGCAGGTATGGTTACTCGCTGTTTATCTGCTGTCATTCGATGTGGCACATCTGGATTAAAAGGTCTCTAACGCTTCAGAAGCTGCCGGCGGTGATGTTTAAATTACAGTGAACAAATTCGGCTAAGCATGCTCTGGAATAGCGCGGGACAAAAAGGAAACCATCCCCGCCCATGTTGTGCTGCCATGGGCTGCATGAATCTGTGTGGTGGTCAGAGGTTACAGCTTTATAAAGGCATTGTCTTTCATTTAAAATTTACACCTACACATGTGTTATTACGATTATGTTCCATAAAATACATATACACATATATATTTGAGCCAATTGTCTTAGGATGTAAATCTGCATGAACTACTCTGTTCTCACAATAGAACAGAGCAGTTGATTGTGTGTCAAATCAATACAGTGTATTGTTTTGACACACAATCCCATCTGCATTTTTCACAAGCACCGGAAAAGGAAACGAGTCATCAGCTAAGTCCTTCAGAAAAGAATGGCAGGAATGTGATGAGACAACATGAGAGCAAACTGAGCTTCATTCTTATCTGGGACTTCTACTCTCCTGATTACAGTGCCTTTAATCAGGAGAGTAGAAAAGGTTTTGTGAAAAGGTTGACACCCCCTTTTCACAAAAATGAATGTATTTATTGGAGATTTTATCTGACAGACCAGCACAAAGTCATGCTTGACTGAAAAGTGGAGTGGGAGAGGATACTTGGTCTTCATATGGTTTAGCAAATAAAAATTAGAAAATTTTGGTGTGTGTTTGTGTTGGTTTTGACTGGCCCACTGCCACCCATGATTATGCTTTGATCTAAATCATTTCAGTGTTGAATTGGCTGTATCTTTATGTTTATCTTATCATTGGTTTTTACATCCGTCTTCCCAACAACTCTAACCAGCTTTCCTGTGCCTGGTAAAGGAAAGCATCTCCACAGCATGATGCTGCCACCACCGTGTTTTACTGTTACGGTAATAAACAACCGTAACAGTAAAACGGTTACGGTTTAAACAGCGTTTACTACCGCAACGGTAGTAAACGTTACGTTGTTCAGTATGATGTGCAGATCTCCACCACACATCATGTTTGGCATGCTGGAGATAATGACTCAGTCTCATTTGACCAAAGTATCTTCTTGTTTATTGTGTTAATATGACTTGTAAGAATGTGGAAATTGATTTCTTTAACAAAGGCCTGTTTTGTTGCTTGCACAACTAATAAATCAGGTGGGAAAATTTGTTGTTGAATTGTTCTACCTGAGCTGTGGCTCTCTGGAGATCCTACAGTCACCTTGGGCTTATTGGATGCTTCTTTAATAAATGCTTCTTCTTCTTCTGTCAATTTAGTTTTAAGTAGGTCTGCAGTAGGTTTACTTTTTCTTGTTTCAAGTTATGCTTGTTTTAAAATATAATTATGCCTTCAACCTCTCAAAAGCCCTATCTCTGGCCTCCATGAACTAAATAGAAATGCAGATTTTTATTTGTCCCAAACCTCAGGAACTACATATCTTCTTCATCCTCTTTCCAGTTGTGCACTACTTCATGTTGGCCTATTGCATAAGATTCAAGCAGAATATGCTGACTTTTGAAGTTGTGTGTGGCAAATATGTGAAAATAGTATGTAGTCAAACTAAGTATACAGTAAACCAAAGGGTTCGCAGACTTTTTGTAATTCCAAGTCTTTATTTGATTTGATTTAAACAGCTGGGTGACCAGGCTACATGGTGTGTATTTCCTGCCCAGAGAGTGGATGTGTGGTCGTCCAGGGATGGAGAGCTATGAGGAGTTCTGTATGCGGAGTTTGGCCATGCTGCAGGAGGGGAAACTCAAGAAGAAGATATGTGAGCCGCTTTGTTCCCTGAAAACATGCTCTGTCATCCGCTTTCATGGGAGACCTATACTTTTGCCTTTGGTAAGCAAGCCTGAGTTGTGAAATAATGAGCTTTTTTATTAGTCCAAAACAGAACCCATATCTAATAATTCGATATGTAACCAATGTTTGCGAGTTCCAGTTCCAATGAGAAGTTTATGCTTTATATACATGAATATCATATTTATTTGTGGCTTTTATCAATTTGTTTGACTACTTGTTTTACGGGTGGAATGAGCAGCACAACATTAATACATTTTATAAAATGAAGAATCTTTTCTACTTCATTTCTAATTTTTATAGAATAGAATACAATAGAATAGAAATATAATTTTTCCCTAAGTAGAAATTCAAGTGTAACAACAGCTGAGAGACAGTCAAAATGGAAGGATACATCTTCAGACCAAGAACAAAAAATAAGACATTTTATCATAAGGGCAAAATAACAACAAAAGAAAATGAACCTGTAATGTGATTAAGAATAGATTAAATCCTCCTCCTGGCTCTTGCTATTGTTGCAAATATGTATCATAATGAGTAAAATATACTCAAACATTTCTTTGTAAGACCTTGAGAATCTAACATTTCTGTAAAACATGGTAATTCATCACTTCAAAGCCTATTTTGGCTCATTGTTTGGCTTCCCTTAATAGAGAAAGCATGAGTCCAGTTTGTAGCTTTAAAAACAACATTCCATTTAAGGCATACCACTATTTGAACCTGTGATTTTCTTGCAAAAATGAAGTCAGGAGTTCTCACATAAGAAGAGTCTAATTACATCAGCAGTTGGCACAGAAAATAGAGAAAAGGTAATCGATGAGGAGCTGAATCAGGGCTGATTGAAAAACCCATTTGTTCCTCACTGCTGACAAAAAGTGTTCAGGCATCATCCCGTTTCAGAAACTCTTCCACTGGATCTCAGAAAGATTTTTAACTCCAAAAATGTTTTAAAAACACTCTTTGGTAAGGACTTTAGCTAATCTTTTATATGTGTGGACACCACCAGAGTTTGTGAATCACCTTAACAGAAGATAATAAGTGAACTTTTTCTTTCAGCTGCGTGCGGAGCAGCACACAGAGATGCATGGCTACAGACAGAGGGCAATCCAGCTGGAGCAGAACAGAGAGAACCTGCAGAGAAACAAGCTTATGGACCGAGTTCAAGTCATTATGGACCAAGTCCAGGTTAGTTTATAATGCATGTTTCTAGACACATAACGACAAGTTGATATGAAGAAAATGTTGCACTAGCAAAATAAAGTTTCCAATGAAAACAAATCAGTCAAAGACATTCTGAAATGTCTATTACGGCGAGAAAAGAAAAAGGACCGTTTTCCTTCATATGAAGATCTTACATTCATGCCTCAAGTGTAAAAATAGGTGCATCTGTGCCAGGATGTGGCACAAAAACTAAATTACACATTGCCCTAAAATCTCTAGTGACATTTGCAGAGTTAAATACAGAGTGTCTGATTTAAAATCTGCTCCAGAGAGCTGAGATATTTTTATCTGATTAAAGCCGTGTTTTGTTAACTCATTTTGTAAAGAAATGTTGCTCTCTTGCTAATCTGACAAACTGGGACAAATATATAACATGGGGGATGACTGACAGATTATTCAAAAATGGATGCATTTAAAGAAACAAGGAATAAATATGAATTAGGAAAAAACTCCAGAATAAATTTATTAACATTTTTTGTTATTATTCTAGCCTGAAGAATGAATAGTACAACCAGACCAATAAAGACTTAAAGTTGAAGATATTCAAGCCTGTTCTGAGTGCATTAAAACTTTTAACAAGTTAAAATGCAATAATAGTTGCATTCACTTTATTTCTGAAGTCAATGGTTGGAGCCGGAATTGACTTCACACCCATATTCAGTGGAACTTATTTCAATGTCAGAAAAAAGTGGGATTTATCATTTGTTTTGGTGCTAACTACTGTTAGCAGTGCAAGCCGATTGTACAGCTTTATGTGTCACTGGTTTATTCAGAAACAAACTATCAGAAGTGTAAATAGTTTCAATCAACAGTTTTTGTAACATTCTTTATGTGTGGACCCAAAACTCTGGGCTGCTTGATAATTTCTGACTTTCCCCATCTGGATTCTCTCTTCTTGTAATTCAAATGAGAACCTCAAAAATCTGATATTTTGTACAAGGTGAATGGACAGTAATAGCTCAGTGCTTAAACTAATTTGTGTGTATAGTATTCCCTCTACTTGAAAAGCTTTTTGTCTGTATATCTTCTCTTCAGGTGCAAGATGTGCCACATGAGAAAAACATAAATCCCCCAGTTTGTAAATCCGCGACTGTCAGTGGCTACACTTTGGTCACTGACTCACCTGGGCTTCCCAAAGTTCCTGAATTTAGGTCAAACGTAGTAGAGCCACCTTCTCATTCTAGCTCTGAAACTCCCATTGTTAATGGATATAAAGAAGAGAAGGACTTAAAGGTAGAGAATGAAGAGAGAAGTGAAGAGGAAGAGGAGGATGATGAGGACATAAGCTTAGACAGCCTCCTTAAGAGATCAAGGGAGTACGTACAACGGGAACAGAATCAGCAGAGATCATCAGAGATGGTTGACCCGATCAGCAAAGCTCCCCCAGCAGAGAGTGTTTCTCTTAAACAGCAGCCAAGATGTAGCCCCATCAGGGACTCAGGTGTTGAGTTTGGATTCAGTCTGCACCACAGCCCATTTGGCCCATCTCCAAAGCAGCAGCAGCCTCTGTATGACCCCAGTCCCCAAAAGTCTGTCCCCCTCTCACCTGTCACACCAGAGCGATATGCTCACATCCCTAGTCCGGAGTCCAGCGTTAGCCCCCGTCCTTGTAGGCGCAAGCCACGGCCAGTTTCTACAGGGAACATCCACATCTCGTTTCCTATTGGCCCTGCAGACCTAATCGCTCGGAGCCCGGGGAGGGTAGAGGATGGCGCTGGACAGATGGACTGGTCAGAGGCTTTCTCAGCTGGTTCCATCTGCAACTGGGGTGTAGAGGGGAGAGATAGTAACTGTTGGTACAGTCACTGTGGTTCCAGTCCAGTGCAAGAGAACAGCCCTGTGAGTGCCTCTGTTTCCAGCGCCATGGCACACCACGATCATCTGTCTTTAGGATTTCGCCGGCGCTGCCACACACTGGACAGCCAGCTAAATACCTTCCAGTCTGGAGCTGAGCAGGTTGACCGGAGCCAGGAAAGGCTCCCTCGCTTCATGGCAGGTGTTACATGGTTTGCTCCAAGTAGGCGCACCCCTGCTGCTGCTTCAAACCAATCATACAAAGTAGAAAGCCGTTCTCCGTGTCTGCTGAGGCCCCGTGGGAGAACAGATGAGCCCCGAGTGCCGAACAACAGCAAGAAAACACCAGTTGTCCTGAAAAATACTACTGAGTTACAAGCAAAGTCAGGTGAGTTTATTTATTGGATATTTTGTTTCTGACTAGTTTTTTCCTACTTGGGTATCACCTTTCCTCTAAATGCAATTCTTCCTTTTATTCTAAAGTGGAGTTAGAGGATTTTGCTTGTATTTATGTTTGGAAACAAATAGAGGAGACACAGTGGCGAGCCCAGGCTCTGGAAGATATGCAAAGGCGTTTAGAGGAGGAACATGCCCTGCAGATGTCCATCCTCCTAGCTGAGCAGGAAAAGGAGCAACAGCGCCTTCATCTGGTGAGAACCAAGTGTGATAGAAGTACTTTTAGCAATGCAGTGATCTTTTTATCTCTCATTATGTCTCTCAAGATGCAGAGGCTAAATAAGCTAGACTTTGATAGAAAAGTTATTTTATTTCAATAATTTAATTTAAACATATAACACTGATTCATCTGACACTAATATAATTCAAATAGTTTATTTCAAACTATTTGAGATAGCTATAAGAAATTTAATTTTGTCAGAACACAAAGGAAATTAGTTCAAATTGTATTTTTAAGTCATAACCTGTGCATGTAGAGTTCATTGTCTTGCCGTGTGTGTCTTATTCAATGCAGAAAGCTTTAATTTTTTTTTTCTGATGTCCAGGAGCTCGAGGAGACAGAGAAAAGACTGAAGAAGCATGAATGTGAGAGGCCAAGAAGTGGGGACACATTTGACTGGAACCATAGGTCTGTGAGTGGCAGCTGTCCCATTATGAGCCCCTCCTGTCCTGGACTGAGCCCCATTCACACATCAGAGCGACCGTCTGGGCACACTTTAGGTACCAGTTAATTCATTGGTGTCTTGTTATTTTAAAACATTTTGCTGCAGATAGTAGTTTTAAGCTATTTTTTTTTTCTTGAAAGTACACTGTTTAATATTCTTCCAGGTTTTCCCAGTGCGGTTCCTGCTAGTGTGATGACTCCCCCTGTCCAGCCTGCTGCCTATCTGTGGGGCTCTTCACGGACAGCAAACAAATCCCGGGCAAGGCTAAGTCTGGTCAGAACAAACATGCTTCCTCCACACTGAACGAGTGAAACCTAGTATTTCATGATGCTGACATGAACATGTCACTCTCTATAAGTTCAGTCACGCCCAGTTAGGGAAAATGAAAAGATTTTTCAATGAAAATATTGTAGAAACCCTGACCCCTGTTTTATTTTTGATGCATTTGCACCAGTTAACTCAAAATTAGCAGGTTGGATTCCAAATTGATGAAACCACAACTGTCCAAAGTGACTGGTGCATAAACAAAGATAACTTCTCTTTAAAATTTCCATCGCTGTTTATGCACTATTTGTATCTCCACAATTCAGTTTTTTTACAGATCACATCTTTGGCATTGAGAACATAGATTGTCTATGCTCTGGTTTATTTGATTTGATTTGAAAACAGCATGTTTTTAGTGGGGGCTGCACAGTGGCGCAGTGGGTAGCGCTGTCGCCTTGCAGAAAGAAGGTCCTGGATTCGATTCCCGGCCCGGGGTCTTTCTGCACGGAGTTTGCATGTTCTCCCTGTGCATGCGTGGGTTCTCTCCGGGTACTCCAGCTTCCTCCCACAGTCCAAAAACATGACTGTCAGGTTAATTGGCCTTCCCAAATTCTCCCTAGGTGTGAGTGTGTGTGTGTATGGTTGTTTGTCCTGTTTGTCTCTCTATGTTGCCCTGCGACAGACTGGCGACCTGTCCAGGGTGAACCCCGCCTCTCGCCCGGAACGCAGCTGGAGATAGGCACCAGCAACTCCCGACCCCGTTAGGGAGAAGGGTGACGGAAAATGGATGGATGGATGGATGGATGTTTTTAGTGGACCTTGTCCATCTTTATGATTTCCCTCTCTCTGTGAACTTATTTGGTTTGCAGGTTCTAACAGCAGAGCATCAGAAGGCTTTTTGTAAAATTGGTGCCATGATTCGTGGCTTCCTCGTACGCAGGCTGCTCAAAACAGAGAAGTTGAAACACCTGTGCCAAACCGTTGTGGTAAGAGCACATCCAGACAAAAAGCACTTCACAAATAAAAACATTTAAACTATTCGGAAAATTAACTAGGCAAAAAAAATACTTTTATAAATCTGTACCTTAGGATACACAAGAATTCATTCAGTCATTTGAAACTGAAGCTGCACAGAAGAGAGGACCCTACACAGCACAAGATCTCTCCCTGCAGGAGCGAGTCCGAGCCCAGGTATGGCTATATATTACTGTTTGTAGCCAGAGGAGGTCCCTCTTGCCTTTTGTGTTTATATTGGCACATTTGTTCTTCAGCTACGTGCAGCCTTGTATGACATCCATGAGATCTTCTTTGAAATACCTTTGAGGGACCGACTGGCCCTTCTGCAACAGGACAGGGAGCTACGTGTAGAGAGGAAGCTTCGAGATCTGGTAATCAGAAAATGCTGGCCAAGTATCACATAGAAAAATAAAGCAGAGGAAGATATTTAGGGAGAATATTTTCTGATTTTGCTCTAGCACCCCATTTTATTACACTTCATTCTAAATCTGCGTCTCCCCTGCAGGAGAAAGCCAAGACTCCCAAAGACAGAGTGTCTCTCTCTGCTGCTACACAGAGGTCTCTGGACAGGAAGAAGAAGTAAGGAAAAACACATTCATTTATTCCTTACGGATAAATACTTACATTCATTAGTAGAGTATCTCTTGGGATTTTCCTCCCAACATTCCTTCCTGATATCAGATAATCCAGATGATTAGCTCTGTTTTGTTCTTTACATTTGGTCATTGTTCAGGGTCAGCGAATCGTCAGCAGTGGCCAGGAAGGCGCAGCATAAGCCAAAAAGCCCAACTACCAACAACAGGTTACTGATATTTATTTCCTTTTACACTTTCTTTGACATCATGTTCTTAGTGTTTGTGCAGTTTAGTCTTTAAACTTTTTCTTTTTCAGATTTTCTTGAGATTTCTGTTTTGCTTATTTTCCAGAGTTCAGAAGTCAAGTCAGGGACAGACTTCCTCTACTCCAGGCCAGCTTAACCGCCAGGGGTGACTTTTCTACCTTATATGTTTTCTTGTTTTATACCTGTAAAGTGCTTTAAATCACATAAACAAATGTTTAATTTTTATTTATTTTTTTGCATTATGAATTTATTGATTGGTTTATTGCTGTTACTGAGATTAGTTTAATCCATTCAAACTTGACTAAGTATATCTCTTTTAACCTAACTCAGAGTTCTTGATGTATTTAATTGTTAGTTTGTGTACTTAGTTTTGTTTACACATCTTTTCTGAGCTAGTTCTTAAGGTTTGTCCAGTATTACTCCAGGAATGTACTCATAGTCAGAGCCTTCAAGAGTCTTTGTATCCATTGAACAGCAATGTTCAAGTCTGGCTGAATGTTTAGAGTTGGCCTTTTTTCTGTGTGCTCAAAGAACTAGATAGAACCTTGACTTGTAAATAAATGACAAAAATAGAAATCTTTTTAAGTGAGCATCACTATAGTATAATGCCTTTTATAGTAAAGGCATTACAGTAAATGAGACTCAGGATTCTTAGTTGAGACAAACTGACAGTGTCCGTTTGTCCCCAGGAGCTGGTACAGAAAGACTCCAGAAGAGAGAGTGAGGCGCTTGGACACCTTGAAGAAGCAGCACTCTTTGGGTTAACAAACACATTAATGCCTGATGATCTGCTAACTTGAATTTTTAAGATATTTTATGAGATTTATTGTACAAGTGAAGCCACTACTGTCAGCGCTGCTAAATTTCACTCCCATCTGTGTTCACCATCTCACTGTAATGCCCACTTGTAATACAATCTTATTGTTCTCATTTGTTGTTAACTGGTGACGCTGCCTTTTTTTCTTTTTTTTCCAACAAATGATTGTATAACAAGAATGTAATGTATGTTGAGGAATTTTATAAGCAGGCTAGTATTTAAGATAGAGAAAGGCAGCTGCTCAATGGCTGAAAGTTAGTCAGAGCCAAAACACAAAAAGTTAGAAATCTATCTGTGCCTCAAAACCACACCTTGCTGCCAGCATGTTTATTCTCTACTATCTCCTGTGATCATAGACTAAGTGCTCATGATGGTAAGATTTTTTTCTACAAATATTAGTTTCATGATAAAATACTTATCTTAAAAGTTATAGTACACAGAGCCTTGCAAATTCATTCATATCTTGACTTTACCAGTATTCACCTTATAGCCACAGACTGAAATGTTTGTATTGGGATTTTACATGGTAGGCTGACAAAAACTGTTGCATAATTGTGAAATTACATTTACATTTAAATCTTTTTAAAAGCATCTCCTGTCTCTCATCAACTTTGACCAGTTCTTCCACCCCTGCCAAAGAAAACATTCCCACAGCATAGTTTAGTTATTCATTAGTCTTGTTAACATTTGACTAGAACAACTACTCCCACATCTCTGCTGTATTCCCTAGTTGGGTTACATAAACTGATGTTTTTTATTTCAATAGTGAATTTCTTTTGGCCTCTCCAGTTGTTGTGGAATGCACAACCAATAGTTGTCCTGTAAGGGTATTCCTCCAGCTGAGCTGTGGATCTGTGCAGCTCCTCTAGAGTTACTATGAGGCACCTGGGTTCTTTTAGTATTGCTCTCCTTGCCTGGTCTGCAGTTTTCTCACACTCTCTTCATTTTTAGATGATGGATTGAACAATTCTCCATAAAATGGAGATAATGCTAAGATGATGTTCTTCAGATAATGTTCCTCCAATGTTCTTTAACAAACATCTGACGCCTTCACAGAACAGCTGGATTTCTACTAAACTAAACTAAACTAAACTAAACTAAACTAAACTAAACTAAACACAGGTTGACTTGTTCTCACTATATATGAATTCTATACATGTTTGTTGCAGGGAATTTTACTTTGGCCTGGAGTGAAGAGTGCAAAGAGTACAGTACAGATTCACATTGTGCTATATAAATAATTTGAATTTAATTAATGCAGAAAAACTTGTAATAGTGTAGGTGAAATGAAAGAAAAGAAAAAATGTGGAACTTGGATAATTTGGCCAGGGTTCAACCTGACTTTAGAAGTAAGGAGAAGATATCTTAGTTATGTGGGCAAAAAAGTATTATTGGAGGAGAATGATGCAAGGATGCAAGTATAGAATGAGAAGATTTTACATGTAATCTCAAAATGTAACTTATTTTATAAGTCTATTTACAGTAAATATTGAACACTCTACTTCATGTTTCTTTCACTCAGTAATTTTGCACTAATTTGTGTTTGTCACATAAAATCTCAGTAAAATACTGAAATGTGTGTTTTGCACGTGTGAAAATGTGACATGAATAATTTTGCAAGGCACTGTTGATGTGTGTTTAATTAAAGGATTTGTTGAAGGGCTTTGAGTAACTTTCTGTGCTTTCTGAGCTAAAGGTGCTGAGTGTACTCTGAGACATATCTGTGTTTCACTGCTTATCTCAAAGTCTACACTGCTGTGGTATTTTATTGTAATTTCACATGAAAATGCACAATAAAAGATTTTTTTTTTTCTCCGAAATGACTCAGAAAGAGATTAGTTGAGACTCAGGATTTTTAGTTGAGACTTAAAAAGTTAAGGTAAACATAACTTCTTAAAATCATATGACTACAGCTTACCAAATTTGAATATTGTGAAAAAGTTCAATATTTGTTTTCACTCATTTGGCTGCGTTGACTGCAGACTTCAGAACACAATGAAATAATGCCAGCAGATGATGCAGCTTCCCACATCATCACTGATAGTGGAAATTTCACTTGACTTTAAGAAACACATTCAGTGCCTCTCCACTCTGCCTCTCCATGGGACCTTGATTTCAAAATAAAATTCTAATTACTTTCACACTAGATACAAGATATGGCATTTGTAGCATATGTGTAGATTAGTTAGCCCATAATGCCGCTTGATGAGATGACTGCAGCCTCAGTCCACTCTTCATGAAGCTTTCTCAAACGTCTGAATAGATTTTGCTTGTCATTTCTTTAATAATACAGTTTCTCTTATTCCACTTTTTCCTAATAGTTTTTTCTTCCACTCAGCCTTTGTGGCTGCAGGACAATGTTGGATTATGCAGAGTGTATCTTAACAGCTGGAGTTGTTAAAAATCCATCCTTATCTTTCAAACACTTAGTTGGTATCTGCAGTGAAAATGATATTTTTTCAATAATTACATTGAAAAGAGAAAAGCGCAGTGTCATACATAAATGTATTTGTTTATATGTATTTCGTATCTCTTGTAGAAAGTATAACAGCAATGATAGTTATGAATTTCCCAGTGAATAAAACTCAGAATTAGAATAAAAAAAAAAAAATCATCTGACATGTTCATGTACATTTATCTGACTGTCTTATAAAATTTTACTACAGGTTACCAAATCACACACATGCATCAGGATTACAATTAAACAGCTAAAAAAATTATTAGAATTAGAGGTTCAGTCATGTTCAGAAGCCAGAAATGATTCAAACTTTGTTGCATGTCTTTACATTTTTCATGTAAGCTTAGCAAAAGAGAAAAAAAGTTTATTAAAACACCCCCAAAGAGTTAAAGAAGTGTAATGAACATGCTAAAAATTAATAACATTTTGTCACGTATAAAATATCAAAGAAAACCTTTCAAAATGGAAATGTCTGTCACATCTTTTTCCTGCAATTAGTCCTGCAGTACTAAGAAGACACTTTGATTTGATTTTCATTTCAAGTGTTATGCAAACGTTTCTAAAAATTATTAGAGTAAAGAAGTGTAAGCAACCTATATTAAAAATTGATTTAAAAAAATGTCACACATAAAATATCAAATAAAATGATTAAAAAATGAAAATGTCTTCTATATCTTTTTCCTGTAATTCTTCCTACAAAACTAAGTAAAGACACTTTGACCTGATTTCAATTTCACTTTATAAGTTTTTCCATATTCAGGCTCTAATAAACAAAACAAAAATTGTTGCCAGAGAAAAAAATTATGAAAAAAATGGCAAAGAAAATTACATAATATATATTTTTCATAATCCTACAGTTTCTCATCCTGTAGGACTGCAAATGCAGCAGATGGTGAATTCCTCCAATGAGAACAGCTGTTGAATTAAAAGCCACAATTAAAGCTGAAAGTTTTTGTTGCATCATTCAGTAAGAATGTAATTTATCGATTATGTTCTTTACCTCAAACATGTTTTGTGTTTTAGTAGCTTTTCAGCTCATCACGTAGCTTTTGGACCTTCTCGAGCTGTGCTGAAACATCTAAGAAAACAGTTTTAATTAAGATTTTCTGTGAAATATCTTTTTAAAATTTTTTTTAAAAGCTGACATTTTACCTGGAAATGAGAAGGCATCAGTCTTCAGGGACACCTCAATCGATTCCCTCATGGTATCCTCTAGTGTTTTCAGGACGTCCATCTGATTTAGAGTTATACCTTTTATCACTTGGTTCAGTTAAAAGTCAATTTGAAGATTAAATGGTATGTGATTGTTGTAAAAATGGCTGAAACATGTATTCACACCATAGTGGAGAATACTTTTAATAAGGCATCACATTTTAGCCATATGTTCTCTCACATATCAAGAATCTCTCCACTGATCTATAGATTGCACATGCATAGGATAATTCCTCAAGACACTTTAGAAAGAGAGAGGAAAAAGAAACAAGCGAAAAAAGGCACATAGTTTTTCACGGCTTTTTATGGATCAGTACTTGGGTATGATAACAGAGTGGAGAGTTCTGAGAGGGAATGTAATTTATATTTCACTGTTAACATATTAAAAGTAACAAACCATCAAGCTGTTCAGGAGGTTCATCATGACCTTTTTAGCATTTTCAAACATGGTGTTCTTTGATCCATGTACGTGATTCTCTATAGTTTCCCGCATGTTCTGCAGTGTACCAGGTCCTTTAAATGCTGCCGCTTCTGAAAAACACAATAATGTTTTATGTGCTAATAAATAATACCTAAGCATAGATTTAAATTATTGTAATAACTTGATCATTATTTTTACTTTTATAGCAGTCTTGCATTGCTTCCTCAATGGTGTTTACTAAACTCCTGTAGACTATTTTTTTGCGCTTACGAATTGTTTTGTTCAGACTTATCTTCAGACGTTCTTCCTAAAACAAAAATTTTAAATGGACAGTAATTCAAAAAATAATCTGAGTAACACAGTTTTAATACAATGTTATAGTATTATGCTATTGTCAGAAATAACACATGTATGTTTACTTATTTATTTTTGACATATTTTGTTAAATCTAATTTTTAACCAGCATAAAAGCTTTTCATTATTATATGTGTTTCTAACAACTTATGCTTCTCATTTATTACCTCTGACTTGAGAGATACCAGCTGCAGTTCCACATCTTTGTACTTCTCTTTCAGTTCTTCAGTGACAAGTGAAAAACTATAGATCACTCCTTTGAATGGGCCACATTTTCCATCATTTCTGCAATATAAAAAATACAGATTGTTGCCAGATAATATTGTCAATAATATCAAAATGTGAAACTCATTCGTGCTATCATGAATGATTTGGGACACTACATCGATTTAAAAAATATAATGCGGTGTGTCATGGGTGTTTTGTATATTTTATAGATGTAATTGGAGACAGGAACTTCGGTGAATATTATTTGTGCTCGATGTTGCAGTTAGATATTTGTTGACCTCTATGTTCTCATAAAGGTCTTACGGAAAAGTGGTTCTGAATTCCTCGTCAATGCTGTCAGTCAGAGCAGAAGTCAAGTTTATGTTGATGTTCATTACTCTTCCTTTCTTAGGACGGTGGACTCCTCTATTTTCTACTGCTTTTTTCAGTTGCTGATAAAATCCCCGACCATCCCTTTTCTGGGGGAATGAAAAACAGAGAGAGAGAAATTAATAAAATTTAATAACATATGTGACAAAAATATGCTACATTACAAAGATGTATTTCCTTATCAGCACACATACAGGGGGATAGAGGGTAGTCCTCAAGATTTTTTCATAGGACGTTTTGGATCTCTCAACTCCCTGTTTAAGGTGATCTTCAAAATCCTTGCGAATCTTCGTCATTTCATTTTTGATCGACTCAATTTGAAGCGTTAGATTTTTCTCAAGAGCTTCAAACACTTCCTTAATTCTGTCATCCTAGAAAAACAATGATAATTAGGACATTTTCAGACTTTCCAAATCTATTTTAATTTAGTACCCCTGAAAAATATATCCATAACATGGACATTATGATTAAATAAATTATGCTTATTTGTGCTGCATTACAATTTTCATAAAGCAAGTAAAACAGCGATATACACTAAAAAACATTTAGCTTGTTATTCATACCTCTTTTCTTCTGCTGGCCCCCTCAATCAAAGAGAGGATCCCATGAGCTCCAGACACATAGTTCAATATCTCTGAGTGACTGTCATTGAGATTTTGCAAAAATTCTTGAAGCTTGGGTATTTCTGTGAAATCAAATCATATCTACCATTATATTTATATAATACATTTCACACAGTTTGTGGTTCTGCATATCTGTTCTGTGATAAATGTTTCACACAGATTGACACAACTTACCAGTGTCCTCTGGACTTAGATCTCTCTTTCGGAAAAATTCTCTGGAGCTCACAGTGAACACCTGAAAACACTCATCACTGAAGTGTTTCTAGGAAATATCAATAAGATTTGTTAATGTAGAAATTCATTTTATTTTTAATTGTAGACAAACAATGTGCTACACATTTTACCTTTATACAAAACTCACTTTAATCTTGTCCAGTTTGTTGAATTCTCTTGTCATTTTTTCTTTGGCTTTTGCGTTTCTCTTAAGTATCAAGGCCTGAGTTTCAGATTTGGTGCTAAAAGAGAAGAAATGATCTACTGGAGCTTAACAGACCCATGAACCTTCTGACAGTAAAATAAAACATGAAAACAACGTGGAAGATCATCTATGGCTTTGTTCCCATTCAGTTTTATTTAATAATACACTTTCAACACAGAAATGGACTCACAGATCATCTGAATCGTCAATAACGTCAGACTTGGTGCAGACAATGTGAAGGTGTCGACACTCGCCACCGTTTCCAATCTGACTGCCAACATTTTTCAAGATGTCCCATGCTTCTTGCTCTGATGCTACTCGATTGATTTCAGCGACAACCCAGACGGTAGAACAGTCTCCAACCATCTGAAAAAAAAGCATTTTATATTTAGATGCAGATCAAAAAAATTTTAGAATATCATAAAAAAGTTGATTTAAATCAATAAAAAAGTGAAAGTAACAAATAAAAATGGAGTACTGAATAAATTACCCCTTTCCACATTGTATCTCTGCTTTTATTGCGGTCTCCATTTCCAGGAAGGTCCACAAGTGTGACATGTTGGAGAAAAGGATTGTTTGGAACCCTGACAGTCACACACTTCACAAGTGGCCAATACCACTTCTCTATTTCACTATACTTGTCATCCTCTGCAGCGTCCCTTGTATATTTGACAATATATTTAGACAGGTCCTTAGCCTGCAAAACATAATAATAGTTATAATATTAGTAATAAAAGCTGTGTTATATTGACAGCTCAAAGTAATGCACATATATTGCTGAATTGCTGCACAAAGTTACTGTTAAAATTTTTGCATCTTACTGATTGAAAGGACAGGGTTTTGCTTGTTGAAAGATTAAATTCTGGAATTTCTTTGAAGTACTTTGACTCCATGAGTTGTTCACAGGATTTTTCCCTCCATTCTTCTTCATACAGAGCCGACAGCTTATCTACAGCATCACGGGATTCTTCTTCAGAATCATCATCTTGCGCTTCTTGATTTCCCTTTTTAATGATACAAAGCAGTGATCCCAATTCATCTTCCCAGTCCTAAAAAATAATAATAAAAAAGAATTGCTTTTCGAGTGATGTGTAAAATTACTGAAGTTACATTTTCATCAGACTCTTATAAGTATAGTTCTAGTTTACCTCGGGTGAAATGAACTCAATCTCTGCCTCGTAGTTTTTAGTGAGCCTGTTACCCTCCACTTTAATCATGACTGAGGTACAAGCACTGACACTTCCAGAGGGCAAAAGATTCTTCTCTTCAAGGACAGCATTTATCAAAGATGTTTTTCCAGCTCCAGTTCTACCAAAGACACCAACCAGCTCCTTCTTTTCCGTTTCCAGATTCTTGATTTTAGTTCTGTAGAAAATGTAGTCATTGTTGAGCAACTCAGCTTTAAAGCGTATGTCAAAATATATATTCAATATTTAAGTCATCTGAGTTAAAGAAAAAATACAGGCAGGTTTAACAAAAGTTTAAATGTGACGTCATCTTTGACCGGTGGAGGAAAAGAGGCGAGGCAAGTATAAAAGCCACCTTTTATACTTCGGGCAATTCCAACACTCAATGCAGATAAAAGGGTGACAAAACAAAACAAGAAATAAACATTTACACAAACCTACCAAAAACAACCAAAGAAAGATTAATCAAAGAATAAATTTAACACCTCAGCGGATTACCCTGCTTAATTGAAAACGATATTGTGCTGGCAGTAATTCTTCCCAGCCAGCAGATGGTGGTGTTTCCATGTTAAGTTGGTTATTGAACAGTAGAATGAGTTCAGAAACACATGCATAATGATTGACACCAGCAGTTTCTCAGTCTTCAATCATTCTTCATCCTGTTTTGTTGTTTACAGAAAGCACTGCTTGTAAGTACTTTGTGTTCTTTTATTACTTCTGAGAGAATATTTGCGAGCCTTTATGTTGAAAAAGGTTGATGTTTGTAAGGCTGATTGTCACATGTTATTTACACAGTATGAAGTATTTGCATCCTTACTATTTGTATGACTTGACTACTGTTGTATTCTAAATCGTGTTTTCTCATCTTTATTTGTAGTTTCACTCTTTTTGCATTGAAAGCAACGTCAATTAAAGTGACATACCCCTGTCAACCGTCTTAAGAGTTTATCTATCTGCACGACTGTTACTTGGAAACACAGTGGGAGCAGAACAGATATGCTCCAGGGACAGTTTAGCAGCACCTGGAGCCTTTGTCTCCCTTTGCTGCTGAGAGGACACACCCGAATTGAGCTGGTAAGACTCAGTTGTTGGAGATAAGACTCAAACAATCAGCAAACTCAAATTAAACCAATAGAAATCAGGAACAAACTGACATTTCCCCCCACATTCTCCCTGAACAGGAAAGATGACCAGTTCCCCTTCCCCAAAAAGAATGTTCAACTAAATGTCGCAATGCAACTGAAATAAAGAATTGAAACAAAACGCATTTGGTCTATAAATAAATATAACATCAATTGTCATTTACTATGATGAAGCCCTGGTCTCCATCACAGTAAAAAAAAAAAATACTTGGTGAAGTACAAACAATGATGACAATACATCAATTAAGAAGAGGCAGAGCTTTAAGTACTCTGTGAAATTGCTTCTCTAGATTTTCAGGAATGTTTTTTTTTTTCCAGTTTAAAACTTTATTCTTTGTTTATTTCCAACAGAGAATCTACTTACTTCAATAACTTATTGAGATCACTGTCATCTTGTAACATGGCATAGATGTCCCCCATCGTGTTTCTCACGTCATTTAATATCTTTGCTTCTGTTTCTAGAGATAAATAAATAAATGAATAATTATAAGAGGAATTTTTAGAATTTGTCAATTTACAGGTAAGACAATGTGACATACATGATGTTAATTGTGAGACAAAATAAAAAAATATTTTTCTCCACTAATAATCAGTGTTGCTAAAATTTGTTTGAGCAATATTTCAAGTAGAGGCAGAATTCAGCTTCCAAGCACCATATTGATGATCTGGAACAAACTTCAGGAAAATCATAAAACAGCCACAATCTTTTAAATTTAGACTAAAACCTACATGTTCAGAGTTGCTTTTGAAACATTATAAATGAAACATTAATCAACATTTTAATGTGTAACAATAGCATTTGAAAAACCTTACCGGTAACATTTTAATTGTTAACTTTGTGTTCTATGAATTTGTATTTTTAAAACATAGTTTTGAACTGTCTTGTTGTTGAAATGTGATATATAAATAAAGTTGATTGATTTAATTGAATTAGAAATATAATCTGTCATGTGAATTAAAAAAGTTTATTTTTCTTCGAATAAACAATCAACTGTAATTGATCACTAAATACCTTGTCATATAAAGGCATTAAATTATTAATAATTAATGCAAGAGATTTGTAAACTGTCAGTATGTCAATCAATATGAAAACACCGATGCAATAAAATCATCATCAGTGACACTCCTAAATGAAAATGTAATCTCTCCTCCCACAACACAACAATAAAAAGAAATCTGGAGGAAAAGTTGAGCTGTAATTTAAATATCCCAATAATATTTTATGTGGTACAGTGTGTATAAAAAGAAATACCTGCTGATGAATTTGTCTCACACTTCTTTTTTGCTGCTGGTTGTCCTTTGCTGCCCAACTGTTGGCCAGATTTTCGCTTTCCTAGTTCAAAAAAGTTACTCTTATTGGTTTATCACTAGCTGTTTTTTTTTATGTCAACGTGCATGAAAAGGTTTTGACTAAGATTTTGTATTTCTCACCCGTGTCACTTGTAGAAGGTAAAACCTGAAGATGAACAGAAAAGCTTGACTATAATTAAACATGATTTTCCATTGTAACATAACTTAAAAGTTCATAACATTTGTTTTATTGCACTTGCACTTTCATTATACTGATAATAAATTAACATAATAACATACTTATGATGTCAAACTGTATGAGATAAAAGGTGAGAATAATAACTGAAAGAGAATTGCATTTCAATTCTCATTCAGTTTTATATATATATATATATATATATATCTCTATATATATCTCTATATATATAGAGATATATATATAAAATGGTAATGGCGAACCAACCAGACATTGTCATAGTGGATAAACAACAGAGGAAAGCCGTTGTGGTAGATGTAGCAATACCAAGCGATTGCAACATCAGGAAAAAGGAGCACGAGAAACTGGAGAAATACCAGGGCCTCAGGGAGGAACTGGAGAGGGCCTGGAAGGTGAAGACCACAGTGGTGCCTGTGGTCATCGGGGCCCTCGGGGCAGTAAACCCCAAACTGGAGCAGTGGCTACAACAGATCCCAGGAACAACATCAGATATCTCAGTCCAGAAATGTGCAGTCCTTGGCACAGCCAAGATACTGCGCAGGACCCTCAAGCTCCCAGGCCTCTGGTAGAGGACCCGAGCTCAGAGGATAAGAACCACCCGCGGTTGGTGAGAAGGGAATTTATATATATATATGTCTGTGTGTAGGTGAGTGTGTGTGGATGTGTGTGTGTGCGTGCATGTGCGGGTGTGTGTGTGTGATTATTCCTTCTCACCTCAGTGATATTGGTTGCTTCTTCGTCATTCTGGTGGCCCTGCAAATAAAATAACCCTGGTAAAAAGCTTTAATTGAACACTAAAACTAAGTAGCCATATCACAGATGTTAGGATAAAATACTTCACTTGAAACTAGAATAAGAATATGTTTGACTTACATGTGGTGGAAAATGATGTGTGCTCTCATTTGGGGTTTGTTCTGCCTTCTTTACAAACCCAAAGTAGGGGGAAAAAATATCTGTTCAGCCCTTATTATCAATGGACTATTTTTTATGTGAAATACTACTAATAATAATTTTAATAATAATTATCATTATTATTAAAAATAATAACAATAACAACAATAATAATAATAATAATAATAATAATAATAAGGACATACCTTTAACTGACTGAGTAACTTTTTAAATTTTAACCTTGGTCCAATTCTTGGAATCAACTTTTCAATCTCTGCATCCTGAAGCATGTAGAAACTGTCTCTATCAATCCCTTCATCTGTAATCAAAACATATATCAGTCAAGCCAATATTTAAAGAACTGTTTGTCCCTTTGTCCTCTGGGAGGCCCTATGTGAGCTTTTTTTCTACTCGCACTTGAACACCTTATTCATAGTCACATTTATCTTTGTGTTCAAAACATTATTATTGTAATATATTTAACAGGCATTTGTGAATCCGTGTCTTTTTAACTTTCTTGTGACATTGTTCTATGACAACATGTAATTAATTCAATTTTACATGCACTGGTACAGAACCACATATACATTGCCTCCACAGTTTTTGTCCATAACAGTTACACAGTGTAATACATTACCTTTAAATTTTTCAATCGAGCTACTCAAACCGCCCCGGGTTAGTATGTCACAAACAAAGTCATCCATGACCAAGAACAGAGACTGAAAGATAAATTGTGATATCATAATGATATATCTAAGTATTGTTTTACATAGGCAATTACATTTTTAAATCTGATTAAAAAACCCACCTTGCAATGAATGAAATTACGGCAACAACACTTCAGTCTTCAGATGAAGAAGAGGAAAATTATCTCGAAGCTGATTCACAAAAGTAAAGTTGATGGCTCAAATCTTACATTCAAAATGGTAGAAAGCAGGAGACTGAGGAACAGGAAGGTGTGTGTTGGTTAACAAAAAGAGGAGTGGCAAACTGTAAAACAGCATAGGCTTCCACACTGTAAAACAAACTGCTTGAGTTTAGCCAATTCAATTGGTTCAGGAATATTAAAACTGTATGAAAGCTGGACAAATATTTTAATTCTGACTCTGGTGCAAAAGACTAAAAAAAATACAAAAAACAAAAATATTTTATGACAAGTTCTTAATGTCTATAAATGTATGACAAGTCCAAGTTCTAGATGAAGTTTATAATTGTTTCTTATATTTTAAGATTTTTTGATTAAAGTTTTATTTGAGTTCTTTGCAATTTTGTCAATTTTTCTAATACTTCTATTTAAGTTCTTAATAGTTTGGAAAGTATCACTTTTGATATTTCAATTCCAAAATGTATTTTTGTTATTTCCTTATTCCTCATTCCTCCCTCATGTTTGATGTCTTAGTCTCTTTCATTTCTTCATCTGCTTATTATTTGGCACTATACAAAGTGTTCTTGATCACTCTCTGTTGGCATAAGATCAGAATCGTGACTGGACTCTCTAGGTGACAGCTGTAGAAGTATGGAGTTCTGTTTGTCAGGGATGTAACAAGAACAAAAATGACACTGTACTCATGATGAAATAGGGATTTGTTTTATTCATGGTAGCAGTAATACATAGAACTGCCCAAAAAGAAAGAAAAGCTGAAAAAATTCATATACTGTAATTGCAGAAGCAGCTCAAATATATCTTAACATTAAGAAAGGACATACTGAAGAAGTCAATCTTCTCAACTTTTTTTGTTATTATATTCCAGTGAATTGCCAGAGGTCTTAATAAAAAGAAAAAAAGCTGTTCAGATTTGACAGACAAACCCCATCTTATTTGAATCCAAGAAATTTGGTATAAGCCTCAACTAGATTTTATACCCAAGTATATACAGCAATAAGAAATCACAGTAGGGTGGGGGAATAGCATCTTTCATGCTAAATCTTTGGGAAAGAATTATGAAGAAATATATAATATGGACAGATTTTGATAACGCAAAACATTTGCGTGTAATGATCCAAACAATGGGATTATGACTTTTAGTTTTACAAGGAACTCCTCATCCATTAAATGTTAATTTTACTGACATGAAACCAGTTATGTCAGTTATGAAGCAGCAGAGACTTGTATGCAAGCAATTAATGCATGTCCAAACATATTTACAGCTTGTCAGAAGAAATGTAAAACTGCTGCTTGGAGGTGGAAATAATAGTAAAGAACATTTTGATTCTGTTTAGAGAAATTCACCATAACAATTGAGAAAAACTAACATCCAGCCAATAAAATTATATTTTGCTCTACAGAATGTCTTTCCCATGGATTGTTGTAGGTACACCATCTGTGTGACTTGTCTATAAATGGATCTGAGATTTTGTCAGATGTACCAGATAGAATAGAGTTACTGATGTTTGGAAGAAGATTAAATTAGAGTCTGGACAGTGGCAAAGTGACAGTAAATGAAATTAGTTTGTGATCACAGATGGACATTTCTGATGCTGTACAGCTTGAAAGTGTTAAAGCAGAGCAGCAGACAAGATCCAGAATGTGACCGTGGCGGTGTGTAGAAACGTCAACATATTGCTGCATTCCAAAATTGTCCAACAAATAATAAAAGTCCCGCGTCAAAGTGTTGCTGAATTTGTCCATGTGAATATTGAAATCACCCACAAGGATAATATTTGGGGATAAGGACCACAAAACTGTTAAAAGAGAGGAGAAATCATTTAAAAAATCCTTGTTGGACTCAGGAGGGCGATAGATAGTGGCTAAAATGGTGGGTACTGATAAGTGGATTTGTAGAACTGTAGATTCGAAAGATTTGTAAGAAGGGACACTGACAGGAGACACAAGCCACTTGTCCCTGAAGAGCACTGCGACACCGCCTCCTCGTCCTTCAGAGCGTGGTTGGCTGATGTGAGAATACCCATCTGGCGCAGCCCTTTTTAAATGTGTAAGATCATTTTTCTTCTGCCAGGTCTCTGTCAGGCATAAGAAGTCAAACTGCTTTTCCCTTAGAAGTTTGGAAATGAAAGACTCTTTCTTGGTGAGTGAGTGGATGTTCAACAAGCCAACAGAGACGGTGATGGTGCTGACAAACTTTATGCCGGACCTGGTTGGGTGAGATGTTGCATTGCTGTCAGTGAGGAGACATTCTCTCGGTCGACCAGGCGATGATGACCCAATTGACCTGGTATCATCCTGGGTTGGACACTGTTCAGATCCAGAGTCAATGTGACACTGTGAAAGACATCCAATAAAGTATTATCTATCTATCTATACTCCTTCTGCTAGGCAATGTTTACAGAAACATAAAATTAATCGTAGAATTTAATTAATTTAGTTAAAAGTTTAAATGTTGGCTACTGGTAAGCCCAGAATTATTTGTACCCCTGGGAGGGTTAAAATTAAAAAAATCCAATTGACTTTAATTAAATTAAATTGATGGGGAAAGGAAAGACTAATTCATTAATGCTGTAGTCCTTCTTCCTTGGTGAAATTAATTGCTTCTTCATTCTATACTCCACATATAAGTTCATGTAAAGAATTTAACCAAGTAATCAAATATTATTTTATGTTTATCCAGTGTAAAAGTGTTTGTACATACTTGTGCAGGACAATGCTGCATCCCTGGATTTCTGCTTTGTTCTTCCTGTTGACAATACATTAGAAACCCAAAGTAGATATTCAATAAAGTGAAAGTTACATAAAATGTATAAATGTGAGATATTTAGATTTATTTTAAAGAAGCACCAAAAAGCATTGAATTACAAAAGCAAGTATCAAGAAAAAAAATTCATTAGGCCAAAGATGAGCAACAAAATGGCATAAACCAGGGCATTACCTTTAACATCTGAAATCCCTGTTTGAATTGGGTCCTTTGGTTCACTTTTGGAATCAGTGTATCAATGTCTCGATCTTCAAGACAATAAAGACTTTCCATGTCCATTTCTTCTTCTGTAATCAAAAGATGTGTTTAGTAGTCATGCTGATATCATTTAAAGCTGCTGCATAATTAAGCTTCATGAACATGGTATAAAACTCATTGCAAGATACTTCTGTTGCAGTGACTGAGGTTTGTTAACATCTGAAATTGGTGTATAGTAAACGCTTGTTAAAAAGACTACTAATTTTATTATCCGGGTAAATGGATCTAATCATGGCCAGGCCATAAAAGTCAATAGGTTTCTATGAAAATATAATTATAAATCACACATATTCAACTTTTGGCTGATGTTGAGGTTGGCAATCAATCATATAGCAACATAACGACAAACTGGACAACAAACATGCACACACACACACTCTTCACTCTTCAGATGTGCCGCAAGTATTAACACTTTTGTTATTTATTGCTACTTACTAGTCATTTTTTATGGTGCAGCTTGAACACACACACAAAAAAATTAAACCACATTTTACTTTGCCGACTCCCCAAAATTGCTCTTAAAAATTGTCCCTGTTTATGGTTCCCCCCCAATAATAAGATGACTACAGGAACAACTGTTAACTTTAGTACTTTAGTGACATCATATGAACAACTGCACAAATACATTATCCGTGTTGTTTTGTATCCAGCAACAGTACAGTGCAACATGTTACCTTTAAATGTTTCTATCAACTCACTCAGACCCCACTGGGTTAGTTTGTCACAAACAAAATCATCCATGACCTAGAACACAGATCATAATGATGGAATTTTATATCTGTATTGTTTCAGCAAATAGTCATTTAGATCTTTGAAGTCAGATGAGAAGCTTACCTGGCAAAGAAAAAAGTTATACTTCAGTCAGCAGGAAGAGAAGAGAAAAAATGTTCAATACTGATGATTTGGTGAGATTTCTGAGTTAAAACTGATTCCTCAAAGGCTTACAAACATAATGGCAGAAACCAAGAGTTAGAAAAGACGAATGGGAGGGTGTGGCATGTTAGGACTCGGAAAGACAAATGCGGAAATGTGAGCTGGTTGAAAAAAAGAGGGGTGGCAACACTGAGACGCTTCTACACTGTTGAACAAAATGTTAGATTAACTAATTAAATTAGTTTAGGAATATATGTGTGCAGATTAATCAGTATCTCTCTGAAAAAAATAAGTTTAGCACTTAAATATGCATTAATTAAACTTATTTATTAAATTCCAATGAATTGATGAAATGTACTTATTTGAATAAGCAAGTTAAATTCAATCTAATTATTAAGATTCTTTTGCTGATCCGTATTGCCCTTCTTTGAAGTTTTAATGCTGTTAATAGTTAATGCACACTTCTTATTATACATGCTTGTCCTGAAGGTGTTCTTCTCCACTTGGGGTCCGGAAAGGTCCTTCTGTTACTCCTTAAAACAAAAGTATGTAACATTTATTCAACAAAATGTGTCTTTTACATATTTGTGAAAATTACCACTGAACCATGACAGCAGTCAGATGCTGCATGTTGGCAGCTGGTTTGTTTCATTTCACTGATCAGTTATGATGAACTGCAACAACTGATGTTGTCATTAAATTCTCTATACTTTGAAAAAACCCCACCCAAAAAATTCAAAGGGAGTGGGGAATGGTTTCGTTTTTCAGAAAATGAAACCATATAACTTCAAAGGTAAACAGTAAGAAAAGACTGTTTTGTTTTTTTTCATCTGAGCCAAGGGTCTTTTTCCATGACGTTTACTGCTTATGGTTACTGCCATTTCAAATGTATAACATTTGAATTTCAAATGTTATACAATTGAAATTCAGAGACCAAAGCAACATTGTTTCCTATGCTGAGTTTTCTCTCAGTCATATTGTGAGTTTGAGCAAAGAGATTTACTATTATAAGGCTTGTCTCTGCCTGCATCAGTTTCACCCAGAGTGGTAGAAATGGGAAGCGACTCAACTATACATTTAAGTTTATAAATTTATCAATTTCAGCTGAGGGGAATCGGAGAGAAGTAAATGGACACATGATGGGGCTTACCCATAAGAGTTGTGAGAACAAAGGCTACAAAGAGCTGAAGTAGATGCAGAAAAATGCACCAAATGCACACAAACTTCGATTAATGGAGCAGATTCAGGGGATTTGTCAGAGGAGAATAATGAGAGAGACGTGACCCAGTGACAGATTGAGGAAGAGGTCATATTAGCTACTTTCAACCCATTAAAATGGAGACAAATGTTTGTGCAGATAGAACATTTCATGGAGGAAGGAGGGCAGTTTGTGTGAGAGAGTGAGTGAGCATGCAGTCAGTAGAATCCTGGGATAACACAGGAATGATGATGGAGTTAAAACTGAACATGTTTTGGGATGTATATGATAATGCTAATAATAACTAGTCAACTGAAACAGAAACTGTGAAAAACCAATGAAAAGACAGAAGAGTCAGAAAACAGTTATAATTAATACAATTTAAAAATGTTAAAACATGATTAGTGCTGTATCTTCACTAAATACTAAATACTGTCTGGGGAAATTGTAGCCAACAAGATGAAATGCTTAAAATTGGGAATGATTGCAAGATTTAAACATCAGTCTTAACAACTGCCTTGTTTATTTGTAAATGCTACACAAATAAACTTGATTGGTCGATTGATTGAAAAGGTCTTGTTGCTCCCTGACACATAATAAGCTTTTGATTTGATGTAAAAGGTTCAATATTCTGGTTGCAGAGTACTCTCAAATATTTGTTTAAGGGTGTGCATTGCACATATGTAATAAGCGTATTGCACTGTTTTGTGTAGGCAAACATGTTTTTCATGACAAAACTGTTTGTTTTTATGTTACTATGTACAGGCTGTATGTGGACATAAAGGATCACCTGGTCTTAGTATAAATCAATTTTTTCTGACCTAAGCTCCCCATGAGAACAGTATTTTTTTCAAAAATAAAAAACTCAAAATGCAGTGTCCCAAGTTATTATGCACAGCAGATTTTCTAAAACCAAACAATTCTAGAAATGATCAGATGTACATATATTTTTATTATATTTTCCTATGATTTTTACATTACTACAGATGATTACATATTTTTTATGAAAAAAACTCAGAACAAGTCCAACTGTTCACAATATTAATTTATCAAACCCTGTACAAATGTATGTTTTTTGCCAAAATCGTCCAAACTGACATTCATATCATTTATTTTTGTTGTAGGATATGAAAGGCAACAGGAAACATTAGTTGCTGTTGCCTTTCATTTATATTCATACACATAAATTCAAACATCATTTATTTATTATTAATATTCAGAAAATACAAATGATAGCAAAACAATCATTTTTGTGAGGAATAAAGCTTCTGACCTGTCATTATTATGAAAATATATTTATATTATTGCTTAGCATTGAATTGCCAAACGCTTGTTTAAAATAAATGGTAATGTTGGCAGTTTTAAAGAACATTTAAATCATGTCAACAACACAGGCGCCAACAAAATCAGTACCTCAAATCTGTACAAAGAGGATTTACAACTTGTGATAAAACAGAAACAAAGACACAGATATCAGAATGTTGAGTCATTACAATGAGGATAATTTGCTAACATTTCTGGGAAACAAGTTCACAGTCACTGCCACTTATAAATGTCCATTTCAAGGATATTTATGCATCCATGCTGCTGCTCAACTCCTCGCAGAGATTCTGAACCATTCCAAGCTCCATTGACACATCTAAGGAAGTAATTTTTGTCATTAAATGTTTGTTGTGATGATTACAGGAATGTTAGTGCGTATTTTCATTTATGACCAAAAATAATTCACACCCTTGTCACATTAATGTTCAAAAGTATTTTAAATCATTGAAGATGTTTGTATTTAATAGGAAATGAAAGAAGCCTCTCTCAAAAGATAAGACATAAAAACAATTGATTTTGTTTACTTTAGTTTTAGCAAATAACTCCAAGCAATAAATTATTTATAGTCTTAGTCAATAAAAAACAGTATATATATATATATATATATATATATATATATATATATATATATATAAATTAAAATATCTACTGGTATTTCACCAATCAAATGTTATCATAATTGTTGATTAGAGTTTCTTTCACCTGGCTTTTAGACAATTTAATGAGCTCAAACATTTTCAGGTTGGATTAAAATGTTTATCCTCTTCTGCTAGATTAAAGCTAAAACTTTATTTTAGCTTTAATCTAAAAACAAAGTTTTTAGATTAAAGCTAAAAAACTTTAATCTAAAAAGTTTTTTAGATTAAAAAAAGATTAGTTAGATTAGTTTTTAATCTAAAGTTTTAGATTAAAAACGTTAGCTTTTAATCTAAAGCTAAAGTTTTAGCTTTAGATTAAAGCTAAAACTTTAATCTAAAGTTTTAGCTTTAGATTAAAGCTAAAACTTTGTTTTAGCTTTAATCTAAAAAAGCTAATCTGTTTTAGCTTTAATCAGACAAAAATTTTGTTTCCAGTTAGAAGAAATATCTTAAACCAAAGATTACTTTTAGCCTAAAACTGCCAAGAGCAAATGATGAGGTAATTTACCTGGAATTGTACAGTCGTCAGCCTTGAGGGACACCTGAATAGATTCCATCATGTCTTTTTCCAGAAGTGTCAGGATATCCGCCTAATATATCATCATAACAATTAGTAAGCATTTATTACAAATATGATACAAGTTTACAAATGCTTATAATTGTTAGAATACTTCTTTTCAACACTCATATAGAAACAGTTTAGTTTAGATAGAATGTAGCTAAAAACAGGAACTCCTGAAAACAACTCAAAAGAGGCTGCAGAAAACTGAACCTCACCATCCAACAGGACAACAACACTCAACATGCAGCCAGAGGTACAGAAGAATGCTCAAAGTCAATGCACAGATGTAAATTCAACTGAGAGCCAAAATTGGTGTTTAAAATTGATGTTCACAGACAATTCAGTCTTACAGAGTTTGAGGTATTTTGCAAGGAAGAATAGGGAAAATATTTAAGCTCTAGAAAAGCAAACTGAGTAGAAAAATATTCTACAACTTACTATTACCTCAGTATAACCTCAAGGGAATGTATACAAAATCAAAATCACCCTTTTAAGATTCATACTCTTAAACAATATTATAAAAATTATGTTCCTTCCAATTCACAACATGCTACACTACAAAGAAATACATAATTCAGTCTTAGTGGTTGTAATCTGATAAAATATCACAAAGCTGAATAGATATGAATGCTTTCAAAATACATTGTCTTTTAAATGTAATCATGCAATGTCAGTGAATAAAATGAAACAAACCATCAGTTTGAGGAGAAGCTCCAACATGACATTCTTGGCTTTCTCAAACATGCTGTTCTGAATATTGTACACATATTGCCATATTGTTTCCCTTATGTTCTGCAGTGTGTTTTTTCCTTGAAACTGTGCAGCTTCTGCAAAAAAAAAAGTTAATTAATGTCCAAACAATAACACAAATTATTGTTTTTGATAAAAAATATAGTGGTTGTTACTTTCATAGCACTCTTTCATGATTTCCTCCACTGTTTTGGTTAGACTCATGTAGATTTCTTTTTTGTTGTCACGAATTATTTTGTTCAGTTTTGTCTTCAGGTTTTCCTCCTAAGAAAAAAATAGTCAATATTCAAACCTAGAGAGTCTTATTACAAACATGTAGAGCAGATGGATTCACTATAAATGTTTTCTAATACCTCTGTCTTGAGAAAAGTCAACTGCAGTTCTGCATCCTTGTACTTTGGTTTTAGTTTTTCAGTGTCAAGTGAAAACTTATTGATCACTCCATTGAATGGACCACAATTTCCTTCATTGCTGAAAATTTTTATCACATTTAAATTATTTTAGAAGTGTAAATTCCTCAGTTTCAGGAAATATAATATAGTATAAAGTTCTTACGGAAAAGTTTTTCTGAATTCCTCATCGATGCTTTTACTCAAGAATGAAGTTAATTTCATGTTGAAATTTATTTCTTTCCCCTTTTTTGGTTTGTGGATGCCACCATTTTTGACGACACTCTTCAGGGTGTGGTATTGAGCACTTCCACTCTTTCTCTGGGAAAAAAAAATATTAAAAAGAAATAAATAAAAAAGACAAAAATAGAAACAGTCTATATTCATACAAAATACAACTTTCAGATTACGTACTGTAGGATATAAAAAGAATTTCAGGATGTTTTTACAAGAACTTTTGGAATTTTTAACTCCTTCATCGAGACATTTTGTAAAGGTGGTGTAGATCTCTCGCATTTCATCTCTGATTCCATCAAGTTGACAGTTCAGGTTTGACTCAAGATCATCACAGACAGCTTTATAACAGCCAGGCTGAAAAAACACACATTCTTTATTTAGAGCATCATCAACTGAATCAGTTTAAGTTCATTGCATCCTGGGTCTCCACACAACAACCTGCTGAATTTTTACTTTATTCTGTATTCTGGGTTTATGATATTATGATATTGTTTGATTAAACCTAATGTTTTAATCAAACATTAGGTCAATAACCAAAGTTGTTAGGTTGAACAAACTTCAAATATAGAATTGCTAACAGATCAGTAATAAGTAAGAATTATAAGAAAAGTATATTTCATATCGAGGATGTCAAGCCACATTTGAAGTAAAATGAAGTGACTAATACTGTGGTAGAGTAAATGACTTTTCTTTAAATCTCTGCACCATAAAATGTGCATCTTCTTTACATATTCAAGATTACTGGAAAAATTAAGATATTTATTTTCTCAATCTTACCAATTTTTTCAAGTTGGCCCCTTGAATCAAAGACAGAATCCCTTGAGCTCCAGAAACGTAATTTAGTGTTGCTGAGTGAGAGTCGTTTAGATTTTGCAAAAACTCTTGAAGCTCAGGAATTTCTTGGAAAAGACAATCAGTTCATATTAGCATCAAACTGAGGTTAAATTACTGAGGAATCTTCCATTTTAAGTTGTATCCTACCAGTGTCCTCCGGCTTTAGGTTTTTTGGTTTCAGAAACTCTGCAGAGCTCACTGTGAAGACTTTGAAACACTCATTACTAAAATATTTCTGTGGAGAATTGAATTTGCTCATGTTATTTAATTGTAGATGATTAATTTGAGAAAAAGATGCAGTTCAAAGCTCACCTTTATCTTATCTAGCTTGTTGAATTCTTTGCCCACTGCTTCCTTGGCTTTTAAGTTTCGTTTTACAATAAAGGCCTGAACTTCAGCTGGTGAACTAAAGAAAACATTCACTAGTGAAAACTTTATGACAGAAATCATGTCATTAAATAAAGCAACTACTACAGATATAAATGCAGCACCTTGAAAAGTATTTGAATCTTTTTTTATTTTTTGAATTGTGCAGACTTAGATTAACAATCAGCAACATTTTATAACTTTCAGTGACAATTGGCTTGGATAAAGGGTGAATACATTTTACTTTTAAAATCATAAAAAAAGGATAGAAAAACATTTTCACGTTTATTTTACTTACTGGGGACCTTGTACTTCCTGTAGAGTATCTATGTGTGCTTTTAGTCAGCTGAGTTCAAATGTCTTTTCTAGTTTCACTTTACTAGAGTGAAACTGGACCAGTTTCACTAAATGACTTCTTTGAGAGTCATTTATCTACACTCATAAACAAGTGAGTCAGTTTTGGTGGATGTTTAACTCAATGTCCGTGACAATCATTCCCAAAAGGTAAGAACGTACTTCATAGCATTGTTACTGTTGTGGTTTTTTTGACACAACATTAACAATGTTGTCTGATTTGACATCCTCACTGATGTCTGAACTGAATGTTCCACTTTTAGTAAATTAGCAAACTTACGGATCGTGCAAATCTCCGAAAACATCAGACTTGGTGCAGATGAAGTGAATGTTTCGACACTCGCCACCGTTTCCAAGGAAATGACTGGCACTTTTCAGGATCTCCCAGGATTCTCTGTCAGATGCTGCTCGGTTGATTTCTGATACGATCCACACCGTAGAACAGTTTCCAACAATCTGAGATGACGTTGCAATGAAAATGAATGCTTTAAAAATATTTCAAAATATGAAAATTGAAAGACTGAAGACCACGGTACCAAGACATAATGTACCTTTTTCCACATTGTATCTCGGCTCTTGTTGCGGTCTCCATTTCCAGGAAGGTCCACAAGTGTGACATGCTGGAGAAAATCATTTTGGGGTACTTTGATAGTGACACACTTTACAATTGGCCAGTACCACCTTTTTATATCTTTGTCTTCTCCTTGTTTGGTGTACTTCAAAATTTTTGCAGACAGCTCTGTAGCCTGACGGAGCAAAACAAAGTAGTCCATGAAATGGAAGGTGAAGCAGACATGGTGTGTGTCTCCACTTTGAAGAAAACTCTTTTTATATACAGACAGAAACAAAAGACATTCTTTCAACTGAGCAGCTAACAAAGAACTGGCAACATTTCAGACATCAATTATCAAGTTTTGCTACAGATTCTCATTTGGACTAATGGATGGACTTTGACTTATTAGTTTTAAAACATGAGTTTGATTCAGACACCTCCACGTTTTGTATACCTGTCAGAATGCATTATATGAACAACCCCAAATGTTGTTTTAGTTTTCTACTGGGTCAATGTCGAGGGCCAGGTGACGCCAAAAGTCTATCGTTCAAAACCACAACCTAATAAATAAATACTGGCCAGTTTTGATTTGTCACTATCTTTCCAGACCTAAAAGTCACATCTTACCGATTCACAAGGTAAAATCTTCTTTGTGGACTGAAGAAACTCTGGAATCTCGCTGAAGAATCTGTTATCCATGAGTTGTTGAGAGGATTTTTGTTTCCATTCTTCTCCATATAGTGCGTTAAGCTTCTCAATAAGGTCATGATAGCCATCGTTCTCTTCATCATCATCATGCTTCTCTTGCTCTTCGTCATCCTCAAGAAAGCGATCTACAGTCCCCAACTCATCTTCCCACTCCTGAAAAGGAAATATTGTGTTTGTTTTCAGTGTGTAACTGCGATGCCTCATGATAGATAAAATATGAGCAGTTTGATGTTTCTGTTTACCTCTTTGTTGATGAACTCGATCTCTGCTTCATAATTTGAGTTGAGAGTGTTCGCCTCCACTTTGATCATGACTGAGGTACATGCATCTACATCTCCAGATGGCAAAAGTTTCTTCACACCAATGACTGCGTTAATCAATGAGGTCTTTCCAGCTCCAGTTTTACCAAAAACACCAACCAGCTCCCTTTTGTCTGTTTCCAAATCTCTAATTTTGGTCCTGTTTAAAGTAAGGAAAAAATCAAATCGCTTTCACCTGTGCACAGCATTATCTAAAAAGTTAACACTGACGTGTTTCTCTCATGCTTTCAGAATTTCACACTTTTGTAGATCACATGGTCATGGCCATAATTTGCTTGTATTCCTGAAGGCTTAACAACACCAGTGCACATGAACTTAATATTATGTAATCATCATCCACCAGACTAATTACTCTTCACAAACACTGCCATCATGTTATGAAAACATTCTGTTTCATGAATTTCTGTGGAATTACCAGAGAAGCCAAATAATGACAGGAGGAGGTTAAAGAGTCATAGAAATTATGTCTTTAATTAAAACAAAATTAAACAAACCAACAAGACTCAGAGAAGATAGAAAAAACCTACATAAAATGGGAAATAACTTGTAATTATTTGTTTGTAAGGCAGACAAAAAAAAAAAAAATAGAAAATTATACTTACATAAGGAATTCATTAAGATCTGTGGTCTCTTGATTTTGTAGTTTAGTATGAACATGTTTCATTATGTTTTTCACATCATCCAGTATCATTGATTCTGTTAGTGAAAACAATGCAAAGGCTTAGCAACAACATTGAACATTTAATGCAAAGGAAGTTAATTTTGTTGCTCCTCTCACTTTGTCAATGCAATCTTTTCCCAAAGATGTCGGCAAACTACAAACTATGTGTAGTTTTCTTAAACTACTTAAATTAATGTTAGCAAAATAGATTGTCTTCATTATAATACACTGATAAAATTTTTTACTCTTACTTAATGCATCATATTTCTACATCGACATTATTTTGTTACATATCAATACCTGTGAATTGAAATCTTTCATGCTGTCGCTTTGGTTTCTTTTTGCTAGATTCTTCCTGAAGATCAAGTTTTCGCTTTCCTTTTAGAAAAATATAAATAGAGTAGTTGGGTCTCTCAAAAAAGATAAAAAATATGAAATATGGATTAAGACATTGTATTTCCCACCTGTATTACTTGTGGAAGGTAAAATCTGAGGATGAACACAAAAATGACTTTCTTAGATTTTATATTTAAATTAAACATGTTTACTAGATTTTCGGCTTGAAATTATAAGAAATGTTATTTTATTTGACTTACAGGAGTAAAATGTTACTCTTACTGTTTACCTAAATATGAATGTCACAAGGGAAATCTTTAAAAAAAATAGGACCAATATGGAGCATCCACTACATCAAGAGTTATGATTAGGTTACTTCAGAATATTTATTCAGGGGTGTCAGAATAAGGAGGCTCAAATATAAATGCAAAAGCTGCTTTTCCACTTTTTGTTTGCAAACAAAGAAGAAAAAATAGAAACCAGAATTCTCCTGCACTTACCTCCTGCAGATCAGTTGCATCTTCATTCTGGACTTGACACTAAGATAAAAATTATTTATTTTGTTTGGCAAACACAGTTTTACTAAATTAAAAAATATTTCCAGTCTAAGATCATTTATGTATTGATAGTTAATGGATGTAATACTTGACATTTGTTGTCAGAATAGGTTTGACTTACTGGTTCAGGACAAACTTCCTTTTCACTACTAGTATTTTCTTCTTCCTAAGATGAAAATAAAATATTACATACACAATGTTTTTACATAGGCACAAGCCGTGGTAGTGAATGATTAATAACATATTGCATTACTTTTAACTGCTTGAGTCTTTTCTTAAACCGTGCTTTCGGTCCCACTTTTGGTATCAGCTTGTCAATATCTTCATCCTCAAGGCAATAAAGGCTCTCAGTGTCAACCCCTTGATCTGTAATCCAATGAGACACAACCTTAGAAATATGATTTAAAGAGATGCAGAGATCTATTTTATGCAGGAGAGGAAATGTTATCAACAATGTTATTTACTGCTAAGAGACCATTTTTTTCCATGCCATGAAGAGATTGCATGAGAAAACACTTTTTATAAAATGAGTGTAGAGCTCTTGTATTTTCAGTAAATGGTGTATTTATGATGGTGAAAGGAAAGGCAGAGGGTCACCAATAAATCTTGCTACTTTCCCCAGTTTATGTTGTAACATCACAAGCCCAAAAATGACTTTGCCTGGTACATTAGTTTGTTTAATTTCTCCTCCAACTTTTCACAAAAGTCATGCTTCATGTTTAAATCTGGGCATTTTTACACGATGTTGCCTGGTGCTGTAAACATTTATGCAATTAAAGTAAAAATTGGTTCTCAAGAGTTGAGTTAAAACAAATAAAATTATTCAAATGTTCAGCATATTTTACACTGCCATCTCATGGAGAAACACAAGTTAGACTCTTTAAAACACATTAAGGAGAGGTTTGAGAAAAAAAAATGTTTCAACAAAAATATATGTGCACTTCACTTGTTAAGCAACAGTTGTGATTGTTTTTAAAACTATGACCAGGAAAACAAAGTGCTTTTATTATTAAAGCTCAAGTTATGCAAATGTTGGTAAATAAAATGAAATGGGAACAAAAGGACCTTTCCTCATTAGTAGTCAATATTTATCATACTTTACCTTTAAATATGTCAATAAACTCACTGAGACCCCACTGGTTTAGTTTGTCGCATACAAAGGTATCCATTTCCAAGAACCGAAACTGAAAGTGAAAAAAAATTGTTTATTAGTCCCGAGCAGCAAAGCGCTGCGAAAGCCTATTGTTTTTCAGTTTCTTCCCCGTTTCTTCCCCGTGAACTGCTGCTGAATAAATGCAGACAGAATAACATTTAAGAGCTCAAATTAGCACATTTGAGATGCCCACCTGTTTTTGAAGGTAATGCAAAGACTTTAGTCACGCAGGATGAGAGGAGAAGAAAAGAGCAAAACGGCAGGAGGAAAAATCTCTGAAAGTAGCGCGAAAAAAACACAAAGCGGACCTTTCGCAGAAGATAAGAGGAAGTGTTTTCTCACAGAGAGGCAGATTACTGACAGAGCAAAATAAAAAAAAAACCCAAAACATTGAAAGTAGGGGGTGTGGTCTGCAGGAAAACTCAGACGCGTGAGGAGGCGATCAGGACAGAAACGCGGTAAAATAGCGGAAGCAGTAGTTTGAAAAAATACAGATGTCATTTTTACATCTAAAAAAGTGAAGATACAAATACCCTGGCAGGTATGATTTAGTTAATATGTTGCATATGTCTTAACATGTCTTTGTGCAGCTATAAAACTTGCTGCACGGCTTAGTTCAAGGGGCAGAATGTAAAATCAACTTTTTTTCTTTTTTAGCTTTAAATCATGTAGATTTATCAGAGTCACTTTGATTTTTTTTTTTTTACCAGCGTTGCACTGAGAAGTAGCTAATTGTGTTGGCTTGTTTGGGATCTGGGTGGAGAAGTGACAAGGAGTTGTGCTGCTCTGGCCTGGAAACTGTAGCTTGAGCTGCAGTTTCGAAAGAAAGAAAATGAAGAATACAGAACAAGTGATATAAAAACACAATTCAAAGGTGACTGTAAAACTGAAACTAACTAACTAAAAATACAGTTAGAACCAAACAACCAGGTGATGATCATTTCCTCACAGTAAGTCCAGAGAAAATCTTTTTAGTCTGTCCATCAAGAAATCAAAGGTCCACCAACTGTTAGTGAGACGTAGGAGCTCAAGATTCATGAATGTAATAAACAACAACTCTCAGAAAGTGTCCCCCAAAGAGGGTTCTGTTGCTCTCCAGATGTACGATGGAGGGAAATGGGATGAGAACTGTGGTTGTCGCATACAGACGTATCCACAGTAGCTATTGGAGCTGGAGATGATCAAGGATAAATGATGTCAGGTAGCACAGAGTTGATATGTGTAATGCCACTGGACTGAGTTTATTCAGGTTGACAAGTTCTTTGAATGATGATGGACTCTTTGACTTCTGCACTGAATGAAGGTGTCTGTGTGTCAACCTGCTGACTCAGGACCTTTGGGTCCCATCGTGGTGCTTTGTCTGGACCTGCTATCTGATCATAAAGCATTATACCTTTGGAGGGAAACTGTATTTATGAGTTAAAATTGACTGAAAGCCATTTATTCCATCACTTATACATAATTTTGTGATTTTACACACGTTCATAAACACATTTCTTTTTATCCCAGCTCTTCACTTCACTCCTCTGATTTGTGTAAAATCTTATTTGTATTTCATGATAAAAAAAAATCAGATGATTTAATATCAGCAGTTCAGTGTACCTGAAGCAATCCTACAATATCAAAACTTGTTTGACTTATTTTCCAAGTTTTTTGCTGAAGCATATTCAGCAGGTTCTTAATTACCTGCATTCCATGACAACACACTCTCTGTTTTGCACACAAGATAAAGACGCTCTTGTTTTCTATCTGTTTCCAGTTGTAACTTGTTCTTAAGCCAACTATGGGCTGCTGCATACACGTTATTTAATTTCTTTGACGCCACTTTACATTGTATAAATGTAGTATATACATATATATGACTGAAATGAGAGCTTGAGAAGAAGTTGGTGTTTGCCAAGAGTTTTTTTCCCCCCACACAATAAAAGACTTGGACTCAAGTTGTTTTCTATCCACTTCTATAAAAAACATACAATAAACTGCAAAGAACTAGGTTGTCTTTTCATAACCAGCAGAGCAATGAGATCATAGAGAGACATTAAATGTCACTTGTAGTGTTCTTGATTCTCCCACTGGTGCATTGTGAGTTTCTGTTTGGTTTAGAAGATGTTTATCATAACGACTCCTCTTTTAGTTAGAAATTAATAAGGAACTGCTTTATGAGCGGTTCTTTGATTTTCCAGGGAGCAGTAAATCAAGAGGTTTCAGGCTTGTATCATCAGGTGCTTATGGAAATGTCCTGGGGCAAATGCTTTATGGAAGCATGTGCACTCAAATGCATTTCCACGCAAGGGCTCTCACCCTTGCAACGTTTAACCCTTAAATTCCAACCTCATATATATATAATACATTACATTGTATTATATATATACACTGCTCAAAAAAATAAAGGGAACACTCAAATAACACATCCTAGATCTGAATGAATGAAATATATGTATATATATTGTAAGGAAGGTTAAACTTTATTAGATCTTAAGCTTGGTTTTGTATTTTTCATTTTAGTTTTCCACGCCTGGATCAGTAAATGCAATGCAACTCGGTTATAGCTCATCTGTGCTGCACGAAGTAAAGTTCGTGCAACAAACCCTTTGCTCTTGTCGTGTATCTTGAACTACCCTCACGCCTCTGTCACACCGGAAACCAAAAGCACGACCACAAGATAAAGGTCCTCTTGTTTTTTTTCCTCTTTTACGCCAACCAAGGGCTGCTGCACACACGTTATTTAATTTATATAAAAAGTATGATTGAAATGAGAGCTTGAGAAGAAGTTGGTGTTTGCCAATAGGTTTTTTTTCCCCCATACAGTAAAAGACTTGGAATCGAGTTGTTTTCTATCCACTTCTATCAAAAAACATACAATAAACTACAAAGAATTAGTTTGTCTTTTTATAACCAGCAGAGCAATGAGATCCTTAAATCATGAAATGTCACTTCTAGTATTCTTGATTCTCCTTCTGGTGTGTTTCTGTTTTGGTACAGAATATGATTATCATAACGACTTCTCTTTTAGTTAGAAATGAATAAGGAACTGTTTTCTGAGCGGTTCTTTGATTTTCCAGGGAGCGGCAAATCAAGAGGTTTCAGGCTTGTATCATCAGGTGCTTATTGTAATGTCCTGGGGCAAATGCTTTATGGAAGCATGTGCACTCAAATGCATTTCCACGCAAGGGCTCTCACCCTTGCCTGCAACGTTTAACCCTGTTGTTTTGTTTTCCTTAGTGCACCAGAAAACATATGGAAACTTTGCGTCACATGCACATTACACACATCTCAAATTCCAACCTCATACATGGTTTCGTTTTAGATTCTTAATTTGGATAAATTTCAGCTTATTAAAGGAAATACCATATAAATCTTCTCTTATGTCACCACCTTAGGATTTGGTTTGTATTTGTTTTGTGCATTTTTGTTTTTTTATTCTGTGTAATTAAAATGTACAGAAATGGATATAAATATGACCTGCTAGTCTTTTAGAGTCCTTCCTTTCCTATATCAAAGCATTCTTGATCCCACTCCATGGAGATACTAAAGAGCATTACCAGGACCAAAATGAGAAGCATCTGAGTGGAAGAGAAGGAAATTATTACCAGAAAAATGTTAAATCATTGGACGTGTTGACAGACGTGATTCTCCTATAACCTTAAAAATGTATTGTCATTTTACATAATCTATAAAACAGCACCAGTGTACAGTGTGACAAATATGTCACAATGAAGAAAAAAAACATCTGTGCTGAATTAGTAATGCTGTATGTGTTCACCAAGTTTGAACTTAGTAAACAGATTGGAGCACATCAGATGGGAATCAGATAGGAGCTCATTCATGTTGGATTAAAATCTGTTTCCATAGTAAAGTTTTCCTCAACAGGTCTCTGAATTTCTATCGGCTGTGCAACTTCACTTAATTCACTCTATATTATTGCACACTGCATCCAAGCTGAGTGGATCGCGGTGCAGAGGTGAGAGAGAAGCAGAGTAAAGAACTACTGATGCACACATATTGAAATATAAGAGCTTTTTGCAGCAGGTTCTGGTGCCACAAAGGGGAAAAGTTAGAGCATCTCTTGATTTCCTTTTAGCTCAAAAAAGGTAAAGTGTGCTCTGTGTTTAGTGTGTTTTATTCCTGACAGCACAGACCAAGATGATTTCATAACCAAACTCATCCCTGGTCCCAATATATATATATAACGTTTAAACATATTCTTAGAGGTCTGAGACTTTCTTTTATTGTTAGGTTTGTTTTCAAAAGATGGATTTTATTTTAGGGAGAAATAAGGTTTGTGTGTGTGTGTCCATCATACAGAGTGAAAAAGAATCAATTCAAGCCATATTATTTATTTCACCTTTTACCAACAGCAACAAACAGCTAAAAATAAAAACATGTACAGGCAAAACTGTCTATTTTTAACACAGTTTGAAAGTAATTAAAATCTTTATTTGTTAAACACAAAAGTGGTTATTTTTTCAGACATGCTAAAACTAACTTTATGTAAAATAAGCATAAAACCTGAATTGGACAAGCTAAACCTTGAATAAATGTACAAAATTTGGCTAAAATAGAGGAAAACGTTGCTGTACCATCCTGAAAGTGGTTACACAAAACAAGTAAAAACTGCAAAGGATCTGCTAATGGAGACTATTTCTCCTTCAAACGTTCCCAAAATGAGCATAATGAGAATCATTGCTGTGAAGACAGAGCAGAAGCTTCCCTGATGGTGATCCTTGTCATGGCTTCAGAGGAGCTGTTCATTTTAAAGGAAGATGTTTTATTCAAATCATATACACCAATGATCAATGTTGAAAACAAAATTCAATACTTTACCGTTTTCATGAGATTTCTTAATTTGAGCTGTTCTTAAGCTCACTGTAGAGTTTCTTCACCATTTCGAGCTCTGCAGAAACATCTAACAAAGCAGTTTTTGATGAGATGTAACATCAAATATTTACAGAATGTCTTTTAGGCAACATTTCAAACACAAATAAGTTTTGCTTTACCTGGAATCGATTGACAATCTGTCCTGAGGGAGAGGTTCATGGAGTTGTCCAATGTGTCCTTCATTGTTTTCAAAACTTCCACCTAATTTGACATTAAAATCTTTATTTTTAGGTAGAAGTCTAAATTCAAGATAAACTAATTTACTCATACAACACCCTCTGCAATTACTCATAAATATATGTGTAATTGGAGAGGCAAATCAATAGATTTCCTTTTTATATTCTTTCAACTAAAGAATCTAAAAGAATAAAAATATATATATTTTAGAATTTTATAAAGAATTTCAAATAATTTTTGCACAAAACATTTTAATTAACTCAGTTTTAATAAACTCAGCTTATTAAAAGATTTAAAACACTTGGTTTTGTGCAATACCATAATCTAACAGAGTGCCACTGATCTAATGAAAAAGCAGAACTTTTAGTCAGAGATGTTATCTAGGATCTTTTACTACAAATTTGTTACCAGAAAAAACACTGGAACTGTGTAAATTAGTCATATAGAAATATATCTTTCCAATGATCAAACACTTCAGGTTTATGTGAAGTACAACAAAGAATGCACCTCATGCCCACTATTAGATAGATTTTTAATGCTGTGGGCCTTTTTATTCTACTGAATACTGTGGGAACCTTATTAGAGTGCATGGCATCATGAACTCTGACATGTTGTTGCCACATCAATACATTTCTTATCAAGATCGTTGAAATATATTGAGTGAGAGTAATTGTGGAGGACTTTGTTTCTGATATACTTGATACAAGGATAGTTTAGATTTTGCTCTGAATGATCAGCATAAATACTGTATCAACATTAAAATAAGGACAAACCTTTAAGTCCAGGAGGTGGTTCAACATGATGTTTTTTGCCTTTGCAAACATGGTGTCCTTTGATTTATGAAGATGTTTTTTTACTGTTTCTCTCATCTTCTCCAGCATACCAGGACCGGAGTATTCTGCTGCAGCTGCAACAAAAAGATCAATCACAAACGGTAAGAAAGATTTTAAATATGTTTTATTGTAAAATAAAGTTTTTGTAATTCTCACTCTTGTAGCATTCTTGCATGGTCTCCTCAATTGTCTCTGTCAGGCTGTTGTACATTATTTTCTTTCGGTCTCTAATCCTTTTGTTCAGCTTTTTCTTTACTTTTTCCTCCTATGAGACATGTTAGAAAAGCAATTTTACTGTAAAAACTAAAGAAAATTTGTTTTTATCAAAATCTGATAAATTGTTGCAATGCTTGCATTGCATATTTTCTCTGTTGTTTACCTCTGTCTTGAGAAAGATCAGCTGCAGTTCCACCTCTTTGTACTTTTTCTTCAGACTTTCAGTTTCAAGTGAAAACTTGTCAATGACACCATTAAATGGGCCACATTTTCGTTCCTTTCTGAAACATTTTGATATGTGGAAGTCATTCACAAATGGTACTTTATTATAACTTTCTTTTAATAAACCTTCGAATTGTGGATTTACAAATTTTAAACTTTCATCAGAGTTGAACTAGACTTATCATGCGTGTTAAATTCTTACGGGAAGGTTTTCTTGAATTCCTCATCAATGCTGTCAGTCAGGAATGAAGTGAGTTTCATGTTGAGGTTTATTTCTTTTCCCTTTTTGGGTTTGTAGACTCCACCATTTTTGAAAACACACTTTAATGTTCCGTGATAACCACCACCTCTCTTTCCCTAAAAAATAAGACATTATTTCAAACGCAACAGAAAATTTCAATGAACTCTGCTGATACTGCCAAGTAACATACCCGAGGATGGAGAAAGTTATTCAGCTTTTTTTCACATGAGCTTTTTGATCGTTCAACCCCTTCAAGCAGGCATTTCTCAAAAACCAGGTAAGCTCTTTTTATTGCTTTTTGGATTGGATGAAGTTGGAGAGCTATGTTTCTCTCAAGCTTTTCACAAACTTCTGTGTGTATTCCAGTCTGAAAAAAGGCAACTTCTCGTTAGTACATGTTGTAAAAACTGGTAACTGTAACTGAAACTTGTTTTAACAATAATGATAATAAGAGGAAAAAATAAGCAGGTTATTCAAAAACTTCTTCCAAGATCTTAAATGATGCTGCACAATAATTCATCCATCATCCAATACAAAGACAGATAGGACAAACGACCATGTTCATACACACATGCACACCCTAACTCCTCAGGAGAATTTAGAGAGATCAATGAACCTGATCGTTCTATTTTTTGACTGTCGGAGCACAATAATTAAATTCATACATAAAAAAAAAAAATCAAATGACATGCAGAAAATGGCAATTAAGAGCACTACATATAAAAAGTGAACTGGCTTTGAAAGTAGATAGAAATGCTGTGTTTCAGCTGATTCTGTAGATTATACGGCCAATTCAACTTTAAATTTCCAATCTAATGGTAGAAAGGAGCGAGACAAAGAGAGTGGGTCTCAGAGTCTGTGAAGAAGTGATGATGTGCAGAAATATCAGAGTGATGTGGAGGTCAAAGGTTATGGAGAGGCTTGGAGGTTTGAGGAAACTCACCTGTTTTTCCAAGCTGGCTCCATGAATCAAAGAGAGAATCCCATGAGCTCCAGAAACATAGTTCAGCGTTTCTGAGTGATCGTCATTGAGATTTTGCAAAACATCTTGAAGCTTGGGGATTTCTGTGAAAGCAAAAACATAATTAACTTTTATTTCTACAGTGTCACAGCCAGATTGCTGAGAGGATCTTAGTTACCAACAAAGCATTCAGAGAAATTAGAAATTTAACATACCAGTGTTCTTTGGACTGAGAACCTTTGGTTTCAGAAACTCTTTGGAGCTCACTGTGTACACTTCAAAAGAGTCATCACTGAAGTGTTTCTAGGTAAAACGGATTTTGTTAATTTAATTTATTTTCCTGAAATTAAGATTCCAGCAAGACCAATACATTTATTGTTAGTCACATTGATTACTGCAAGTGTTTTCACAGGTTTGTCTACAAAAAGCAACTTTGCAGAATGTGTCTGTTCACTTTTTCAGTGAAGCCAGAAGGATAGAGCACATCACCCAGTTCTAAAGTCCTTACACTGGCCCTGTGTAGTTCATAGAATAGGCTTCAAGGTACTGTTGTTAGCTTATAAATCATTGAACGGCTTAGCACCAAAATACAAAACAAGTCTTTTGGTTGCTCTACAAGCCAGAACCAGAACTAAACAGGGAGAAGCAGCTGTAATACTTAAATCCCACTTGTTTAGAGATGCTTTGAACCATAATAAAAGAGACAATGACCAACATGATGATTGATGATTTTAAAATGACATTTGACAAAATGTTATATATATTGTTTGCATGATGTTTTTATAATGTAAAGCTTTTTGAACTGCATTGTGTTTGAAATGTGCTATAAAAATAAACTTGACTTATTCATTTTGTAGCTATAGACAGTATTTATTTAGTTGTTGTCTTGACATGCAAAGCTCACCTTAATCTTGTGTAGCTTGTTGAATTCTTTGCGCACTGCTTCCTTTACTTTCATGTTTCTTCTGAGGATTTCAGCCTGAAGTTCAGCTGAGCTGATGGAAAAAGACATATTGATCCTTAAAGTTGTTTCAGCTGAAGAATTTAGATTGTCCACATAATCCTGATCCATCACAAGTCCTATTTATTGACAAGTTCAATTCTTATAGAGTTTAGTGGAAAGAGGATGAAGATTTGCAAACGAGACTCCTGTTGAGTTTTCCAATTACTAATTTTTAAGAACATGTCTTCAGTATTAAATGCATTTTGTTGCCTAATTTCACTTACTGATCAGTAGAGTCTTCGATAACATCAGATTTTGTGCAGATAAAGTGAATGTTTCTGCACTCCCCACCGTTTCCTAGGAGACTACTGACACTCTTCAAGATTTCCCAGGATTCTCTCTCTGATGCTGCTCGGTTGATTTCAGTGACGATCCACACAGTAGAACAGTTTCCAACAATCTGGACCAGCAATAAAGATATTTTAATGATCAATAATATGTGTTGATATGTTTCTGTTTTCTTTATATATCATTACTTTACCCCTTTCCACATTGTGTCTCTGCTCTTGTTACGGTCTCCATTTCCAGGAAGGTCCACAAGAGTGATGTGCTGCGGAAAATCATCTGGCACTTTGACAGTCACACACTTCACAAGAGGCCAATACCACCTGGTTAGTTCTGTTTCTCCTCCATGATTTGACTCAGATCTTGTGTATTTAATCATTTTAGCAGAGAGCTGTTTAGCCTACGAAAAATGGAAAGAAGGTAAACATGGGGAATTTTATTTTAAATCAAAAGTTTAAATCAAAAGTGCTTGTTTTGTTTAATTTGCAAGACCAAGTTCCCAATTTCATGGAGAAATGTTCCTCTCCATGAAGTATGGAGGCAAAAGACTTGCAAACCCAGAAATAATATGGAAATTAGTGGTTGGGCTCAATTGACCTTTTTAATTGAGTGAATCATTTATTTAGTTCATACTTTAATAAACACAAAAATATATGAGCTGCTTTGCATCAACAATTTATGTTTAAATGTTGGTGTGTAGCTGGTAAAGCAGGAGATGGAAGCTTCTGTGTAAATATTTAGCTTTAGCTGAGATTTGTAAAGGAAGATTGAAGAGTCATGTATTCAGCCAGGTGTGTATGTAAACACCTTTTGGGTATTTATTTACACATAATGTAGTTTTAGAATAGAGCCTAAACAATACTTTATAAATGAGATCCCTGGTGTTTTAGTCAAAGAGGATGAGTGGCATTAGATGTTCAGTTTGCACATTGTTGTCAGAAAACCCTCTCTACATATTTAATAAGTTGATAACATTTTTGGCCATTTTCAAGTGGTTTAATTTCATAGATTAATAAAATATGACTAAAGTACATCCTCTTTCTTTATTATTTGTGGCATATAAATGATTAAATGAAACCACTTATATATTTCTCATTATTCCTGATTTTTGCTGTTCTGGTTTTCCATAGTAACATTTTCAACTATTCATTCACCATTTCACACTTACTGTTTCACATGACAGTATCTTTCCAGTGGATTGAAGAAATTCTGGTATTTCTCTGAAATACTTGGGGTCCATTAGTTCTTCAGAAGATTTTTGTTTCCATTCCTCTCCATAGAGTGCAGACAGCTTTTCAGCAACATCCTGATAATCATCATCTTCATCCTCTTTTTTCTGATCTTGACTATTCTCTTGAAACTGACTCACTGACCACAACTCATCTTTCCATTCCTGGACATAAAGAAATGTTTGATTAGCTCTATTACATTGTGATTCTTCAGTTTATGTGAAACAGAAGGAATTATTTCTTTAGTTGTTTTACCTCTTTTGTGATAAATTCAATATGTGCCTCATACTTTGTATTGCACCTGTTTGCCTCCACTTTAATCATGACTGAAGTACATGCATCAACATCTCCAGATGGCAAAAGTTTTCTCTCCTCAATGAGAGCGTTTATCAAACTGGTCTTTCCAGCTCCAGTTTTACCAAAAACACCAACCATTTCTCTTCTGTCTGTTTCAAGATCCTTAATTTCATCCCTGTGAAAAAATAAAGTTTGTTGATTTATTAACTTTTCAAACATATTAATTAATGTTTACATTTTAGCATTTATATTTATATTTAAAATTGTTTGTATACTTTATGCAGACCTATTGAATATGAATAGTAAATTTTCTAAATTTTTTTCACATAAAGATGTAATTGATCCATGCTGAAGCTCAAGAAATGCATTTAATTTACAGGGTAATTTCACTCTCACTAAAAAACAAAAAGTGGTGTTGGATCAGCAGCTGAACTACAAACAGGTGAAGTTTGATTATTTTTAATGTGATGTGAAGATAGATGTTTCCTTTTGCTTCTGCTGAAAAAAGATACTGGTAGTTGAAGCAATTTGGTTTCCATTTGTTAAATTTTTAAAGAACTGACCAGAAGCAACACCATCATGATGTAAAAGGATGTGATGAAAATTGGTTTTTCTCCTCAGTAAGTATTCAAAACTTTCAGAACTAGTGGTTTAAGGCTTGGAGACATTTATTGATGAAGAGTTGCAGTGACAGCTTGTGGTTTAGGCTCAGCTGCAGTGCAGAAATGTTGAGAAATAGTTTAGGGATAGTTTACACTCAATCCAGGGGAGAAGATAAAAGGCTCTTTGTTTTTATTTGGTGTGAAGACCTTGGATGACATATTTGATTAAGAACGTAATGAAAGATTAGTTATTTTAAAAATTATATCAAAAATATAAACCACTTTGTGTAAAACAGTCACTTGTCCATTCAACATAGATAACTGAAATTTAGTTAAGGACAAAACTCTCATATTTACCTCAGTCTGAACAGTTGTGTTTTTCTGCTCCTGATCAATAACACGTACAAAAGTAGCTGTGCAAAGGTGTGCTGTGTTATTGGTGAACATTTGGACTCTGATGGAAAATATTGTCAATATTGACAATATTGTCAATATTGTCAAGCATTCGGAGGGAGCGTATGTTAAGAGATCATATTGTTCTGCTGGAACATGATGGTTTATTAGCATTTAGCTCTGCACAGAACCTATATTATTTTTATTTTTGTGAAGTGAACGTATGCACCCTGAAAACACAATTAAATATATACAATTTACTTTTATAAATAATATGCCATAAATTGTTGCCATATGCCAAGTTTTAATGTGGAAGTTGCAAACTCTTTTCAGCATGAGACCCCTGGTCAATTCATATGCAGATGAGAAAAGAAGCTCTAACAGATAATGATCTTTGTATGGGACAGCCAATAGATTGATCAGCTCTTGTTCTGGTTTTATCTCATATAGAAGTAGCCATAGCCCAAAAGAATAAAGTAATCTGAATTAAAACCGTAAAAACTATTCAAGCAGACACCAGATGTACTCACCTTAAAAAAGAATTCAGCTTCGTGTTTTCTTGATAGCGTAGTTTATCCAGAACATTTCTCATTACATTTTTCACTTCAGACTGTATTCTTAGTTCTGTTATTTAAAAAGAATAAGAGAAAAATTACATTTGCATGAACTATGAATCTAAACTGAGAAGGATTTTGAGCTTCAGGCCATTGATACTGGCTTTCACACAGTGATAATACATATCATACACCAGACACAGTTTTGAATATTGTTTTGACAACAAATGCATCATAAACTGTGTGATGAAAGTGGTTTAACACTTATGCGTGCGATCGTCTGAATAAGATGCTGTTCCTACTATCTATATCAGGTGTGGGCACTCCAGGTCCTCGAGGGCCGGTGTCCTGCAACTTTTAGATGTCTCCCTGGTCCAACACACCTGAATCTAATCGCTGAATCACCTCCTAAATGCAGTCAAGTTCTCCAGAGTCCTGCTAATGACCTCATTATTTGACTCAGGTGTGTTGAAGTAGAGATACATCTAAAAGTTGCAGGAGACCGGCCCTCAATGACCAGGAGTGCCCACCCCTGATCTATATAGTAGATAGTAGGAACTATCTTCAAACCACCGCAAGTGGTGGTTTGAAGTTTGAAGTTTCTGTTATTTTGTTTTGCATTAGATGTGTTTCTAACTAAACAATACTAGTTATAAATCATCCATCTTAAATAATTTAATTTGCAGCTGACATCTGCAAATCAACATCTGCAGTAAAAGTAACTCCATTTTACTGATTTGTAAGTTGGGTTGTGACAAGCTTTTATTCTTTTAATTGCCTGTTGTCATTTTTATGAAGAATTACCTGGCAAAGATGATGTACTCCTGCGAAACCGTTTTGCTGTTGGTTCTCTTTTTTTAAACTCCTCCAGATTCAACTTTCTCTTTCTTCTTTTTGTAACTTCAGACCAAAAAAAGACAAAAAAAATGTTTAATGGATTTCTAATAAGGATTTATTTTTGTAACAAGTTACTTATGTAAGAAACATGTAAGAAACTTTAATTCTCACCTCCATTACGTGTGGATGGCTGTACCTGAGAATGAACAGATTTATTTAACTGCTTTCATATCATGTAATGGGACAAACATTTTTAATCTTTTGTTATATGTTAAATCACCCTTTAGTCCACAGTAAAGAGTGATTTAGTATCTGGAGTAAAGTTTTTAAAAGCTCGATCGCTGAAGTTTTTAAAAGGCTTCAGGGATCATAATTACAGTTAAAAGGTTGAAGTGATCTTAACAACTCATATTCAATGTCCTTTTGTTCTCAGTTAATAATGCAGCATATTGTCCTTCACAATTGCCAAATATTTATAAAGAGGCAAACTAAACTATAAGCTGAGGGTCATGATATAATTTTCTGTGAACAGAGAAATATTTTCCCAGGAGCAAGATGTCAACAAAAGCCATGACTTGCAAATTGATGCACAAACTTGGTCCATTCCTGATGGATCAAGTTTGTCAATGCTTGTTAATATGTGTTGTGAACAAGTATGTTATCAAACAGCCTCAGTTTTCAAATGCCACTCTAAGCCTCAATGTTCCTGGATTGAAAATTAAAATAATTCACTTTCATTCATTTTTTGGCCAACTGAGATAACCTTTCACTTAAAAGATGTGCAGGTTCTGAAAAGATAGATGTTTCCTTTTGCTTCTGCTGAAAAAAGATACTGGTAGTTGAAGCAATTTGGTTTCCATTTGTTAAATTTTTAAAGAACTGACCAGAAGCAACACCATCATAATGTAAAAAGGATGTGATGAAAATTGGTCTTTCTCCACAGTCAGTATTCAAAACTTTCAGAACTAGTGGTTTAAGGCTTGGAGACATTTATTGATGAAGAGTTGCAGTGACAGCTTGTGGTTTAGGCTCAGCTGCAGTGCAGAAATATTAAGGAATAGTTTAGGGATAGTTTACACTCAATCCAGGGGAGAAGATAAAAGGCTCTTTGTTTTTCTTTGGTGTGAAGACCTTGGATGACATATTTGATTAAGAACGTAATGAAAGATTAGTTATTTTAAAAATTATATCAAAATTTAAACCACTTTGTGTAAAACAGTCACTTGTCCATTCAACATAGATAACTGAAATTTAGTTAAGGACAAAACTCTCATACTTACCTCAGTCTGAACAGTTGCGTTTTTCTGCTCCTGATCAATCTAAAATACGTAATGTAATGATATACAGGTAATATATTAATGTCACAATTTTAATCCAACTCAGTGTTTTTATTGATTACTGCAAAAAACTTTTAGTGCAATCTTTTGATCTTACTGGCAAAAATAAATCCACTGTGTTTTTATTTCTGTCTTGTTCTTCCTGCAGACAAGCACATTGATGTTATTTGCAAATGTCCAATAATCCATAAGACTATAGTCAGTATTCTGACCTGTAATGATATATTTAGTTTTACTTATAAGCACCATCTAAATGTTTCGGTGCAAGCCATTATATCTACACAGGATGTGAATGGTGTGATTAAAACATTCATGCATGTCATGTACTGTAGAAAATTACCTTTAACTGTTTCAGTTTCTTTCTGAAATGTGCTCTTGGTCCCACTTTGGGAATCAATTCTCCCAAGTCTTGATCCTCAAGGCAGTACAGATATTTCTTGTCAACTCCTTGTTCTTTAATAAAAAAGTGGTTTGTTACCAATAAGTGATGAAAACTAAATTTCAAATTTGAAAAATATGTTTCATAAAGAGTGGAGAGACAAATGTCTTTCACTCAAAATGATAAAGACCATAGTTGGTCCCTACAACATCAGTAGTAAAAGAAATGTCAGAGTCTTCCAAAACTTTCAGAGTATTATGAGGTGTAAAGTACTTGCTGTAACAACCATGGCATGTGCCACAATTATGCATAAAAAATTATGTCACAGCTGGTTAAGTGGATTGACATTGATTGAATTTATTCTGCAATATAAAGATTTTGTATTCCCTCAAAACACTTTCAAGAAAATCAGAGATCATCCCACTTCCCCATGCTGGAGATTTTAGTTGACAGTAACAATAAATAAAGTTACCTTTAAAATTAGTCACACAAGTGACATCTAGACGCAACAGTCGACCCAGACTTCAATAAAATAAATCTGGTTGTGTATGTTGCTTTTGTCTCCTGCAAACTCAGATTTAATTATACTTCTTTTTCATTGTAAATATTCCCACAAGTGAGAGTGTAAATGTAACTTTATTTGTTGTTATTGTTAACTAAAATCTCCAGCATGTGGAAGTGGGATGATCTCTGATTTTCTTGACACCTGTTAAACGGAGAGCTGGTAGCACATTTCCCCTCTCAGAAGAGGAAGTAAAGACTGACAGAGTAGAGAGTGAAGGAGGGGGAGATGTGCACTCAACGACAACATTACAACAAAGAAATGCTATACTTAACCTCTAAATGTTTCTATCCACTCGCTTAGGTCCCAGTCATTTAATATCTTGCAAACAAAGTCATCCATGACGCAAACATGCAACTGCAAGAGAAACCGTGATGTCTTAATGAGCAGTTTAACATATATATATATATATATATATATATTTTTATGCAGTTAGAATCATCTGCATAAAATCCAATTTAAAACTTAAAAAAGAAAAGGTCTTACCTGTTACAAAAAATTATGATGACAAAAGAAGTTTGGTCAAAAAAGAGGTGAGAACAAATAAAAAAAGAGAAAAAACAAGACAGCAAACAATAAAACAATAAAAAAATTTGAAGAGGAATTTCACCAGATTCTTTGCAAAGAGAGCGTTCACTATTTCTGAAATCGGAGGTGAATGAAGACGTCTGACAAAAACAAGGATGTAAAACTTTAGAGAGGAGGGGCTTCATAAAACGAAAGTGTAGCAGAGTGTTTTTCTTTACAACAAAGGTACAATGTCAATTTTTTTAAGAGCTTGTGAGGATAAGTTTTGCTTTCTTTGTCTTTTTTCCTAGTTAATCATTTGCATAACTTCTTTGAAATGTGCTTTTATATGACATCTTTAAGTTATGATTTCTTGACAAACACTTTGCAGAGGAATAGTTGGCAAATCATTATACACATGTAACTAAATGTTTCAAAATATAATATTAATCACTTAATTAAATAAGAAAGTAAACAATAAATAAGATGTAAACAGATTCTGTTATTTAAAGCTTTCATGTTCTCTTTCTTGTCCTCATTTGCTGGAGTTTTGAAAAACAAATCAGAGAAGCAAAGCAAAACAGGAACATCAACTGAACATTTAGCCATGGCACATAACATCTAATGATGGTCAATTACCTCATGCCAAGATGAAACAACATAATCACACCAGATAATAAACATAATTAAGTATAAGGTAACTCAATGCCTGAAGAATTTTGAGTGGTGCATTGTTTCCTCCATTTACAAAAATATTTTTGATATCCTGTTTTTTACTGTACCTTACATACTTTATATAGGACTGGTGTTTGAATGAAGTTGTTCAGGATGTTGTTTGCTTCTCCTAATTTCATATATGCCTTGTTATCATTCAAAAATACCTTCTTCATGCAATCAAGAAAGTACAGAGAGAAATTTGTGGTTTTGAATGTCGTTTAAATCAAATAATATGTGTCAAGCACTTTTTTCACATGAATTACTAGAATTTGAAGCAATAATTTAACTTGTAAAGGTAACCCCTGTAACATTACAGCCACCCTCTTTAATGTATTTTGTTTGGAGTGTATCTGATCAACACAAAGTTGTGGATGAAAATGACATGAATTTCAAGATTTGCTGTGACATTACTTACCTCGTGTTTCTTTCCCCATCTGCTGGAGTTGTTGTGATACAGCAGCCATTTGTCCTAAATGTTTTTCCAGTACTGTACCTTATGTTAAGTGTTTCTGCAAGAATAGAAAAAAAGAACTTGCCTAAATGTTAGATGTATATTTTAATCTCTGACTATGTAATTATCAGTGGCACCAATATGACCAGAACACCTAGATTTTTATTGCCAGATTCACCTCATGAACACCACAATGCAGCAGTCTATTTACTAGCCCCTTAAAAACACAAGCAGGAAATCTCTCCATCCACTTTTTTACTCTGTACACTAGAGGGCAGCAGTAATCAACAGCTGACTTTAGAAACTGACCAACCACGTTTAGTTTTTCACAAGTTAGGTGCCTTATTATCAACATTTTAATTATTTAACAAAAGAAAAATATACTAAATAAGCAGAAGAAACAGATCGACTAGTATTTGTTTCTCTTTTAACCTAAAGTGACATGACCTGTTAATGTTCATGTAATGTAAGGATTCTCTAAGGCTGCAAGTGGAGATATGATAATGACTCCATACATTGTGAACCACGATATACATCTGGCTGCATCATAGGGTCAATCAATTTCTGTGTCTCTGAGATGGAAAATACGAGCCGTATTGTATAAATTTCAATTCTAAATGCATGATTTAATCTGTGCAGAAATGATAATTCAAAGGAATTTAAGATCTGGCGCATTCTGGAACATGTGTAGATGAATTGAGAGGACACCAGTTGATTTCATCTGACCCAGATTTTGAATTGCCATGAAGGTCCAGAATTAAGGATAGAGACGCAGAACAGCAAAAAAATAATTCTGGTTGATAGACTTCAATGTAAACAATGATTTGCACCTCAAGTGCATGAAGGCAAAACGAAATTATACTTTGTACAAAAGAAAACATGACCATTTATAAAACAATGTAACCCCATCCAACACAAGAGCTCCTCTATGTGCCACCTGTTGACCTCATTTTACCTCATTTCCCTGCATTTCCATGGACTATATTTGTAATTTTCTAAGCAGAGAGGGTATTTTCCTGTTGTCAGATTAAAACACACATCCACACCCACACAATTGTTTGGAATTTGTGGGTTTTAAAAACAGACAATTCTAGAAATGATCAGATTTACACATATTTTTATTACATTTTTCTATGATTTTTACATTACAACAGATGATTACATTTTTTAATGAAAAAAAAAAACAACAACATAGTAGAACAGGTACAATTAAGAATGCCCAACTGTCCACAATATTAATTTATCAAACACTGTACAAATGTATATTTTTTTTTACCAAAATTGTACAAATTGACATTCATGTCACTTATATTTGTTACAGGATATGAAAGGCAACAGGAAACATTAGTTGCTGTGTTAGCTAATAACACATTCATACACATAAATTCAAACATAATTTATTATTAATATTCAGAAAATACATATAACAAAAACAATATTTTTTGTGAGGAATAAAGGTTCTGACCTGTCATTATTATGAAAATATATTTATATTATTGCTTAGCATTGATTTGCCAACCGCTTGCTTAAAATAAATGGTAATGTTGGCAGTTTTAAAGAACATTTAAACCATGTCAACAACACAGGCGCCAACAAAATCAGTACCTCAAATCTGTACAAAGAGGATTTACAACTTGTGATAAAACAGAAACAAAGACACACAGATCTATTAGTACTATTATATGAGGATAATTTGCTAACATTCTGGGAAACAAGTTCACAGTCACTGCCACTTATAAATGTCCATTTCAAGGATATTTATGCATCCATGCTGCTGCTCAACTCCTCGCAGAGATTCTGAACCATTCCAAGCTCCATTGACACATCTAAGGAAGTAATTTTTGTCATTAAATGTTGTGGTGATTACAGGAATGTTAGGGCATATTTTCATTTATGATCAAAAATAATTCACACCCTTGTCAGATTAATGTTCAAAAGTATTTTCAATCATTGAAGATGTTTGTATTTAATAGGAAATGAAAGAAGCTTCTCTCAAAAGATAAGACATAAAAACAACTGATTTTGTTTACTTCAGTTTTAGCAAATAACTCCAAGCAATAAATTATTTATAGTCTTAGTTAATAAATACAGAAAATATATTAATTAAAATATCTATTGGTATTCCACCAATCAAATGTTCTCATAATTGTTGACTAGAATTTCTTTCACCTGGCTTTTAGACAATTTAATGAGCTCAAACTTTTTCAGGTTGGATGAAACTTTTCACCCTCCTCCACTAGATTAAAGCTAAAACTCTGTTTGGATCACGTCAGACAAAAATTTGTTTCTTCTCAGAAGAAATATCTTAAACCAAAGATTACTTTTAGCCTAAAACTGCCAAGAGCAAATGATGATGTAATTTACCTGGAATTGTACAGTCGTCAGCCTTGAGGGACACCTGAATAGATTCCATCATGTCTTTTTCCAGAAGTGTCAGGATATCCGCCTAATATATCATCATAACAATTAGTAAGCATTTATTACAAATATGATACAAGTTTACAAATGCTTATAATTGTTAGAATACTTCTTTTCAACACTCATATAGAAACAGTTTAGTTTAGATAGAATGTAGCTAAAAACAGGAACTCCTGAAAACAACTCAAAAGAGGCTGCAGAAAACTGGACCTCACCATCCAACAGGACAACAACACTCAACATGCAGCAAGATGCTTTCAAAATACATTGTCTTTTAAATGTAATCATGCAATTTCAATGAATAAAATGAAACAAACCATCAGTTTGAGGAGAAGCTCCAACATGACATTCTTGGCTTTCTCAAACATGCTGTTCTGAATATTGTACACATATTGCCATATTGTTTCCCTTATGTTCTGCAGTGTGTTTTTTCCTTGAAACTGTGCAGCTCCTGCAAAAAAAAAGTTAATTAATGTCCAAACAATAACACAAATTAGTAGCATCTGTTGTTCTGATGAAAAATATAGTGGTTGTTACTTTCATAGCACTCTTTCATGATTTCCTCCACTGTTTTGGTTAGACTCATGTAGATTTCTTTTTTGTTGTCACAAATTATTTTGTTCAGTTTTGTCTTCAGGTTTTCCTCCTAAGAAAAAAATAGTCAATATTCAAACCTAGAGAGTCTTATTACAAACATGTAGAGCAGATGGATTCACTATAAATGTTTTCTAATACCTCTGTCTTGAGAAAAGTCAACTGCAGTTCTGCATCCTTGTACTTTGGTTTTAGTTTTTCAGTGTCAAGTGAAAACTTATTGATCACTCCATTGAATGGACCACAATTTCCTTCATTGCTGAAAATTTTCATCACATTTAAATTTTTTATAGAAGTATAAATTCCTGAGTTTCAGGAAAGCATCTGTGTATATCAAGTTCTTACAGAAAGGTTTTTCTGAATTCCTCATCGATGCTTTTCCTCAATAATAAAGTTAATTTCATGTTGAAATTTATTTCTTTCCCCTCTTTTGGTTTGTGGATGCCACTATTTTTGACAACACTTTTCAGGATGTAGTATTGAGCACTTTCACTATATCTCTGGGAAAAAAACAGATGTTAAAAAGAAATAAATAAAAAAGACAAAAATAGAAACAGTCTATATTCATACAAATACAACTTTCAGATTACGTACTGTAGGATATAAAAAGAATTTCAGGATGTCTTCACAAGAACTTTTGGAAGTTTTCACTCCTTCATCGAGACATTTTGTAAAGGTGGTGTAGATCGCCGCCATTTCATCTCTGATTCCATCAAGTTGACAGTTCAGGTTTGACTCAAGATCATCACAGACCGCTTTATAACAGCCAGCCTGAAAAAACACATATTCTTTATTTAGAGCATCATTAACTGAATCAGTTTAAGTTCATTGCATCCTGGGTCTCCACACAACAACCTGCTGAATTTTTACTTTATCCTGTATTCTGGGTTCATGATATTGGGACAAAAGTTAGCAAGTTTTAATCAAACATTAGGTCAAGAACCAAAGTTTGTTAGGTTGAGAAAGAAACTGGAACAAACTTAAAATATATAATTGCTAACAAATCAGTAAGAAATAAAAATCTTAGACGTTGAGGTAGTTGTTATTGAAAGCTGCAGCATGTAACTTTTATAAAAAATTATATGTTTTTACATATTTGTTAAAACTATCACTCGGTCATCATGATCGTATGAGACAGATATCTGAAAAGATTGAGCTCATCCACTTCCTACCTGTGCTGCTGTAACCATCAAAAGAAATATGCTGCTACCAATCAAAAGAACCTGAGCCAAAAGAACTGTCTTTGTGCTGTCAATCAAACTTATGGACATGCTGCTAAATGTGTTGATGGGGGAGAAATGACTCAACGTTACAGGAAGACTGGTGGCCATGCTAAATAGCATTAGCATAATTAACGACAGGCTCTGCTGACAGGGAGAAACTGTATCATAACAAATAGCAGGGGGAAAGCAGGGAGGGTGAGCAGCATGGACACAGGAATGATTGACAGCGGCAAGACCCTCCTCTTGACTCTGCTTGGTTGTTTTTAGTTGGCTTCTAGTGAGCACTTGGAGAAGGCAGAGGAGCGACATGTTTTCACATATTTTCAGTCTCATATTGTACAGTCATGACACAGTAAGAGTTTCAACAAATATGTAAAAAAAAAAAAAAAAAGTGTATATATATGCATTTTATAAAAGTTACGTACTGCAGTTATAACCTGGTCTATTTTTATCTAAAGGGAAGGAATTATAAGAAAAGGATGTCAAGCCACATTTGAAGTAAAATGAAGTGACTCATGCTGTGGTAGAGTAAATGGCTTTTCTGTAAAACGTGCATCTTCTTTAGATATTCAAGATTACTGGAAAAATTAAGAATTTTCTTTTCTCAATCTTACCACTTTCTTCAAGTTGGCCCCTTGAATCAAAGACAGAATCCCTTGAGCTCCAGAAACGTAATTTAGTGTTGCTGAGTGAGAGTCGTTTAGATTTTGCAAAAACTCTTGAAGCTCAGGAATTTCTTGGAAAAGACAATCAGTTCATATTAGCATCAAACTGAGGTTAAATTACTGCGGAATCTTCCATTTTAAGTTGTATCCTACCAGTGTCCTCTGGCTTTAGGTTTTTTGGTTTCAGAAACTCTGCAGAGCTCACTGTGAAGACTTTGAAACACTCATTACTAAAATATTTCTGTGGAGAATTGAATTTGCTCATGTTATTTAATTGTAGATGATCAATTTGAAAATCATATGTAGTTCAAAACTCACCTTTATCTTGTCTAGCTTGTTGAATTCTTTGCCCACTGCTTCCTTGGCTTTTAAGTTTCTATTTACGATAAAGGCCTGAACTTCAGCTGGTGAACTAAAGAAAACATTCACTAGTGAAAACTTTATGACAGAAATCACGTCATTAAATAAAGCAACTACTACAGATATAAATGCAGCACCTTGAAAAGTATTTGAATCTTTTTTTATTTTTTGAATTGTGCAGACTTAGATTAACAATCAGCAACATTTTATAACTTTCAGTGACAATTGGCTTGGATAAAGGGTGAATACATTTTACTTTTAAAATCATAAAAAAAGGATAGAAAAACATTTTCATGTTTATTTTACTTTCTGGGGACCTTTACTTCCTGTAGAGTATCTATGTGTGCTTTTAGTCAGCTGAGTTCAAATGTCTGTTCTAGTTTCACTTTACTAGAGTGAAACTGGACCAGTTTCACTAAATGACTTCCTTTGAGAGTCATTTATCAATCATTCTCAAAATAAAACAATGTACTTCATAGCATTGTTAGTGTTGTGTTTTTTTTAACAAATATTGAGCCTTTGACACATCCTCACTGATGTCTGAACTGAATGCTCCACTGTTAGTGAATTAGCAAACTTACGGATCGTGCAAATCTCCGAAAACATCAGACTTGGTGCAGATGAAGTGAATGTTTCGACACTCGCCACCGTTTCCAAGGAAATGACTGGCACTTTTCAGGATCTCCCAGGATTCTCTGTCAGATGCTGCTCGGTTGATTTCTGATACGATCCACACCGTAGAACAGTTTCCAACAATCTGAGATGACGTTGCAATGAAAATGAATGCTTTAAAAATATTTCAAAATATGAAAATTGAAAGACTGAAGACCACGGTACCAAGACATAATGTACCTTTTTCCACATTGTATCTCGGCTCTTGTTGCGGTCTCCATTTCCAGGAAGGTCCACAAGTGTGACATGCTGGAGAAAATCATTTTGGGGTACTTTGATAGTGACACACTTTACAATTGGCCAGTACCACCTTTTTATATCTTTGTCTTCTCCTTGTTTGGTGTACTTCAAAATTTTTGCAGACAGCTCTATAGCCTGACGGAGCAAAACAAAGTAGTCCATGAAATGGAAGGTGAAGCAGACATGGTGTGTGTCTCCACCTTGAAGAAAACTCTTTTTATATACAGACAGAAACAAAAGACATTCTTTCAACTGAGCAGCTAACAAAGAACTGGCAACATTTCAGACATCAATTATCAAGTTTTGCTACAGATTCTCATTTGGACTAATGGATGGACTTTGACTTATTAGTTTTAAAACATGAGTTTGATTCAGACACCTCCACGTTTTGTATACCTGTCAGAATGCATTATATGAACAACCCCAAATGTTGTTTTAGTTTTCTACTGGGTCAATGTAGAGGGCCAGGTGACGCCAAAAGTCTATCGTTCAAAACCACAACCTAATAAATAAATACTGGCCAGTTTTGATTTGTCACTATCTTTTCAGACCTAAAAGTCACATCTTACCGATTCACAAGGTAAAATCTTCTTTGTGGACTGAAGAAACTCTGGAATCTCGCTGAAGAATCTGTTATCCATGAGTTGTTGAGAGGATTTTTGTTTCCATTCTTCTCCATATAGTGCGTTAAGCTTCTCAATAAGGTCATGATAGCCATCGTTCTCTTCATCATCATCATGCTTCTCTTGCTCTTCGTCATCCTCAAGAAAGCGATCTACAGTCCCCAACTCATCTTCCCACTCCTGAAAAGGAAATATTGTGTTTGTTTTCAGTGTGTAACTGCGATGCCTCATGATAGATAAAATATGAGCAGTTTGATGTTTCTGTTTACCTCTTTGTTGATGAACTCGATCTCTGCTTCATAATTTGAGTTGAGAGTGTTCGCCTCCACTTTGATCATGACTGAGGTACATGCATCTACATCTCCAGATGGCAAAAGTTTCTTCACACCAATGACTGCGTTAATCAATGAGGTCTTTCCAGCTCCAGTTTTACCAAAAACACCAACCAGCTCCCTTTTGTCTGTTTCCAAATCTCTAATTTTGGTCCTGTTTAAAATGAGGAAAAAATAAAATCGCTTTCACATAAACCCACACAAACAGGGAAATAACTTGTAATTATTTGTTTGTAAGACATGACAAAAAAATAGATTATTTTATACTTACATAAGGAATTCATTAAGATCTGTGGTCTCTTGATTTTGTAGTTTAGTATGAACATGTTTCATTATGTTTTTCACATCATTCAGGACCATTGATTCTGTTAGTGAAAACAATGCAAAGGCTTAGCAACAACATTGAACATTTAATGCAAAGGAAGTTAATTTTGTTGCTCCTCTCACTTTGTCAATGCAATCTTTTACCAAAGAAGTTCAAACTACACATATTTTAAGCAAAATAGATTTTGTTTATTATAATACACTTTCAATATTTCACGCTTAAATAAAAAATGCATCATATTTCGACATTGACATTATTTTGACACCATTGATCAAAACATCAGTACCTGTGAAATGAAATCTTTCATGCTGTCGCTTTGGTTTCTTTTTACTAGATTCTTCCTGAAAATCAAGTTTTCGCTTTCCTTTTAGAAAAATATAAATAAATTTGTTGAGTCTCTCAAAAACAATAAAAAAATATGAAATATGGATTAAGACATTGTATTTCCAACCTGTATTACTTGTGGAAGGTAAAATCTGAGGATGAACACAAAAATGACTTTTTTTAGATTTTATATTTAAATTAAACATGTTTACTAGATTTTTGGCTTGAAATTATAAGAAATGTTATTTTATTTGACTTACAGGAGTAAAATGTTACTCTTTACATAAACATGGCGGTCACAGGGGAAATCTAGGAGTTATGATTAGGTTACTTCAAAATATTTATTCAGGGGTATCAGAATAAGGAGGCTCAAATATAAATGCAAAAGATGCTTTTCCACTTTTTGTTTGCAAACAAAGAAGAAAAAATAGAAACCAGAATTCTCCTGCACTTACCTCCTGCAGATCAGTTGCATCTTCATTCTGGACTTGACACTAAGATAAAAATTATTTATTTTGTTTGGCAAACACAGTTTTACTAAATTAAAAAATATTTCCAGTCTAAGATCATTTATGTATTGATAGTTAATGGATGTAATACTTGACATTTGTTGTCAGAATAGGTTTGACTTACTGGTTCAGGACAAACTTCCTTTTCACTACTAGTATTTTCTTCTTCCTAAGATGAAAATAAAATGTTACATACACAATGTTTTTACATAGGCACAAGCTGTGGTAGTGAATGATTAATAACATATTGCATTACTTTTAACTGCTTTAGTCTTTTCTTGAACCGTGCTCTCTGTACCACTTCTATTATCAGCTTGTCAATATCTTCATCCTCAAGGCAATAAAGGCTCACAGTGTCAACCCCTTGATCTGTAATCCAGTGAGACACAACCTTAGAAATATAATTTAAAGAGATGCAGAGATCTATTTTATGCAGGAGAGGAAATGTTATCAACAATGTTATTTACTGCTAAGAGACCATTTTTTTCCATGCCATGAAGAGATTGCATGAGAAAACACTTTTTATAAAATGAGTGTAGAGCTCTTGTATTTTCAGTAAATGGTGTATTTATGATGGTGAAAGGAAAGGCAGAGGGTCACCAATAAATCTTGCTACTTTCCCCAGTTTATGTTGTAACATCACAAGCCTGAAAATGACTTTGACTGGTACATTAGTTTGTTTAATTTCTCCTCCAACTTTTCACAAAAGTCATGCTTCATGTTTAAATCTGGGCATTTTTACACGATGTTGCCTGGTGCTGCAAACATTTATGCAATTAAAGTAAAATTTGGCTTTTAAGAGTTAATTTAAAAAAATATATATAAAATTATTCAAATGTTTAGTAGATTTTTCACTGCCATCTAATGTACAAACAAATGTTAGACCCTTTAAAACACATTAAGGAGAGGTTTGAGAAAAAAAAAATTGTTTGAAGAAAAATATATGTGCACTTCACTTGTTAAGTAACAGTTGTGATTGTTTTTAAAACTATGTCCAGTCAGGAAAACAAAGTGCTTTTATTATTAAAGCTCAAGTTATGTAAATGTTGGTAAATAAAATAAAATGGGGAAAAAAAGGACCTTTCCTCATTAGTAGTCAATATTTATCATACTTTACCTTTAAATATGTCAATAAACTCACTGAGACCCCACTGGTTTAGTGTGTTGCATACAAACGTATCCATTTCCAAGAACCGAAACTGAAAGTAAAAAAAAAAAATTGTTTATTCAGTTTCGTCCCCGTGAACTCGTGCTAAATAAATGCAGACAAAATAACATTTAAGAACTCAACTCAGCACATTTGAGATGCTCACCTGTTTCTGAAGGTAATGCAAAGACTTCAGTCAAGCAGGATGGGAGGAGAAGAAAAGAGCAAAACGACAGAGGGAATGTTGCAGAAAAAAATACAAAGCGAACCTTTTGCAGAAGATAAGAGGAAGTGTTTTCTCACAGAGAGGCAGATTACTGACAGAAAACATTGAAAGTAGGGGGTGTGGTCTGCAGGAAAACTCAGACAGGTGAGGAGGCGATCAGGAGAGAAACGTGGTAAAATGGCAGAAGCAGTAGTTAGAAAATATACAGATGTCATTTTTACATATAAAAAAGTGAAGATACAAATACGCTGGCAGGTATGATTTAGTTAACATGTTGCATATGTCTTAACATGTCTTTGTGCAGCTATAAAACTTGCTGCACGGCTTAGTTCAAGGGGCAGAATGAGAACCGTGTTGCCCAGTAGCTATTGGAGCTGGAGATGATCAAGGATAAATGATGTCAGATAGCACAGAGTTGATATGTGTAATGCCACTGGACTGAGTTTATTCAGGTTGACAAGTTCTTTGAATGATGATGGACTCTTTGACTTCTGCACTGAATGAAGGTGTCTGTGTGTCAACCTGCTGACTCAGGACCTTTGGGTCCCATCGTGGTGCTTTGTCTGGACCTGCTATCTGATCATAAAGCATTATACCTTTGGAGGGAAACTGTATTTATAAGTTAAAATTGACTGAAAGCCATTTATTCCATCACTTATACATAATTTTGTGATTTTACACACGTTCATGAACACATTTCTTTTTATCCCAGCTCTTCACTTCACTCCTCTGATTTGTGTAAAATCTTATTTGTATTTCATGATAAAAAAAAATCAGATGATTTAATATCAGCAGTTCAGTGTACCTGAAGCAATCCTACAATATCAAAACTTGTTTGACTTATTTTCCAAGTTTTTTGCCGAAGCATATTCAGCAGGTTCTTAATTACCTGCATTCCATGACAACACACTCTCTGTTTTGCACACAAGATAAAGACGCTGTTGTTTTCTATCTGTTTCCAGTTGTAACTTGTTCTTAGGCCAACTATGGGCTGCTGCATACACGTTATTTAATTTCTTTGACGCCACTTTACATTGTATAAATGTAGTATATACATATATATGACTGAAATGAGAGCTTGAGAAGAAGTTGGTGTTTGCCAAGAGTTTTTTTCCCCCCACACAATAAAAGACTTGGACTCAAGTTGTTTTCTATCCACTTATATAAAAAACATACAATAAACTGCAAAGAACTAGGATGTCTTTTCATAACCAGCAGAGCAATGAGATCATAGAGAGACATTAAATGTCACTTGTAGTGTTCTTGATTCTCCCACTGGTGCATTGTGAGTTTCTGTTTGGTTTAGAAGATGTTTATCATAACGACTCCTCTTTTAGTTAGAAATTAATAAGGAACTGCTTTATGAGCGGTTCTTTGATTTTCCAGGGAGCAGTAAATCAAGAGGTTTCAGGCTTGTAGCATCAGGTGCTTATGGAAATGTCCTGGGGCAAATGCTTTATGGAAGCATGTGCACTCAAATGCATTTCCACGCAAGGGCTCTCACCCTTGCAACGTTTAACCCTTAAATTCCAACCTCATATATGGTTTAAATTTAGATTCTTAATTTGGATAAATTTCAGCTTATTAAAGGAAATACCATATAAATCTTCTCTTATGTCACCACCTTAGGATTTGGTTTGTATTTGTTTTGTGCATTTTTGTTTTCTTTATTCTGTGTAATTAAAATGTACAGAAATGGATAAAAATATGACCTGCTAGTCTTTTAGAGTCCTTCCTTTCCTATATCAAAGCATTCTTGATCCCACTCCATGGAGATACTAAAGAGCATTACCAGGACCAAAATGAGAAGCATCTGAGTGGAAGAGAAGGAAATTATTACCAGAAAAATGTTAAATCATTGGACGTGTTGACAGAGGTGATTCTCCTATAACCTTAAAAATGTATTGTCATTTTACATAATCTATAAAACAGCACCAGTGTACAGTGTGACAAATATGTCACAATGAAGAAAAAAAACATCTGTGTGCTGAATTAGTAATGCTGTATGTGTTCACCAAGTTTGAACTTAGTAAACAGATTGGAGCACATCAGCTCATTCATGTTGGATTAAAATCTGTTTCCATAGTAAAGCTTTCCTCAACAGGTCTCTGAATTTCTATCAGCTGCCCAAATTCACTTGACGGCGCTCTTTATTGCACACTGCATCCAAGCTGAGTGGATCGCGGTGCAGAGGTGAGAGAGAAGCAGAGTAAAGAACTACTGATGCACACATATTGAAATATAAGAGCTTTTTGCAGCAGGTTCTGGTGCCACAAAGGGGAAAAGTTAGAGCATCTCTTGATTTCCTTTTAGCTCAAAAAAGGTAAAGTGTGCTGTGTGTTTAGTGTGTTTTATTCCTGACAGCACAGACCAAGATGATTTCATAACCAAACTCATCCCTGGTCCCAAAACAAAGTCTGAAGTATTACACAATATTCAGGAATATGTAACTCTTCATTGTAACAGTAACCGTAATTATCTTGTATGTTGCGTTCCAAGTGTGAGGCACCTATTTCCAAAATGTATCACTGCAGCTATTAGTGACAAAATTCCCTACACCTCCATCTTATCAATTGTCCAAATATAAAATTTATAAAGTTTCCTCTGAACCCTGAGAGGATGAGGCTGAAAATCCACATGTTAAATATTCTGAAGAAGACGCTCATGATTACTGACCTGGAAACCCTTCTTCATATAACGTTTAAACATATTCTTAGAGGTCTGAGACTTTCTTTTATTGTTAGGTTTGTTTTCAAAAGATGGATTTTATTTTAGGGAGAAATAAGGTTTGTGTGTGTGTGTCCATCATACAGAGTGAAAAAGAATCAATTCAAGCCATATTATTTATTTCACCTTTTACCAACAGCAACAAACAGCTAAAAATAAAAACATGTACAGGCAAAACTGTCTATTTTTAACACAGTTTGAAAGTAATTAAAATCTTTATTTGTTAAACACAAAAGTGGTTATTGGTTTTCAGACATGCTAAAACTAACTTTATGTAAAATAAGCATAAAACCTGAATTGGACAAGCTAAACCTTGAATAAATGGTTCTACATTAATTTAAAAAAAACTTTGATAATCGTTTGTCAAACATTTAAACTCTTTATTTTTATTATACAGTAATAAAGTTCAGTGTTATCTAAAGCTTCACTTGTGACATGTTTCTTTCTCCAGTTTAACAAACAGAAGTCATTCACTACAAAAAAGTCTCAAGTCTTTCAAAATGAAAAAAAAAAAAGTTTACTTTTTTTAATGATGTTTTTTTAATGAAATCAGTAATTACTATAATGATTTCTATATAAGAATTATTTCACAGGAAATATTATTAAACATGCAAAAAGATGTAATGGTAATAATTTTTTTTAATTAATAATCTTGGAGCAAAGTTGTTTCAGTTGATGATGTCAGGAAGTTTCTCATTAGGTTAATGTACAAAATTTGGCTAAAATAGAGGAAAACGTTGCTGTACCACCCTGAAAGTGGTTACACAAAACAAGTAAAAACTGCAAAGGATCTGCTAATGGAGACTATTTCTCAGTCAAACGTTCCCAAAATGAGCATAATGAGAATCATTGCTGTGAAGACAGAGCAGAAGCTTCCCTGATGGTGATCCTTGTCATGGCATCAAAGGAGCTGTTCATTTTAAAGGAAGATGTTTTATTCAAATCATATACACCAATGATCAATGTTGAAAACAAAATTCAATACTTTACCGTTTTCATGAGATTTCTTAATTTTAGCTGTTCTTAAGCTCACTGTAGAATTCCTTCACCATTTCAAGCTCTGCAGAAACATCTAACAAAGCAGTTTTTGATGAGATGCAACATCAAATATTTACAGAATGTCTTTCAGGCCTCATTTCAAACACAAATAAGTTTTGCTTTACCTGGAATCGATTGACAATCTGTCCTGAGGGAGAGGTTCATGGAGTTGTCCAATGTGTCCTTCATTGTATTCAAAACTTCCACCTAATTTAACGTTAAAATCTTTATTTTTAGGTAGAAGTCTATTGGTCAAGACAAAGTAATTTACTCATACATCAATTACTCATATATGTATTCTTTTAGGTAAGGAATTAGCTAAAAGATTCATTTTAAGAATTTAAAATCATTTTTGCACAAAACAGAGTTTTAATAATCTGAGTTTATTAGAAGATTTAAAACACTTGGTTTTATGCAATACCATAATCTAACAGAGTGCCACTGGTCTAATGAAAAAGCAGAACTTTTAATCAGAGATGTTATCTAGGATCTTTTACTACAAATTTGTTACCAGAAAAAAACCACATTAAGGTTTTTGACTGGAACTGTGTAAATTAGTCATATAGAAATTGATCTTTCCAAGTTGCAAACACTTCAGGTTTATGTGAAGTACAACAAAGAATGCACCTCATGCCCACTATTAGATAGATTTCTAATGCTGTGGGCCTTTTTATTCTACTGAATACTGTGGGAACCTTATTAGAGTGCATGGCATCATGAACTCTGACATGTTGTTGCCACATCAATACATTTCTTATCAAGATTGTTGAAATATATTGAGTGCGAGTAATTGTGGAGGACTTTGTTACTGATATACTTGATACAAGGATAGTTTAGATTTTGCTCTGAATGATCAGCATAAATACTGTATCAACATTAAAATAAGGACAAACCATTAAGTGCAGGAGGTGGTTCAACATGACGTTTTTCGCCTTTGCAAACATGGTGTCCTTTGATTCACAAAAATATCTTCTTACTGTTTCTCTCATTTTTTCCAGCATACCAGGACCGGAGTATTCTGCTGCAGCTGCAACAAAAAGATCAATCACAAACGGTAAGAAAGATTTTAAATATGTTTTATTGTAAAATAAAGTTTTTGTAATTCTCACTCTTGTAGCATTCTTGCATGGTCTCCTCAATTGTCTCTGTCAGGCTGTTGTACATTATTTTCTTTTGGTCTCTAATCCTTTTGTTCAGCTTTTTCTTTAATTTTTCCTCCTATGAGACATGTCAGAAAAGCAATTTTACTTGAAAAAACTAAAGATAAAATTGATTTTATTAAAATGTGATAAATTCTTGCAATGCTTGCATTGCATATTTTCTCTATTGTTTACCTCTGTCTTGAGAAAGATCAGCTGCAGTTCCACCTCTTTGTACCTTTCCTTCAGACTTTCAGTGTCAAGTGAAAACTTGTCAATGACACCATAAAATGGGCCAAGTGTTCGTTCATTTCTGAAACATTTTGATATGCTGAAGTCATTCATAAATGGTACTTTATCATCATTTTCTTTTAATAAACCCCTGAATTGTGGATTTACAAATTTTAAACTTTCATCACAGATGAACAAGACATTTCATGCATGTTAAATTCTTACGGGAAGGTTTTCTTGAATTCCTCATCAATGCTGTCAGTCAGGAATGAAGTGAGTTTCATGTTGAGGTTTATTTCTTTTCCCTTTTTGGGTTTGTGGACTCCACCTTTTTTGAAAACGCACTTTAATGTTCCGTGATAACCACCACTCTTTCCCTAAAAAATAAGGCATTATTTAAAACGCAACAGAAAATTTAAATTCACTCTGTTGATATTGCCAGTAACATACCACAGGTTTTAGAACATTTTCCAGCTTTTCTTCACATGAGCTTTTTGATTGTTCAACCCCTTCAAGCAGGCATTTCTCAAAAACCAGGTAAGCTCTTTCCATTGCTTTTTGTACTGGATCAAGTTGGAGGGTTATATTTCTCTCAAGTTTTTCACAAACGTCTGTGTGTATTCCAGTCTGAAAAAAGGCAACTTCTTGTTAGTACATGTTGTAAAAACTGGTAACGGTTTATAAAAGAGTAATTATACTTGCGTCTGAAACTTGTTTAATTAACAATAATAAGAAATAATAAGCAGATTATTCCTAAACTTCTTCCAAGATCTTAAATGAATTAAATGTACAATAATCCATCATCCAACACAGAGGCAAAATGGACAAACAATCATGTTCATACACACATGCACACGCAAACACCTCAGGAAAATTTAAAGGGATCAATGAACATATTTTTTGACTCTGGGAGGAAGCCGGAGTACCTGGAGAGAGCTGCACAATAATTAAATTCATACATGAAAAAAATCAAATGACATGCAGAAAATGGCAATTAAGAGCACTACATATAAAAAGTGAACTGGCTTTGAAAGTAGATAGACATGCTGTGTTTCAGCTGATTCTGTAGATTATACGGCCAATTCAGCTTTAAATTTCCAATCTAATGGCAGAAAGGAGCGAGACAAAGAGAGTGGGTCTCAGAGTCTGTGAAGAAGTGATGATGTGCAGAAAAGTCAGAGTGATGTAGAGGTCAAAGGTTATGGAGAGGCTTGGAGGTTTGAGGAAACTCACCTGTTTTTCCAATCTGGCTCCATGAATCAAAGAGAGAATCCCATGAGCTCCAGAAACATAGTTCAGCGTTTCTGAGTGATCGTCATTGAGATTTTGCAAAAAATCTTGAAGTTTAGGGATTTCTGTGAATGGAAAAATATTATTAACTTTTATTTCAACAGTGTCACAGCCAGATTGCTGAGAGGATCTTAGTTACCAACAAAGCATTCAGAGAAATTAGAAATTTAACATACCAGTGTTCTCTGGACTGAGAATCTTTGGTTTCAGAAACTCTTTGGAGCTCACTGTGTACACTTCAAAAGAGTCATCACTGAAGTGTTTCTAGGTAAAACGGATTTTGTTAATTTAATTTATTTTCCTGAAATTAAGATTCCAGCAAGACCTACAGAAACTCATCCATACATTTATTGTTAGTCACATTGATTACTGCAAGTGTTTTCACAGGTTTGTCTACAAAAAGCAACTTTGCAGAATGTGTCTGTTCACTTTTTCAGTGAAGCCAGAAGGATAGAGCACATCACCCAGTTCTAAAGTCCTTACACTGGCCCTGTGTAGTTCATAGAATAGGCTTCAAGGTACTGTTGTTAGCTTATAAATCATTGAACGGCTTAGCACCAAAATACAAAACAAGTCTTTTGGTTGCTCTACAAGCCAGAACCAGAACTAAACAGGGAGAAGCAGCTGTAATACTTAAATCCCACTTGTTTAGAGTTGCTTTGAACCATAATAAAAGAGACAATGACCAACATGATGATTGATGATTTTAAAATGACATTTGACAAAATGTATATATATTGTTTGCATGATGTTTTTATAATGTAAAGCTTTTTGAACTGCCTTGTCTTTGAAATGTGCTATAAAAATAAATTTGACTTATTCATTTTGTAGCTATAGACAGTATTTATTTAGTTGTTGTCTTGACATGCAAAGCTCACCTTAATCTTGTGTAGCTTGTTGAATTCTTTGCGCACTGCTTCCTTTACTTTCATGTTTCTTCTGAGGATTTCAGCCTGAAGTTCAGCTGAGCTGATGGAAAAAGACATATTGATCCTTAAAGTTGTTTCAGCTGAAGAATTTAGATTGTCCACATAATCCTGATCCATCACAAGTCCTATTTATTGACAAGTTCAATTCTTATAGAGTTTAGTGGAAAGAGGATGAAGATTTGTGAATGAGACTCCTGTTGAGTTTTCCAATTACTAATTTTTAAGAACATGTCGTCAGTATTAAATGCATTTTGTTGCCTAATTTCACTTACTGATCAGTAGAGTCTTCGATAACATCAGATTTTGTGCAGATAAAGTGAATGTTTCTGCACTCCCCACCGTTTCCTAGGAGACTACTGACACTCTTCAAGATTTCCCAGGATTCTCTCTCTGATGCTGCTCGGTTGATTTCAGTGACGATCCACACAGTAGAACAGTTTCCAACAATCTGGAACAGCAATAAAGATATAATAATGATCAATAATATGTGTTGATATGTTTCTGTTTTCTTTATATATCATTACTTTACCCCTTTCCACATTGTGTCTCTGCTCTTGTTACGGTCTCCATTTCCAGGAAGGTCCACAAGAGTGATGTGCTGCGGAAAATCATCTGGCACTTTGACAGTCACACACTTCACAAGAGGCCAATACCACCTGGTTAGTTCTGTTTCTCCTCCATGATTTGATTCAGATCTTGTGTATTTAATCATTTTAGCAGATAGCTGTTTAGCCTGCGAAAAATGGAAAGAAGGTAAACATGGGAAATTTTATTTTAAATCAGAAGTTTAAATCAAAAGTGCTTGTTTAGTTTAATTTGCAAGACCAAGTTCCCAATTTCATGGAGAAATGTTCCTCTCCATGAAATATGGAGGCAAAAGACTTGCAAACCCAGAAATAATATGGAAATTAGCTGATGAGCTCAATTAACATTTTTAACTGAGCTAATCGCAGGGTCTGTTATTAATTTTTCGCAAAAATCATATTTTAATTGAAAACTATATATAAAATAATCAACACCCCATGCTGCTGCTAAATTATTGAACAGACAGATGAGCTTGAGAGGAAAGATATTTATTGTTTTCTGTCTGTTATTTAGGTTCTCCAACAAGAAACAGATGGATGCAAAGTGTTATTATTCTATCTCAGCTTTCAAACATTTCAGAAATTCCTGATAATTTCTGTCACTTCTTTGAAAAAATACTTCCTTAAAAATATGAACTGTGGACTCTGGCATTATTTTTTGACTTATTCCACAAATTAGCACTTAAATAAACACAAAAATATATGAGCTGCTTTGCATCAACAATTTATGTTTAAATGTGGGTGTGTTGCTGGCAAAGCAGGAGCTGGAAGCTTCTGTGTAAATATTTAGCTTTAGCTGAGATTTGTAAAACAAAATTGAAGAATCAAGAATCATATGTAAACACCTTTCGGGTATTTATTTACACATTTGTACTTTTAGAATGGATCCTACATAATATTTTATAAATGAGATCTCTGGTGTTTTAGTTTAAGGATATGAGCAGCATTAGATGTTCTGTGTGATGGCCAAATCTATGGCCACACCCTGATGTCAAAAAAGGATGAGGGCCAGTGCTCAGTAAGCTTAAGTGATGATTGGATTACCCCACTAGTTCCTGCTGGCAGGGGGTTATGGTAGTTTTGTTTAGATAAGTTTTGTATTTAAGTAAACATTAGTATTTAAAGTTTATTTTTGATTTTCATATTTGGGTCTTTAATTTAGCCAAACTTAGCTGTGCTATTTGTATTGTGTTATTTGTATTTTTTTAGTTACCCCTATTGTGTCTTGGTCTGATCAGCCAGTATAAAAACCCCTGTGTGTCATTTCTTTGTTAGGTCAGTTATGTTTCATTGTGCAGCTAGTTTGCTTACACTTTTGCCTGAGTTCAGTTTTGTTTCTTTGACCTCTTTTTATGAGCTCAGTTTATCTTTTGTCATTTATGATTTTTGGGTTAAAATAAAAACCCTATTTTTTCTAAATATATCACATTCAGCTTGCATATTGTTGTCAGCAAACCCTCTCTCCAGTTCATAACATTTGTGGCCATTTTCAAGTGGTTTAATTTCATAGACTAATAAAATATGACTAAAATACCATTCTCTTTCTTTATTATTTGTGGCATATAAATGATTAAATGAAACCACTTATATATTTAAAATTTTGGTTCTGGCTTTCCATAGTAACACTTTAAGGAGATGAGCTCCTTAAACTTTCAACAATTCAACAATTCATTCACCATTTCACACTTACTGTTTCACATGACAGTATCTTTCTTGTGGATTGAAGAAATTCTGGTATTTCTCTGAAATATTTGGAGTCCATTAGTTGTTCAGAAGATTTTTGTTTCCATTCCTCTCCATAGAGTGCAGACAGCTTTTCAGCAACATCCTGATAATCATCGTCCTCATCCTCTTTTTTCTGATCTTCAGTATTCTTTTGAAACTGATTCACTAACCACAACTCATCTTTCCATTCCTGGACATAAAAAAAAATGTTTGATTAGCTCTATTACATTGTGATTCTTCAGTTTTTGTGAAACAGAAGGAATTATGTCTTTAGTTGTTTTACCTCTTTTGTGATAAATTCAATATGTGCCTCATACATTGTATTGCACATGTTTGCCTCCACTTTAATCATGACTGAAGTACATGCATCAACATCTCCAGATGGCAAAAGATTGGTTTCATCAATGAGAGCGTTTATCAAACTGGTCTTTCCAGCTCCAGTTTTACCAAAAACACCAACCATTTCTCTTCTGTCTGTTTCAAGATCCTTAATTTCATCCCTGTGAAAAAATAAAGGTGTGTTGATTTATTAAGTTTTCAAACGTATTAATTAATGTTTACATTTTAGCATTTATATTTATATTTAAAATTGTATTGTAACAGGAATTTTGAAGTCTTTTGTAAATACAAGGAGGTTGGAAAAGATTTTGGTCTCTTTGCAGAAAACCATGAGTAAGGAAGAGGAGGCATTGAACTTGTTCCATCATTACACAGCAAATACAGTCAACAAAGTAAAGTAAAGTAAACTGGCAAACAAATCATTCTTTACTAGAAACAAGGGTACAAGAACTTTCTATATGAACATAATTTTTGCAATGGTTTTTTTTTAGATTTTAGAGGCTAAAACAAAGGGCAGGCCTTCATGTCTAGAGAAGGAAGAGGAGTTATGGGGGAAGCATTGGGAGAGAAGATTGTGCTTTAGACATTATTACGTCACATTGTGGCAGCCTTCCGAGGACATATACTAATTCACAGATGTATTTACGAGTGGCAACAAAACGGACCTGAAGCTGTGCTCTTCTTCCCTGCAAATTGGGATTTATAAAAGAAAGGTGAGCAGTAATGCGCATACGCACGGCTTTGTTCATCTGAACTTTTTTGTGTGCTATAATTTTCAAAATCTGTCCATATGCCACTATTTAGTATGGAAGCTGCAAACTCTTTTCAGCATGAGACCCTGAGTCAATTCATGTGCAGATGAGAAAAGAAGCTCTAATGGATAATGATCTTTGTATGGGACAGCCAATAGACAGATCAGCTCTTGTTCTGGTTTTAACTCATATAGAAGTAGCCATAAACCAAAAGATTAAGGTAATCTGAATTAAAACCATAAAAACTATTCAAACAGACACCAGATGTACTCACCTTAGGAAAGAATTCAGCTTCGTGTTTTCTTGATAGCGTAGTTTATCCAGAACATTTCTCATTACATCTTTCACTTCAGACTGTATTCTTAGTTCTGTTATTTAAAAAACATAAGAGAAAAATTACATTTGCATGAACTATAAATCTAAACTGAGAAGGATTTTGAGACCCAGGCCATTGATACTGGCTTTCACACAGTGATAATACATATCATACACCAGACATAGTTTTGAATATTGCTTTGACAACAAATGCATCATAAACTGTATGATGAAAGTGGTTTAACAGAAAGTTATGCGTGCGATCGTCTGAACAAGATGCTGTTCCTAGTGTCTCTGTCTGAACTTGCTCACATTCCTGTGGTTTGAAGTTTCTGTTATTTTGTTTTCCATTAGATGTGTTTCTGAACAAAATACAACTCTAATTTTTGACGATCACAAACAATACTAGTTATAAATCATCCATCTTTCATAATTTAATTCGCAGCTGTCATCTGCAAATTAACATCTGCAGTAAAACTAACTCGATTTTACTGATTTGTAAGTTGGGTTGTGACGAGCTTTTATTATTTTAATTGCCTGTTGTCATTTTTATGAAGAATTACCTGGCAAAGATGCTGATATTCTCCTGCGAAACCGTTTTGCTGTTGGTTCTCTTTTTTTAAACTCCTCCAAATCCAACTTTCTCTTTCCTGTTTTTGTATCTTCAAACCAAAAAAGAGAAAAAAAATGTTCAGTGGATTCGTAACAAGGATTTATTTTTGTAACAAGTTACTTATGTAAGAAACATGTAAGAAACTTTAATTCTCACCTCCATCACTTGTGGATGGCTGTACCTGAGAATGAACAGATTTATTTAACTACTTTCATATCATGTAATGGGACAAACACTTTTAATCTTTTGTAATGTAGCAAATAAATCACCTTTTAGTCAATGGTAAAGAGTGATTTAGTATCTCTAGTGAAGCTTTTAAAAGCTCAATCGCTGAAGTTTTTAAAAGGCTTCAGGGATCATAATTACAGTTAAAAGGTTGAAGTGATCTTAACAGCTCATATTCAATGTCCTTTTGTTCTCAGTTAATAATGCAACATATTGTCCTCAAAGCTTCACAATTGCCAAACCCTTTAAAAAGAAGCAAACTAAACTATAAACTATGTGAACAGAGAAATATTTTCCCAGGAGCAAGATGTCAAAAAAAGCCATGACTTGCAAATTGATGCACAAACTTGGTCCATTGCTCATGGATCAAGTTTGTTAATGCTTGTTAATATGTGTTGTGAACAAGTATTTTATCAAACAGCCTCAGTTTTCAAATGCCACTCTAAGCCTCAATATTCCTGGGTTGAAAATTGTCTGCAATCCACTGATAGGAGTTAATTCTTGTTGAACTCTTACGCTTTTTTATTATTATTATTTTTGTATGCACTAATGCTGTAAAATAATTCACTTTCGTTCATTTTTTGGCCAACTGAGATAACCTTCAACTTAAAAGTCATGGAGGTTCTGAAAAGATAGATGTTTCCTTTTGCATCTATTTCTGCTGAAAAAAAGATTATTGAAGCAATCTGGTTTCCATCTATGTTAAATTTCTAAACGGCTGACCAGAAGCAACGCCATCATCAGAGCCAGTAAGTGTGACATAAAAGGATGTGATGAAAATTGGTCTTTCTCCACAGTCAGTATTCAAAACTTTCAGAACTAGTGGTTTAAGGCTTGGAGACATTTATTGATGAAGAGTTTCAGTGACATCTGTGGTTTAGGCTCAGCTGCAGTGCAGGAATGTTAAGGAATAGTTTAGGGATAGTTTACACTCAATCCAGGGGAGAAGATAAAAGGCTCCTTGTCTTTATTTGGTGTGAAGACCTTGGATGACATATTTGATTAAGAACGTAATGAAAGATTAGTTATTTTAAAAATTATATCAAAATATAAACCACTTTGTGTAAAACAGCAAGTTGTCCATTCAACATAGATAACTGAAATTTAGTTAACGACAAAACTCTCATACTTACCTCAGTCTGAACAGTTGCGTTTTTCTGCTCCTGATTAATCTAAATTACGTAATGTGGTGATGTACAGTTAAAATATTCATGTTACAATTTTATCCAACTCAGTGTTTTTGTTGATTACTGTAAATAACATTCAGGCAATCTTTTGAACTTACCGGCAAAGATAAAGGTGATGTGTCCTCATTTCTGTTTTGTTCTTCCTGCAGACAAAACAGGAAGAATGTGATGAGACATTTGCATTGACATACTTGTACATTTGCAAATGACACATCGATGTCATTTGCAAATGTCAAAGAATCCATAAGACTATAGTCAGTATTGTGACCGGTAAAATATATTTAGTTTTACTTATAAGCACCATCTAAATGTTTCGGTGCAAGCCATTATATCTACACAGGATGTGAATGTTGTGATTGAAACACACATGCTTGTCATGTACTGTAGAAAATTACCTTTAACTGTTTCAGTTTCTTTCTGAAATGTGCTCTTGGTCCCACTTTGGGAATCAATTTTTCCAAGTCTTGATCCTCAAGGCTGTACAGATATTCCTTGTCAATGTCTTGTTCTTTAATGAAAAAAATGTTTTTTTAACAATACATGATGAAAATTAAATTTTAAAGTTGAAAAATATGTTTCATGAAGAGTGGAGAGACAAATGTCTTTTGCTGAAAATGATAAAGACCATAGTTGGTCCCTTCAACATCAGTAGTTAAAGAAATGGGTGATTTAAGGATGTTTCTATTTTCCCAAAAGGGAATGTTGACTGTCAATGATTTAATCAGGGCCTCAGGTCACATTTGAATTGACATTGATCAATTTTATTGACTATTTAACAGCAAAGTCCATTGGCATTGTTGTAACATCTTTGATAACACAGTGACATTCAGTGTTTAACACTAAGATTGCTTTTCATAATTTGTAACCAGGATGCAGTACTTCTGCATCTGGGAGGGTCCACAATATCCACACTTAAAGTTATTTACATGCTAATGATGTGTCCACAAATTTTTTGTTTTATTTTTTTAAAGGAAGAAATGAACTTGTTTATTAAACTTTACAAAAGTATGTTTAATGAATAGAATCAGAAAATCATGCATCAAGAAATATTAAGTTTTTACAAAATTACTGATTCTACAATTGGCACCCCTAAAAACTTTGCTTTGTTTTATCTTTTATGGTCCTGCTGTATTTCACATTATACAGCTTAATGACTCATTAATGTCAGAGTCTTCCTTCACTTTCAGAGAATTATGAGGTGTAAAGTACTTGCTGTAACAACTACGGTTAGTGCCACATTTATGCATGAAAAATTATATAACAGCTGGTTTAGTGGATTGATATTGAATGAATTTCTTTTGCAATATAAACATTTTGTATTTCCTCAAAACACTAAAGAAAAGAATTGCTATACTTAACCTCTAAATGTTTCAATCCACTCGCTTAGGTCCCAGTCATTTAATATCTTGCAAACAAAGTCATCCATGACGCAAACATGCAACTGCAAGAGAAACCGTGATAAGCAGCTTAACATAACATTATTTTATGCAGTTAGAATCATCTACATAAAAATCCAATTGAAAACTTAAAAGGAAAAGTCTTACCTGTAACAGAAAATGATGAAGACAAAAGAAGTTTGGTCAAAAAAGAGGTTTGAACAAATAAAAAAGAGAAAAAACAAGACAGCAAGAAACAAGTTTCAAAATCAATTATAAATTTGAAGTGGAATTTCACCAGATTCTTTGCAAAGAGGCCGTTCACTATTTCTGAAAACGGAGATGAACGAAGGTGGAATATAAGGCTTCTGAAAAAAAAACAGATTGTATAACTTTACAGAGGAGTGGCTTCATAAAACGAAAGTGAAGCTGAGTGCTTATTCTTTACAACAAAAGTTCAATGACTAATCTCTTTATTTTTTTAAGAGCTTGTGAGGATAAGTTTTGCTTTCTTTGTCTTTTTTCCTAGTTAATCATTTGCATAACTTCTTTGAAATGTGCTTTTATATGACATCTTTAAGTTATGATTTCTTAACAAACACTTTGCAGAGGAATAGTTGGCAAATAATTATACACATGTAACTAAAAGATTCATAATATAATATACATCACTTAATTAAATAAGAAAGTAAACAATAAATAAGATGTAAACAGATTCTGTTATTTAAAGCTTTCATGTTCTCTTTCTTGTCCTCATTTGCTTGAGTTTTGAAAAACAAATCAGAGAAGCAAAGCAAAACAGGAACATCAACTGAACATTTAGCCATGGCACATAACATCTAATGATGGTCAATTACCTCATGCCAAGATGAAACAACATAATCACACCAGATAATAAACATAATTAAGTATAAGGTAACTCAATGCCTAAAGAATTTTGAGTGGTGCATTGTTTCATGCATTTACAAAAATATTTTTGATATCCTGTTTTTTACTGTACCTTACATACTTTATATAGGACTGGTGTTTGAATGAAGTTGTTCAGGATGTTGTTTGCTTCTCCTAATTTCATATATGCCTTGTTATCATTCAAAAATACCTTCTTCATGCAATCAAGAAAGTACAGAGATAAATTTGTGGTTTTGACTCTCGTTAAAATCAAATAATATGTGTCAGGTACTTTTTTCACATGAATTACTAGAATTTGAAGCAGTAATTTATCCAGATTTAGTGTCTTGTAAAGGTAACACGTGTAACATTACAGCCACCCTCTTTAATGTATTTTGTTTGAAGTTTATCTGATCAACACAAAGTTCAGGGTGAAAATGACATGAATTTCAAGATTTGCTCAGACATTACTTACCTCGTGTTTCTTACCCCATCTGCCGGAGATGTTGTGATACAGCAGCCATTTTTCCTAAATGTATTTTCCAGTATTGTACCTCGTGTTAAGTGTTAAATGTTAGATGTATATTTTAATCTCTGACTATGTAATTATCAGTGGCACCAATATGACCAGAACACCTAGATTTTTATTGCCAGTTTCACCTCATGAACACCACAATGCAGCAGTCTATTTACTAGCCCCTTAAAAACACAAGCAGGAAATCTCTCTATCTACTTTTTCACTCTGTACACTAGGGGGCAGCAGTAATCAACAGCTGACTTTAGAAACTGACCAACCACGTTTAGGTTTTCACAAGTTAGATGCCTCATTATCAACATTTTAATTATTTAACAAAAGAAAAAGATACTAAAGAAGAAGAAACAGATTGACCAGTATTTATTTCTCTTTTAACCTAAAGTGACAAAACCTGTTAATGTTCATGTAATGTAAGGATTCTCTAATATGTGGAGATATGATAATGACTCCATACATTATGAATCACTATATACAATGATTGTTAAATTACTCAGTAATATGTTTATTAAAATAAGTTTCAGTGAATCAATCTAAAGGAGCAAATATCATGTGTAATTGCTTCCACAGGAAATTGAATTGAAAGTTTAAATTACCATGATATGAACAAACATCTAGCTGCATCAAAGGGTTTTTCAATTTTTGTCTCTCTGAGATGGGAAATACAGGCTGTATTGTATAACTTTTAATTCTAACTGCATGATTTAATCTGTGCAGAAATGATAATTCAAAGGAATTTAAGATCTGGCACATACTGGAACATGTGTAGATGAATTGAAAGCTGATTTCATCTGACCCAGATTTTGAATTGCCACGTAGGTCCAGAATTAAGGACAGACACGCAGAACAGCAGAAAAATTATTCTTGTTGATAGACTTCAATATAAACAATGGTTTGCACCACAAGTGCACGAAGGCAAAACAAAATTAAACTTGCAAGAATATCAAACTTTGTACAAAAGAAAACACGACCATTTGTAAAACAATGTAACCCCATCCAACCCTGGTTTCCGTCTTCCTCTGATTCAGGAGTCCAAACAGACCATCATTGTCTCTGCAGATGTGGAGGAGTTTAGAACATGTTTGTCATGCCGTGGCTTAAAATAAATCTAACGCTCATTAAAACTTTTCTATTTATGTTTTAGAGGAGATTGTTCCATGGTAATGTTAGCACAGACTGGAAGCAGGAATCAAACTCAGAGTTACCAACATGCAATAATAATAGAATAAGATTATTCACCTAAAGAGCAATGTTTGACATGTATTCAACTGTTTGACATGTATTCAACTGTTTGACATGTATTCAACTGTTTGACATGTATTCAGCTGCCTATCAGAGAAGTTAATAGATCTAGCATTTGAACATGATTAAACTGTCTGATGATCATTACAGTCTGCTGGTTCTTTTCTACAGATCTTGGTCAGCTTGTGAAATCTTTACACTGACATCAACATTTATTATGAGGTACTTCATAGAAATATGACATTTTATAATGTCGCTGTTCATAACTTCACACAGAGGTTTTGAAATCAAAGATTGCATTTGACCTTGATTTTATATTTTGTTTACCTCTTAGTAGTTTCAATCTGATGCTCTCAGCATCACAGGCCAGCTGTGTTCATCAGCACCGACTTTACCGACAGACTGAAACTTCAGTGTGACTCTGCGAATGAGGCCTCTGTTCACCTGTCCTTACTGACCGAGCCCAGCTGACCAGACCTTTCCGTGAACCTACTCAGTGGTGACAGCTGTACACAACCAATGCGGAACAGCACACCTCCTCAGAACCAGCCGGACAATGGTTCCTTCAATACCAGGTCCCCCAAGGCAGACCTTCAGCCAAGCCAGATCGTGATGAGGAGCTGACTCAGCAACAGCCACCCAGGTGTGTCATGCTCCTGCAACACAAGAGCTCCTCTATGTGCCACCTGTTTACCTCATTTTACCTCATTTCCCTGCATTTCCATGGACTATATTTGTAGTTTGCTAAGCAGAGAGGGTATTTTCCTGTTGTCAGGTTAATTCTCAAGCATTGGAAAGGATAGAGAAACATAAGAGGCCACCTTCACCCAAAGTCACTGGGGAGCAAGGCGATGCTGGGAATCCATAAAAGTTAAGTTAAACAGAAAACACAAGTGGAATAAAAAAAAAAAATAAAAGTTGTATCCTAAATTTGAACAGTGTTTGCTGTTTGTTCGGGTCAGTCCATGTGTGTGTGTGCCTGCTCTTCTCCTGGACTCCCTTAGCAAAGGTCATTTTCAGAGCACGACTTATTAAGAACTGCTGTAAGCAATAAGAAACCAAACCTAAATTTAATGTTGATTTTTATCTCAATGATTTAATTTACCAATTAAATTACTCTCATCTTATCCTTCCCAAATCTTAAGTAATGCTTCTCTGGCTATCATCACCTGAATATTAATCAAAGTAACATAAGCAGCACTGCTTTTCTGAGCTACTGTGATTGAATTAAGCCATTGTTCATGTCAGTCTATAAACAATTTGAGTACTGTATTACAGTTTAAATCTCTGGGTGCACAAATACAAGGAGGTGTTTTGAAAGGGATTCTTTGAAATACTTATAGAAACGCCTTAATTTGTTGCCATTTCAACTACAAACTTTAATATTTTCACTCACGTTCTTCCACAGTACAGGAAATTATCAAAATGACATTTTATACAGACAAGTTCAAAGTCAACTAAATTCATTCCAACTATTAAACAATGCAGTTAAGCTTTGTTCACTATACAAGTAGATTAAAATGTTTTCCATCAAAGCAAACTCCAAAAGACAAACTTTTTCCAGAGTGGCCATCTGCAACCAGCAGCTGGAGTTTGATTGAGTCCATTTAATCTAATCCTCTGAAATAAAGTGAAACCAATTGTCTGCAGACATAATCTAATGAGTAAATGAAGTCTGAAATCTCCGAATAAATACCGCTGCTCTGTGAAGGCCTCAGAGGTTTGTTAGAAGATATAAGTGAACAAACAGTGACTTAAAGAAATATGGGAATAAAAATGAATTTAGTAAGAAAAAAAACAGGGCTGCACAGTGGCGCAGTGGGTAGCGCTGTTGCCTTGCAGCAAGAAGGTCCTGGGTTCAATTCCCGGCCCGGGGTCTTTCTGCACGGAGTTTGCATGTTCTCCCTGTGCATGCGTGGGTTCTCTCCGGGTTCTCCGGCTTCCTCCCACAGTCCAAAAACATGACTGTCAGGTTAATTGGCCTTTCCAAATTCTCCCTAGGTGTGAGTGTGTGTGTGTGCGTGGTTGTTTGTCCTGTTTGTCCCTCTCTGTTGCCCTGCGACAGACTGGCGACCTGTCCAGGGTGAACCCCGCCTCTCGCCCGGAACGCAGCTGGAGATGGGCACCAGCAACTCCCGACCCCGTTAGGGAGAAGGGTGACGGAAAATGGATGGATGGATGGAAGAAAAAAAACATGTACACTGTTTTTTTTTTGTTGTTTCTTTCCTTTCCTTGATATTCCTCTTCTGTGTTTTCAGTGACAGTTAGCATGTCAACATTTCCATCTTTTCCAAAGGTGATGCGTGTCACATTGAACAACAACTAGTAGGAACCAAATGTCTGTCCAATGTGCTTAAAGCGACTTCCAACCATGATTTGGTTCTACCTTAAAAGTTTTGGAAAAGGTCTTGGGTTTTGAAGTTGAGTTAGTATGATAAGAGACTTGAAAAGGCATTGTGTCTTTAGACTGTTACCATGGGGATATAGAAACAAACGGCCATATGTATGTGTGAGCAGACATTTGCACGACTGTATCTGTCTTCTCGCACCAGGTAAACACGGCATTCAACCAAGAAGGATGGCTTGGTAGAGATTTGTACGTGGCAACTGGAGGAAATACAAATCTTGTCCAGGCGTAGAGCACTTTGATTAGCTGCACGTATTTAGATCCAAGAACAGCACAAGAGGGTCTGGGATCTGTTTGGAAGAGATACAGTGGAGGATGCCAGCGTTCGACCGAGGCATCCATGGAATGATGCTTTAATAAACTGAGAAGATGAGAATAACTTAAGAGGCTCCTTGTTGGATCCAAATAAATTAGATGGCATCTCTTGTTGCGACCTGGTAACCAAATCCAGCTGGTCAAGCTGTCAGGAGGAGGAAAAAAACCATACATTCTTAACGTTCTTCCTCTCCTTTCAGGCCGTAAAAGGCAGGAATGTTGTTTAACAAACTGCAGTGGATGTTCTGAATGAACAGGCTTCTGGGGTGCTGCATGCTGTAGCTTCACTCTTCAGGTTCATTCAGAGATGACAGCATGAGGGAAAGCCCCTCTCCTGCTGCGTTAAAGCACCACATCCTCCTGTTTCCCGGATCCCCTCCCTTGTCGTCAGATGCAGACATAGTAACTCTGCTATATTTTTATGGTGTTTGACAAACTGCTCCTTAACAACCAAACCCAAACGCGCCAGGGGTCCCATAAGTCAGACTCTGCAGCTATAATCACTTTCTCGCTGATAAAACTTGGTGATGTTTTCCTCTCATGAAAACCAAATATGTAACTTTCCAAACTTTTTTTTTTTTTTTTCAAATGTTTAAAGTTCATTTTGCCAGCCATAATTTATTTTTATTCACCTGCCAAATGTGCAGTTCAGTCACAATTAAAACATACAAAAAATATTGGGTTATACATCGTTGACAGTTCAGGCATATTTTATGTAGCAATTAATACATAAACAGAGAGTACTGGTAGACTTTATTATTCTGAGTGGAATCAAAAACTACTCGCCCTCATAAATCTGGCCGGGCGAGAAGTGAGAGCAGCTCTGTTGACAGCCAGTGTTTCACTGCATGGAAAAGCCAGCTCTGAACACACAGGGAAAACACACATCCGCACCCACACATTAACAAATGTTGATGGAGCCGCGGCTGTCCCACAACTCTGCGGGACTCTGGGAGCATTAACAATGTCCCCTTTGCTCCTGAAAGCTCTTCTTCCATCCCCTCTTTCCTTCCACATCTTTCCTTTCCTAACCCACATCCACCCGCTACTGGTAGCCTCATCACCATTGCCATAAATATCAGTGGCCTGTCTTCATTTACATATGCTGCTGGATGTGTCGTATGTGAGACTTTCTGACATTTTAATATGAAAAGTCCTTCATAAACTTCTTAAACCCTTAGTTGGTCACAGCTGATGACCATTCACACTGAGCCAAGTTCTGTTGGAGGAATATTCCCGTTAAAAGAGTTTTCCTTCCCACTTCCACATCATTATGTGCTCAGTATGTTGGATAACAAAGGTTTTTAAACCTCAATAAATATTTTTAAGGTTTTTCTTCTATGGAATCAAATTTCTTGGAGCAATTCTTTTCTCCCATATTTGTTGTGCTGTTATGCTGATGATATTCATTTTTATTTGTATTCAAAACCTGGCAAAGCAAAAGTAGAACTGATGGTTTATAAGCTTTTCTTAAATTGTTTCCATTTTTCTGGTGATGCACTTTGACAAATTCAAAGTTCTTCCAACAGCTTATTAAGTTATCAGTGGCACAGCTCCTGTAGCATCTTTAAAATAATAACTATTTTAAAGATGTTATGTCCTTCAACCAGGTAAGAGGGTTTTTCCTGTCATAGCCTCCTCAGTAATTGGTTGTGTAGAAATAAAGTTGAGTTGAGTTTATGTGCATCTTTCTAATATTATTCCAGTATTTTGCCATGATTCAGTATAAGAGCTTTATCAGTGAACTCCATTCATACTGAATCCACATGATTAAAGGTACCATTATAGCCTTCCTAAGAATACCTTTTTAATTTTCTCTCACACCCACCACTTTCAGTAGTTTCATCAGCTGTCAGGTTTGTACTGAGAGTCCTTGTTGCCTTATAAAAACAAAATTCCTCCTCTCTTAATGGGTCAGCCTGGCACCGGATTATTTTGGCAACAGGTTTCAGACATCCTGTGTTTGGCAGAACATCAGGATCCATCCTATCTTACGTTACAATACGAAGCATTACACAGCCATGATTTATCTTGTATTTGTTCATTACTTTAAACTTCCAGGCAGAGAGGACTGACACTCATCTAAGGTGTGGAATCATATCCTTTTTGAAGACCCAACACTTATCCTGACATCACTGATATAAAGTCACCGCATACCTGCTCTTAATTACGAAAACGCCTCCCGCACCAATCATTATGTTGTCTTTTCAACATCAAAAGAAGATCAATGTAATGCTGCACTTTGATTTTTGATCTGCAGTTAGAATTTCCCAAGAAATAATTTTAACTTTCAGTTCAGTATAAGGAGTAGGTTAAACTGTTGTCTTCCAATATATGGAAAGTTTGATTCCTGTTGAGATTAATTTATCCTTCTTATAATCAAGAGTAGATTTTTTTTTTCTCTTACATTTTCTTCAGTTGATTTTTGAGAATTCTGCAGAGACCAGGTTAGTTGCATTGGTGAGATCAGTTAAAAATGTTGTATGAAGGTCAACAAACAGGACTCACACAAATAATTATACTATTATGCTTCGTTTTTCATTCAGTCTGCCGGATACGGTTGCAGTTTAAATCTTAACACTGTCAATGTACCCACTTTTTGCAACCTGGAATATATATTTCTTTTCTTTCTGGGTTCTTTGCAGAAGAGATTAAACATAGATCAGCATTGTTCATTAATTAAGTGACCTCTAACGGTGACATTGAACTATATTTAGAGGTATTGGAGTACATGGGACGGATCTATATATGTGCCACCTTTTAGATTTAGATTTGAGCAAAAAAATTAATTAAAACCATTCATCTTGTTTTCCTACACATAAAACCCCAATAAAATATCGGTGCAATATCTTTGATCTGTCCTCCTCATTCTGAAACCTTCACTTGTCAAACCCTTTTCACTGAGCCTCCTTGAGAGATGGTTTTATTATTCTGCACCTTTGGCACATATGGATAGAGGAAAAATTGGAGGGACTGGGAAGGAGAGAAGGCAGAGTTATTTTCCTCATAATCAAAATGAGACACGTTATTACAGGCCATTAAAATACGTAAACCCACCAAAGTAAAAACATGCTTTTATAAGGCGAGAGAACACATTTTATTATTAGCGGTGCAAAGTATTTGAGAGGCCTATTCATGGTCTGACCTTTCCCCCCGCCCCTGTCTCTTGTCATTCCTTTCCTCCTGCCATTAACACAGAAAACTAATCCAAAATTATTCAGTGGGAAAACATAAACGCGGGCATATGGAACTTTACTGCTGAATGCAGCACACAAAATACAATATGTTGGCTTCAGTGCTTTCAGAGAAATCCTCGTTTTGTGGGCGAGGCTGTGTTTGCATTCACTTACTTTATTTAAAACTTTCCGATGTGCCTGCTGCATGTTTTAGGAAAAATGAAAACTTGCTGTGAATTATTAAAGGTGTAAATGCAGAAGGCTGGGAGGAGACAGCATCAATTTTTTTCTCTCTACTTCACGCAAAACTTCAACAGACAAATGGAAAAACTTACAGAGGCATTTACAATAAAGAGTCACATGTAGCTCATACTGCTCCTGTGTGTGTGCTTGTTTTTTGTGTCTATGCACAAGAAAGATAGGATTTCCTTCTAATCAGTTAGAAACATACAGGGGAAGCAATAAATGTAAGTTGAGGTCAGCTTTTATGACCAACAGATGGCGCAAGATAACCAGTCATTTAGCAATACTCCTGGCACTCTTTTTGTCATTTACAAATTGAAGCCAGGCAGTAAATGTGCAATTTGGTTGTGTCTGCATGTAAGTAGGTAGGTATGGCAGTTAGGGCAGAGGTTCATTTTGACACAATTCCCAGGAATTACAGCTGGAGGTTACTGGGGGGTTTGTCAACAAGCTCTGCAATTCTGTTAACCAAATGTTTTTTTTTCTTTGTTTGTTTTTCTTTTTTCACACATCTTTGTAAAACAGTTCAAACTCAGTCAAACTGCAGAACCTCTGCAGGCAGCAAATTTGAAATGTCGCCTAAGACCAGACAGTTATATGCCATTTCATTTTATCCAGCTTCTCTATCTATATTGAACAATTCATCCCACAGCATGATGATGCCACCACCTTCTTTCTCATATTTGATGTGTACCCTGCATGACTGACGTCCAAATTTAAAGGACATCAGTCAAATTTGAATGTGTTTGTATGGCTTTATTTCCGCGATGCCATGCTTCCTCACATATGATCATCTTCTTTTGTTCCCGCTGCTTGACGCTGCCATCATCAGTTTGATGAGCAGAGTTAGTTCATCAAATACGGCAGTTAATCGAATAGACATCTGTTATTACAGATAATAACTATTATGTAGTTTTACTGCTATTGCTTTAGGGTGACTTTTATTATCTGTCTAGGAATTGCAGCTGAAACTAGCCTTCGAGCAAACCGGCATGTTTACAAAAATGTTATTAATATAACAAATTAATAAATTATAATTCAAAATATATGACTTCATAGGAGTTATGGTCCTTCATGACAAGTCATCAGCCACCTCTATTATAGCTTGTTCTACTACGCCCATTCGTTTTCCCCTTTGAAAGCTTTCTGGAGGTATCCCTGCTAGCATAGCAAAAGGTTATAGCAAAGTAATATGATTTTGTTTCACTTCTGAAATTAATGTAGAGAGCTTATTTCATTTGTTGCATATTGTTTCTAAGTGAAATTTTATTTCTATTTCAAACAATCGGTCATTAAAGAGACTGATTAAAATAAAATAAAATCAAACCAAAGTAAAGTACACACGCCTATTACCTTTAGATATTTGTACACGTTGACATTAACATAGACAAGACTGCGCACGTATACCCTCAGCAGTTTGTGTACACGCAGTCTCCAGTGACGGCTAAATGATTTCTATCTTCCCAGTGCAAACATATTAAAGCTATATCTGACTGTGGGAGCTCCTCTCTGGCTGTTTCAATGTAGAGCTGCAGTGTTAGTGGAGACTCTACTGGCTACTCTGGTATCCTTCTCCAGCTCCTACACAAACAGAGTAACAACCACAAAGAAGAGCAACCGATTGATTCAGTTTCCACATTCCCTTTTGCTGCAGAAAGACTGAGGACGCAGGCTGGAAAACTAAATAAGATAGCGTGAGAGGCCTCAACAAATTATGAGACCATTAAAGCTCAGAGTGTCTCAAGTCGGAGATATGCTCCTTCAGGAATTCCTCCAAACTGTCCTAGATCTTACCACTAGAACCATGAAAACACAGCAGAATCTACATATGGAAAGCACCAATGTTTGTAGTTCCAGAACACGAGTCTCTTCTTGTTTAAGCGTGAGCGAGCGGCCTCATGGTATCTATCTGTCCCTTCTTTTTCAGGCCGTACTTTAACACATATTGACTAACGTGATTATTGAAGAAACATTCGAGCATGCCAAACAAAAATAAAGAGACACTACTGAGTCATTTTGTTGCTTTTTTTGCTAGGAAATATTTCACAATTTTGTTTCTTTCTTGAAGACTGAAAGGACATTTTGTTCTCAACATAACTTTTTGTACAGTCACTTCTTTCCATCTCTATAGTCAGTCTTTCTGGCTCTAAGTTAGTCAACTATCTATGTTTAGGGGCATTTGAAATACAGATGACATGCAATAAAAGCAATCACAGATTGGGCCTCTTTGACTGTGAGCCAATCACAACGTCCTGAAGCACAGCTCTTGGTGTCCAAAAGGCCTCCCACCCAGGCTAGACAAATGAGCTCAGTTCAGCTGTGGGCTTGTGGGTGGGATGCACCTGAGTCATAAAGCTTTTGTCTGCAACCACCGGCCCTTCAGCTGATGGCTCCTCAGATTGACTTGCTGACCCAGCTTAACTGCCCAAAGGTTCGAAAATAACAGGAACTAAAAAGGAGCAATTAAACAAGAAAGGGAAAGAGTGAGGATGGGGAAACAGCAAATTAATGTAAAGCTCAGAGTAACCCAAATGCTCCTTACAGAAGATTCAAAATCAGCTCTGGACTTAAAAGAGTTTTATTAGCACAAGAAATCAGCCCTTAGAGATTAAACTTTTTTGTTAACAGATGAGGCTTGGCTACTGATTATAATATCATAAGCAGGACATTTTTAAATTTGAAATTAACACAAAAGGGTAAGCTCTTGCAGAATGAGCTGTACCAGATAGCAAACCAAACAGCTATCTGCTTCTAATTGGCCTTGAAATGTTGCAACACTGAAGTAACATAGATAATCATCTCAACACCATCATTTTTGGACTATATGCTTCTGATGTCTCAAGGGCTGCAGAGATGAAGGAAAGCATAATTTGGAGCCTGGTTTTATGTATCAATAAAAATGTGTTGATTTACATGAAACTTTTAAATTTATACCTTTCCAAACCACAAAGACAAATTTGGGTGATTGGAATATTTCCAGCAGTGACCAAGGTTAGTGAGGATATTGAAGAAGCTACACCCATTACTCTTATTGTTAACGTATCTGTTAACATATTTGTTAAATATCTGTTAAATATCTGATGGCAGTCTCTACCCTGAGCTGAGCAACTAAGCAGCTAACATAAGCTTTATATGTTGTTTCTTTATGGAAAGCAAAACATGGAAAACATACTATATTTCACACTCTAGTTTTTAAAACTAAAACACTTATTGTCACATGGTTATTTTTTTTTTTATCAAATACCAATGTACAAAGCAGTAACACTTTAACTTGTTCTGAGGAGGAACATTTACATTACTATCATGTTTCATCCTGTGGTTTTGGACACAAGTGCCTGAAGGTGTTTTAAAGTGTTTCTCCTCCTGTTTCTTTGACACCTGTCAGGTCTCAGGAGTTCACCAGTGTGAAAGGAAAAACACACAAAAACCACTAAATTCTGACACGTTGCAACAACAAAGTTAAATTTATAATCTTTCGGATTTTATGACAGACCAACAGAATTGTAAAGTGGAAGGAAATGAAATATTCTCAAGAACAAAGATGTGGTGTAATAGCTGGTTAAAGATCTGAAAATGATATCCCACCTTTGATCATTTTAAAAATGCTACTGCAAACTCAGGACATGACCATCCACCGAAACTAAGAGGCCAGGCAAGAAAAGCTTTGATCAGAGAAGCAACTGGTAGGATCAGGTGGGACATTTCCACTCTGTACAATTATTAGCCATTCAATACATAAATATGGCCTTAATGGAACTGTAGCTTTAAAAACCCCCATTAAAAGTAACGTTTGCAGTTTGCCACTAGACATGCAAGGTAAACAATAAACATGTAGAAAAGTTTGACCAGATGAGACCAACATTGTCTTGTTTGGTCTGCAGGCAAAACACAATATGTGGCTGCAAGCTGCTCAGAGTTGAAGAAGTGACTAATAGAGATAGACCAGGGCAGGCCTGGAGGAATATTTAGAAGCTGCAAAAACTTTAGACTCGAACAAAGATTTTGCAGCCAGAGATAGAATAGAATGGTTTTGATCATGTTTGCGTTAGAGTTGCATAGTCAAAGTCCAGACCTAAATTCAACTGAAAATCAGGGGCAGCACTTGAAAATTGCTCATCACAGACAATCTACATCACACTTGACTTGGGTAGAGCTGTTTTTCAACAAGCATTGGCAAAACGTTTCTCTATATATTTCTCTGGTAGAAAGAGATGCCATTGATGCCATTTAAAGTTTATTTTAAAAAAATATATGATCATGCACAATTCTGAGTTGATTTATTACTTAAAATCTCAATAAAAGACACTGAAAACTGTAGTTGCACCCTGGAAGATTGGAATACTTTTTCAAGACACGATACAATTTGGCAGCACTTTAAGAGAACTTTAGCTTCTTTAGCAAAGAACCACATCCTCATTCCTTACTCTGTCTGTCATCTCTTAATTGAGACCATTATGTTGGTCCTATTGGTTCAAGTGTTATGTGACTGTGGCCAAATATTCTGGTGGTAGAACATATGCACAGAGAGAAGTTCAACATGATAAACTGCACACAGGCATGGTGTAACCACAGTTGAAGACATGTGTGACATGCGTGCTGCGCATGCAGTCACAGATGCTTACATGTTTGCACTGTTGGTCATCATGACTGCAATGACTTTACTGCTTGATCGATTGTTACAGCTGCTATTAGATATCCAGGAGATACATTCCTTAAGGCTGGAAAGAGAAATATATGTGTGTGACTGGAAAGAGGCATGTTTTCATTCTAAACAAAAGAGAAGAGAAAAGTTAGTTTAGCTAAGAATAACCTCGGAGTGAAAATTTCTTTTCTGTTTATTTTTCTATGGCTGTGGGCAAGTAATTCTTTTTGTAAGATCCAGTTTCTCAGTCTGCCTAGTTTCTCTTATGCTTTGTGGAAAAGAACTGGTTAATATAAAATGAAAAAAATAATCGAATGCCAAAAAGAGACTCCTTAAAAGATGCCTCTAGCTCATGTCGTGTCGATACATGTGTTGAATCCTGGTTCCTAGAGAAGCAGGCAAGAGTAAAGCCTCTCTGGATAAGCTACTTTATCTCTGTGCAGTCTATATCTTCCACCCTACCCCTCCTCCCTCTTACTCTCCTGCTCTTTGATTTCTCTTTTTCTTCTGCCTCCTTGAAGAACTAAGAGTGCTGGTCTTTTGTGTGAGCTCCATGTGAGCTTGTCTGTCGTGCATTGTTCCTTCTCTTCCTCAATATGATGAGAAAAGCTTGAAATAACAACGTCTGAGGGAGGAGTAAGACCCTCTGCTCTCTGTTTCATCTCTCCTCTCTCTGTTCTTTCTTTTTCACATGACAGTGATGCTCTCTGCAGATCTCCTGCAGGTGTGGGCCTTCCAAACCCCTTTGAGACAAATTGCACATTTATCCCCTCTCAAACGCCCACATGAAGGCTGCAGCATATGCATGTACTACAGGAGAAATGAGGTAGGAAGCCATCTGTCTTATGAAAAAAGGAGTGTGTTTTCCATCTTTGTCTGGGACAAAAAAAAAACATCTTCATTAACTTGTGCGATCTAACATTCTGTTTACGCCCCTTGTCCTAAAGGTCAAAAATGACCCGCCCCAACAAAAGCCCCAAACTAAAGCAAATTAATTCAATGTTAAATCCAAAATCTATTCTGAATGATGAAACAATTTGATATTTATCAATTCAGCCCAGCGTTGAACATAAAATGTACTTTAATTTAAGGATGAAAATCTTGAACATCTTGAAGATGTTCTTCACCATATGAAGACGCTCCTACGTTGAACATCTTCAGCACAAGAATTTGTTCAACATAAGATGCTCAACTTCTTATGCTGAAGATCTCATGTAGGACAGTATGTGCAAACATACAATGTTGCATCTGTTGAACAGTGAAACGTCTACTCATGACTTCAACAAGAAACCAACTAGCAGTACTCAGATTCAGCATACCTTCAGATCCTCTGTGTTTTCTTTGTTCTTGTTATGTATGAGATTTTTTTCTGTTGTGTTGGGAACTTGTGTGATGTGGGAGGTTAACTGCAGATTGAGAGTGCAGGTGCAGCTAAAATACAAGTTCAATTTGCACATCAATCCAGTTTCCTTGATATGTGTGCACGGGTGTGCGGGTGTGTGTGTGTGTAGGGCGTGGGGTGTGCAGGTGTGGTGTGTGTGTGTATGTATTAGAGAGAGTTTGTGTGTGGCCTTTGAACTCTTTTTCTGGTGTTTTAATGCTTTTATAATGGAATGGGTCCAAAATGACCTATAAGACAATCCTTGTACTCTAGTGGTGTTGAGCCCACATGGAAATATAAACAAAAACAAAGTATCACTTTTCTAATGATGAGGTCAATTTAGGAAAAGTCAAAAAATTTCAAGTCAGAAAAAGAATGTTTAGGGTATTTTTTCTGCACCTAAGCATGGTAAGGGGTCACTTTTGACCCGTAAAACAACACAAGGGTTAACCATTACATGTCTAAGAATAACGCATAAAAAAAAAAAAACACGAGTTCAATAACTTGAACCTCTGTCACTGGGAGACAAATGCATGCAGCTTTGAGACAGGAATATCGGGATCTGACCTGCTGACTGCGGCGAGGTCATGTGTGAGACGAGGCCTACAGCCGCTGCGCCCACCATCACCAGAATGTGTGACGTTTCAGGAATCTAAACAGCCTCATTCTGCTTGACCACACAGGAACAACACAGGACATCGTACATAAACTTTTTAAAAACTATGGAAAGGTAATGGTTGCAATTGTAAATTTAACAACGATTGCACTGCCTTTTATTTATTTTTCTTTTTTATTGAGTTCTTACACTGCACACTACATGGACAACATTCAGCAGATCAACATTTCCACCTGAAAAATATTTAGTATTTGTCCTTTTGGGCTTTCACTATTTTACGAGAAACAACATTTGGATGTTTTATATGACTTCAGATTGTAAATTTGATTTGTTGAATTTAAGCACTGCAATAAATTAACTTTATGACAATATGCTAAATCACTGAGATGCAACGCCTACTTGCACAGTGGAGATCAAAGCAGATTAAAGCTTCCTGGAGATGCAGATGTTATCTGCATTAATATGTGCAACGGTAGCAGCTATGCTGTACGTGAAACCTCATATACATTTGAATAAGGGATAGAGTCCTTCTTGAAGGACTGAAGAAATAGTCAAAATCTCAGATTAAAAACAAACTAAATTTGCTGACCTGTGCAAAAGACATTTTTTAAACCTTTCTGTTATGAAACACTATGCTGCACACATACTTCCCACAGGCTGTGCTGTCTGTGTTCTCAATTAGCAACCTGAGCTCACTAAAATATCAAAGAGTAATGTGATTTATTGGAAGTATGTACTTAATGTTGTGTATATATTGTCAGGTGACCTCACATACCAAACTGGTTAAAACTAAAAACCTTCAAAGGCATTGCAGTGGTTACACATGGCTTCCCAAACCTCCCTGCTTCTCCGGAAAGCACCCCCTCGTTATCCCGCTGCCATCTTACCAACAGCCCCACAAAAGTCCCCCTCTTCTGTGTGAGTGTGTGCATGCATGGATATGCATTTAGCATGTGCTGTCATGTGTGCAGGCTGGCATATGTGTAAGTGACATAATTGTGTGTGTATATATCATGCTGTGTTTTTGCAGGAGCTCGTGCTGGCCGCAGTCACTTTTGATGGATATCTACTCTGGCTTTGGAGAGCTGCACGTTTTCCAGTGGGTGACTCATGGGGCTTCTGACAGATGCCTGTACCAATTTACTGCTACTGCCACTGCTGCTGCTCCTTCTCCTCTACCCCACATGTGTATGTTTGAGTGTGTGCAGAGCAATGAATAAGTGTCCTGTACGTTTGCTGGTTGTGGTTGTAGTTTCCAAATTGTGCTTATGGACTTTCCACTCATCTTTCGAACAGCAGACGAGGAAAGTAAGAAGGGAGAGCAAGGTAACAATTAAGCTATTCTTCAATGAAATGCCACTCATTCTCAGATATTCACAGAAATGCCTCAGTCTGTTTTGGTGGCTGGTCTGTTGGTGTCAAACAGAAAAACTGTTATTCTTTCTAACAAGCCATGTCACATTGTGTTATTATTGTAAATATTCCATAACAAACACAAAAGTAAAAAAAAGGGAAAGTTGAAATGTTTTATTTCATAAAGATTACATGGATTGATGTTATTATCATTAAAATTAGTTTTACAAAAAGTCTAGAAATGTCGGTGATCTCACCATGTATTTCTCAATTTATGTTTTCAAGAATTTTAACAACATTGTATTTTACATGTAACCTTGAGGTGAACCCTTGTCCTGATGTAATTTATTAAAAAACATTGTCAGTGGCTTATTACATATTAATATGATATATCAATATCCATATTTCCTCAAGGCAGGACGGAGGACGTTTCTATGAAACAAACAAAATTATGTCAACAAGAGCAGCTGTTTTGGGAAAAAAGTTAGAATAAAAGAGGATTATTTTCATTCTCTCATATGCATCTACAATGCTTCATACTTCATTGTGTTTTATTGTATGTTATTTAATATAGCTCTGTGTGATTGGGAATGACATATTAATGATACATGCAACTCGGATATTTCACAAATTAATTCCTACATATCAAAAGACTTCACGTCATTTAGATCTGAACTTTTGGACCAGAGTTGTTGATTATGTTTGTTTTTTTTTTTCTGGGAAAACAAAATTTAACATTAATAACCCAGGAGAGACTGAAAAAAAATATGTAAACCATTTCTAATTTATTGATAATGATTAACCAACGACCTTTGTTGTGATTGATTAACAAACTACTTATTGATAATTATCTATTGTCAGTACTGGGATTTAGAAATACTTTCATTTTAAGGATGAAAATTAAAGTCATCCTTAAAAAACCCCAAATGGGTTTTTGGAAACAAAATTAAATATTGCACAGCACTGAGCTGAAGTAGTTTCATCTACTTTGACTACCTCTGTGGACCTGTGTCCTTTTGGATTTTGTACAAGAGAATGACAACTCAAGCAAAAAAAAAAAAAGAAAACTTATATCCCCAAAGTTGACATGGTGATAGAAAATTAACTTTAATCGGGATTTTGTTACAAATCATGGACTAATGCACAGTAATTAAAAAATCTTGCAAAACCTTGTGGCCTGCCATGAAAGTGTCCCACCTGGGAATCATTCGGAGGTTACGGAAACACTGCTCATCCCCAGCACAGCACATTCCTATTAATACGTCTGTCATTTTTCCAGGAAATGGCAACAGGAGAGTGAGTGAAATCTTCTGGGTTTGCTGCGTGTGTGAATGAATCGACCACCTAAGGCGGGAGTCCTGGATAATTCTCTCCAGACGAGAAATGTCAAACTTCATTTGGCTGTTCCAACTGAGCTTGACATGAAGCCTTTTATCAGGGATAATCCCTGGGTGGAAACATTTAGTTCTGTTCAGCCTGTTTCAGTAAATCCTATCCTCATCTGTAAGCAAAGAAGTCACCACTTTTACTCCTGTTTTTATGGCAGACCCTTTTGGGTTGAGGTTACCCTGGACACCATGTGACTACAACCAGATTTAGCTGCCCACAGAATGCTTAGGTTATATAATTTGTGCTTGTTATACAAATACTAAATATTCATTAATGGTTCTTCTATGGTTCCTGAAATGCTTCCTCATTATTTTGTGTCAGCTCTGTAAGAGGGACTTATCCCTCTGGATTTCTAGAAATAATCCTAAACCAATATTGACACATGCTAAAGAAGTTCACCTGCGGTGGAGGAGCAGGGCCAAAGGACTGTGAAGAGGGTCGTGCAGCCGAGGCCAAACCACAGGGAGGATGGTCCAGCGGAACAACGCTGCATCAAAGACGCCAAGTTTGTCCACCAACCTCATCTCCACGCCTCTCCACCTCTGAAGCTCATGTCTATTTTCAGAAAGACAAACACAAGAGCAAACACCACAAACTCTATCATTGTTGCTATCATTTCCAAACAGCAATTTTCCGAGGGAAAAAAAATTATTTTAGAGAGCTGGTATGAAAACCTGTGTGTGTACTTTGTTGCGAGGCAGACACCTTTTCATAGCTCCCCGTGTGTTTACTCATGCAGGTTTAGAGTCAGTTTTGCAACAGCCAGTCAACCCCTACTTGGTCAACCTGGGACTCTGGCTCAGCTGGATGTGGACTTGGCCGGGCACTGCCACTCTGGGCGCCAGTTCCAACCTAGCACCAAGGTGATGAAGGAAGACTCTGTCCCCTGTAACCCTTCCTTCACCCATGTCTACAGAGGTGAGGAGGCACCCAGGGGACGCATTGGCTGGAATCTATGGTTACATTCACACAACTCAAAGAGTGTGTTTGGGTGTTCTGAGTGGGATGGTGCCAGCATGTCTCATCTCCTTTTGCTAATAAGCTTGCTCTGCAGCTGTCAGCTATCGTGAACCAGCTCCATCTCTTCATGGAAATCTCAGGATTTACTCATCCTGAAAAGCTGTTCTTGAACTTTTCCAAATTTTCTCATGTTTGCAAGCATGAGAAAATTTGTAAACTGTATTTGGAAAATAGAGTTTGTCCCTAAACTCTATCAGTTTAGGAAAAATATCCCTAAAGACACGGAGCATCAACTTCTTTCCACTTCCCAACAAGGCTACCTCCTGTTCGAGTTTCACATTGAAGTGAAATTATTTGAGTTGAAATTTGCTGTTGAAACATGAGAAAATAACCATTACGGTGATTGAAATTTGCAGATGATGTCTAAGAAAGATTCCTAAAAACCTTTGATTATTCGTATTCTTGTTGAACTTATTTGTTTCCAGAAGTAAGAACATGAAAAATGATCCAACATGAAGTTGAGAATATCCCTCTTTCCCAACTTTTTTCTTTCTTCTTCACTCAGTCTCATCTAAATTTCCCTTGAAATGGGGTCACATTTGTTTTCATAGCGCATCGATGTGCTTAAAAGTGTGGCCCTGCCCAGGTGCTACTGAATAAAGAGTTATAACAATGGTCCATCATCTGAGTGGCATATCAAAGCGGCCAATGATGATTTGATGATGGTTGTTTATCCCACCATAAGGGTAGGGCCTCTCGCTTCAGAAAGTTGTGAGTTCATCATAGAGGTGCCTTTTGTCTCTGATTGAAGCCTTCATTTTAATGTGGTGCCTGGTTTACCTTCTTGTCATAATCTGAATGCATTTCAAAAGAAGAATTGAAGATGACAGCAAAATGAAAATGAGATTTATTTCCTTTTCTGCTTTGCTGTCCCACCAGGTTTCAGTCAGGGCCCCCATATGAGCACCACCGCTCGCCACCTGTTTTGTAGAAAAACAATGTTCAGCACAAGCATTCCCAAATCCAAAGGGGATAAAGGGAAAGGAGAGGTAAAGGCAAAGCATTCGGTTTGAGCATGCTGAGCGCAGGGCTCAGCTCACAGATTCCAAAGGCAAGCTGATGGAAGCGAGCCAGGCTGCTTCACACGGGACAGGAGGAGAAATGAAAAATGAGGGAGAGGACAGACAGAAATGGAGTGAGTGGAGCTGCAAGAAGGGGGCATTAAAAAGATTTTCTCTTTAATCAAAACCCCAGGATGCTGATGGAAAAGGGGTGGGGGGGGAGGGAGAAATGGGAAGAATGACAAAGATAAAGGGAAGAAGATCGAGGAGAGTTGCAGCTGGAGTGTCTCAAAGCCTCCCACCTCTCACCCCATAACCCCTGTCTGCCTTCTGTTTGCCCTTATACACAACGATCTCAACCCCCAGCAAAAAAAAAAAAACCCAGTTACTGTCTCCTTGCTAATGCCCCAAAATGTAGAGGATGAAAGAGAGAGATGAATCCGGCAGCTCATGGAATAAGGATGAAGTGTGAATTGTTGACCTCAGCTGCCAGGTGACAGAGAGGCTCTGAGGGAGCCAGGCACCGCTTCACCAGGATTGATGGTTCCGGGAGATTCAGCAAGACAACCGAGCCGCGAGTGGTTTGTCATGTTCTCTCCAGTTTGTCTTTCTCCCACACACGGTCACATCACAGCCACGATTCCCCGGATCCTAGACTCTGAGCCCTTAGGTGAGACTTAGTGGACGTGTGGAGGACAGGTTGTGCTCTTTGTTCAGCGACAACACTATTCTTCCTTCCACAAGTAACTCACTGACAGACTGTTCCGCTGTCAAAAAAAAGATGGATGAAAACACTTTGTGCTCAAGAGCGCAGAGGACAAGAATGCCTCAGATTTGACCTTTCACCCACACAAGCGCAGCTTTTCTCAAGATTCCTTCAGAATGTCCTTGCAGGACCTTAAATTTAGTCAAAATAAACTTCCTACTACTTAGGTGTCATCCAAAAAATATCTACAAGTTTGTCTGACATGGATGTAATAATTTTTCCAATTATTAAAGTTTAATAGGCTGAAAAATAATTAACAATAATTTCATATTTTGTTGATAACGTGTAAAAACATGAATGTAAGCCTTATTTTTTTACTCTAGAATGAATACATGTTTGTAGTATTCAGTCTACAAACATGTATTTGGAAAATATATAAAAATTCTAAATGTTGCTGCTTGTTTGACGTAATGTATCTCTCACATGACCTCAAATATGCCTGATTGGTAACTCCTCTCTCTAGAGTTCATGTATCAATTATTTTAAAATATATAATAAAACAGATTAAAAAAGTATTATTCTGAATGTTATGTAGCGTAGCTGTAAGATGTTTTTTGTTGTTGTTGTTTTTTGTGAGGACAAAACAGAGTGGACTGGCAAAAACTTGCATAGTATTTCAACTTGAAAGATCTTCAGCAGAATAAATTATATACATGAGGCTGGAAAATTGAATTGCTCTTTTGGCACTATGACTGATGTTTGTAAATTGTGTCAAATCTAAATTTTGATTTTAATTTATATCTATTGCATGTGCTAATTTCAAATAATCCCTTCATAATTTGGCATCTGCTTGACTGCAGAAACACATTTTTTTTTATGTGCATGCATAACTTTTTTATTCTGAGAGTGGTGAAGTGGAAATCCACTTGTTCCTTTCAGGTGGAATGAATATTACTCAGCTGTTTTATCACGTTTCGTCCTTCAGACTTCATTTGTTAGATTTCAAGGCTGATTTGTTAATCTACATTGACCTAATTGACGCTACATTTTGCTATTGAAATCAGCACAATGTGGGAAATAGTGGAAAAGAGAAGAAAACAGAGAGTCAAGGAAGTAATACTAAAAAGATGCTGCATAAATTTGGGTTTAAACTGAGACTAGAGGAATATGAGCTCCATCCTTTTGAGACAGAGCGTCATCAGATTACTGTCTCCAGTGCCACTCAGCTGGACCCCTCTGACAAGGAATCCTCCATCTAGGAGTCCTTGTAAGCCATGCCATCACAGGGTGGGGTTCGGGTCAGGGGTTGGAAGTTACAGGCTTGACAGACAAGAGAGATTGATGTCCCTTGACAAAAATTGAGCCCAGCAGACCTGCCTGTTCCCTGGGGGTCAAATGAGAAGGGGATCAGAGAAACCGATACAACCCTCCCCCCTCATCCACACACACACACACGCACACACGCAGTGTGACTGCCCCCAGTGAACACAACCCTTAATGCTACACTTACTGTCCTGTTCTGTCTTGTTTGATCATGTATTAAACTGTACAGGGAGGCAGCGGAAGGCCTCAGTAAAATTAGTGCCCTGACATATCATTACTTGTGAATGCCTGCAGTAAGTGTGGCTGTCAGCTAGAGCAACAGGCTGTCACAGGGAGAATGTAAGACGTGAGGAGCTACAGCCCCTCCTCCATGCATGCCGTCCAGTACAGTGGACAGTCACTCAGACCTAAACCAAACAACTTTAATGCCAACGATTAATGGTGATGTATGGCATTTGTTAATAATAAATTTATATAAATTCCTTGCAAATTGTTGTAAAGCACTTTTTTCATGGAAAAACTAAACAGTGTATTTTTGTTGCTTTCTATATGGTAAACAGAAACTATTGTTTGATTATGAAGTGTAATGAAAAATAATTGTAAACATTTGGTTCAGGGATTCTTAACTGAATCTAGGTCTTGACTTTTACTGGGTTATTTCAACCCATGAAGCTGCTTTCATCTGAGCTATCCTAATGTTTGTGTTTAGCTTACTAGTTGCCTTCCTGGAAGAAGCACCTTCGTATTTGTCTCAATCTGTTGCATGAACCATGTTTTATTAAAAAGTCCACTGAACTATCTGGTTTTATTTCTTTTTATAATAAATGGTCTTCATAAATTATCAGATTTATAGTTTCTATAGTTTTTACTTTGTCATTAGAAAGGCTATTCTAATCCCTTTGTGTTAGAACATTTTACTTTATGTATAAAGGATTTAAAAATTACTGTTAGTTTCCAGAGTTTATATTGTATAACTCTCCCCCCAAAAAATAATAATACAAAAAAATACTTGTAAAAATATAACCTTTGGCAAATGTGTCAACTCTCTTTAACAAAATGCTTCTCAAATTACTTATAAAAAGCTAAGCGTAAGCTCTTAGTTGTTTATTATGGCTATTATAAATTGAAAAGCTCAACATATCAAAAATGATTACAACATTTTGTCTTAAAAACTGAACAGAAATGTAGCTAATGAGGTACAGTGGAGATACAAACAGTAGATTGGCTGTGCTCCACAGTTTGTTGTGACATTCGATTGATCCAGCACTTCCCCTCGGAGAAAAAAATTTGACGAGGATTCTTGGACATGTAACGCTGAAAGGCTGCTATTAGAGCAGATCCTTCACTCACCCGTTCTTTCTCTTCTCCTGTTACATGAAGTCATCAGTGTGGAACGCCAGAGCACTCTCCAGCTTACTCCTGAGGGAAAGTGACACACTGCTGGATATATATCGTTTGAAGATATGTAGAAAGTTGTAAAATCTCGTCTGCATGGTGTGGGTCCATGTCCCTTGACATGCGTGTCAGCGCAAGGCTTGTGATGAGAGACTGCATTGACGAGACATCAAGTCTAGCTATGCATTCAAGGGGGTAGTCCACTGTTGGGAGTGAATGATGAATGACCTTTGAACTTAAAGCACAAATTTTAAATGGAATTTGGATAACCTCATAAATATAATAAGCATAAGAAGCTCTTGAGGGAGAAAATTTGGTGTACTAATATTCACATGTACTGATTTCATGAATATTTAGAACTTAGTAAAACATGAACTTTCTTTTTTTTTAAGAATAACTAAGCACATTAGTAATAGTAGATTTAGTAATATGTGGAGAACTCCTTGAAAATGATTTTTTTGATATTGACGTTTTCCACTCTTGTTCCATTAAAATACCTCATATCAAGTAATGGACCAATACAAAGAGAGAGGAAGGAATAGTACAATTTTATCAATCTTTAATACTCATAAATGTAGATAGATAGATAGATAGATAGATAGATAGATAGATAGATAGATAGATAGATAGATAGATAGATAGATAGATAGATAGATAGATAGATAGATAGATAGATAGATAGATAGATAGATAGATAGATAGATAGATAGATAGATAGAAATATTCCAGGTAATTAAAAAGTACGGAGTAAATAGTTCGAAGAAGGAGATTCAAGATGGAGGTTGGCAAAGCTGTCTAAGCAAACTGACAGATGCTTTTCTCAGTTTTCACTGGACAAATTAACAAGTGGGTTCCACTTTGTAACATTCTCCTGTTTGAACTACCCGACCTTCCTCCATCGCTTGGCAGAGCTGAACCAATCAGAAGAAAAAGGTGAGGATTTAGGTGTAAACAGAGAGCCGCTGGTTGTTTGAAGCCAACCAGAGAGGTCATGTTCGCTTCCCCGGCCACTTCCACCCTGCTTCCTCCATTGATTGGGAATGTTTATCACATTAGAGAGAGGTCAAGGAGGGGGTCAAGTCAGAGCAGGGCTTCGGGTTGCCACCCTGCAGTCTGGGTAATGATACTGTCCAGAACCTGACCACAGGCTTGGGAATATTAGTGAATGGGTAGAACATGTTTGTAATTAATTGAGAGTGAGGAAAGATGAAAAGAATAATACACAGAGGAGAAAAGGTAACAAGTAATATCAAGTTTCTAATGTCAAGAAGTGTCAGCTCTTCAATCCAATCCCCCTAGCAATTATTTATCTCCTAATAGACTCAATTTGCTATTAACCAACCAAATTCTATCCCTGCTCTGTCATTTGCACCATCCACCTGGCCTCATATCAGCAAAATAGATACATGGCGCTTTCATCTACAGGTTGAGGGCCTCTCTCTAATCCAGGCCCTGCACTGGGTTCGCCCCGGGCAGAAAACCCTTTTCATGAGTGACAGGGTAGGAACCTCCCCTGCCTCTCTATTTGACCTCCTTGTTTCCTTAATTGTGTGCAATGTCAGGACTATACGCCACCCAATCAAAGGTGTCCCCACCTCCTTAGGGGCCTTTCACAACTGGGCCCACTGGCCACAGAGGCAAAGTATTTTCTCATTGTTGACACAGACAGCCAAACATTTCCCCTCCCACATAACTCCCGTCCTCCTGTCCACCCCGGTGTCTTTCTATTTCCTTCTCCACCAAAAACCTTTTCGGGACCACCTAGGTGTTTTTAAGACCTGGTGCCTGATGTTTCTTCATAACATGTTGGCAAGATTCTCTCCGTTCATGCTCTGCATACCAGTGGAGAGCCATTAACAATGCCGCCTCAAGGCAGGTCCATGACGACGGGTGTGAGGGGGTCGAAGGTCATCTGCTGTGGGGCAAAATCCTTTGTTTGCTTCTTTCCCCCCCAAGGGTAAAGTAGCAGGTAATATTATGAGAATGATATCTTCTTAAAAATATCTCTCTTGTTAGATGATAATTCCTCTCTTACTTTATGTTCATTCTTGTATTTGGTTTAGGAAAACAAAACAACAACGCTCCATTACAACAACATAAACCCAATAAATACAGTGACATCTTAGTCTCTTGTGTGGGAGGTTCTATTATGAGCAGCAGCAAAGCAAACATCTCTTCACTCAAGGAATGGCAGGTTGGTTGGACTGGAAACTCATCCTCTATTTTCAGCAAATGAGCTGTGTCAAGTTTTGTTCTTAGTCAATTTAAGTGCCAGAAGCATGAAAAAGCATCAAGTCAGGTTATTTTCTTTTATTCTGCCAATCTGCGGAAATATCCCGTTACACACCATTTTAACCAGGCTCTTTTGTATGACCTGGTTTGGACAAGCTTAGAGTTTTGTTTTGATTGGGGTTTTGTGATTATCCTGTCTTTTCAGTGATTTCAGGCACCATAGTGCTGACTTTACAAATGACACCTTGCAAAAGTATTTATACCACTCAAACTGTTCCATAATTTAGCAATCTTCTACGTATGTTATTTGGATGTTTTGTCACGGATCAAAACAAAGTAGTGCATGAAATGAAATATGTTTCTTGTTTTTTAAAAAAAAAAAAAAGGAAATTATGCCATTCATTTGTTGGAACTAGAACAGGTGTCTCAGGGTTGCTTTGGTTTCTGGTAAAAAAATAAAATAAACTAAGATAAATGATAACAAGATAAAATAATAATAATTATTATTATTATTATATAATTAGACAGGAATATGACTAAAATTTAACTGGTGGCGCTGATGTTTGAATACAGTATAATGCTGACCTGGTCTTTCTGTATGGTGTTTACATTTCCCTGTCATCCATGAAGATTCCCGTCAAAAGTTGTATGAACACCTGCTTTCTCACAGTTTCCTAATGAAGTAAAGAAAATAGTAAGAAAGTGGGCTTGTGTGCATCTGCACGCGTACATGTAGGTGTGTGTGGTGTGTGTGTGTGTGTGTGTGTGTGTGAGGGGGGGTGAAATATGGTTCATAGATGCAAGGAAAGGGGCTTGCAAATGTGTAAAATGAAAAAATGTTCAATTTGTAATTAGAGTACACCTATTAAGACAAGAGTTTAATGCAAAAAAATAAAAAAAATACTTCAAACTATTTAAAAAAGAAATGTTTAACTTTAAAACTGGTCACTTTAACCTGTAACATAACAGGAGGGTTTAATTACCAGCCCTTCATCCGCAGCGGTCTGAACGCAGAGCCACGTCCACATTGGTTGTGCAGCGCGCTGCGTATCTTACGGTCTAACTAACTTCTGCACCTTCATTTATTTCCTCAAGATAAACTGATTGATTTTCGTTGACTTTGCTATTATATACTTTGCTATAAAGTATATAATGTCTGCGCATGTGCACCAGTCAAGGGTGTGAATTATAACCTGTCAAATGACTTACGGGCTTCAAAGTTTTCCATCATTTAAAAAATAACCGGTCAAATGCGGGAAAATATTCCTCAGTTGTGAAGACTGACTGTTCCTTACAGGGTCCAAAGCTGGGGCCCCTTAAGTTTTGTCAGAGTGTGATCAGGACCCCTTAATGTTTCTCCTTGCCCTTCACCCACATATGGCAATTCTTTGGAGTACAGATCTATTAAATGCTCTGCATTGGCCTCCTAGCATCATAGTTTGTTTCTGTTTGATTGCAGAAATACTGAGCGTTAATATCCACAGAAAGAAAGAATATGGAGCTTCTGATGATTTTACATTTCAAAATGGTTTGTATATATCAGTATTCTCTCTGGAGAGAAGAGGGACTTTAATGCTGTTCAGAAAGTAACTCTTGTTTCTCTACAGCAGAAGAATAAAGGAATTTGGTAGCATTTGTGGCTGCAGGAGTAAGGTGAGTTTAGAGGTTTGCATGTTTAATTTGATCCCCTAGAGAGTTGTTGTCAGTGAAGACTTTTGTATGCACAGCCAGAAAAGTGAACACAGGTTAACTGGAGGATCAGCCGCCAGGATCAAGATAGTGGTTAGTATTCACATGGGTATTGCAGTTTGTGTGTTTTTCTCAGTAGGAAAATCTAGAGATTTCCTCTGTGGGGAAATTTGAGGAAGGTTCCAGGTAGATTGGTTGCAACCACATCTGACAGTCTGCGGTCGACAGGATCTCATGTATGTCTTTTTATCCTATGACTCAGTGAGGCTTGATCGTGGTTTTCATTTTGCTCCACATGCACCATTTTATTAACCTTTGCTAAAATGCAACTTTAAACTGTGCATGGAAAGCCCTGATGGAAACACAATTAGCATTTTCTATATCCACTTCAGCTTCCAATGACTTGGTGACATTTGAAAATAAGAACCCATGGAAGCATGTAGATATGAATGACTCATTTCAGGGAAACTTAATCTCTTTTTTTTCCGTGTGACTACGTCAACAGAAACACAGTTATGAACATTTCTGCCAAGACACACACTCCAAGCTGCCAATGCCTCATGCTTTGTGTGAGAACTTTACTATTTTAAAATCCCCCCAAAACTACAATTATACACAATGTGGTATCTTGCAGAGGGGAAGTAAGTGTTAACTGTTTTTGCTAAAGGCAAGTTGTCCCACAATCCGTCAACAATAACAAGAAGCAAAATTAGTTTTATTTTCTGTTTATCAATAAAAATATTAAGCTAATATCAAAGCTTCATTTGATATTAAGCTTATCAAATAAGGTGATTTGCAAATAAATATAATTCAATTCATGATTATCTGACCTGTACTGGAAATAAACACAGCTGCGTCTGCACTGTACAGGTACCTGTATTTGACTTAAGTTGTCAGATTGAAAAGCTGCAAAACGGTTGATTGAATTTGTATGCATGTCTTAGTTTGAACAATTATGGCTCTCATTTTTCAGGTATTTGAAAGAAAAATAGGCTTAGAGTAAATCTCTGCATTTTTCCATTTAAATGTAAGCACCGGATATGCTCAAACCCTGTGGAAAAGTCTCAGACTGTAGATGTAAATATATGGTAGTGTGGACTTGCTGTGCAGCAGAGAAAATCCAGCTGGTTTCGTGAAATATTCTGTGTAAAATGTTTGCTTTGCACCATAGGATTTCAGCCAATATTTCTAGGATGGATTTAAGTTGGATTACAGGAATGACTTTAGCCTTCAACTTAATGTAAGATAAGAGAGACTTCTGATAACATAAACTTGCAAGCTTTAAGTTGAAAATATTGAAACTGCAGGCTACTGGGTTGACCAGAAAGAAAATAAACATAAGAACATAAGAATACTATAAACATTGCTTCTGGATGCAAAAGTAAAAAAAAAAAAAAAAAAGGTTACTTTTGATCACCTGGATGGAATAGAAAGTGAAAGGCATCATTCAGCCTCAGTTATTCTGCACAATAGTATGCTGCACCTCTCCCAGTTGTTTGAATGGCTATCTAAGATTCCTTTTAATGTAACCCGATCAGTCAAAATGCAGGTAATCATCATGGATAAAATGTAGTGCTGAACAACAACTTCATAGATTGACTTTTAAATACATATTTTAGTCTATTGTGCTCTTATGATTACATGTTTTACATCAAGAAGTTGACCTCATTGACCAGACAAATTATAGTTTTATAATCTATAATGTGTCTTTAATCCTTTGCTGTGGTGCTTTCTCTTTATAATATGAGAGGTATCTTTTTAAAAAAAATGTCTTTTCTTCTTCCATGTCAGAAATTCTGTAAGTGAAACCCAAAATTTATGGTTGTAAATTATTATATTACTGCCAATAGGAGTATGTTTACCGAAAATAGCTTGAGTGTGCATGTTTTCTTTAAAAGAAACAGCCTTGATATAATTTTTGAACCAATCTGTGTCTGTTTTTTAAAGTGTGTGAATGCACAACCTGTTAAAAGTTGGTCTAGCTTCAATCTTCACTTCCAGACCTGTAGCAGAAAGTTCCACCTCGAAAGTTAACTTTTTTGATCCCATTTACGCCCGGTCCCTCTTCATCATGCCCTTCTGTCTCATGTAGACTCTGTGGCTGAGCTGGATGGTATCTGGAGCACAGTGTACTTTAACAAAGCTGCCTTTGTACGGAACCTCTCTCACTGTGGTTTGAATCCATAACCACCTCTGCAGTCTGGCCAAGGTTGAGTGAAAGAAAGTGTGTTGGACATTTGCTGGCAGGTCTGATTTGATCCTCCTTCGTCTGCCGCCCTGAACTTGTCTTTGCACAACATCCAGAGTGTGACATTTATTGTTCTGCAGGGATACGTCCCACCAGGTGTGTGTGATGACCGTCACAGCGCCATGATTTAGCACCGCAGGTCTGTGATTTTTAACGAGTTAGAGGAGCATCTGCAGACAGTTGGATAAGTTGTTCCCATGGGAGCCATTCAGACTCCATTAGAAAGGCCACCTGACTCTGGCCAAGTGATGGCACTGGGAGCAGGGTGTTGGTCCAGAGCATTGTGGGCCAGCGCTGGTCTGCAGTGTGACGAATGCGACACTTGAGCCAAACTGTAACACCGTCAGTGTGGTGGGTCCCTCTAATCACTCTGGCTTCCCAACTTTCAGAATCAAGTTTCAGATTCCGCGTTGGGTGGGGGGGTACTTTGGCCTGTTGGGACTGAAGTGTCAGGTTCACTTTAACAACAAACACTTACAGACACTTCTACAGTTTCCCCACAAAATTCATGCAGAAAAACCCACAACAGACAGAAATTAAAACATCTTTCCACTCACCTCCCAGACTGGATCTGGTGTTTACAAGATCACGTCTCCTCTTGCAGAGGGTGGAGAATCTGCTGAAATGTGATCACGTTTTGCAGAAAGATGGTCTGTCCATAGAAATAAATTTAAGTAGAGAAACAGCAAGTTGTTCTCTGCAGGAAAATCCTATTTAAGACTAACTGAACCTTAAAATGGCAAACTGATTAGTATTGACACATCTTTTTCAGAAGCCTCTACAAAATCAAAATCAACAAAGTTCATGCACTAACGTAAGGATGCCATTTGTACAGAAGATAAAATCTAAAATAGACATGAGGATAAATGTCTAATGTATCTCTTATAATACAGCAGAATGTGTGTTGTGTTAAAAGAAAATACTTTTTTGTTAAAAACATCCAATACGCAGTTTAAGATAAAACAAATAAAGGATTTTAAGGCTCAAAGTTTTGGGAAGCTGGCAGCATTCTCTTGAAAGTATTTGGTAAATAAACAAAGCAAAAATTTGTCTCTGTGGTTAAAGGTTGCTTTAAACATGTAAAGCCTGACTCTTGGTGATGCAGTACTCTGTTGACATGCCATACTATCAGTTTACGATGTTAATTGAACATCTAATAGCTCGGTAGAGCAGATGGCCTGAGGTTAAACGTGTCCTCTTGCCCCCTCTCTTTGGGTTTTATTTCAGGATCAGCTGGAGGAGGCAGGGATGAGGTGGGGGCAGCAGACGGTCTGTATGCCCAGAACTAAAGCCTCCCTGTTTGGGGACATGAGACCCACACCTCCCTCATCTTTGCCGACATCCACCGCGACCAGATTTAGGTGAGAGGTGGGGGGGAGGTAAAGTTGCACTGTGTGTCAATACCAACGTGGGCCAAACCAAACTCCATTTGCACTTGTTTCTCTACTTAATCGCTCATCTAAACAAGCTTGAGGGCTGGTGGGAAAGGAGGAAGAAGGGCAAGAGGGGTGGGAGGTGGAAAGGTGAGGAGGAAAAAGGAGGCGGGAGGAGTGAATGGGGTTTGCCAAAATAAATGCATGAATGCCTTCTTTGACTGACTGGCATCTTTGAAGTCAGCTATAATTGCAGGCCTCTTGTCGAGCAGTGGAGCCTGTGGCAAGCCAGGTCGTGGGCAAATAAGATGTTTGGCTGCGTCGAGGAGGAAACGTCACTGCTGAACAATAAACAATATCACAAGGCTTCAGTTTGGCAAGAAATATGGCGTCATACTTATTTGACAGCAGCGCCAAACCGCAAGAATAAAAGTCCTTTATTGCCTGTGTATACACAGCGCCTTTCAAAAGGAATTATATGAAACCAACTTTTTTGTGTTTGTCACCGTGCAACCACAAATTTTGTTACATTTTATTAGGATATTATGTGATGTATTAAGATGGGGTAAACAATCATTTTAAAGTGGAAGAAAAAAATATGTGAAGAGTGTGTCTGTATCCAGCTATTCTTAGAAGGAGTGATATAATTGGTTGCATAGTCCTTCAGCATCCAGTGCAATCTCTGAATATATCCAGGTGTTGAGTAAAGGCCTTGGGGTTTGCTAGAAAACATTAATAATCAAACATGAAGACAGGTCTAGAATAACTCGGGGATAAATTTAAAGCAGGATTACTTTTTGAATCAACATCCCAAGCTTTGAATATCTCAGGAAGCATCACTTAGAATCCCATAATGCAAGGCGTATGACACAATTGGAAACCTACTAAGACATGGCTGTCCACCTGAACTTAGAGGCAAGGGCAGGACAGCATTGATCAAAGAAGCAGTCAAGAAAACCTTGGACTCTCTGGAGGAGCCGCTAAGATCCACAGCTCAAGTTGGAGAATCTGACAACAGGAAACTTTGAGTTTTACGAACTATGTTGCTCATGAAATTACATCACAGACTTAATCCCTGCATAGGGCAACAACTCATTCTTTACAAATGACAATGAAGAAACAAGTTATCTCATTTGGTTGACCAATTTGTACTGTTCTCCGAGAACACAGTAACCATGCAAGTATGAGCTCATGCATCCTCATGGTAAATCAGCAAGGCAAATGTGCGCTCCTGGGATGCGAGAGCTGGTCATGAAGGGTTTAGACCACAATGTGGGTTTTCCATTTGGGGTGGAACTGTGACAGGGTGGTGTAATTAATACACAAATCCTTGATGTTTTGTTTAGAAAATAAACCCACCCAGACCAGTGATTATTAGACCTAAATCCCTGAAGAATATCTCACACAATGCACCTTTCAGTTGGTCTTTATGACATTATTTCTTTTGCCAAGGGTGTGTTGTCTTGTTATTTTAATGTTCCATTGCAGCACTTGTGAAAGGGGAAAACCAAATGTAGCCTTGCCTTCAAATACTCGCTTGCTTTTGCAGTTTTTCTGAACACCAGAGAACCAACTGTTGCAGGTGTTGCAAGACGCAGAATATGCTTGTAGGGGCAGCACTTACAGAGCCGGCAAGGTGTTTCTTGCTGTTTGTTTAAACTATGTATAGATGAGAATCCATGTCTGCTCAGTGTGATGAGAAGATGGAATGGCTGATCACGCTGAAGCAGCTTTTTGATGTTTTCCTGAATTCCAGGTCCATGCCAAACACGCATTCCAGGTCCTGCTAGTGTTTTGTCCCATGTTCAGCGTCTGAGTCTTTTCACACCCTTGGGAGGCTAAATTGGCTTCTGTTTAGCCTGTTTTCATGAATATACAATGCCGTCGTCCCTGCTGTTTTAATAAACTTTCATAAAATGTATTCCTTTAGTCACAGGGAAAGACCTGAGGCCAGAGACAGTCTGTAAATGTGCAGAGATCTAAGCAGAATTTGATTTCAGCCCTCGTCTTTCAGTAAAGCACATGGTCGTAAATTAGATTTAAATTTCTGGGTACTCTCAGAAGCTGATTTGAGCTTTACAACTTTCACCCTGCCGTAAAACCAAACGATAGAACAGATAAAGGCAAATATGTTACACAGCAATCACGCTTTGAAGAAAAGAACACTGATGAAGATAAAGACAAAGACAAAAGGGATGAGAATATAGCAAACACGATCTTAATCAAGAAATGTTGCATGGGAGCCAGGGAACAGAGAGATGTCCCCGGACAGCTACAATGCAGTGCAGAGAAGGCAGTATAGCACATATATTCCAGAATTGCCAGCAATGCAATGATGTCGCCTTCATACTTGCAGTGAATCTGTGTCCTCCTTGCAGACCTTTATATGCAAGGTCTGCTGCAGACCAAATTTGCAGAAGGAATCAAGGGCCCAGGTTGGGGGCTGGTGAGAACAGATCTGGCATCCTGCCAAAAGGTAACTTATCCTCCAACAGCTATACAGAGTCCTTCTCCTTTGAGTATACACACCTGTGCATGGGCAAGGGCTTTTCTCAGTAGCCTTTTTCTTCTGTTTGATCTAACAAAGCCTGAGATTTTCCTCCCACATTCAGCTGTGGGGCAATAAGAGCAGTCCAACAGTTGGATATTAACATGAACACATGAATTCAACTATACAATTTGCTTGCAGAACTGTCATTTTTTTATAATCTGAAGTGATAATACACAATCACCTTTAGATTGTGCTATTTGCTGTACACTACATTGTATCGCACAATAACTATTTGAGAGACAAAAGTGAGAACATTAATTCCCAGATATGGTTGTGGGTTTGTCAGTTTTTCCTGCAATTGGTTTGGGTTTTCTTTTGTTTGTTTGTTTGTTTGTTTGTTTGTTTGTTTGTTTGTTCTTGTACTTGGGTCGTCTTCATTTATAAGTATAATAAATATTATACACAAACCTGACACTATGTCTTTCACTCTATTTTACAACATAGGTCATTTTAAAATATATACATCTATATGTGTTATTATCCATCGGTCTTAGTGATTTGCTTGTCACTTTTGTTTTGCAATTGGATTACTTGGTTGTTTATTTGTTTCTTTCGCTACTTTTCAGTGTTTTGTTTTGAGATTATTAGCTCCATCCTTGTATTCTCTACTTTATGTATTCTTTAGTGCTCGTCTTTAGAGTTTGGTTTTGTTCGATTCAGTTTGTGTTGTTACATCTCTTTAAACTGCTTAACATTTCCTCTTGTGATTGTGCCTCGTTCCATAATGATTTCATTCAATAAGTCTTCAAGAGCTGCAACTTTAGACTTCTGCTTTTCTGTCAGCACTTCGGTCTGCAAACAACAAGTTCTCCAAAATGACAAATCAGGAGCAAGATAATGTTCTCAACATAAACATAAAATATAATATTCAATTCCAGTGTATTCCAGAAAGCTTTCTTAAACACAATATAACATTCAGTGTTTAATGGTGAGGAAATCGCTATTGCAAAAGTGTATAAAGATCAAAGCAGGAACAACAAATTGTTATATTCTCCCAAATCTGAAACCAAATAAACAGCAATTTATTTATTTCAATCAAGGTTGCGTGTGAATGCAATACTAGCATTAAATTAAATGTACATACAGATGACTCATATTACTGCTGTCTGAATTTGTGCTCGCTCTGCCTCCTAACGCATACATATAAAACCAAATGGTGATCATAAACAGAAGGTTTATTACACAGTAAATCAATGTGATTTGTGATTTACTGTGATGGACTGAAGAAAACATGCAAGAAACAAGACTGTATTTTGATACAACCCAGATAGTCCTATATTGGGTTGCAAAGAGGTCTAACATATCCTAGCACTTACTGGGAAAATCTGGACAAGTTCCACGTTCCATGTTATAAGCATTGCATGATGAAGAGTGCACCCTTGGTCAGCAGATAGTCTAAAGCAGCTGCAAAGTTTGTTCAAAACAGGCCAGCTCTTGCTGAGGGGTTCATGAGATGAGTGAACAACAAACCTTTGTGGTCTTGCGAAGAGTTTTCCATCTGTGCCATGTATTCTGTCAGCAGCAGTGTAAGTAACGGCACAGTGAAGTCACTCAGAGCTATAAAAATTAAGATTTGACCAGCAGCTCCTGAACAATAGAAAATCACATTCAGCAAGCTGGGCAACAAGTATCAGCATATGCACCTTCTCACTCCCGCTGGTCTCTTCACCACACATCCAGGATCCCCTTCTTACTCCTCTTGGCTCACTTAGATGCTGAAAGCTGAAATTACACCGGCGCAAGCTTCAAATCTCCCTCCATTCTCCACACATGCCAGACAGGGGAGGAAAGAATAACAGGCTTTAATGCATTTGGCCTGCTTTTCTCTCAGGCAGCGCAAACCCTCAGCTGCATCAACTGATAATTATTACAGCTCATAAACATGTGAGGGAGGCAAAGAAAATGCAGAGAAAGACAGGGAGGAAAGAGGCAAAGGTGTTGTAAGGTGAAGGTTGGAGGAGGGAATCGAGGAACTGCGGCCAGAAAAAAAAGGATGTCATGCGGAAATGGGAGTCTATGGGTTAAAAGTTGAGAAGCAAAAAAGTGAAAAATCAGAAAAATTGCTTGAAAAAGCAAAGTCCATTGTGGATTTGTAAAGAGAAAGAAAGAACAAACATCTAGTGCGGATTTTGATTAGAACAAAAACAAGAGTTAGAAAAGATAGTCAGGGCTGAATATCACATCAACTCAAAGAAAGAGGAACATGATGACAGACGACAGATCTGGATCATGCCCAACGTAAATAGAGCACACAACTGGGTATCTGTGCTGTAAAATGTGTGTTGTGTTGACTGCTTGTTAATCCCATAAGCCAGGAGCTTCACAAGTTTTCTTTCATCGGTAGAACTAAAGCCGAAGTCAGCACACATGAAACTGGGTTTCCAATAAAAAGGAAGGCAAAGGGGCAGCTCTCCAAGTCATCCATAGGTGCAGACAGCGTGCAAATAGATAGAAAGCCTGCATGTAAGCAACAAAGATGTCATGCCTGAGTGGCAAGCAAGTGGAGACAAGATGAGGCAGCAGTGAAAAAAGTGAAGCAAAGAGAACAAGATGAAAACATCTGGAAAGCCCAGGCTTTATCCCAGATTAATGAGTACATCATTTTTGAAACATACAAGAATAGTAGCTAAATTCTGAAGAAAGGGCAAAATTACCCTGCATTGTAAATGTAGGGATGTTTGTGTATTCTGCTTTAGAGAATAAAGATGAAGGACTTCCCCACACTTAGCCCACCATGGGAGATAATCCCAAACGTGCACGTCACAACAATGTAAAAACATGTCAAAGTCATCAAAACATTTAAAAATGATTAAAATAGAAAAAAAAAAAGGTAGTTTTCCATTTCTATTTTTTCTCTGTAAATATGTTTTTAAAGCCATTGAATGTCTTTACAGCAGAAAGGTTACAAATTGAATTCCTGCTCGTCAGCGTATGTTTTCTCCGTGCCTTTTAAAGCATGCATGTCAGGGAAAGCAGAGGGTACATGCTTACTTTCTATGTACACTGCTCAAAAAAATAAAGGGAACACTCAAATAACACATCCTAGATCTGAATGAATGAAATATTATCATTGAATACTTTGTCCTGTACAAAGTTGAATGTGTTGACAACAAAATCATTGTTGATTGTCAATCAGTGTTGCTTCCTAAGTGGACAGTTTGAATTCACAGATGTTTGATGTACTTGGAGTTATATTGTGTTGTTTGAGTATTCCCTTTATTTTTTTGAGCAGTATATTTGTGATATACTGTAATGGACTGGTGAAGAAATGTTGGAACACAATCTACCTAAATTGTAATACACATTTAGGGTTGAAAATGGATGTAGCATATCCCAGCAGTTACAGGGAGGGAGTTCAAGTCAATAATCCGTTTTATTTATAGAGTTTTATTTTTAATTTTGACCAAACTTACTGCATATTTTGATGTTACACTTGAAGGTTAAAGTTAATTATTAAAAAAAATGATAAGCAATTATAAGAGATACTATGTAGAAGTCTGAGCAGCACAAATAAGCCCGCCGTGTGAGTGCAGTGACATTTGTCTTTACCAGTCAGCCCTTCCTTGCCCCTTAGGAACAATAACATTTATCTAACTTTTGCAAAAAAATCCTAAAAAGCAATGTAATTCAGAAATATGTCTGGAAATATGTTAGATGTGTTTGGTGATAATATAGTGAAGACAAGAGCTTTGATTTTATGCAGCTTGTTAGTAGATAAATTATTCTTAGGGAGATTTTGCTGGAAAATAAATATGTTGCATAAAATACATACCATTAATAAATTAAATACTGTTTAACAACTGAACAAAGGAGGCAACTTTTAAAGTCATGAGACTGAAGTTAAATGTTCTTACAACAACTGAATGGTTTAGATCACATGATATTTATGTATTAGAACAGCATGGTCAAACTCCAGACCTAAATTCATCCAGGAATTTGTGGACAGACGTTAAAACATAATGTTCAAGGACACTCTCCGGCAAAGGTACTTTGCAAACAAAAATCAGCAAACATACCACGAAGGATTCTGTCTCTAAAATAAACCAATAAATAACAAATCGAAATAAAACACAATTCACGATAGATATCACAGTCGATAATGTAACTGAGTAAAAGAATTCTTCGCAGTCAGTGATTCTTAGAAATGTCTCTATATCTTCAGACTCGACTCAAGAGTACAAAAATAATGTCCAGCTATCACTATGTTGCCACCATAAACAAATTTTGGTGTCATTTTTGCAGAATGAGGCACTACCTGCAGTTCTGTATCATTGTGTTTTTTGTGGTGACAGGGAATGTAAATGAGACAGTAACCATGGTCAAAGCGCTGGCTTAAGGTGGTAGCGTGAGCAAACAGATGTGTTTTACTGATTTTATCTGATAAGCTCTAAACATTTCTTACTCAGTACAGATTGCCTGAGACACTAGCACAAGCTGAACACCGAGACTTGCTGATTGTAAACTAAAACACACTGAATCATGAATGAAGGTTCTGATGCCCACAATGTTGTTTTGTCTAAAGTTTAAAACTGTATGTGGTTGGGCCGTTTTTCATACTTTTTTCTTTTTTGGTATTTATTTTAAGTTTTCAAAGTTTTGCAATTTCTTACTCTCGTGAGTATCTTGACTCTGATGTGGATATTATCGTACCGATTATGTTCCCTTTTTTTCTCTTTCTCCAGGTTGTCTTTCTGTGTCGGTCACAGCTCAGTGCCCCTCCATCACACGCACTAACATCATACCTCCCGCCATTATTTTGAGAAAAAAAACTCCCATCTTTTCATGCAAAACTGTCAGATGAAACATAATCGCTTTCTGACACATGACCTGCAGAGTAATGCAAAAGCAGTTTTTTTTTTCTTTTACTTTTTGTAAAGTGAACTTTTAATTGTGAAGTACATCACAAATGATAGATATTTTTCATTTCCTGAATGGAAAGAAGTGTGCATGCTCTTAGAAAAATCAGTGGAACTGGATGAGAGCATATATTTTTTCATTTTCCCACAGATTCTTAACTAGATTACGATCTGGACTTCGCCTGGATCATTCTCACATATGAATTTGCTGTAATCGAAACTATTCAATTTTAACTCTGGCCTCATGTTTAGATTTTGCTTGTCAAGTCTTTTGCATTCCTCAACAAGTTTTCCTCCTAGACTGACCTTGTGCTTTGCTCCATCCATCCTCCCATCAATGCTAACCTCCGTGTCCATGATGAAGAAAAGCACCATCATGCTTCACTATCGGAATGCAATTTTCATTAGAGATATTTCCGATTGATGCCTCACATATCAGTTTGCGTGTTGTCCAAAGAGTAATTTTTTAAATTCATCTGACTGCAGCACCTTTTTCCACATGTTTGCCTTGCCTCCAGTACTTGTGCCATACTTTAAATTTGACTTCCATTGTGACAAACAAACATCCCTCAGTTTTCTCTCTGGACTGGCTTGTCTCCATGATGCTGTTTGTTCACCAATGTTCTCTAATAAACCTCTTAGGTCGTCAAAAAACAATAGAGTAACTTAAACTGGGATTAAATATGCACAGATGGAGTCAGTTAACTAATTATTTTACTTTTAAAAGTCTGGTTGGGTTATGTTGAGTTGGTCTGTGGTAGGAATACTTAATGAAACACATTGACATCTGTTGTTTAATGTGTCAAAACGGAAAATCTTTAATGGGTATAAATGCTTTTGGGGGAAGCTGTGCATGTGGTTTTTACCTTTAAACAGTCTACAGTTCCTATTTCTGCAGTTGGTTCATGCCTCTGTCTGTGCAGGTATGTGTTGGTTTTAAATATATTTTAAATTCTCGCAATGCTGCCAAAGCCTTGTCACATGTTGCAACAGATTTACTGCAGGGGCCATGCCCAGCTTACTCCAAAGCCCAAATGCAAAGGCACATCTGTGCCAACCATTTCCATTTAAATTTGTTGGGGTTTTTTTTTCAGTTTTTGTTTGTTTGGGTTTCTGTTCATTTCATATTTCAAATATGATATAATGACTTGATCTGTGGCACATTTGGTAACCTCGCAGCATGGAGTTGGTGTTTTCTCTCTGAGCATGCATGGGTTCTCTTTGGGTACTCCAGCTTTCTCCCACTGTACAAAAACATACATTTCTATGTCAATCAGTCTCTCTAAATTGCTCTTTGGTGTGAATGGGTAGGTTAAGTGAATGGCCGTCCGCCCTGTGTTTCTCTGGTCTGATGATCCTTCCTAGGTGTACTTTGCTCCCCGTCCAATGGCCGCTGGATTTGGAGACAAAATCCATCAAGGCTTTGCAGAGACAAGTGGATATAGACAATAGATGGATGGAATGCTTGATTTTCAAGACAATTGGACAAAAAAAATGTAATGAAGGAACATCTTTTATCTATTAACTAATTTCTGGCGGGAATTTGTTTAACATCTGAACTTAATCAGACACAATTAATGTTTCCTGTGCAGACATTTCAGCGATTTATTGAAACGTCCTCTCCAACCCTTTCTTATCATTTGACAGTGCAAGCTCATTTGTACAATAAATGTATTGTTGCAAATGTTCTGTGTTGCCTAATGAGAATTATTGGAACAGAATTGAATTTGTTTGCTAGTTTTTGCACAGTAATGGCATTCCTTGCTGTGTCTGTTTCCCTTCTGTGACTTGCAGAGTTGCTTAACTCCAGACCTCAGCTTTTTCCATTTCCTTTTGATACAAAATACAGGGAAAAACAAAAAGACTGACGTGTTAAAACGACTTATTGGTACTGGACAAGATTTTTTGCGGGGGGAGAAATTCTCGACAGGTGGGAGTGAAAAGAGAATCCAGTGTAAAACAAATGAGAACAAGTGGGAGTATCATGAAAGTGACTGGTAAAGTGATGAAGGCAAAGTGTTGGAGGAAAAAAAGAGCAAAATGATCCCAAGTGCACAGATGTTCTGTTTGTTGTTGAACTTGAAGGTAATGCTATAGCCCATCAGTGTTTTGACATCTTCTGGCTAAAGTAACATCCCTTGACCATCAACCAGATGATCATGCCTCTTTTGCCAGCCATAAATAAGCAGCACAAAGTCATGCTTTATTTTAAATTAACTTTTTTTCTAGTTACACTCATGCAAAAAAAAAAAGTACACCCTTCTTTTACTTCTAAGGCTAAAGGAATAGGAGAAAAAAGTGATGATCTGGCTTTTACTTGCTACTAAAGTTAATGATCATTCTTTATCTATTACAGATCGAGCAAAAGTGGGAAATCCCTATAAAATGTGAATATCCCAGGACTTTATTTCCCTGTGTGGTATCTTTTGTCTCTCGTGTTGCTATACAGAAATTTTTATTATCTCTTTAGTATCACTTCATTGAGGCTCGCAGGCGTTTTTTGCTGCTCAACTTTCTCAAGGTCTTTTCTAGATCTGCTGCTGTATTTGTAATCATCCTCTTTGTTTCATGGCCTAATATGGTCCAAGCTTCAGGCTCCAGAAAGATGGCCCCACATTTGACTTTGCAAGAAGTTGGAGTTTGTAGTATCTTGACTCAGGGCTGAAAAACCAGCCCAACTCTTGTTTGTGGTGTTTTACTTGTGCTTATGTTTACGCCACACATTGTGTCCATTACGGCTGGTGTTTTCGCTTTAGTCTCAGTTGTCTCTTTCTTCTAAATCATTCAGGTGTAACTTTAAAACCAATGTTGTGCTTCTGTTTTCGTTTTAGGCAGAAGAGTCCTGCACAATCTGTAATTAGGATTTACATCGACTCCTGCCAAGAATAACAGCTTTCTTAAATTTTTTCCACCTACTTTCTCTCTGTAAATTGTTAACTTCAAACTGTTCAGAAATTACTCTAAAGCCCTTTCTCAGATTGATGTGTGGCAACAGTAGCTTTTTTATGGTTATTGCTGATCTCTTTTTGTCTAGACATTGTGATAACTCACACATTTATTCTCAACAACATATAAAATCCCGACTTTATTTTATTCTTCAAATGACAGAGTGAAATCTGTTGTTTAGTTTTGGAGACTGAAGTTAGATCAAATTTATCTAAATTTGGTTCTAAAACTAACTTTACCTGGATCTTAAACCAGGGAAAGTTGAGTTGAATTTCAAGTCTTGAAACACAAAATCTACAGTTAATTGAATTACTTTCTTTTTTTGTCACTGCAATTGTCACATGGTTTAGTTTTACTTTGCAACTTCTACTTAGGAACAATAAAAAATCCAATAAAATCTTTAAATGGTGAGCACTGTGTCCGTGTTTGACTTGAATTAGAAACAAAATGACAAAAGGGTTCTCAGTGGAAACATGTCTAAATAAGACATAGAAGGAAACTGTAGGTGGATGGATGAAGGTGCAATGAATGAGAAAAACATGTCCAACAATCATCATTAGAATTGTATTTCAATGCATCAGCTCTTTTAATGGAAGAAACGTTAAAGACAAGGGTGTCTCTCATGGGTAAGAAATGTGATTATGCATTGTTCATATGAAAAAACAGTTACACAGAAATGCCTTACAAAGCAAACTAAAGCAAGGTTTCAGTTCAGTTTTTCACTTTCACAAGTCCTATCTCTTTTTCCTATGCCCAAGTGCCTCTCCTATCTCTTCTGTTATTCAGTTTTTAGCGTCTAAGTAGTTCACCATACTTCAGAGGAAGCTTGGCTACTTTCCCAAATCCACCTATCCACATTGGGACCACGCAAACCTTATACAAATGAACCCACACTTTGGTAAAATAAAACTTAGAATGTTGTACAGACATTTTAAGTAATGGTCTGAATGAAAATAGTGAAACCAGTAGGCCAGATTCAGAATCAGTAAAACGCAAGATTGGACATTAAGTCTGAAACTCGGATTTTGTGCTTTGTTGGTTACCTAATGTTTGTATCATTAGATTCTTGTGACAGCTGTTCTGCCACAATACATAATTGGGGCAACACCAGCAGAATACAGCAAGTGGAAAATGTGCAGAAAATAAGAAAATTAAAGTCATAAAATTGGAACGATACCTAAGTGCAGCTTTAGTGTTTGAAGAACAACATGCTGGCAATAACATGTTTGCTCATGCTGCCATCAACCAAATAAAAGTTTTACCTTTTATCATTTCATCATGGCAGGTTCCAGAGTCCTGGTGCATTTTAAAGCCCAAAGTAGAGGTCTTTCACGTCTAACTCAGCAACGCGGTATTTGCTATGGCGTTTGTTGATATACACCAAGGGGCAGGTGCCAGCATAACTTTTTCAGGAATTTTTGTATTTGTCCTGTTTCTGTTATCTTCCTCTTCCATTCATGAAAATATATCATGACTTCTATGACACTATGACATTGACAAATTATTTATTAATGAAATTTTTATTTGTCACTTGTTGCTCTTACTGCAGTATTGTCTTTATAATCTCTTCCTTTTGCTGTATAAAATCACACCGGGGGCTACGTTCTAACCGTGAAACATGACATGACACTTTCCCAAGTCTGAGAGCTGTAGTCTATCTTTCAAGTGCAGTATCGTTCATCTGATTATGTCCTGGAGACCACTGGAATCTCTCAGATATGGGTGTTGTGGTCGTTGCCTCCCGACGTCTCTGTTGTGGTCGTGTTTCGAAGATAAACCATGTGGTATCTTGATAGTCTTTAGGAGAGGTGATAGAGAGTGACTTCATAGTTGAGCTGTAATATTATTTTGGGTTCATGTTACAGGTGATACTCTTTGAACTCAAATAATTTGCATTCACTTTACTTGGGAGAGAATTATAGTTTATTGCTCATTGTGTTGCAATTTGTTTGAACTCCATATAAACTCTCTGATGCCCTGATCCTACAGGATCCTAAACTTCAAAAGCCCACTGTTCAAACATCAATTCTCAGACATACCTTTGCACTTTCCAGCTTACTTTAACCTCTTTCCGTGTGAACATCAAACCCCCTTCCTCTGTTTTTATATTTCTGCCCCCCTACTCAAAACACAGGAAATCTGTCCTGGAAAATTCAGCTCATATGTCACTGCACTTTAAAGTGAGAGTTTCAAGCAGGAAAAATAAATAGGGGAAAGGGAAAGTAGCTGCAGAACAAAGTAACGCTAAATTGGTGCGGCTGCAAAGCTTCGTTCTGGCTGATGTCCATGCTGATAAAGAAGCTTAGGATGCTAGTGTTTCTATAAAGCTATCGCTGATGTTATCAGAGACATGCTATTGCTTCACTATTAGACAGTGAATGCTTTGATTGTGGCTGTGATTATGCTCCTATGCGAGTAAGGCAGTCATTCTGTATGTCTGATTCCTCACTGAGTAATCATTTGGAAAGCCAACATGGATTAGCATGTGCTCACAAAACAACAGCTGACTTTAATTGCCTGTATGTTTCATGTTCCAGCTCCATCATGCTTGTGTTTGTCTCCTTTGTAATCATTAAAAGCTGTGTGATTTCTTTGTGAGACAGAGACAAAGTTACATTTCTCTGTAACTTGGTTTCTTATAACAATTTGCTGTAAGCTGTGCCACAACTTGTAACAATATGTGTTGTGTCACAATGCCATGCCACAACATGTCATTGCTGTGGCACATTTTGTGTTTCTTTCTTGCTGTAAGCAAGGAGAATTAATTGGTAGCTCAGAGAATGGGATGCTTTTCAGAATTGATTGGAAGACTGACGTTAAACAAATCTAAAAGTAAACCTTTTGGAGGCTGAAAAAACAAACCCCAGAATTCTCATGCAATATATATGGAGCTATAGGGTATTCTCACATCTGATAGTCTGGTAGACTTCGTTCAACTTGGGATCAAAATTGCAACAACTGTGACATTTGTGTCAAATGATCCAAACTAATTTTAAAAAAACTGTTCCCCCTCCTTGCCTGTGGTGGTGCTGCACTAAGATCCATTAAAAGAAAAGACACAAAACTTATGTAGAAGACACTGGGCGGAAAAAATAAACAAAAATGGAGTTGTGTGACATTTTAGCAGTTTTAAGATTTCTGTTTTGTCTGTGGCACATGTTCCAACCAAACACCTTTCAACAATTGACTCAGGAAGAGCAGAACTACCAACTATTTCTTTGTATCTTTGTCCTTCTAGGACTTTGTGGCCTCAACCGCATCAACATGGTGTGAAGCTGTTAACACCTCCTAGGATGAAATGGATTGGCAAAACAACGTCAGGATAAGAAAAACCTCATTTCTGCATCTTTGTGATATCCTCTAAACACATTCAACATGCCAGCACACTAGCTATTGTAGTCCACGTTCTGTTGAGTATGAATGCACCCATAGATAGGAAACGGAAAGGTTTATATTAGATACCAAGAGAGAATCCCATTCTGAATCCAGCTGAGATTCAGACAATCATGTTGGATGTCTCCATCCAATCTGACGGTTCTTAAGATGTTATTCAAAGAATAATTGGTAAAAAAAAAAAAATTATGATTGCACAAAGTTGGTAGCAACATACCCAAAAATGTTGCAGCATAAGGTGGTTCTACAAACTGATGTGTCCAGAAGTGGCTAAATGCAAACACATGGCACACTTTTTAAATTTTGAAAATCATGTATATTTTTTTCCTTCACTTTCCAGTTATGTACTACTCTGTGGTAGTCTATTATATATAATCCAAATAAAATACTTTAAAAACATCAAGAGATATGAAGCAGTGTAAGCAGAGACTGCAATCTCTGAAATCTAAGATCATTCGTCAATACTGGCAGCACACAAATAAAGCACCAAGACGTTACCAGAAAGATGTCTGGAAAATAATAATTCTATAAAAAAAAATCACTCCAATTATGTATGTTGAGGCCTTCAAAGTGTGGAGTCCATCACAGAAAGTTAAACACTGCTCCTTTAATCATTCATCAAAGTCATCATTGTTGTGGCACGTTCTGTCTTGTGCACTTCAAAGACAGAAATCTGCCCTGCTGCTACTTCTCCCGGAGTCTCTAGACATACACTAATACACTGGGGCAATTTCAGAGGTTCACAATAACAGTGCAAATATTCGTCTGTAGGTAAACTGAGAGGAGTGACTTACAACATAGATTGGCAGGTGCTGAGCTGAAAGGGGGAAGATTTCCTAACAAGTCTTAACGGCTTTGCTCTCCAACGATGCAGAGTGGATATTTATCTGGTGGAATGCGGGGTGAATTCACAGCCTGCCTATTAAGCAGCCTGGCAAAAGGAAAAGACGATACAGAGGACAGATATGTTTAGGTGGAAGATGGAGGCGACAGTGGGGGGGTTAAGCATTCCTGTAGAGTTGCTGTGGGGACAGTTGAGGCTGTGTTCCAGGACTGTGTCCACATGTTGACAGCTTTACGCCTGTGGTCCTGGACTATAACTGCTGCCTCGGATAAACCCAGAAGCCTGCTTCTTTCACCAAATGGTGTGAATACCAAAAAGGAAATTTGGTCTGAAACTTGAAGCTCAGTGGAGAACACTTTAAGGACAGTGAATAGAAATGCATTACAAGTATGTATTGTTTAAATAAGTTGAAAAACGTTTCCTACAAGTGCTCTGTCTAATGTCCAGGCTACGACAGGGAGAAGAAATCAGACGGCCATATTGCTTGAATGTCTTTTCCGAGTATCTTTTCTCAGATGTCGTGTTTGGTTACAGAAGAGGAGCCATTATAGTCTTATAGGGGGGTTTTCCACCAGCAGGTCACTGTGGAAAACTTGAACTAATGGTTTACTTAGGATCAGTTCTGTTTCCCCCACCACAGAGACTGAAAAGCTGTTAGCTGAGCCAGAGGAAAGTAACATTTTCATTGCAGGCTGGAGATAAGGCACAATCAGAACGTTGTGAGAACCATTTTCAAAACTCTAACCCGAGGTCGACGCTGCCAACTTTTAGACTTTGTTGCTATATTTAGCCACAATAGAGACCTTTAAAAAATAGCTGTTTGTGACACATCTATTCACTTTTGTGGCGCTATAGGCGACGGTGACGTGATGAGCCCTCCTAATTAGCAACAGGTGCAACTCTGGGCCTCATCTCAAAGCACACAGGTAGCTCTGTCCTTGCATGAATGTTCCTCCCTCCAACATGTATTGAGTCAGACCAGGATATGTTTTCCCCTTTGCATCCAGTGCAATTATGGCCACAATTTCCTCACATTACACTTTCTTCTATTATTTTTTTGGTTACTTTATTTTGTTCATGTCATCTGTGTACAAAATATCTTTTGGTCAAAAATGCTCATGTGATCTTGTTTAACTGCAAGGTCCTAAGTGGACCGTAAGGCTGAAACCCCAAAAATGTTCCCCACATTGCTTTTAAGGATGTATTTGGTCTCATCCACAGAAACTTTATAGATAACTGAATAAGTATTAAGTTCCTCTCTATATTAATTGAGCTGTTAAGTCCATTTATTAGCTATAAACATTTTTTAATCACTGAAGTTACAAAGTTATAGAGCTAGAAGAAAGTTTCAGTTTTATTCTGAGATTTTGTTTCACAGAAACAGAAAATTGAGGAAGATTAGCCCCAAAGAACAACTTGGATTCATTAAATCCAAAGTTTTTAACGTATCACTGCATAAAAATAAATGCCTTGTAACTAATACTCAATATATACATATGGCTCTTTAAGTTAACCGGAGAACGTCACAGTTGTAGGACTTCAGTCATGCCGTCTCATATTACTTTTTATGCATTAGCTACTTGGCAGGCCAGCTGACTGAACATCTAAATATACAGATAGGGCATCTGTAATAATACCCTGTTGTTGTTGTTTGTGCTCATATTCTTTGAGAAGTACTGAAGTGTTGTAGTTTAGGGATGATGATTCCCGTACATAGTCTACAGGCCTGTGGTGGAATTGCTTTTTTGTGTGTGTGTTTAAATATCTCTTTTTCCCTTTCATTTCAGAATTAAAAACTCACTACATAGCCCATGTCTGTTACACAGCTCCTCCATCATCTTTACCAGCATGATTGGTAAGAGTACCTGTATGCAAACTCCATGCAGATAGAACCCAGGCTGGGATTTTAACCCATGATCTTCTTCTGCGACTCATTTGTAAAATAATAAAAAAAGAAAACTTTGGGGGAACCCCCGGAACTAGGAGGCCATACTGTTTGTGTAAGCCCGGCCCAGCGTGTGCCACTAAATCATCTTCACAAAATCCTGTAGATTCTGTGTAAAGAGAAGATAGGAGGTGTATTTAAATATTTTCTCTCCCATTTTTGTTGGCCATCAATCAACCTCTCAGCATCACTCCCTCTGTATATAACCACCTCCTATCCAGTTTGTTCTCTCATCCAAGTCTAACATACACTTTGATCAAAGTATTACATTTTCAAACGTGGATGGTTCATAAGTGAAGCTCCCTGTTTGGATGGGTTCATCGTAAAGCTGCAGGTGTTAATTTTATACTCGTAAAGTTGTTGCTTTTTGACCTGTTCGTCCTCAACCGGTGTGGACTGAAAGGCAAACATGCACAAACCAAAGACAAATACACACCTCACGGACGATGTTTTACAAAGTGTCAGCAGATGAACTCAAGTACTTTTGGTGCATTTTAACGGGCTACTATTAAAGTTGAGGGGGAAACACATTCTCTTGATTCTGGGAGGGAACGGTATTTCAGGCCAACTCTTGGTTTTTAGCATCTGTAAACCAAATGGAACTTTGTAGGAGAACACACAGAGCTTCTTATATTAAACATTACACACAAGTAATGTTATCTCTGTTCTACCCTACATACATAAAAAGTGATTCCTGAAAATATACAATTTGGGTGGTTGTGGTCATGGAAAAAAAATTTAATATTCTGCACAGAGTGATAAATCTGTGAGGAAAAGACTTCCTTATAATTATTAGCACCGCTGGTGAAGATTGGCACAGAAGAGGAGAAATAAATGATAATGAAGACTGTTTTTATGCCACCGTTAATCCAAACTTGTTCTTATGCCGATCTATTTTAGGTTGTTTAAACTCATAAATTGCTGCTCTATATTTAGCCACTAGCAACTAAAAGGCCAGGCATCTTCCACAAAAAGCAAAAGTATGAATCAACAAATGCTTCAAATACTTTTATTTTAAGGAAACTATCAAAATTTGAGGCATTTTTTAAGTTAATAAAAAAAAAATGTCTTGATTGTGTCACTGTATAAATGTATCTAGATTAAAGGCTCACATTTTCAAATAGTCAAGAACTATTTTTCAGTGAGAGATTATATAAGTGCAATAAAAGATTAGTTTATTTTGGGACTTTTTTCCACATCTTAATCACCCGCAGTAGCATAGTCAGAAGGTGGCAGAAACTCAAGCAAGGGAGTGAAGACTATCTGCAAACATCTATGCAATATTTATGTAAATTATTGGACCGATGTACATAAAAATAAATGTCATTTAAACGAAAAGATACTAAATTTGTCATTTAGTATTTGTCATTCATTGATCCAGTAATTACAACGTTCAAAGAAAAAAAAACACCTATTTTGTGTAAAAGCAGAATCCACACACATTTAATTTGAATTGTAAAGAACTTATGAGCCAAAATATCAATGAGTCATATCAAAACAAAGAGGAGACAAGCTAACATCAAACTAACATTTCAGCAAATGTACCCAATTAAGACCCCTCTGTAGCCATAGATGCCAAGTTGCTCTCTATAGAAATAAAGGATGACACTTTATATGTGTCAGGCAAACTGAAGTTAGCACAATATAATAGTTTTCAACAACTACCTAATATTTTGCCATAATGCAAAAAACAAAATCCTGTATCTGTCAGTCACTTAGATGACTGATAGATACATTTTAAATGTCAAATTTAAAATGTGTATGTCAAATTATGTAAAACAAAAATAAAATGTGAAAAATTACTTTTAAATATCACCAAAATAATGTGAATAATGCCATAAAATTGTACTCCACAAGTATTCTCTATAGCCTGTGCAAGACAGCACAGTCTTTCCTTTTATTATCACAGGCCAGAACCAACTGGTTGGATGCTTTTCTGGTATCACTGAAGGACACAGATATTTGAGTATAAATAGCGTGAAAAGAGGAACTGTGCCAGACAGGAATGTCCTCCTCAAGGGCATTGCTTGGACAATACCCAGAATGCCATGATTGGTGTTAAAATTTGCTGGACTGCAGCCAAAGGCAAGAGCGGGAAACAGTGGTCTGGAAAAAGGCAGAGAAAATTGTCCACATGGAGGCCTGTATAATATTTTTTCTCCTCTTTAATCTATTTGGAAGGGAGAAACACATCAAGACCCATGTGGCAACAGGTTCACAAATCTGTGCAGCTAAGACTTAAAAGCAGGAATAATGACACTAAAAACAAATTGTAAAGAAGGAGCCAAAAGAACTCAATCTGAAATACACACTCATGTAATTCTGATGGAGAAATATGCAACAGCCAGAGCGTAAACATCGTGCTTAAAAGGCAGAATACAAACCACCCAATCAGAAGCTGCCATGTTGATAAACAGACCAATAAGAACTCAATTTGAAAAAAGTAGTTCCAGCAAGTTCCATTTTAAATATGCTATATGTATTGTATCATATATAAAAAAAAATGCTCTGTTACACAGCTTTAAAAAAACTTTCTTTTTACTTTTCTTTTTGGTAATTTTGAGCATTTTACCAAAAACTTACATATTATTTCAGAAGAAAATCTACAGGACGGTATTCAACTGGTTTCCTACTTGGTCTGGGAGACTGGCTTTGCTTTCACTCAACTCAAAAAGACGCACTGCTGTTCTGAGCCACCATTACCTGAATGTATAAATCATAAAAAATGCATTTCTTGAAGAGAATTTTGGCCCACAATAAAATAACGTGCCAGGAAAGCCTTTAAAAGGGCAGCATTATGCATTTTCCAGACACATAGTGCCATTTTATAGCACAATCACGTAACTAAATTGACTTCAGTTGTTATAAAAATGCTGTAAATATAAAACATAACATAAAAGAAATTTGACTTTGTAAATTGAAGCCAAGAAATTTCTCCTGGCTCTTTAAGAATCTCCTACTCTGGAGAGGAGCATCACAACAGTGCTCCTCCATTATGCCATTTATAACAGAAACATTTTTGCACAATAATCTCATGAGACTCGCAGTTCCACCAGGTGTTTGCTAATTGCTGCCGCTGCTTGTCTGGTATGAAGACTTTTAAAAGACACTCTCTGATAGATATTGGGGATTCATTTGGGCCCTACTATCCAGTGTCTAAGTCCTGTGAGGTTGCACAGCTGTGCATCTATATGCATGCGACCAGTAGCTTTGTTGCCTTGTTTGTAGCACCAGGAGCTCCTGTCAGTCGCACAGTGAGCCTCCTATTTTACAGAGGTCAGGGGTGAGAGGTCAATGATGTGACACTGGGATTGTTGGAAGACATATAGAAAACCAGCCAAGACCTAACTTGACAACATAAGAGCTTTGAGCTCATTCTCTGTTAATGTTTTGACATAGAGATGTTGAATCAATAAAATAGGAACAGGAAATTTTGAGGATATTTGATCATTTTGCCACTGCTGAAAAAGCCTGAGTGTAAACGAACAGTGTCGTTGGCGTGTTGTAGCGTGACAACATATGAATCAAACTGCTGACAATGTGGAGACATTTTGTGAGATCTGGCAACAGCTACTCACTGAAAAATAAAGAAGTTATTGTCAGTGATTGTGAAATTTGAGATAATTTGATTGCGACACCAAAGAAGTCATTGACCTGGCAGCTCTAGGAGGAGTTCTAACTGTTTTCACCGTTTCTTTTTTATAGTTATTGTGAGGAGTGAGTTTCCTTTCAGTAACCACTGGTTTACATTTCCAGTCCAAAATTACCAATATGTTTTTGGGCAAGATTTTTAGCTAGATATTGCTGTAAGTTTAGTTAACTGCTTTAAGAAACCTGAAATTATCCAGAAAATATAAAACATATGAACAAATAAATAATAAAGAGCAAGAAAGTTCTCAATTAAATGTTCAACAAATTTTTCTTGCACTAGGCAAACAGCAACAGAAAAACTCAGTCAATAATCACACAAAACACAAAAATATCTTGCATTGTTTTTTGAACAACAGCAACATCTGAATTAAAGGCTAAATAAACTTATGTGATTCAGAAAGAAAAACTGAAAGCTACGGCAGGTGTTTTCTGGTTTTTGACAATTGTTTCCGATACAAATTTCAAAAACATCTTCTCATATTTAGTTTATTTATGAAGCACAAATTCATAACAGATGTTATGTCAATACTGCCCTGCGACAGACTGGCGACCTGTCCAGGGTGAACCCCGCCTCTCGCCCGGAACGCAGCTGGAGATAGGCACCAGCAACTCCCGACCCCGTTAGGGAGAAGGGTGACGGAAAATGGATGGATGGATGTTATGTCAATACACTTTACACCTAAAAGGTTTATTAATTTATTTGCAAGTGCATTTTACCGAACTGAGGTTGCAGCAAAATAGCTACAGAAATATTTAAACCCAGGACATCTTACATTACAGCTGCTCTTTTCACCTGTCTTATAAAAGTGATTTCATTCAATAAATTCACAGGCATCCTGTATACTTTGTTTTACAAGTTCATTAACCTGTCTTCAATTTAACTGGGGTTTCTCTTCTTTACTTCCTCCTCTCCTCTTTCTTCCATGTACCTCACTTGTATCTCATCCTGCTCTCCTCTCCTCTTACATGTCATTATACTGTACATTTACCCAGGTGGCTGCATGCCAAGCATTCACACACAGGAGCCATTGTTCCGATTTGCTCTGAGACAAGCATTTAAAACCTTAAATATCCTCAAATTATAAAACATAAACATTTACTCATTGAAGTATTGCTTTCTGCTGTACAAACATGCTATCACTGTCTTTGGACTCCCATAAACACACACACACACAGACATAAGCCTTCAAGCATTCAGTGTCTTGGATGAACTTAGCGTTGAAATGTACACTTGTGCCACTGGCAGTGGAGCAACAAAGGTCTACACAGGCCCTGTTGTCCTGGGACAGTAAGGTAGTTATCTGTGCCACAGTGGGAACATAAAGCAGTCAATAGATGAATGCTATCTTTATATCTACTGCACCAGAGGTGAATTGAAATGCTGCCACTGGACGTCATGGAGCCCCGCTCTGAAGCACTGCCTTTGAAGCACTGACAGCACAGACAGAATCAGGCCAGCTCTTTGATACGGGTGTTGGGGGAGAGGAAAACTTGAACTTTAAGAGGGAGCATTATTTAGTTACAGCTTCATTTAAAATTCAGAACGTTACAAAAAAGCGCTGGAATAATAATAAAAAATAAAAAAAAAACCCTGAGGGAATTGAGTTTATAAAGGCTTTGCTTCCAAGTTTGTGGCTTTTACAAGTAAAACAACAAGAATTTAAAATGTACTTTGGAAGAAATAATCTAAAATACAGAAAAGAGGTGTGATATTGCAATCAACATAATTGTGGAAAAAGTTCAAGGGTTACGTACTCAATTAGCCCAAAGGAGTTTAATTATCTACGTCGACTTGTTATACTCCAACTTCCTGTTTTTCAATCCTATACCGTCTCTTTTTTCACTTCCTGCTAGCGGGGTTTCAGGTACACCAAAACATTACATCATTACAAGAAAACCCTGAAGGCCTTTCTGAGAAGAAGGATAAACACCATTGCTGGCACTCAGAGAGAGTTAATTGCGGCCGCTGATTCACTTGCTAATGGCTGGACCACTTTCGGCGGGGCGTTTTTAGAGGGCTCCAGGAGTCAGGCGAGCAGCAGCGTTGTTTTTAATGGGACTCTGAACAGTTAGAGCTGGGAACACAAAGTGAACCACTGCTTTTACTTGTGGTGCAAAGAGAATGATCTCATTAAAGGCCTGGTAATAAAAGAATCCCGGAGTGATTAGATCATAAGGAGCAGAACGAAACTTAACATCATTAACAGTTTTTTGCTACTTAAAACACACCCTGAAGCATTTCTCTCACCAAAATCACTCTTAACTTCTATTATTGTACAATTACTCATAAAACTTTCACTTTATCTCAAAGTCATGCTGTACGGTTTCTTGTCTTTGCAAAGAGAATCCCATTTGGAGGGCGAAAAAGTGTACACTACACATTCGACGGCAAATTTTTAGTATGTATATCTGTCATAAATCCCTTAAACCAAATTAAAACTGACTAAACCAGTTGTTAAAAAGCATAATAAATTGTTTTATACATTTAAGAAATGACTGCTTGAGATGAAAGCAAATCAGCATGGAAAAGCTTTCAATTCCACAGCTGTTACCATAAAGCAATAAAATCTAAATTTGGAAAGATGAAAGCTAAAAAAAAATACAGCAGCTACAACATACTGTGTGTAACTTTTCTAAGTCTGGTCTCACAAATGTAAATTTACTTTTTAACGGCAGATTTTGTGGTGGAGGCACGTGATGTGTTAAATTTATGTGCCAGGTCCACAGAAAGCAGAAAGAGTTTCCTGTGTTCACTCAGTTACCAAAGTGACAAGTCCCAACCACAGGCGGCATAAACCTGCTGTTTGAAAAGTAAAGACAATAGGGAAGTGCAAATTGTACGAAGGAAGGAAGTAAATGCTGTGGTTGAAAAAAGGATGTCAAATTCAACAGAAGCATACTGAAGAGTTACTTCAGTTCTTGCTTTATTTGTGACTTTTTGAAAACATTACTAACTGCTAGCTCTTGTTGTATTTTATTATGCTCTAACTTGCTTTTTGTATTCTATCTAAAGAGTTGAAAATAGACATTTACATGCACCCATTTCTTCTTCTGCAAGACTAAGTATTTTATTTTATGTAATTTATAATTACCAAAACTAAATGTATTTGCAAAATAAGTAATTTAACTCAACACCTCCAACATTCTAGCTTCTTTTACAAAACATTTCCATCATAAACAAATCCTGCAAAGCTGTGAGCTTTCACAAATGAATCCATCAGTGTGACACACCAGGAGACGGGAACAATTTGCAGATGACTGAAGGTGCCACATTAATCTGTTCAAATAATTATAAGCAAGTATAAACAGCATGGGAATGTCGAGTAATCATACTGTTAATAATGTTAATATAAGCAGAATGTATTACATCCGAAAACATTTTTAAACTTCAACTCCAGTGACCAAAATGTTGGTTGAGAAGTCTCCTGAGTTCATAGTGTTCTGGAGTTTCTGAGATTGATCTGTCCTAATCTAACACAACAATTTTAAGACACACAGAAGACCACAAGACTTGAAGGAGAACTAAACTAAAATCTACGAATACTTGACAGCCTGTTTAAAAATGCTAATACTTGCTTATTTTAACTGTTCAAACACCAACTATACCTTAATGTACATTAATACCCTCAGTGGAAACTGTCTGAGGCTAATATTTACATTCTTCCTTATTTCCGCTCCACAGTGACAAGAAAAATGAGAGCAGCTGCAGGTTTGGCTGCTTTGCAAATGCCAACCAATAGCATGTTGAGTATCATTGCAACTTGGTCTGCCAGCTTCCAAAGTTGGATTTTCTTCCAAATACTTTAGATGTTCTCTATGAAAACAATCTGTGAGTGAATGTATTTTCCCGCAATTAACTTGGAATCACATTCTACGGAAAAATCAGCAAAGAAAAAAAAAAATCCATACAATAAGAAAAAAAATAATCATGCTGATTTCATTTGTCATCATCAGAACTAAAAATGACTAGGTTAGTAATTGTTGTATTTATCCTGATAATTTATTTTAAAAATAAATAAATAAATAAAAACATTCTAAAGGGCATTCTGTAATATTCTAAATTTCAGAAGCTGGAACATCAAGACTAAACATTGTCACAGGTCTCAGTTGTGTTGAACCATTTGTTCAATGATGATAACATACCAGTTCAGCGAAGACATCACATCAATTCAGCTTCAACTTCTCAGTGTTTGAGAAAGCAGATATTCATCTTGAATTTACTGTAAGGGATGATGTCAGTGCTTCCAGCAATGAAAGAAATGATTATGAAAAAAAATCTGTTGACACATTTACAGGTGAGGTCGTCACTTCACATCAGCAGGAACGCCCCTTGTCTCAGTTCATTCTGCAGGTATTATAGTCTTGTTTATGCTGAACACAGCTTTTCTATTTTATGGGAGTATCCTGAAATCACTTCTGAAGTAAATTGCTGCCTCTCCTCATGACTTACCTGTGAGTCATGAATCTTCACTTTAGTCTGAGCACGAGGCACATTTCCAAGTGGAAAATCACATTACAGTCTGGTTGTCAACAATAGCTTTTAGAAACTTAATAGTAACAAAAAGAGCCTGTTTAACCTGGTTTGGGCTGGTAGGAAGGAAAGATTCAAGACTGTGTAGTAGAAATGTGAAATTAATTACGTTCAGCACAGACGGTGTATGTAATGTCTGACTCTGACAGTAAGAGACGTAATGAGCGACGTACCAGAAGCTAATTAAAACCATGTTCATCCTGTCTCGCTTTTACTTTGAAGGGAGAAAAGGAGTCACGTTGATCTGAACCCAACACCTCTGCCTCTCTGGCTGAACAAACTCATTTGCTTATTTACCTCCAACTGTCTCCTTCTGTACTTTGCGGCGTCTTTGTTTAGGCTTATATGAGCCTTAGCGTCAGATCAAACTGAGACTGAAAGGAATGTTGTTTGTTTTTTTGTTTTATTGAGTGTGTTGAAAGACCTTAACATCTTGCAATTTTCTAGGAGAAAATCGTATTAAAACTGCTTATGACTGAAGACGGTAATTGTGCAGAGTTCTAAAGGATTTTATAAGACATCACTAAAGTAATGTTTTGATTTTTAAAGAATCAAAATCTTGGAAGCTTAATTTTGTATAAGTCATGATGACAGCTGTTGTCAAACGTAATGAGTTTTTAGGCTGGTGTAAATCTGCCTCGATGCTGAAAATAGGGCCCTTTCCTTAGAGGTTGTTCTGAGAGCTATTGAAAACAGATTGCTGTAAGTTTCTTTCCTATACTAACACCTCACAGCAATCCTTTTCTTTAACACTGACCTCAAAAAAATGATATCCAAAGTTGTGAGTTGTATTTGAGTCAAATGAACAAGTCGTATAAAAACAGCGGCAGCACGCTAATGTTTGCCTAGCAGTTCAGAAAATTTTCTCTGACATCAATTGGAGAGAAGTTTGCCCCACTACTCAATTTCAACTGCGAGATGTTTGAGGGATTTCTTTAAAGCTTGAAGCTAGTTTTAAACTACCCCACAGTATCTTAATGAAATCAAGATCGGGGCTTTGACTTGTCTCAGCATTTTCCATTCCTCATGTTTTTGTCGTGTCCTCTGTGGATTTACTGATATATTCTGGGTCATTATAATATCGTGAGGTCCAGTTCTGCTATAACTTCAATTTTTTTTCAGATGGTTTCAGATTTTACTCAAGCATTGTGTGATACAAGGTTTAATTCATGGCGGGTGAACTCAATCAGGTCCTACTGCAACTAGGAATTACATGCACCACGATGAAAAGTTTTCCCGAGATTGTTGTATTTGGTTGAAGCCAAACATGAGCTGTGATCTGTTTTCAAAAAGAAAAAATAATCTTTGACTCACCTCTAAAGGAAATTATTCCTAAAGTATTGATATTGGTCTGTGCTTTCTCAGACAAACCTTAGTCAGGTCTTCTTTTTTTTTCTTTGAGAGCAAACGATTTCACCCTCACACCTAAGAAATCTAAACTTGTGCAACCTGTTTTTGCCATTTTATATGGTAATGAATGTTGGTGTGGCCTAATACTTTAGCTACGTCTTTTAGTTAGTTTTTGTTGCTTCTTTACATTACTTGAATTTGGCATCACACATTCATGTGTCTAAATCTGTTAGAAAAGTAAACAGTTTGTCGTAAAGCAAAAATTCAGGACATTATAGTAACATTAAGAATCTCTATGAACAAAAATATTGATGAAAGTTAATGAAAATGTGGAAGAAACAGCAGAGTCAGTAAAATCATTGATGCGGGGGAAACAGGGAAATAATCACAATGTTTATGTAATGCTCTTACTGCGCTCTACAGCAGCAGACGTTTCGAGTAAGCACATGTCATTGATTTTTTTTATTTATTTATTTATTTATTTATTTATTTTTAACTGGATTGGGACTATAAATTGGGATTTCTCATCTTAAATGATTCAGATTTCTACCTGAAACATAAGAAACATAAGTAAAAAAAAATAACTTGCCCAATTTTAAAGCTACTTGCTCTGATTCTTGTTCATGTTTGCTATTTTACAGAGGGAATCCCAACAAACACAATGAAAAATGCTGAGCAGACAAAATATAACATGTGACGAATGACTGTGTCTGCTGCTGAGTAGAGCTTAAATATGAAGGGAAGGGAATGAAAAGGGAATGTTTTCACTCCTCGTAGGGTCAGGGACGTCACTCACAATGATTTACACTTTCAACTCAGCACAACAATGAATATGTCATTTAAAATAGCAGGTGTTCACATGCTGCTTAGCTCATGGAAAGCAAATTAAAGAGGAAAGGGGGACAGTCAGAAGGGTGTGGGTGTCTGTGTGTGTAAGGGAATGAGGACAGGATGCGGCTGAACCTGAATTAAACTCTTTAAATTGGTGTAGTCAAGCTGGCATGCAGTTCACTGAGTTTCCCAACCACCGGCGGGCCTGTTTCTCATCCCACCACAATAACTTTGCCAGGCGGCTTCCAGCAGCCCTGGTAGCACTTATGCTGCTGTTATTAACTTTTGGTGAAAGTCATCTCAGAGATATGCGGGTCAGACTAAAACCGCTGAATATAAAACACCAGGGTTGGTGGGAACTGTGCATGCATGCGTCTGCGTGTTTTTGATTTTGCCCAATCTGCAATGACATCACCCTAAGTATTCCAGCAACAGACACATGAAAAAGGACTGCAGATAGAAGCAGATCAAATGAGTCACTGGACAAAACTGCCGTTTTATTTCAGGGAGGGGTGAGGGAGGCTTGACAATATGACGTTAAATGGAAACCCTGATAGAAAAACAAGAGAAACTATAAACTTTCTTGCTATTTAAGGCATGACAAGGAGAACAAATGGAGTTCTGTGAAGTCGGAGAATCACTAATGTTACCGCCCCCCCCCCCCCCAATGCCCCTGGCACAAAATCCCTTCAGAAGCCCTCCGTGAAGGCGGCCTCCACTCAGCATCTTTCAGCCTCACCTCCCATCAAAGACGGTCATATGGGGGCTGTGGGGGTAGTCTTCAGAAGATAAGTTCACAGAAACACATCCCAGCTTTTAAGTGGATGTGGCAGGAAGTCCACGGCCAGTTCTGGAAGGTTCTCCAATAGGAGAGATCAAGAGGTTATCAGGGAAGCTCATGCTTTTGCTCTCACACTAAAGTTCACAGACTTCCTCCACATGTCAGACTATTCAAATTTACATAAATTATTAAAGTTATACAATTATGTTTTAAGGGTGAACTAGAAAAAAAGATATCTGACATGTGTATGCCCCACAATCACTTTGCATTTAATTTGAAAATAAAAAATAAACCTTTCCTCAAAGTGGCTAAACGGGCTCAGTTTTCACTTAGGGTTGTACTCGCTTTTGTTGTCAGTGGTTAATAAATAGATGGCAGCGTGTTAAGTTATTCTGAGAGGACAGCAAATTTAGAGTATTAATATTTACGTAAGGTCTCTGCTCGTACTAACTTTGTTAAAATGACTAAATGAAAGCAAATTAAAGAAGATAAAGAGATGTGACAATAATAATGAAGCCACCATTTCCTTCATAGGTAAGTCAAACAGTAATATTTGCTCTCCTGATTTGAAATAGCCAGAATCTCCAGATGTTTTTTAAATGGTTTCAAACTCCCAGTCAACTATTTACTTAATAAAATAAGAAAAATCTAAATCCAGATAGGCATAAACATGGACCGCAACAACAGGATCTAACAAAAAAACTAACTAAGAGAGAGATCTAGACTGGATAGTTAATTGCTGAACAATGAGTAGGTGGTTAATTAGAAATAGGATGCAGCTGAAAAGGAAGTGAAGCCGGTTTAACTCAGGAAATAGGAGAAATTGCAGATGTCATACATGGAGAATTAAGAAGAAGACTATAAATACCAAATTACAACGAAGCACAAAAGATTATGGTCTTTTGATTACTTTCACAGTGAGTTCATTTCTGGTAAAGGGAAGTTTTCTTTTCTTCTGTTTCGTTTGAAATGACGGACAGTCTACTGTTGCTACATGCCTGTCCAGAAGGAACGGATGCTCCAAGTCAGTAACTTGATGCAATCTGCTTTGTTTTGCTAGATAGGAAACCTCATGACCAATATGAGTAATAAACTGAACTTCACTGCATTGTTTGATAACTACAGTCAATGTGAAATGTATGGAATTAAATCTGAATCTGTCTGTACAATTGGATTGGATTGTTGCTTTGCAATGTGCCTTGAGAGAATGTTTTTTTTTTTTTCTTTTTAACTGGTCCAATACAAATAAAATGAACTGAACTGAATTGGTTCCTGAGCTGAGGAACATAATAACTAAATGCCGCCTCTTCATTGGTTTTCATCCAAGAATGAGCAAACACTGGATGACCTGAGGGTTTAACATGGTTCATTTACCAGCGATGGAAATACCATAGTATAACAACAATTTAAAGCAGAGTTTGAAAATGAAACATCCCAAGGACAAATAATTGCTGAGTACAAGAGCTAGAAGTTCCTGTTTTTCAGTTTACCACAGGCCATGTGGAGGAAATGGCAAGCATGTGGAAGAAGGTGCTCTGGTCGTATGAGACTAAAACTGCACTTCTGTAAGTGGTGGAACACTAATATATATCATGTTAAGTGCTGTCTTGAACATTTCTTTTTGTGTTCTTAACCCAGTTTGTTTACCAAATATTCCCTCGAGGGACAATAAAGGTTTGAGATGAACACAACACCCTAAGTATCCCAACCTAACAGTAAACCAGGTTGGAGGTTCATCTTCCAGCTGTAACCTGAGCTATTGTGGAATGGTTTAGCTCAAAGCATTTTTGTGTTAGAATGTTCTTTTTAAATACATTGACGCTTGTGCTTGTTGTGTGACACAATGTATAATGATATAACAACAGTGAAATCTACCCATAAAGTAAATGACCATTTTTTTATTCTCATTTAATTTGCACTTGAAGAGAAAACAGAGCAATTCAATTTTAAAAACTTGGTCTGCTTTGGGAATGTCCACAACGTGTGCTTAACAATAGGTCCCATACAGATGTATTTCAGATCTTTCTTTTCTTTGTGAACATGTCCATTGATCCACAGTTTGGCACCAGGTGTGTTTGCCACCTGCCTGCTGGGCTGAACAGTGTGAGGTCTGTGATGCTCTCATCATACCCTCATCAGACAGATAGAAGGGCGCCTGCTACCTCACTTCTTCCTCATGCCATCTTTTCTTCTTTTTGTCAACACAGTCAGGTTTGTGTGTGTGTGAGCTTCTGCCCAGTTTACTGACAAGATTTTTCCTTGAAGATAAGGGAGTGCTGGGTTTCTGTGTGTGTGTCCCTGGCTGCTAAACCAGGTGGTGTCATTGAACAGCTGAATTATGGGACTGTTCGATTCATGCTCTTACTTGGACTACAACGGAGCCAGAAATAACGAGGCGAAGAACATCCTGAATATCATCATCTCAATGAAGTCAAGCATCTCTGGGAGGCCAAGTTCAGCTGAGTACATTACTCCTCTGATGATGACGGATCAAAGTAAACACTGATAATGGTTACACTGCAATCAATAATACTGCCGGCCCAGGAATGTCGGTTGCACTGGCTACTCCCGACCTCACACATACAATCGCACACACGCACACAAGTCCTTATTTCTCATCAGCATTGACAGATTCTGAGCTCTCATCTTTTCTTCCCACAAACCAAACACTCCTCACTCCTTCCTTCTAATTGTAGACTTTTGATTTATTTGACATACAAAGAAAAACTGGCTTCTCCTGCTGCGCTCCCATCAGAAAGCGTGCACCCTCACACACTAATCCTCTTTCGAAGCAGCCACTGGAAAACGGCGCTTCTCCCTTTCTAATTACAACAAGCTTCTTCTCCCATTAGAGGCTGACTTATCGCTCTCGAGAGACATCCACTCTCTGTAGTTCCTGTTCTACACCCTCTCCCTCTCCCTTCTTCTCTCGACTCTTCCTTCCTTGAGTTTTATTGGGACCAACAGCAGCTCTGTCACACTCACCTCAGCCAGACACAGAAAAAAAGATATATTGTAAAAGGAAAAGAGATACAGTTTCTAGAAAGAAAGTCATAACTAATTTCAATACTGCTGCTAAAAAAAAAAATCTGCGTACACAAACATGAAGGAATCTGTGTTCTTATCTTTATGAGTGCCACAATGAATCTACCGAGCTATGGTCCAACTCCAGTTTATCAGCATTCAGATGCCTCTCTTCACTTGACCGAGGTCAACACTGAGTTTCTAGAGCTATTTCTTCCCTTTTTTTTCTCCTTTACTGCTTTAACTTGAGTGTAGTGACTTCGTAGTATTAGAAATCCATTAATTTTACTGCAAGATTATAACTTGGTTTTATTTATTCATTTATGCAAGTGAAGGGTGAGGGGAAGAATGGAGAGTGTGAGAGAGGAGTCTGAACAAGCTAACAAGGCTAGCCAAAGAGCAATAGGAATCAATTCAAATTGAATGTTAGATATTTCAAAATGTTTCAACATCAAGTGCTATTTCAGTAGACGATGGAAATTATTTGAGGTATTTACTAATTGTTTAGATCAAACATTGACATGCTTCTATACCTTTTAATTGATTTTGTTGCCCTCATCTTTATACCATTGATCAGTAAGCAGTAAGGTGCTATATTATAAACTTGTGAATGTTATATTTATCTAGTACCCAACATTTTGTGGCTTTTGGAGCAATGCTACAGTAATTCTCCATAATGAGAAGGTGAAGCTTTTAAATAGAGCCCAAAAGGTCATAAAATAGTGTTTTGCATCAACACACATCTTTAAGTGATTAAAAGTTTCACCTTTTTTTTTTAACAACACAGTCAACATTGCTTCACCTGAATGAGGTAAAAGACATAAGTGTTTCTGAGGGAATTGCCACCCAGAGGTGAAACCAGAAAGCAGAAACTCCAGGTCACAGTCAAAAACCATAACCTCAACTATCTGTCGCTTGAATAAACCTTTCCTGCCCTAATCCAGTGTTTACATTCATTGCTGGGCAGTAATGATAGCTATGAGACCATGGACCACACCACGGGCCTTATACACCTTCCCCTCTCCAACCGCCTCGCCACCTTCCACCACTAACCCCCGAAGCTGTTTCACAGGAGCCAAATACCTTAAATACATAATTAGCGGGGTCATTTGTACAAAGTGGGCCCCAGCAAGGGCATGAGTGTATTGGTGTGAGTTTGTGGGGGGCAGATGGAGGATACTGAGTGAAGCAAAGGGGGTAGCGGGGGGAGTAGGATATGAAGACGTAGGAGGACGGCGAACAACAAAGACATTCATTCATGGCTGTGGCCCCGGACAAACTTGGCTGCCGCCTTCTTCAAAGGCCACCTCTGCCTTTCCTCAAAACCCGGAGGCCACAGGTTGGGGAAGAGAGGAGAAACATAACAGGGGGGAAATTGGGGAAAAAAAAGTTAAGGGGCAGATGGCGGGATGTAAGAAATGATGGTAAAAGCCATGGCTAATCCTGACAATGTTGCTCATTAAGATCTAGATAACATCGTCAGCGACAAGCATTTAGAGTATTATGAGCTGTAATACAGAACCAGAGGAAGCTGATCTAAGCTTGACGATTCATTTAGCAGCACTTGCCACATCCTCTTATGATCTGTGAACCCTGAACTCCGACCCTTTGAATTGTAGGTATTAAAATCCCAGTTTGCTCTTTGGAAGAGCCTAAAATCCCAGTGGGCCGTGTTTCACACTGGGAGACCTCCTCTGTATTGTTCATATGCATGCACAATCACGCACATTTGCAGACTTTCACATGCAAAGGCATACATGCCCACAGCAACATAAAGCCCATTCAGCAGCCCGCTCTTCACACCTTGCCTGACCTTTGTGCCCCTCTGGTATTGTTTATAGAAGCACGTCCACTTAAGAGGTGACCTGTCTGGCCTCTCTTGCCGTGGTGCCGATTATCCACATCTTGAGTCCACGCTGTTCCCTCTTTTCTTTATTTTCCAACCCCCCGTTTCCATCCTATTGCACTCTCACTCCTCGGGGTATCCCCACTCCTCCTCCCTCTTTCTACACCATGACATATTGCTTTCTTTTCTCTGTGTGTTGAACATGCCGTGCACTCTAAATCCCCACTTCAGCCTCTCTTCTCGCCTTTTTAAAATAAAGCTGTGCATGTCAGATAAAAACAATAAAATCAATCAATTCCCGTGCTCTTCCTTTTATCTCTACTTTTTTTTTACTTTATCCCTCCAGTTCCTCGAGCTTGTCGAATTGCTGTCTCTCTGATCCTTTTTTCTCTTTCATGTGTTGCCTTTCTTTATCTGGCTTCCTATTGAGGTAATAAGATGGGTGTATAGCGGGGAAGTGGAAAGGAGAAGGACTTTCATGTCCCTCCACCCTGGGATTAGGGTGAGCTCCTTGGGAAAAGCAATAAAGCCCCCTGAACCTTTCGTCTGTTGCTGATGTGTACCGGAGTAAAGCTCAGCTCATGCTCACTGTGCAAACCTGAAAAAGCTCTTATTTCCTTTACATCACCATCCTCACTTGTGGCTTTCGGGATGCCTGCAGCTGCAGTATTTGTTTAAGTAAACTTCACACATTTGAGAAATAGTTCGCAATGATTAATCCTGTTACAAGATTTTAAGAGCCTGAAGTTAATAAGTCTCTTCTGTTTAAAAGGTTTGCTGACTCTTGCTCAATCAAACAAGCAACTCTGGCCTTAGCCAATGTAACTACAGAGGAGTTACATTCAGCAACTTTTTTTTTTTTTTCGCAAGAAAAGTTGCAAAAAAAAAGAAGTTCTGCCGTAGATAGCTTATCTAATCTTTTTGTTTTTGCAACATTTTATTCTAAATGCATCAGGTCTTTTTTTAGCATGTGATGGCTCTCAAGAATGTGTGGCATAAGTTTTGGAACTAAACATCTGTAATAGTTTTATTAACAGAAATACATGTATTACTGAAAACAAAGGAATTATGATTATTTGCACATTTGTCCAATGGAAGTCTATCAAATTGCATAATGGCATTGTTAAATCATATATGAGCGCTACGCGTGGATCATGAGCTAGAGGAAATATGAACGTACATTGCTGTAATTTTAATGTGAATAGTGCTACCACCTTATAAACATGGCACTAGTCAGCTTTTCCAAAAATTACAGGCTGTTGTAAGATTTGTCACGTGATTCTGCTCCGGTGACATGTAAGAATAATCCTAGTTTTCTGCTGTTGATCCACATTCATCACTGTTAACTCACTGGTAAAGGAAGCGGTTGTTTGTTCAGATAGGGTGCAAGGTCAGGCCAGCACTGTAATGTTTTCAGACCACCCCAGTGAACTCATCATTTGTCCTGATTGTACATGAGTGCATAAAGAGCAAGTCCCCTCCGCAGGGTGGAGTGATTTGTTCTCCTGTCAACACTGGGAGTAAAGCCTGACTAAACAAGGAGGGCATTCATGCAGTCGTCGATTTGCTGTGCTCACTCATTCACTCTTTCAAGGCGGACTTTGCTCTTTGAGGCATAACATGTGCACTTGTGAAGCTGATCGGGCAGGCATCTTCCTTATCAGCTTTTGAGATATGTGTGAAAAACAGCCTCTTGTTACAAATACACAATCTAGAACTATCTATAGAACACAACTTAACTTTTGTGTCTTTGTGGAAATGTTTGCGCTGCAAAAAAGTTTTGCTTATTGTGCCCCCAAACAAAGGAAAGGCAAAGCTAAACCCAGAGTTGTAAACATGACAGAAAATCAATCCACAGGTATGTTCACACAAAATGTGAGCTCAAAATATACTTCTTAAACGAGGCATATAGATTTTTACTTTCAATCCAAACCAGGATATCATATATGTGTCAATCAGTGTTAACCATTTTATTTTGCTCAACAGCAAGCAACACTCTGTAACCTGGATTAATTTAACCTTTAATTTATTAGAAGACAGGGACTTTCAGCTTGCAAAAAACAATCACTAAAAAATACGTGTAAAAAAAAAGAAAAAAAAAAGAAAAAGGACTTCAGTGACTTATATAGTTGTGTTTCATGACATGGATATAAAATACCTCTAACCAAATGTTTCCATTGAATTTAGAACATTTTGCATACCATAATAAGACCAATGTTATGGTATAATTTTATGGGTTTTTTGGGGTTTGTTTTACACATTTAGAAGTACAAATCACTGGGAAACTAACAAGAAAGTCAGTATTCTAGTTTAGTCAAGGGTTCTTAACTGGATTCTCCACTTTGTTTGGGCCATTTCAGCATATAAATGTGCTTTGATCAAAAACATTCCATCCTACGGTAGCTCTGGTTATATTTGTACTGGATAATGAGTCTCTGCTGCATTTATGTTTTCAGCATTCATTAACAGATTTTTTATCTACTGGTATGCTAACACAAAACAAGGAATGTATCTTTAATTCAACACAAGTCCACACAGAATCTTCTTTCACTTCTGACATGGATGTCAGATAGATGTCTGTAATTTGGATTCAGCTCACCAACCTGTAGCATTTTCTTGACTGGCTTAATGGAAACTATGGATTTAGAGACAAAGGATTTCAATATGCGAAACTAAATCCAATGAAAGTGAATCTTGAACATGAGTTTAAGACACCAAATATTGCTTCATTGTAAGGACACAGACCCAGCTCCAACTACATGTTTACTTAGATCTGCACACTGTGGTACCTTTTCTGGTATAGTCATGCGATTGTCATCAACATATTGTGATATCTATGTGATATTTGCTTGTTTGTTTGTCTCAAAAATGAAGCATGACTGCAGCATAAGGAAATATAAGCCACCACTAGCTATTGATTCTCCTTTTTTATACCCTTTGCACAACAGTGATGCAAACAGATTTCAACCTTACCAATTTAACCATCCTCTAAAATTATTTGCATTGTTTTCCAAAAGAAAATAAAGAAAACATTCCTGCTTGGATATAAGTATGCATAATATATTTCATAACAAAAATAAAACATCTTCCTTTACTGACTCTTACATCTCCTCCTTGCACACATACATCTGAACCATATACAAAACTTGACATCAATCAGATATACTGCAATATAATACGAAACATGGTTGACGATGGAAAAAAAAACAAAAAACAACTGCTAAAAAACAAAAATGACACTGAGATTGTGATACTAGTGAAAGCAAAGGACTGCACCAAACATACCAGTATGTCTGCGGAAATTAATAAAAACATATTTTTTTTGTCCTTTCGCGAAGATTGAAAGTGACAAAAGCAAATGTCCACACGCATAAATAGTTTGTAAGCAGCGGCGCATCCTCCGGTTTTTTTTTTTTTTAGATTTATATGTACAAGCAGGTAAGGCAATTTCAAAACTGGAAGTCTCTGAGGCTGTTTCTTCCTTAATTAGAACAAATCGTCCACCAGTCACAATGTCTGCTGCCTCTTATAGTTCTGCAAAATGAACACTCCCAAACTGTTTCCTTGCATCTTTATTCCAATCTTCCTTTTGCTTTCTTCTTATGAATGCAACAGTTTTTTATACAAACAGGGCACTTTGAGTTATAGCACTGGATTCTCAGAAAAAAAGTCTGATCCCACAGTCTACTTTCCATTTTGCTTGTCTTTTGAATTGTTCATCCCAAATTCCTTCCATCTTCTTGAAGTCTGAGCTTCATGGCATCTTCTTTTTATCTTCGGAATCGCAGTTCAGTTGCCCTCATCATTACTGGTTTTGAAAGCACTTTTGGCATTCTGTATTTTAGTCTGTTGTCTACTTTTCAGTCTCAAGACTTTTGGAGAAAGTATATTTTCCTTAATCAATGTTTGCATGGTGGGTGGAGAGACAGACAAAGACGATGGTGTCCTCTTCTGGTTTAGGTCCATCCTGTGATGCTGCCCCTAAGTCTGGGAGGTCTCACCTCACATCTGCTGTGGGATAGAGAGACAAAGCTGAAATTACTAACACAAATGCGAAAAGACTCCTATTTCATTATTACAAATAAAATCTTTGCAGATCTCTGCAATCACATCCCAACCTCAGCATTTGAATCCATGCATTTCCTGCAAACCGACGCAACACACATATAACCAATAATGTTCTGAATTAAGTTTCCCCAGATACAGAACAACTTGATCAGTTGAAGCACATTTATGCTCAGGGTGATTTTTCTGTGTACAAAAGATAGTACAGAAAAAAAAATGTGATGATACAGTGAATCCCAAAAGTATTTACACCCCATGAACTTTGTCACATTTTGTCTATAAACCACAAATTAACAATGTATCTTAATAGTATTTTATACAATAAACTATTTGAATCTGAGAAATGTGATGAGCATTTGTTTTCAGTCCTGTTTACTTTTGAATTAAAACAATCATTAATGTCCCAAGGAGGATTATTTAAAACATAATCTGAAATAGAAGACATACAGTACAACTGTAATTGGTAAAAATAAATAAATAAGCACATTACTCTAAACATACTATGCTGACAGAGAAATATAGAGATTGTTGTACAATGCATTATTTGTCTATTATGTAGAATACCATTTAATGGAATGGAGGGTTTATGATTTTTAAAGTGACAAGTGAAAATGTTCAGGGGGTATAGATGATTTTCCAAGGCACTGTTACTTAAAGAGGAGCAAGAAATAATTAAAAGAGAAGGGTGCCTCTTTAGTGGTTAGACAAAACAAACTGGCGATGCACTCAACAAGTCGCAAGACCACTGCTGTGAAACAAAACACACATACAAGGTGAGCATGCTCAAGAGGCCACAAATTCAACATGCACAATTGGGGCATGGAGGTAAAACTTGGTAGCCCTCCTTCTCTTCGCACTGTGATTGGTGACGGTGATTGGCAGGCCCAGTTTTGGCCTGGGTCGGGCCAGTGTGACACCAAAAGGTGACTTCAGTGCTCAATTCCTACCTGTGTCCTGTCACAGCCTTGCAGTGGACTTTGGGTAATAAGAGCACCTTAATTATGTCACCAATAAGTCCTTGGTGGGCCTTAGCTTTTTAGGTTTCCTTTTTTTACCTTTAACCCTACGATGGCCTGGAAACACAAAAGTTGGGAAGGGTGAAAAGGAAGGAAGATTTAAAGCAAGAAGCAGGCTTTATGGAAACCGAAGGTACCGCAACAGCCCTGGGACAGAAGCAGAGAGTGCAAAAATTTAGCTCAGTTTAAATTCTTCAGGTGCCTTATCTGTGCACATTACAGCGCTTATCTGCACACAGATATAGGAAACCTTCAGATCAAGGCACGTTAACTGCTGTCATGCCAACCAGCCTTTGAACACACACCCTTAACACACAAATTCTCACAGAGCAAGGCTCAAAGCTTTACAGTTTTCAAACAGAGAGTCACCTTGCAGGTGTGCATGTCTGCTTGGAAGCATTTGGAGGTAAAGGTTCATTTAATCCAAAGCAGACCAAGAGAATAAGGAGGTGTGTAGAGTGACAAAAGTGTAAGTGCAGGATTTCGGCCATCAAACTTTAGAATAACAAACACAATATTTGAAAGGGACTTCAGAAACATCGTTTAGGGAAGGTGTGAAGGAAATCCCAGCTTGCATTTATTTACCTGTTTCTGCATCTAAGTGTTCTACCACATGATGTTGCGATGTGCACACACACTCCAGGTGGTCCTCTAACCTCACAAAGACCTCCTTCAGCTTGGGTCTCCTCCTCACGTACTCCACCTTGGCTACCTAAGGAAAGGAAGAGGAGAAAGATTACCTATAGGCTCCTGCACATTTACTCTTCCCTGTGTGTGTCAATGAATGCACACTCTATTTGCCCACCGGCAAACATCAAGAGGTGTAGTCCCATGACTGATGGCACATGCATAAACCAATTCATAAAAAACTCAGCTAAGGCTTTGCTTGTTGTGTTTGGAGTGTGACAGGAGCATTCCTCAGTGCCTGATTCATTAGGTTTCACTTGTTGTATGCTCTATGGTCTTTAAGCATCTGAATGGAGTGTATGACCCCGCTATGAGTTGAAGGAAGAGGGATGAGGGGTAGGATAGAGCATACTGCACCCTCAGGCTCTGGGAAGGTTTGCTCTGGCAAAAGAAAAGAAGCTGGGAGATCCCCTTAGCTCCGACCCAAAGCATCCACATCCAAACAGACACCTAAACTCATTCACCTTGCCTCAACATGTTGATTTTAAGCCGTGTTTCTACATGGATTATAGAACGTTCTGCTTTGCTTGCATGTAGGAAATCTACTGTACCTTCTGAAATATTCATACTACTTAAACCTTTTTATACTTTGTCACCATACAACCACAGACACTGCTGAAAGTAAGCCGGCCTTGTTTGCAACTTCCCACAAACTATGCAGAGCACACTCCTGACATATGGAAGAAGGCACTCCTTTGCTGATATTCCTTTATTTCAAGCAAATCAATGGAGGCAGGTAGATAATTTCAGTATTACACACACAAAAGAAGATTATTCCAGGACACAGAGAAATTTAGAAATATTTGGTGATTTCTATGCTGCTGATGTTCACACTGTTCTCAAATTGACTGATTTGGGGACTTCTGTGTTGGGAGGTAGAAAAGATATGTAACAGACGTTCCCCATTTAACAGGACAACAATTCCAAGAATACAGCCGCAGCTACTAATGTAAAACGTTTGATCAAAGTGTATTATTAAGTAATTGATTGCCCTAATCAAAGTCCAGGCCTAAATCAATTTGGTTAGCAAAGAATTTGGCAAAAAAAAAAAAAGGTTGCAAAGAGGCCAGAGACACAACTCAAAACATTATTACTTACTTTATTAACTCAGGGAAATCAAATGTGAGTTTCCAACAGACAGTTCCATGATGTAGAAAATGTAAATCATCATACATATTTTATTTGTACAATAAAGTATGACTACAATGTTACAAAATTTATATAAAGTTTCTAAAGAATATTTTTTCTGGACTCTGCACAGTCAGAAAATGGTCAAACAAGCACAAAAAGTGCAACAAGAATTCCAGTCATTCCATGGCACAGCTTGTTACAACCACCAATCCAAGAGTTATGAATGTTCTGAGCCTTCATCAACAATACACTACTGATTAAAGCTCAGATGAAAGCTGAGTAGAAAAGATTGCATGGAGGTTATGATGATATTGTTGTGCAACTGAGAAGGTGGGCACATGCTGTTGCCCCTCTGATCTGAACACCAAGAAAGGTAACATCTCAAATCATCCCTGAAGGCTCTGGAACCACAGGGAAACAATTTCCTCAGCTTCACCTATGCCAGTTGCAGCACGAGAAAGGATATTGGCTGACAACCTCCCAGCACTCAGCAGCCATATGAGCAACACAGTCCGGTACTCGGCATGAAGCTTCTGCACGCACAAAACCAATGAGTCTGTATTCCTCTATCCCATGATGGCACCGTGCCAAGCCTGGCTCTTGGTGGTGAGTCAGTCATGCAGACAAATCAACATACCAATCCCTGTCTGATAAAACAAACAATAATGCTGAAATTCAAAAAGAGAGAGAGTTGCTTTTTGTGGTACCGGGGGGGTGGGGGGGGGAGAGGGGCGCAGTGCGACTGGAACTGAGGCAGCAAAGAGGCAAAGGACAAGCAGTTTTTAGCAGCCACTCATTTGCAACAGTTTCTATCTGTGGAAAAGAAGAGAAGAAGAAAGGCAGTGAAAAGAGGATAAGCAGGCAGGAGAGGTATGTGGAGAGCAAACAGAGGACAATGGTGTCTGGGTTATTGGTGGTGTGTTTGCTGTTTCCGAGCCATGAAACAGAAGAGGAGCGGGTAAAAGGCCAGAGTGAGGAAGAAACTAGAAGGAGGAAAGTTAACCACCATTCTCATTAGCTCTCACAGGGGAGTACACACGTGTGTGTACAAACAGAGGTGGTTATTTAAGGACGGGGAGGAGCACCTCACCATGATCATGACTTGCATTAGAAGGCGTTCATGTGTTACCTATTAACACTGAGTTTCTGGGTTACCCATTTGGGAAATTTATTAAACCAACACAGACACAACATATAGAAAACTTATCAAAGGTTTGCATTTGTCGACAAAAAGTGTGCTAAACATCCCCAAATGGCGCAACTTTCTCAGAAATCCGCTGCCAATGTTTAATCCGATTATCTTACTGGAAAATACTGATGAAAGGAGAAAGAGATGAAAGATGCAGCTGCCTCCGCGGACAGCTTGTCTGCTGATGCCGGTTACGAGAATGTCTGTCAGGAAGCAAAGAAGACAAAGTCTTGTCTAAGACTTACTGCTGACGCTAATCCTAATGACTAAGACACACACAAGCTCTGCCGGGCCAAACAAACAGCTATTGACAGAAGCAATGGTCTCCCTTGATGTGAAGCCCAGCGGCACATTTGTTTCAATGACCTGCACATAGCAGGACCATAATCGCTCTCAGATCAAGCAAACAAACATGATTTCTAATTATTGGTACACCTTCCTACACCTTGTTCCAAATTTGTCAGTTGCATGTCCATGAAATCGATCTCAATTTCAATTTCACTGAGTTTGTGTAAAATTCTTTCCTCTGATCTCTGACCTCAATAGGTATTTTCATCCATACAACTGCCCCTTGTATTTTTTTTATGATTCTCTTTAAATTCACATTTTAGTTGAGTCTTTAAAAACCAAACATATCCAGCAGGTTCTGAAATATGCTGGGCTGGCAATGTGATACAAAAACCCATAACACGCTTCAAGTCACGTACATTGCCTTACTTCTCAATTCCAGTGGAGTGTAGACTTCAGAAAGTTGCCTTCACATTAGATGCATTGGGTTGCTTTCTTGTGTTAGAAGGGAGAGCAGATGAGGACTTTTGCTGTAGCCTTTCTGTGCATTGTTGTCTTATTAACAGAGACTTACACTCTGTCGCACAGTCGGTGACTTCCCATTTAAAACCCAGATAAGAAAGCACCCCTCTCCCATGCTATGACACAGGGCCCCATACTCTTTTTGTATAAATCAAACTGCTTTAAACTCCCTGGAAATCCAGGCCCTGAGAAAGAGTCCCCTGAGTGGCAGTGGAATGATATCCAATCCAGAGGGTTGGGGGTGAGGCTTGAGGGTCTGGGAATCACACCCCCTTTTGGTTTTGGCTTGTCCCCAGTGTCACCAGCAGCCCTTCTGTGTGAAGCCGTTTGTCCGAGTCGGGGCTAATTGGGAATTCCCTGAGCACAGAACACTGACGATGAGAGCATGATGAAGGAAGGGGAAAGTTTTGCTCCGGACTTCCAAGCAAAACACAGCAGGGATGTGGATGTGCACTGCGGGCCATGGCAAACTGGAACAGTGACAGATTGGAGCAAAAATAAATAAAAAGTGCATGTGTATGTTTGCAGAATGGAGAGGGGTGGAAAGAGGCTGGGCAGGGTCACAATTCATCCATCAGGAGGGAAAACAGGCAACAGAGACAGTCTGTGTTTACTGCCCAGAAAAAGGAGGAGAAAGGAGAGGCTTTGTGTATCTCCATCTGTTACTATTTCTGTTTGTGCAATGAAATAAATAAAAGAAAAGAAATTACATTAACAAAGCACATTTGTTTTGACAAACATGCGAATGATTGAAGTCTGAAGGTGCTTTTCTTGTAAAATGTTGCAGAGGCTTCAATATTGCCTGAAAGCAACACTTACAAAGTAAAACTGTGCGACCACAGCTGGATATAGGAAATACACTTGTTCTAAGTTCTTCTTCACTTATGAATTACTGTTTACAGACTACGCAGTGACATCTACTGTTTGAAATAAGAGCTACATGGAGCGTAGTGCGCCTGATGTTGATGCAAGAACTAGCTTGCGCATAAAACCATTCCAAGCCATACCCAAAACTTTACAGTTTCAAAAATACAACATTTTTCCTTCAATTCATCCGTATGATTTCAACTCCTTTTAAGGGGCAGCAAGGAAAAAATGACTAAAGTAACCTGAGTTTTATCCAGCTGTAGGGAGCACAAATTAATGCCCCACCCCTACATGTTGCTCCGTCCTGCCAGTCAGCTTGATGCCTTTTAAGAACAATAAATACAACTGTTTAAATATATCCCCAATAGGACAGTAAATAAAAGAATTGTTATAGTTATTGCCTGAGTGATAAAATGTAAAATCCTATTTTACATTTTTGTATTGAATTATCTAAGCAATACTGAAATACCGTGAGAGTTTCATACCAGCTCATGCCTTGTTGCAGTAGTCAAGGGCGAAAAAAAACGAAGCAAACTCCAAGTGCATTGAGAGAAACCATAATTTCAGAAAGGGACATTACTAAGCAACGCAAAGGATGAAAAGTGAATGAGATTTAATGAAAGAGAGCACAGATGATGCAGAGACTTGACAAGTGGGGTAAAATTAGAGAGTTGCAGATTCAGGAGAGACATAGGGAGTGAACAACTATTTCACACATCAGACAATCAGACTCCAACATTGAAGTGTACAGAGAGGAGATCTGGATGGGCTGACGCATGAGGAGCAGGAGGGAGGACAGCAGGGGAGGAGTGAAGTAAAAATACAGACTACTGAGTCAAATATGATTTAAAAAAATACTGCTTCTCTCCCTGCTGAAGCGTTCCAGCCGCTGCAGCAGTAGCCAACATCTCAGACACTCCCATGGTCTGCGACCTGGCCCGCCATGTTCACACAAACTCCCTCACCCTGCTTCATCCACCAGGAGAGTTGACTGAATCAAAGGGTAAATAATTCACAGCTGCAAGGCACTTCAAACACAGAGGCCCCTCACTCCCATCCAAACCCCCCCTACCCTGTCCCTCACATAACCATAAATCATTCTCACTGTATCAACGCCACATTTTTATTTATGAAACACCCCGTAAGTCAGAGTCCCACAAAACCACAGGGGTACAGCTACCGCTACCCCCCAGTACCCTGCCGTGACCCACCGTCTACTGGGGTAATCATGTGTGAGTATGTTTGCGTGTAGGGGTCGAGGACCTGGAGGCTGGCGCTGAGAGATATGTGGGACCCCCACACTCTGTACCGGGCCATTTCCGCCTGGCCTCAATTGTCCTCCACTTTGATCCAGTAGCCATCAACACTTCATTACTCTGCGGTCTGTCTTCCTCTTGCTGCAGCTTCGCACAAATGGCCTCATCTGGGTTTGCATCGTGTCGAGGACTCACTCTCTCTCACCCACACTCATGTAAAACAAAGATGTGCCCTGACAACCCATTCTAAACACCGCAAAATGCTTGCTTGGAAGCCGATTACAGGTTCCCAGCTATTAAAAGCTACTAAAAGTTAAAAGTGATACACCCTTTAGATTAGATTAGGAACATCATGAAGCTAATTTAAAAGGTTGGTTCTTGTGTTTTGCTTGTATTGTTGCAATTGAGTCTCCGAATGTCATTTGTAAACAAAACATGTAAACTCAACTTTTTACTCATTTCTTTCGGTCACTGCTGTGTAATATTTTTTCTTTCAGAAATCTACTTGGTTTGTGTGGCAGGCATTTTTTTTTTTCAATATGATTTTTCATGGAAAAAAACTATACATGTCTAAATATAATCGTCGCAAAACATGTGTCAGTATGAGATGATCACAATATCATAATAGTACACAAAAATCCAACTTTCACGGCTTTAGGTTGAATTATTAACCTTGCTACATTTTCTGCAAAAAATGTAGATTTCACCAGCTCAGTTCTGCCTATTTTGAGCTCCTTTCTCAATGAACTGTTTTGGGCTATGTCACTACTATGCAAAGAAGATGTGCTTCCTCTCACTAGACCTTTGTAAACTCACTACCCTGCCTATGAACAATACAGGCTTGTACAGAACAGGGCCTGCACAGACCTATCGTTTAAATACCCAGTCTCAAGTGAATGGGCAGAATAAGAGCAGATGTAGAGCTGATTTAGACAAATCTAGGTTGGTGTAAGGTGGAAAGAAAACATCAGAAATCTTCTATGCTGATCCTTGGCTTACAGAAGAAAAACAATCCAGACCCCTTGGCAGTCTGAGAGAATTTTTAGCTTTCTAATAAAAGAACGAAGATGAACAAACTGTGCCTCTGTTCAAAGTCAGACCTTACGCTGAGATAATGTTTCTTACACACAATGTGATGAATGTCACTTGATCGGAGAAAGCCCTGAGGGATGCCTTCCTTTGGGACACAACGCTTTTCACCCTCCCTGCCACCCCCAAAATATCAGTCTGTTGTCTGTGTGCCCATTTTTTCACCCATGTCTTGAGGGGGACACAAACAAAGCTGGATGGAAGTTTCCGGGAATAGCTGAACTGAACGTCTTGAAATTCTGTCGCCAACGTCTTTCCATCCCTACATCGCTCCAATTACAGATAGAGCGTCTATTGAGGATGACATTCACCAACTGTTTGGCAAACAGGCTGAGTCGCTTCCATGCAGACAGACTCAGATGATTGTGTGGTATATCAGAACTCTCGACTTTGACCGCAACATGAGTCAGCATTTCTGACCAAAAACCTGATGACCTTCGCCCCAGTCTCAAGACCTTTGCAGCCTAGTATGCTTTCTTCTAGGATTGATCTGAACTTAGATCCATCCATCAAACAAGTAACTCTGTCCAACTTCAATGTATCTGTTAAAGAAACGCTTGTTTCGTAATGGGGAGGTTATGTTGCAAGTGATGTGCAGGACATTTTCAGGCACACTGAACATTTTGAAAATTGCCAAGAACTTTAAATTTTGTCCCACCTGGCCAGAGCACCTTCTTCCACAGGTTTGCTGTGTCTCCTACATAGATTGCAGTTAATTCCACCTGAGCTGTGGTTGTCTGCAGGTCCTCTAGCGTTACAAAGAGCCTCGCGGTTAGTTCTCCAATTAATTGCAATATTGCTCAGTTTATGTTAAAAGCCATATCCTAGAAGTGACAGGTTTTTTTTCTATTTTGGATGATGTATTGAACAACACTGCATTCAATTTTCGAATGCAGTGTTCAAAGATTGAACACTGCATTTTCAAAAATGCAGTGTTCAATTGCATTTTGAACACTGCAAAATGCAATTTTAGGAAGTTGTTGCTAAATAACAATTTGTATAAGTAAGTATTTGTCTAAGCTGTTGAAAGCCATGCATCCTCAATGCAGCTTTGTAACAGCCTATCACACAAAATCCCAGTAAAATACAAAAACTTCCATTAATAAAAGCTCCATAGCCCGGATTGGTATTTGTTTTATGACTAGACTAGTCTATCAGGCGGAGATCTTTAAAGACTTGGATGAAAGGCAAAAGAAAAACAACTCTGGCAGTCCCAGTAACTGGGCAAGATCAAGCTGTCTGCAGCAATAATTAAGTACAGATATAGACAAACACAGTCAGAGTATTCTTGGCTACACTGTTTATACCTTGGTTGTCTCTAACTTCCACAGGGCAGACCACATAGTCCCCATACCTCCGAAAAGAGCAGTTCACCAACTCAATACTGCCACTGTAAATATAATGAGAAATTCATCTCATCTCCTGCCACCATGTCTCCTCTGATCCTGTGCAGAGGGACATGTTTTCAAGAAAGCTATGCTCCTCATTCTCACTGTCATTTTGTCTTCCGAGGGCACACTGTTTCCAGAAAAGACAAAAGGATAAACAACAGGAAGATGTTGAAGCAGTCCTGCAGCATGTGACACTCCAACAATCTCAAACATTGTTGTTGTTTTTTTTTATTTCTTGAAACCTGGCATGAGCTTCCCTCTCTGGGCAATTCCTTCAACAGATATCCCAGCCAGCAGCTACCTCCTTCCCTTCTCTTTCATCTTCTCTCATTTGTGCCATTCTGATGCCCTCACCTTGAACTTACACCAAGCAAGAGACAGAGTGATGGGAAGGGGTTTGAAATGGTAGGAAATGACTTTGGTAGAGGTCAGATGGACAGTATTGAGGGAAGGCATCAAGAGAGGTTCTCCTGAATAAGATATTGACATGTAATTTAGTGTTCTTCAAATTTTTCATGTCAGAATTCCAGATATACCAGCCCTTTTTAGTCAAATTTTAAAGTAGAAATATAATTTGACAATGAAGTTGTTAAGTTTCATATTGTTTTAGATATTTTTAGATAATTGAATTCATGCTGATGAGCAACTATCTATTGTTGAATACCCTAGAGAGTATCTATTTAACTTCTTTGGTGAATGAAATTAGAGAATGGATGGATGCAAAGGAAAGTCAAACGTTTTCGCATGTCAATTTTTTCTCCACATTTTGCCAGATAAACTCTACTTTTGCAGATCTCAGAAACTCTGAATGCTAAAATGTTAAGGTATTGGATTTAAATTCACAGATTTACTTTCCCAAAAAGCACAGAGAAGTGTGAGTTGTGCAAAAAACAAAGCCAGACAGACTTACCACTTGAGGGTAAGAGACATGTTTATACTTGGCCTGATGATGCTAACTGGTTTATTAAGGAATCCAGTCTTACCTTAACGGTGCGGTGGTGCTTGCGGGAAGGGTGACAGCGCATGTTGCTGGTGTTGCAGCATCCTGTGCAGCGCTTCACCTCCACACAGGGCGGCCATATCAGGAAGTTGGCAGATGTGGGATCCACCTGGCTCCGGGGGATCTCGTAGATCACCGTCCGCGTCTTGCATGCTGCCGGGACGGCCTCTTCGACTGGAAGCGAGATAGTGGCTCAATGCATTTGTTGTGCATGTTACAACATCTGGTGACGCATTTCCCGACCTCAACTAAGTGCTTATGTATTGCTGGAATCTGATCTTCACACACACAGCTGCTTGTACTCTTGATGACTCACTTGATGTGAGAGCTGCTTGTCTTGCCTCATATCGTACCTACCATCTTTTAAGAGTGTTAAGAACACAAGCTTTCCAAAAGCCTGATCTCGTATCAGCTAAAAGTCTAAGGAGCAAGTGGAACTTGAGAAAACAGCTGCACTTAAAGGCCTCGCTGAAGTTAGCATAGCATGACTCAGCAAGACACCCATTACTTCAACAGGTGGGAAATTTAATAATCACAGATGTTTAATTCAAATGCTACATAAAAAGGAATTTCTGTGGGTTGTATCATTATTTAAATGAATCACAAGGTTTGAAAACATAATAGGAAATTGTTGCTAAATTCTTACAAGTTAGTTTATGTCTGTAAAAATATTGTACTTAAATGTACTGAATAGAAATTAGCACCAGGTGTTGGTTTATTCAAATGGGTATCTTATCTCATTGTTTATGTGTAGTGTCCAGTATTCAATAGCAAAGCAGGTCATCCTATATTTTGGATGAAACTTTCATTTTGGTAAAAGTTAAAAGCCATGAAAAACTTGTGAACGGGAGAGTTTTTGTGTTAGAGCAAGATATTGGTATCCAAAGTCAGACAGTAAAGCTACAGGGGTTGGTAGTGGCTGCATTAGGCGTTGCCATGGCATCCGCAACTAGGGGGTAGGTAGGGTAATCTCATGCCTAAGATGCCACTCTGGGAGGTTGCCCATTTGCCTGTCAAACATAGCCTGATACTTGTTTTGTTTTTCTTTAAAACTTGTAAATGTAAAATTGTGAACTTATAGAGATAAATGTAAAAGAAAATAACAACCAATTTATGTAAGATTTTCTTAATTTAAAACACAACATTTTAGATTCTTAGTTACATAATTTCTTTTTAGAAATACTGATTAAAATATGCTTACAAAAAATGTTCGCAAATGTTGCACTAATTTTGTTTTGTAGTTTGTTTTACCTGTGTCCAGTTGTAATAATTATCCTGTAAAGATGAAATGCCAATCATGCATTGAATGCAAGAACTTCTGTGGAGAGCAGCCAAAATGCTACACTATCTCATAATCCTATGGTGCCAGACGAATAAACGAAACATGACCAGCAGCTTCGTCCACGTCCAACTTCTCCACTGCTGGGAGTAACGTGGAGAGCATGCACTCTGCAGGCTCCATGCCTCGATCAGATATCGTACCGCGTGGCATTTTAGGAAGAAATCTAACTGAGGGAAGAGGCTAGCTGCAACTTGAACCCTGAATGTCTGGAATTTCCACACTCGGGGATATATTTCTCCCCTGACGCGTGTGTCTTTAGATCTGCAAGCCTCGGGCCAATTAAAAGGCTTGGTGTCAGACGTCCCCGTCAACCCCACGCACTTGCCTCCCTTTCTCATGATTCCTTGATTGCAAATAAATACTGGGTAGATGTCTTCATTAGGGTGCCTCTTATCCCCCTTAAAAAGCAGTATAAAAACCACTAACTGTTAGCTGTGTTGGGAATTAGTGTAAAGCGATCTGTTTCATGTCCTGGGAACTTCCGTTTTAGAAGTGAGACTTCAGATTATTTTCAGGGCATGTTGACGCTATGTGTGCCAAGTTGTCACGCATGTAATGATGCAACTTCTGAGCTCCGACTGGTCTTACCAATGCTCCTCTTGCGTCGGCTGTGCAGCTGGGAGCTTTTCAGTTCGTTGTAGTAACCATGATGATGGGACGAGTTCTTATGGTGGTTGTGGTGCTTGTGGTGCTTATGCTCCTCAACAACATCGTTTCCCGTACCTCGTCAGAACAGAAGGACGGCAAGTTAATGATGTCACAAACAAGTTATTCAACAAACAAGTTCAAGTTAAACTTTTATGCTACTTGTCATGTTCACAGGAGAAACATTTTTTTCCAGAAGCACCTAAACCCCGTTGAACAGTAGTGCTGTTTGGCTTGGTAGACCTAAATAAAGGACTACATTTGAACTGAAACTCAGTTTAAATAAGTTGAATGTTCTGTACAATTTTAAGTCAGATCCATTTTTACAGCACCAAATTCCAACAAATCTTGGCAATGAGAGCCAATTCACACACACTGACGTAAAATAAAATAAACGCAGTTCATTCCATTTCAGTCTAGTTACATAGTCACATTGCGATTCAATTACATGGTGCAATTCAATCCTAGTTATAACACAGTGCAATCAAGAAGCTCCTAAACAGATAAGTAAATGTTTATAAGATTGATTTGCAACTGTTTATTCAAGAATTTTAGATAAGAAGTGGAAGTAGGAAAAAGACAGTGATTTCTTAAGAATTAAATTAAAGCATTCTTGTAAGCCTTTGATACCATATCAGTCCTAACATGAAGAATAGGTTTATCACATAAAAAATAAGGGTGGGAATGAAAAGAAAAAAATCTCCTTAAATAAGTTTGAAGAGGACTAAAGTGCAAATTGAAAGTTTTAGATGAAGAGAACAATCAAAGACTATTTATACACAAATAAAGTTCTACATTTTCGTCACATTAAGATCAAATTCTCTCTCTCAGTCATGATCAAATTAAGATATTTGGAAGGATAGAGTGAATTTTATTTCTGATTAAACTAATTTTATACGTAAAGGTTTCTATGAAGGCACTGAGAGTTCAAGGAACACAACTGAACATTTCTATGACTGGTAGCTATGAATTGGTGATGCACTGGTTCCTATACTGGAATGAGTGCTAAGAATTACATTTCTCAAAAAAAACAAAACAATGTTATTTATTGAGAATCCTGTGACATCACCACAGGTCAAAGTTAAATGGACATGCGTCTCTACAAAGTTATGACTCAAACAAATGACACATTGTTAGTCTGGCTACTGTACTGGGAAATACGCAATAAATTGTATTTCTGATAGAGACAAGAATGTCATGAAGTCATCGCCGCAAAGATAAGGAATAGGCGACTAAACAGAGATGTGACTCTTTGACTACTGGAAAAAAAGACACTCTTGTTTTTCCCTTAATGATGAGTATTTTCAGGATCAAGTAAGAATCTTCAACTGCAATTCTAACAACCAAGTATTGGTTGGCCAAGTATCCGTAATGAAATAAAATATCTTTTATGTTCCCAGAGGGTTTATACAGCTCTCTTAAACATGCAAGCATGGTAACTTCTGGTACACTGGCTGCAAGTAGGAGGTTCAGTTGTACACTGGTTAATTGCTGGCATTTTATGTCAGCCTCCCTCAGTGACTAGGCTAAACTTTTTTTAGCTGTAGCAAGATGAAGGTGAGTCAGCACTGGCTTGAAAAAAAACAACCAGACACAGAGGCTTAAAGTGGTCATTTGACAGGTAGGGCCCGGTCACCTTTATTTTAGACCTAATTAGTGGTTCTGTGTCCCTCATTTACTGCAAATGTTTGCTTTTCAATCACTTTGTGGTTTTTTGGGGAAAGTACATGTTTTGCTAACATAGCCAGTTCAGTTTTTTCATGTTCACGGTCATCTGATAAGACGTGCTTGTTTTGGTCTCCACCCAGACTTTTAAGGTGGATTAAGAAAAAGTGCAAGAACAGCAATAAAATTATACAGCTTGTCTGCAGGATTCCAAGAGCGTCTGACTATATTTGCAAACGGGGTGGGTCTGCCTTTCTTATGGTATATCATGCTTGTATAGGATTATTCTACAAATGTACACTGAACACTGAACAAAAAGACTGTATAACAATTGGAGAAACTCTTCTTGTCGTCCTACATCATGTGGAAAAAGCCTTAAGTACACATGTGAACAGAGTTCAACACAGTCCACTCTTTCAGCTTTTTTGTGCATTCGACCAAAGTAATTTGAAGGGATTTCCTCAAACTATACACCGTCCACCACTGGGATCAGTTGTTTATTTGCTTTTTGATCATTTCTTTTTTCAGGTCTGTCTGTCAGAGACAGTTCAGGGAATTTCCTTCCAGCTTGTCAGGGAGTCAGTCAACCAGTTGGCGACCCAGAACTAAAGGTTCACTGAAGGGAAGTGTTGCCTGCAGCTGAAACTGGGAGTCAAACAAAGGGTTGAGCTATCATTCTTTCAGACCATTACACTCACACACACACGCACACACAAGCACACACACACACACACACACATACTGTACATAACATCCCAATCTATAAATCTTTTCATCTCTTACTGTCAGAAATACACAAAAGGTAGGAGAATAATGTAGCAAATATGGAAAGTTTGATGTAAGGGAAAGTTATATTAGATCTGACAGAGAGGCCACTGAAGAAACAGGAAAGAAAATGAGGTGGAAAGACTACAGCAGTGGAGTGAGGGGGTTTGATCCTTTCCTGGTTCCAGGTGACTAATATGTATGCACACGCCCAGAGTCTCTAGACAAGAGACCAGAGGACAGGAGACAGTCTTTTACCATGAATCAGGCTTTCAAGACTGGCAAATTACTCCCTCCATTAGCTAAGGGCCTTCACTCCCTCCTTTTGCTTCTTCTCCTCCACTCTCTTTCATTCTTCCTCTCCTTCAACAAACAGCCAGCATGTTGTTGACTTTCAGTGTAAGGGACTCCCTTCGTCTGTCATTCTTTCTCATTTGTCTTCTTTCTTTTTAACAGTTATGTGACTGAGTTGACAAAATGTAGGCTTAAGTCTAATCGGCAGCAGGGTACTTGTGCGGTTGTGGGTAATAACAGGTGGCAAGCAACTCCCCTCTTTAAGAGTCAGAGTTATCTGTTAACTGTGCGGGAGACAGAAGACAAAGCAGATTGCACAACAACCTGCGGCTTCTCCGATTGAAGCCGGAGCACCGTCTCAAGATGTCTCCGACTCCCTCCTCCACCTCTGCCCCTTACCAAGAGTCAGGTTCCCTTTTCTGTCAAAGTTCTTCACTGAGAGAGATAAGAGCAGGCAGGCGAGGGGCCACCTCAGAAGGGAGACGGGGACAGAGAGGAGGAGGAGGAGTATAATGAGGAAAGCAGCACCTCGGGGGCCAGACAGCCATCTGCAGACTTCAACAGGGTCATCTCATCTGACAGTCAGAGCTGAGGACAGGGACTTTGTAAAAACAAATGCAAGCCTGCACTGAGCACAGGAGTATTGCAAGCCACCCGTGGGTGCCCTATTTATCCTGCCACTTCCAAACTTCAACCCCCCCTGGGACAGAAATCACAGAAAAATTAAAAGCTAATTCTGTAAAGTTCACCTTTGTTTCAAAATCTCCCCTCCTGGATGATGTCATGCTACATAGTATTTTGCCTAACACTGATAACTTCCCTAGTTCAAACAATCGGCAACAAAAGCTCTGAAAATACCCCTCCGGCTGGCGTCTGGGGTCTTTTAATGGGCTGGCCAGGGCTGACCAAGCTGACCCTCAAGACAGATTTATGTCCTTGTATAACAATAATTAGCCTACTGCTGTTACTCTGCAAAGCATTAATCTGTTTGAAGAAAGACACGTTAATTCAATTATAAACACCTTTTCTCATCCATGAGGCACCAAAGTGGTTTATTCTGGGCTCAGAGAAAAGTGAAATGATGCCTGCTGTGGAAAACAGCCTGGTTTGATGTTAATTAAATCCATCACTGAGGTTGTTCTATTAATTAAATCCTATAAAACTTTGCAAAAACTTTCCCACATTTTGTTAGGCTCCAACCACAAACTTCAGCATATTTTATTGGGATTTTATGGGATTGGTCAGCATATAATTGAGCTAAATTTTAAAGTGGAAAGAAATAACAATAATAATAATAGGTCTTCTGAAAAGCATATTTCTTTCCAGGCCCTTTACTTTGATACCCCCAAATAAAACGTTGTGTGAAATTATCTTCAGAGGTCACCTAATTTCAACAATGTGCAATTTAACGCCAAGCATTTGAGGCAGCTGTAATTGCAAGGCTTCAGAAGTTTGGTTGAGAATGTTGGTGAGTAATAAGCTTGATGAAGACTAAGAAATGGAGAAAGTTATATAGATGTTTAGATCAAGGTGAGTTTATGGATAGAGCTCATCATCGCAGGATGACAAAGTTTTCGCACAACTCCAACTGGTTCAACCATCCCAACAGTGAATCATGGTGGTGGTAGCATCATGATGTGGGATGGTTGTCACAGTTGATGAGAAGACAGAAGGAAACATGGGGGTAATCCTTAAGTTGAGCTAAAAGTTTCTGGACTGGGGCAGAGGTTCTCCTTCTAGTCGGACGGCAACCTTAAACATACAGTCAGATCAACAAGAGAGTGGTTTAGAATGTGTGGGAAAAGCCTAGTCAAAGTCTAGATATAAATTCAATTAACTTTGCATCTGTAGATGCTCTCCATCCAACCTGATTGAGCTCAAACTATTTTCCAAAATGGAATAGACAGATTTCAGAAAACATGCATCCAAGTATTGAATTAAGAGGCGCTGAATAAGAAAAATCTCAACATAAGCACATGTCAATTTCTGTCTATTGTAAAATTGTGCACCATAAAATACATTGAAATATGTGGAGGAATCTCAAGAAAACACAAAACATGGCTATTATAACCCATAACAACTCAAATTCCAGTCTCTGCCCTTGTTTGCCGAATGTAAAACGTAGAGAGTTGTAAAACAGGAGAGGTAATTACCCGTTTCTGTTGGCAAATCTGCACAGAGGGAGCCCTGAACTTGATATATGACAGCAGCCTGTGTAAATAGAGGCTCATGTGAAGGCAAACAAGTTCTTCCAGTGCACAGATGTAATTTAATCAGTAAGACAGTCTGGGACACAGAGGGAGAAGAAGCCAGCTTGACCTGCAACCTGCTACAACTTTTCACCAGATTTATGGCATAAAAACATGAGGCAGTCTGGAGGCAACAAAGCAAGTTCACTGAACTCACCCTTCATCACGTGTGCAGTAAATGCACTTGTCTTGGATCATGCGTTTCCAAATGTGCAAACTATTATTTAGGTTAATCATAAAGCCGCAACATAAGAATCTTGACTTTTCACGTTAGGTTTAATCAGATTAGTATCCAAAAGCTGGGGTATCCTACCTGCAGACACATGACCCGTAAAAAAAATAAATAAATAAATAAACAAATAAATAAATAAATAAATAAATAAAATAACAAGAGGCAGAATTTACCTACGGAGTCAATCTCCAGTAACCGCTGGAGGTCGCTGATGCTGTGGATTTCACTGTTGGAGAGTCGATCGATCAGCTCCTGGGGAAACTCCACTTCCTTCTGTGGCAGGGAGCGGGGCAAAGAAATCAAAGAAAATAAGGTTAGAGATGTGTCGAGTGATTGGGAAGCACATTGGGATTTGTTTGGCTGTATAAATAAAGGCTCAACCGAGGAAATCTTTTTCAGAAGCCAACTCTGCGACAAGGTGCCAGAGAGATCCGTTTGCGAATTTAGTGAATAGTCAGCGACATTAGACCTCAGAAATACACATCACTTTCTTCCTCTAAGCAGGAAGGCGAAACTCAGGCCGAAAGCTGTAAGACTGCGGGAGCGGCAACCTCGCACCCTTTGCACTTGTCGCGCTTCATCCAGGCACCTCGGGTTGAGCAAAACGTGCGCAGCCCTTACAGGAACAGCAACTATTTTTGTCAGCCGGAGCGGTTCCCATTGACGCGCTTGGTCCAACCAAAACGTTTGCCCAGTTGCCCTCAAGCTACAAACAGATTTGGCACCAAAAGAAGACCAAAAATAACTGCGTTGTGCGTCCAAGCGCGTGCAGCGGTGTTTACTTTGAGACGCGCACTTGTGCCTCAAATCATCTTAGAGGTGGTTTTATTGTTTTGATTTTCTTTGCAAAGGCATTAATTCAAACTTCATTGCTATGGAGTTTAAATTGAACTTCGCGTTTCAGTGTTATATGTGTATGTGTGGCCCTTGAGGAGAGGACCTTTGCACTCTGATTTGGAATAAAACCTGGTTGAATCTGGTCACTTTACCTCAGCAGTGGCCAGCAGGTACGTCGTCCACAGAAGGAAGCAGCAAATTGTGGCTCTCATCTCCTTTTACTGTAAAGTCTCCCTCAAACACGAAAAATGTGCTGCCGCGTAGGAGCCCCCGAGTCGCTCCTGGCTCCAGAGGATCCACAACCATCCCCTCAGGGAGGGAAACGGTGTAGTCAGAGCAGCTCGGCCAGACGCGCTGCTTGAACTTGCTTGAAACTCTCGGGCTTAGCAGTTTTCTTTTTATTCACATTGAGCTGCGTCCTCTTGAAAAAGCCCTGTGCTCCAGCACAGCATATACCTTCCTTACGCACGCGTGAGGCAAATCCAATAAACAAGTCTAGCGCACATTGCACTTGTCCTTCACCTTAGCAAAAAAAAAAAAAAGACTTCACACTTTGACCCAATGCAAAGAGAAACCGCACATAAAACAACAGCTGCTTGTCTTAGAGGACAAGTGAAAGCGCACTGCTTTTTCTCTGTTCTGAAAGTCTTGAATGAAAAATAATCCAAAAGATGCCCTAAGGAAATCTCCAATGGAGAAAGGCGTCCGTGACGGGCTGTTCAGAGCGTGTCTGCGCGCAGGTCCTTGGACGTGCAGGACTCTGGAGTGAATGGTGTCAGAGCGCCTCTGAGCCGCTGAATATAGAGAGCCAGCAGCTCTGTGCCCATTGCGCCTCCCCTCGCGTGCATCCATTCAGCAAGGGGAGCTGGTTGGCTGATGACTTAAAACTCCATGATCCGTCCCCAGACCCCTCTTACCGCCTCCCCCCTCCATCCTGTGTGAGAGAGTGCATGAGTGTCTATGTCCTTTGAAAAAGAAGAAGAAGAAAAAAAAAGAACCCTTCACAGATTTGGTGTGCAGTCCCTTTTTATTTACAGGAAGACTAAAAAATAGATCTATTTTTCAAAGACATTTCCTTCATCTTATTTCCCACCACTGCACGGATTGATAACTGGATTAAGAAGATGCTCTGGGTTTATCTTACTGCAAATAATAGATAAGTCGCTCCGGATGCTTTGTCTAATGGACATGGTGGTGAATCATATTTTCAGCTGGTGGTCATGACTCATTACTAGAGCTGTCTGGGTTTCTCTGTTTATTCCTCCCAACTTGTTTTGCTTTGGAAAAATATTTCACCCTCATTATCACAAGTTCAAAGCTACAAACTTTAGTTTAATTTTGCTGTTTATGTGACCACCAGAAGCAAAGCTTCATTGTCAAATGCAAAGAAAGGCATACATCTTTCTGAAAATACTTTTTGAAGTAAATAACTTAACAGTCCATGATGCAGTTTTTTTTATCAAGTCTCGCCAGTTTCTTTGTGTGCAGAAGAAACACATATCATTTTGCTTCCCTGCAGTTCAGAAAGATTGGTCATCACTTTGTATCATACTGTATTTATTTACTGCATGACGACTGAATAATTCAGTGATGTTTTTCTTTTTTTGTTTGTTTTTGCCAGTTTTCCATAAAAGCTAGTTTAAAACAATAAATTTTAACCAATAATTTGATTAATGCAGTTCCTTCAGAATTGCCTTAGGTCTTTTCACAACTTCAGTTTACTTGGGTTTGCAGTTGTCATAATTTATTTCCATTTTTGAGGATGGACCGAAAAGTGCTGTGAATTTAAAACATGTTGTTTAGCCTTTAAGCTACTCCCCAACTTCATGCCTTGACCTGTCCGGTGACCTTTGTCAGCAGTTGGTTGCATTCATTTAACAAAAGTTATCAGAATAAATGGATCTGAAGAAAAAGCTTTCAAAAATCACAACTTTTGAAAACCACACATCATTGTCCCATACCATCAGAGTTACATAATATAATATAACATTTCAATAATATACATTTATGTTTGAGGTTATAATTTGACTAAATGTGAAAATAAGACAAGAAACTGTACTTTCTTGATTACGTAAGATTTCTGGACACAGGGAGCCACTGCCTGGCTAACATGAGGATTCACAACCAACTGGTCTTAACTCGCTCGGGGTCTCTTGTCCTGTACTGGGAGGTCTGGGAATAAAGCCTGAGGGTCATCACGGAGGAGACATGCATGCGGGAGCAGAGACACAGACAGGACGGAGAGCATGCAGACACATTATCAGCCAGAGGTGACGATCGGCAGGGAGCTACAGGTCAGCTGACCAGGTGGTCTAGCCTACACCTTGTCCGCTCAAACCTGGGGGGTGTTGTGGCTGGAAAGCCTGCAAAAAGAAATCACTCCAGCAGATGGTATGGTAATTAATTCAACCGTTTTAATAGGCCAGTTGAGCTCGTTTGGTGTCATAAAATGAATCAAATATTTTTTACAGTGGAATTCCCTCTGCTGAAGTAATTTATGACAAGTTGTTGCAACTGAACCGCTTTTCCTGAGGTGCATGATTCCTTTTAAGAAGCGTGGCTCAGTATGCATGGAGTATACAAAAGCTATGGCAACAGGCTGCTCCATGATGTTAACATATTAATTTTACTCAAAAGGGTTTATTTCTAAGTTTAAGACACATACATGTGGTGCAGATGAAAGATAGAGAAAGCTTCCGATGCATTATTCTCTAAGGGAGGAGAGATATGTTTATAGAAAGAAAATCCAGAAAGATCTCGCTCCTTCTCTTGCTCTCTTCTGTGTGAGCTAATAAGCAACATGTTTACTGGCAACTGAGGCCTGTGTACCTAACAACATTAACCCCATTAAATGACTTTATAGATGCTGCTGCACAGTAAATAGAGCTATAAAGACTGCAGAGAGGACATTGGGAGTGAGGTGATGATTCCTATTTTGCCCCCGGGCCACACATAGTTCCCAGTGATTGAGAGAAAAGCAAACAGGGGAACATTTTTGAAGAATGCGTTAGATATGAGTTGCATAGCCTCTGGAGAGCCTTTTAGTCTGGGTGATCTGTCAGTTTGATTCATCTATTTCCATTCTTGAAAGATATTGAGAAACATTCAACTCTTTTTTTTGACATCAAATTTTTATTCTTATCAACAAAGACCAATTTTATCTGGTATTTGGTATTAGAGTGCCCTCTCCAGTCAGTTTTGTATTTAGTAGAAATCAAGAAAGATTGGGGTTGCGCTTAGATTGTTCTAGCATCCACAAAATAAGATGAACTTTAAATACTGAAACTGAAAATGGACGTTTTTTATTTGTGATATATAAAAGGGGAAGATGCTGGAACACCAGTGTCCAAAGCTGAAACATGTTTTTAACTCTGCCTTCCAATAAAGAACCTCCTAAATCTACGACTTTAGGTATGGAGCTCACTGCAGCTCACTGACAAATCAAAAGTCTGATGAGCTAAAGTCCTGGTCTAAGATTGAGTTATTTATCATATCACAAGAAGTACTCTTAGGAGAAGGTCTTCAAACCCAAGAGACTGTGCCAGCTGTCAGTCATATTGGGCAGCAGCATCATCATAGCATGAGTCTGTTTTCCTTCCTGTAGTCCGGGTTCATTGCACTTTCAAATCCTGCGACTTCCCATTTACTCAACAGGTAACTGTTGATTGTTGTAGACGTGCAATTCTGTGTTTGCGTCACTCTTCCAAAAATAGTAGTTGAAATGGTTTTGTGTGTGTTTTAAATGCTTTACTAAACGTTTTGTGACCTGTCATAGTAGTTGTGATGACAAAAACATAATTATCTAGGGCTTCACTTTAGATTGAACTCTGACCTGGCAACGAAAGCAAGGAATCTCACACTTCAGTGTGCCAGAAAATCATAAAAAGATAGCAGGACTGACAATAGAAACTCCATGAACTGATAGCCTCGTGTCCCTGACTTGTTTTATAGCTCTAACTGTGATATTTCCTTCCATAGAAAGTTGTTAAATGTTTTCCACAGGGCATCCCCCGTCTATAACACCTTCTGATGACAACAGAGTCAGAGACTGGATTGCCTTGCAACAGAAAAACAAACACAGATTTTAACCTGGTGTAACCCCCCCCCACCTCGAGCACCACCCAGCCGTATCATGAGCATGAGTCAGGCCCTTCGCAAACTACTGAGTGATTCCTTCCCTCCTCCCCAGGGCAGAGCTTACTAACTCGAGCCATTGCCGGTTCATCACTGTCCATGATGACAAGGTTGATGTCATTAGTGGTTTGATGTTTTGTAGTTTGGAACTATATTACAAGTGCTCCTGTTATGTACAAATTAGGAGCGGTGGTACCGTTTATGGTTAGGTTACTCATGTGCACGTTCAAAAGCACACGCACACAAGCTTAAGTCATTCAGGTGAAATTTTCCAGGAGCAAAGGTGCATTCCACACGCTGGCCGTAATATAGATTGGACTTGGAAGTTATCCAGAGCAGAGTGCATATCCAGGGCAACCTCTGTATTCATAAGTAAACACACAGTCTAATTTAAATTATTGTTGAGTATTGGAGACAGTAAAGGTGCAGCAGCCACATTTGCAGTTGGTTCTGGATACAGCTGCTCTTTTATAGGGACAATTACTAGAAACCATTTAAGGGACTTAATATGTCTAACATGCACTGCAACCTGAATGCTTTGCTCTGTGGGGCCTCTCAGTAACCCTCCGAACCCGTTTCCTTCAAGGCGCTCTAGGTGTGCAGCCATTCGGGGGGCACAGTACCCGACTGCTCTTTCATAAGCCACAATGCAGTCGTCAAATCGGCCACAGGGATGAAAAAAAAAAAAAAATGACACCACATGCACACATAAACGTACAAAGATGTCGGTGCAAGGTATGTGAGGCAGCTTTCCAGCTGCAACACATTATACATTACAGCAGCACACTTTAGTTGTTAAGGGACCACAGCATCCTCTCTCTGCGATCTCCAGATCTGTCAAAGTGGGTTCTGGTCTTGTCATAACTCCGACATGATTTTTTTTTTTCACTTTAACTTTCTTTGTGAAATGTATCCTCTGAGAACTATACTTCGTCAGAGGGAAAGAGAAACTGTAAACACAATGCCGTGCAAAGGTATTTTTGAACCCCTGTAAAGTTTTTCACATTTTGTCCCATTGCAGCCCCAAATTTTATTGTAGTCTCTATAGATTTTATGTGCCATAAAAAAAAGAAACACAAAGTTGACCATAAGTGTTTTTTCAAAGTATTGTTTAAAAAGATACTGAACATTTCTAAACAAATATTTTCAAAATTTTAGCATACATTACCAATCCCCTTTACATGGCACCAAGAGTACCCAAAATAAACATCAGATTTAGAACTCACTGAAGCAGCAAATAGAGAAACGTGTATCTGCGTGTGTGTGCATGCGTGTGCTCATGTGTGTGTGTATTGTCGCGGTATAAAATATAAAATTGAAGCAGAGGTTTCTTATCTCAAGATCATCATAAAATTGCAAGCATGCTACAACTCTAAGCCTTAAAAAGACATGACAGTCAACCTAAACTTAAAGAAACAGCTAAGACACCTGTGGTAACTCGAGAAGAGCTGCAGAGATGGAGGAATGCAAAGCACCATGTATGGTGGAAAACTAACACTGTGCACACAGCAGCATCATGCGGAGTGGATGATGTCTTCTGCCTGAAGAGGAAACTTGTTGATCTCTGTGTTGATCTGAGAATAGATGGAGTTAAACACAAGACAAACCTGATTAAGGCTGCAAAGGATTTGAGACTGGACAGAGCTGTAAGGGGATGGTTTCAATCTAAACATATTTATGTGTTTGATTATACCAATTTTCTTATAGTTCAAGCTGCATGAATATTTTTGCAACACATTCTTTATTTCATTGCTGAGTCACCATCTATGTCCCATTAGACCCACAGAAATAGACTTTCAACCACAAAAGTATAAAGAAAGCCTCAGGCAGCAAGCTTCAGTCAAACAAAATTATTTAAGGGATTTCAGTTCTCACACACTTTCATATAGGCTACATTTGGGAAACTTTACACATTTACACACCTCCAATCGCTCATGCACATTTACCAATTTCTTTAACTGGACAGACAGACATGAAGCAATGTGGGCACAAGTCCCTGCAAGCAGCTACCCGTTCCCCCTGTCCCAGCTCATTTTCCCCTTAAAACACTGCCTCTTTATTCTCTATGAGTGAAAAAAAAAAAGCCAACTCTTTCTTACTGCACACACACAAACATGCACACACGAATACACTTTCTCGCACATGAAACAGGGGACTTCCAGCCTCTAAGAAATAGCAGTGTAATTGCCGGTGCTCTGTTGTCTATCAAGACCTGACCTTTTCAACATGTGTGCGTTGTGTTGGGAGCGATGGGAACTGGCGAGGAGGAAGACAGGGGTCTCCCCGACTCTGCGGTGGTCTGACCCAAATCCCCCCTCCTCCTTTCCCCCCCGCCCCCCCGTCCAACTCCAACGAAACTCTGGGAACTCCCAGTGTGTCCGGGCATCGGGTGAGTTCGGAGGCTAGTACAGGGAAGGACGTGGCTAACCCACAAATCAGGTTCTTGGCGGGGCAAACATCAAAGCTGGGACAGGACGATGTGGAAACGGCAGAGAGGGCACAGAACTGCCCTGTCTCGATGGAGTCTCAGGGGACAGAGGAAAATTAGAAGTCTATAAGTAGAATCCAGACTTCATGGTAGCAAGCTCTTTTACCAGTGCCAATGGGAAAGTTGTGGACCAGTATTGCCTTACATTATCTGGCCCTGGAATAAGTGCTTTATAGAATGAAACGTATACAAGGAAACATTCATAATAAATACCTAACAGTTTGCAAGATTTTGCATCAAGAGAACTCAAAACAAGAAGCAGCCAATACAGAGGGTAAAAGAAAAGATGTAGAGTTCATGGGAGAGTGTTCATGGGAGAGTGTTCATGGGAGAGCGTTCCTCAGGATGCGATAAATACAGCACAGGCAAAAGGGATTGTCCTCAAACGTAATGAAAGACCATTTTCACATCCATACATGACAGTAAAGCTCTGAGGGGGCACACACAGCTGACTTCTGTGGTTTCTTTGGAGACTATAAGCTCATGATTACTCCAATTTACAAGTGTGGCTTCACTTGTCTTTCACTTGCTATAGCATAAGCACAATTTTTTGGACTTTAAATCGAGGGCATTAGACCCAAAGCAATGGTTGTGATGACAGTGGTGATATATGAAATCAAGAAAAAGATTTCTAAGCTTGGTTTAAAGAACAGAGGAATGAAGATGACTTAGCTGAGAAACAGAATGGGGTAAATAGACTGGAAATGGTTGGATTCAAAGACATCTTGAGAATCCAATTTGGTTGCTTTATGTCCTCAGCATCAGCACCAAACGTGCCTGGAGGCAGTTTCACAAGAGAGTCAAACAGAGATTTTCCTCAACACACTGCTACTCCTATGGCAACCACACCAAACTTAGCTCAAAAAGCACTTAGACTCCAGGAGAGAAACCCCTTCCTACTTTACAGCAAAGCTGTTTCGCACGCATCACGCTAACGATTAACTGAGGCTAATGTAATCCCTCGACCCCCTGCCCAGGTAGCTGCTCTGAAAACAGCACCACTGCTGCTTTAAAAAAAATAATTACAGAAGGTCTTTGGTGCTTTTATTGTTATTATTGGAGGCCATAAAAGCAGTAGCTGCTATGATCCAACCTCTGGGATCAGGAAAGACTTTTTCTGGCATTCTTGTCTTTAGTAGAAGCTGCCGATGCAGGCACAAGTGTACTCTAAAATACCCTCTATAGAGTTTGCTGGAGGACCTGCATTAGAAAAACTAAATATTTTAGGTTTTATTTGACAGAAATCCATTCTGTCATCAAGGTGTGGCGAGGTCAGTCGTCTCTGGATTCAAACTTATATTTTATTTTTTCTCTGTTTTTCTCTAATACACTTCAAAACGTCTGTGGAAACTTGGGTCTAGTCAAAACAATGTTTCATTTGCCCAGGTCTTGAGCTGCTATGGTTAAGGTGTATATCCAAGTGTCAGAAAGCAGCCATTAAAGATCCTCATAAAAGGGATTGAAGTAAGCTGGTTCAGTAAAAGATGCCCAGCGCATGTGATCCGGTTTGAGTCTGTTCAGCTCTGTTAAGATGACTCTGGAGCAAAAATCTAACAGATGATCACTTTTTTATTGTTAGTTATCTTATTGATACTAGTTAGTCAGTTAGTATCAATAAGATCTTAGACCAAACCATGAATCCCATTTTTTAGGCTTCTGTGAGAATGGTAATGTCCATTTTAGTTACTGATAAAATCCATAGTGTGGCATTGGAATAGAGTTTATTATAATATTATAACCACAGAGTATAAAGTACTGTTAAAATAATGATTTCTCCAGGGGAAACAAAAGCTTTCCAGAAAAGTTGCTCCCTAAAACTAATCACTGGGTTTGGGTTTTTTATGTCACTGTGGAGGAACTGTGCCCTCCTCTCTTTTCCAGCATTATTTTAATTCATCCTTGCTGGAGGGTTTTCAAGCAGGAAGGCTGTGCAAAAGCATCTACAACTGTATTTAAGTCTGGACTTTGAATGGGCCTTTATTTATTTATTTATTTATTTATGAATTGACTCATTCTCCTAACCAGAACCCGAAGGATGTGCACACTCCTTCATGATTTCCTATGAGACAGTCCTGAAAAAGTATAGCAGCCTAAGACGTAGAAGTTCCATCTTTGTCTTATCAATTCCATGTTTTCCCATCAGTCTTGAAGATCACCATGTTATTTTTTTTGGAAAACATTTGCTGGGATTTTGCTCACTTTCTCTGAGTCATTTTGGCAATGTACTGCTTTGAAGATTCACCACTGATTCATGTTTCCACCTTTTGTGGATAGTATGCCACTCGCCCTGGAGTCCTGGAGTCCCAAAGTAGTAAACATGACTTTCTAGCCTCTTGCAGACTTTGTTTCTCATCTGTTCTTGAATTTCTGTAGGCTGAATGATGGGCTGCTTTTTGACATCTTTAGCCTACTTCATGTCGTTGGACATAAAATAGGCTAACATGTCCGACGTGATTTCTTAAACCTGGATATGGCTGGTTAAGATTAATAAGGTGGCTGATTAGTTTTTCACATGGCAGCAGCTTATTTTGGACAGGTTTTATATTTTATTTTCAAACAGTTATTTGCATTTATTCAGGATAACTTAGTCTGATATTAAAACTTAATTGATGAGCTGGAACAAGTGTGAAACAGAGTAAATAAAAAAAACATACAAGGATACTCACTATCCTCATTTTCTACAAGTGAAGATGAAGTGACTAAAGGGAGAGATCACAACAAAGTGATTATCAGCAGGAAGTGGCTCCATTATGGGCTTAAAGATGGCAGAGAGTGCTCTTTGGTTACAGCTCTCAGTCAAATCCACACATTCCATCGGGGTTTAGGGTAGAGCTGGGTCACCCCTCTGACGGGTCCTGCGGGGTTTTAGGGATAGGTGGGCCACCCTCACTCTTTTCTCCACCTGCTGCCCCAGTACCTGGAGCGCTGCTTTGGGCACAGCGGAGGATGTTGGACAGATTCTTGGACACTTGAGGAGGAAACAGAGGGTGTGTGGATGTCTGTCAAGAAACACTTGACAGCTTTTTACGTTGACCTTGTGAGAGGTGGTGTTGTGAAGGATGAAGGTTTTCAGAGGCGTTGGGAGGGGAGGTGAAGCACTCGCACTTAATTATCCCTGAAATGTGGGAGTTCCTGCAGGGGCTGAACTTCTACGCATCAATCAGTAAAGATATACTGTATCCGATTCAATCTGGAAAATCAGCAAGAGCAGACAAGTGTTTTGGAAAACCAAGGTGCTTCAGGGAGCGTTAATCTGAAAATTATGAAGTAAATCACATCAAGTTCTAGAATATCTCATCTTCTGAGTCAGCCTTTATGACCATTATCCTAACAACTCAGCAGGGACTTTTTTTTCTCTCTCTCTCATTGCATTCCTTCATCTTCCTGATGTGATTAGAAAAAGAGTGTGAGCACTTTTTTACGATCTGTACTCCAATACCCAACAATTCCTCTGAGAGCAGCAGCAGGGGAAAAAGAAATAATTGAGACAACCGCCGAGCTGCCTCCCCTGGGAGTGAAGTCAGACCCCGACTGAAGAGATGCATTGTTCTGGGTTTGGATCGATGTAGGCAGGAGACTGCAGAATCATGTGCATGATGGAATATCTTACTCTGAATGCTGCTTCTGACTCTTTTTTTTTTTTTTTGTCCGTCTGCCTCGGCGATGCAGAATGTCGGGGGAACATTGGGTTTGTTTTCTCTACATGTCGTTTGGAGGCTCCGCTGACTGGGAAATAGCTTTGAAACTGGGGCCAAAACTGAGGCAAGATGGGGAGGCCCGGTCTCAGTGTTGGTACATGTATACATGTGAATTATTTACTTGTCGTCCAGCAGGAAATGAGGAACGATAACAAGCTTGGGAAAGAAAAGCAGAATAACAAACAGATGGTATCGTATCCACTTCTCTTTTTTTGTAGCTTTCTCTTTTTGTCTTTTTTTTTTCTCCGTTTCTACTCTTTAATTTCTTTTATGTGCCTCAGTGGGGTGAGTTTGCTAACAGGAAGTGGGGCAAAAATAACTCCCTGTATCTGATTCCCAGCTGCAATTGCTTGGTTACATTGACCAGAGTCAGAGAAACACCTTTAAGGCTGCGTCACTAAAATTTGAAGTATTTCTTCAAGCAATTTAGAAACAGGCTGAGAGACACGGATGTCTAAAACCAAAATAAAAAAAAACGAGAATTTCAATAAGTGGCGATGTGATCCATTGCAGAGTCATTGAGCCCCCTTAAGTTTTAAACATAACCATTCAGCTGTAACTCTGACTGCATTTTAGGACCATTTAGGTTCCAGGTTTTCTTCCAAAATCATATTGTATTGATTTAGATCAATCCATCGCATCACAGACTTTGACCAGAGTTCCTGCTGAACAACATCCCCACATTATGATGCTGCCATCACCATGTTTAACTATGAGGAACGTTTAGTGTTAACTTTCCACCACACATGGGGTTTTTGCATATAGGTTGAAAGTTTTTAAAGAATTGCTTGCGCTAGATTTAGTTCTAGGTTTGAGACTTTACAAGTTTATCTTAATTTTCTTGATAATCCATCTATTGCCATGTTTAATAATGTTGCTTTTTTGAATACGCACTGTAAAATAGACAGGGAAATTTTTAAATATACACAAGAATATTTAAAAACAACAGAAAAATGGAAGTTATAAGCTCAATGAGAAATCTACAAAATTGTATTATCATTGCAGATAGTCTCTGAAAATGATAATTTGTTCTCAACCAACCTACCTTGTAAAATGAAAATAAAAATAAAAAAATATAAACTATTTTAACTTCTGAACTGATGATACTGCAGCAGGATTTTTGAATGGAACCTTTTATGGGGAGTTTGTGAACAATGTTGAGGTTTTAGTGAATATTTTTAGATTATTTCTACAGACATACCGACACAACTAAATATCCATCTATGTTTTTGCTGCAGAGACATTTTTTTTTAACTCAGTTTGGAGTTTTTCTCCTCTTGACATTGCCTCGCTCATCCTTAAAGTCTCAATCCTATCAACCTCACTGTTGCTCAACCACCTGTGACAAGCCTTGGTGGTGGCCTTTGACCTGAGAAGGTCGCGATTAGAGCCGAGAATTAGAACTGGGGACCCGGCAGAGGAAGAGGACGCCGCTGGACAGAGATTTTTCGGCTAAACCCGGCTCTGAAGCCAACAGGTCGCCACACCCAATATATCCTGACAGCTGAGTATCAGAGTCAATCATTAGTGCAGGTGGTTGGGGTGGGGCGGGGGTGGAAACGGAAAGGGGCAAAGCAGGGAGAAACAATGCAGATCACCAAGCATTTTTAATTAGCCTGAATCCCTCTGGTGGAGAGGAGGGGGAGATGGAGGAGAGGTGGCATCTGTGGGAACACGGAGAGCAAGCGAAGAGGGCAGAAAACAAAAGACGGAGAGTCAAGAAAAAGACATGGGGGGGAGGTGATGATGCTAACACACCCCATGGCACTGTGCCAGGTTTAAATATCTTCTCATGAAAAGAGTGTGTGGGATTATACAAAAAAATGCACAAAAAACACTAAATTCCTCCCGGATAGTTAATCTTGTAAAATTTTAGGCACTCGTTACATAAAACTTGGAATTTGAAGGGACGTGCATGAGAAGCCACGCTGTAAATGAGTAGGGAAAATGTTTCCACGTCGGAATAAACTCTAAAGCGCTTATGTGAGTTACTCTCAGAGGAGTTCAGAAAAAACTAGAAAGTCATTATTATGGGTCCCAGAGTGAAGCTTGTGTGATCTTCCACTTCTGCCTCTTGATTGCTCATTGCCTCCTCTAACTCTGTCCTCGTCCTTAAGTCTCGTCCAGTGTTTCGGAGACAAGGAGTCAGCAGACTTGCTCATTTGTGAATATGGAATGCCGTAAGAGGTGGGAAAAGTTTAAGTAATAGTAGATACCAAGACCATCAGTACTTGGCATCATAAAAGTTTACCAAGTTTACCAACACAAAGTAATGCATTTTTCACATTTTCACAAATAATCAGAAAAATTTAGTACATTTTTTTATTTTCAGCCCTCTGCACTGCATTATACCCAACATTCTCCAGTGGGAGTCTTGAGGTGGGCTGGATATTGACCTTCTGCTACTAAACATGCAATCAGAAGTTCAAAAATGACTTAAAGATGTATTAAGGTCTCAAAACTGACTACTCAAAGTCCAGACGTAAATCCAATTGAGAAGCTGGAAGCTGTAGCAGCTCTCAGAAAAGCTGAACACAAACACACTTCCCACTTTTTTGATTTTTATTTGTGAAAAAAAAAAAAAAAAAAAAAAAAAAAAGACAGAAAATGAAACCATCTTTCGCAAACAACTGCACTGAGGTTGTCTTACAGATTCTAGAGCTGCTATTCGTGTTTTTCATACTCCAACAAAGTCCTGGAGAGTTGCGTGTCATTGAGAACCTCTGCAGCAGGACCAAGTGATCTAATATAAAAGCAGCACAGACTGAAAGTGTGTGTTTGTGTTTACTCCTATACTGGCTCTGTTCCATCGTGTCAGGGCTTCATAACACTGCACATGTGACAGTGCCAAGATTTGTCCTTAGCTAGCCCACCCAGGATGGCTCGGTAATGGCCGTGTCTAATCTGGTACTCTGAACACACACACGTATGCAAACACGCACACACACGCACTCAGATACAAAAGGGAAGGCTTAGGTGACCAGTTCTTCTTTTGTTAATTTAGGCGTACCCTGTCATACAAATGCTGCATTCTTCGGTAAATGCTTGAATAATACTGGTACTTATAAGGTTCAGTTTCATGCCATTTCCAGAACTTTGAATCAAAATGAATGGATTTAGTGAACTGTCAGCAGGCTGGGTTGTAAATTGGTTGGTTTGCACCTGTCCTGAGGTCAACCAAAGAGCCTAAAATACCTGGTAGCTAAATTCATCCTTTCCATTTCCTCACAATAACTTTAGTCAAGTTTTAACCCATCAACATTTATTGTCTTCCAGTCAGTCATGCAAAATGCTGTGAAAAAGATCTTCCAGACAACTAGACAACAAGACAAGATGTACTTTTAAATGATTATTTCTGTTAACTATGAAAATGGACAGAAGAAATATATCCAAACCTACGCTGCCCTGTGTGAATCCCCTTCAAGCCTAATGAACAGCTTTGCTTAACGGAAACGGATCCACTCTAATGAGCAGGATTGTTTTAATGAAGACACATTGTAAAGTTTTCAATACCACAGCATCTCAGTTAGATTTAAGTCTGCACTTTGACTAGGCCCCATTAATACCTTCTATTTGGCTTTTGTGACTCAGTTAGATGGATTCGCTGGTGGATTTTGGGTAAGTGTCCAGCTGTGAACCCTTAATGTGCTTGAGCTCAAGGTCAAAAGCCTATGACTGGACTTTCTTCTTCAGAGGTGAGAGTAGCTCAGGAAATAGCAGAGGTTTTTGTAACTACTGGGTTGCTGGTTTGAATGCTAACAATTTCTTTCTCAGTCATTTTGTCCTTGGGCAAGACAATTTAGGATCAAAATTGCAATCAGAAAATGTTGAACCAATAGCTTGAGGAAAAACCCAAACTTGTAAAGGTCTGCTAGCATACATTGTAAAAGCAAAGAAGTTGTGCCTGTGTGGCGAGGGGAGTATTAAACTCAATGTCAGCGAGTTGGGGGCACATTCCTCAGTTGATTTAGTGGACATTAAGATGAAGAGGAATGTGTCAAAGCTGCAGAGGCTTTAGTCCACGGTGGTGTAAACCGCCTGGGAGGAGCGCCGAGCTTTTCTGACAGTCCCGCTATGACGGATGACTGACACTTGGCTTAACGTGAGAAGGAGGATAGAGAGCAGACAAAAGACAAGAGTGGAGGGTGGAAGAAAAGAGGGAGAAGCCTGTAGGAAGAAATATGAGACATGACTGAGGAGGTAAGCAGAAGAGAGAAGGAAAGTGATCAGAGATACAACAGCTAACAGAGGCTATGTGCAGTCAAGAATATGAGGTGAGGTAAAGAAAAGAGTATGAACTAAGTCCAGTCAGGGGAGGAGGAGAAGGTGCCAAAAGTCGGGATAAACGGGAGGAAAGAATGTGAGGAAAAGTCACATTCCCCCAGGGACCAAAAAGACCCAGAAGAAAATAACGTCAAATCAAAAGATTTTCTGAAGCTTATCTTTATTTGCTCAAGATGGTTTGATAGTTGAAAAAAAAAAAAAAGATACACAGAGGAGAAATACAGAAAGACTCTTTCTTAAGGTCCCATTTTTACATCAGGTCAGTTGTGCAACGCTGGCAGAGCTGTAGATCAAAGGAAACCAACACAAGTTCTTAGTTTTCTCAACTTTCTCTTATTGAGAACATTTCAAAACATCTGAATCAGACTACGACGCTGACCCAACGTTTTAAACTTGAAAGTGGTGCAAAAGTATTAAAACAGCAAACAAAATCACCTCAAAAACAAGCAGATTTCTTTATTCAGTCCTGAGACGGTGTAAGACTAACAGGTTCAGTCACGTGGAGATGACACGACTGAACCTTTTGGAGAACAACAGCTCACAGAAACGTTAGAATCTCTACATATATTTGTTAATTTTCAACGAACCTGACAGAAGAGCTAAAAACAGGAATGAAGAAGTGCTCTCAACAAGTACTGTCTGTGTATCAAAAGTGTGATGTAGCTCACTGGTAATGCTGGGCTGCAGTTTCTCATGAAGTGGGGAAAATGGAAATCATATCAAACTGAGAAGATGCTATTATTGTCTTCACAGAACTGACATCTTCAGGCTTCAGCAACTAATATATTTACCAAGATGAGCTTCCAGTTTAACACTGCTCACACCATTCAAGTAAAAGGTTTAATAAATGTGTTTTTTCCCCCAAAAAACAGTATTAATAAATTCTTCAAAAATAAACTTCTTTTGGAAGTGAATGTCACACTGAAAATTTAGAAGAAAAACTTCAGTACATTTATTATAAGGGGGAGAAAAAGTATGTTTCAAGAATCCAAAAGTTTGATTATTTTTTTCTGCATATCATAAAATAAGAATGTCTCTAAAGTTTTGATGAGTAACTCAGTAATGTTGTATCACTGGGGAATAAATATGATGTGACTCAGAAGCCAGGTTCTTGCTGTGCAGGGAAAACCTCTGGGGAATAAATATAATAAGAAACAGAACATATTTCTCTCAGCCACACTTCAAAATCAAAAATACATAAATATCATTCAAAAGAAGCAGGGTCTTCAAAGGGCAAAGCTGACTTACAAAAAATATTAGTCAGTGTTTGAAATTTTAAGGGGAAATTTATAAACGCTTATTACTTTCCTATTTCTCTCATGTAGGAAAGTAATAGGTGGCTCGACAAAGTCTTCTTTTCTTCGTTCTCCCCTCTTGTCCAGAATCCAACTCTGTTTTCCCATCCAAAACTTTCCATTTCTGCAATGATTCTGCATTTGCAGCAGCCCTGCAGTATGCCATAACGGCATTGTTACCAACGACCTATTATATAATCAAGTTCACACAGTGTGACAAGGTCGAAATCCATTTCGGAATCACTCGGTGTGTGCCTGTATGATGTGTGTTGATCTTCCTAATTCAGGAAATGGCTACAAGTTAATAGCTTCTTGCCTCGACTTGCCCACATCTGCAGTGAGAGTAATAATTAAAAAGATTACAACACTTGGAACTGTGACAAGGATGGATGGATGATCCAAGTTTATCTGAGCAAGATTACGTGGGAGGTAAAATTCAGCTTTAAAATTCAGATCGAAGCTCTGCAAAGTGGTTGCATGGTTTAAAACAGGCCCAGTGACCAAGAAATCACCAACTGAAAAAAATTGAACGGGCAAAACAGATAAAGTAAGTACAAAAAAGATACGTTTCTACACTGCAGAGTCTGACAGTAATTATCCATACCATACCTAGAGTTAAGAAAACCAGTGCAACAAAGAGCTGCATCACTCTTTGGATGCACAGACAGTACATTTTAACACATATTTAATGGTTTTTATTGTTGTGTATGTTAGCAATAAAAAAATCTACAAAGTAAGCCTCCAGCTACATCTAACAATCTTCAACCTGAGAAGGATAACAAAGTTATTCCTTCGATGCAAAGAAAATATTAAAACAGCCATCAAAAGTTTTCTTCATACCGCTCTGACTACAGTACATTTTATGTGAGAACAAAGATCTGTGTAGTGCGTGTTTGTTTTGATCGAGAAAAGATGCAACGCACAGGCAGAGATGAAATAAAAAAAATAAAAAAATAAAAAGGCATCAAAAAGCAACAACATCCAGCGAGCAAAGAAATGTGTACCCACTTCCTGACGCTGTGCGTAAACATGACTTCACTTCCTCCATGATTCCTGAATGTGTCCGCATGCTCCGTAAAATACATCAAAGTGCAAACACCATTTTTATGCAAGTCCCCCGTGCATCGTAAAGCGACTCATTTACATTAGATCATGATTGAAATGGTTTCTGTCCTCTTCTGATTTTTACAGCTACATGACAAGTAGATTGAGTCAAAGTGCACAAGATCGAAAAACAAAACGAACGCAAATTGAAAGAAGTAAAGGTAGGAAACAAGCTTTTTGTGTCATTTTGTATTTAAAATTGCTGTTCACCCTGTGTCCCAACACTCCCTCTGTTTCCAACCCTGGTGCTTAACCTCTGATGCTGCTGATGATGGTGCACACCCCTGCTGGTGGAGTGGAGGTGGAGGGGCTGAGTTCTCACACGGTGAGGGAGATGAAGCTGTTGTATCTCTGGATGTTCCTCTTGAGGATCTCGGAGCACGGCCCCAGCACGCGCTCGAAGCGGGGCCGGTCCAGCTTCACGCACTTGAGGGGTCCGCGGGCGACGACGGTGGCTGCCCGGGGACGGTTCAGCAGCAGGGCGATTTCACCTGGATGCAACAGGAGTGGAAGGCCAAAATCAGAGACAGATGCATTTCAGCAAATAAAAACATCACTAAAAAGTTCATTTATTTTAGAAACTAATTCCACTCAGAGTAATGCAGATTGGTTCTCATCATAGGCCCAGATATCAGTAATAATGCTCAGATTGGTGCATTTCTAAAAAAGCTCTAATTATGAAAAAGTAATTAAAAGACAACCCTCACCAAAGTAGTCTGAGGGTCCAAGGCGTCCGACCTCGACATACTCCTCATTGTCAGATCGGCGCTGCAGAACAGAGGCTATTCCCTGCACACATAGAAACAGAAAGGTCCTCAGCTGTGTAAAAGAAACGCAAAACTGTGGAAAAAGTGGATAGGAGACTGAAAATTATGAGGAGAATTAGGCTGAGGAGATAATTCCTCTGCTTCACAAGAACACAGGTGCACTAGATTTAGTCGTCTGCGCTGCGGGAGGAACACCTGTTGAGTGGGACGCACACGGACAGGAACGTCCAAGACAGGACAGGACAGGACAGAAAAATCCATTATTTCTGCCCTGATTCTTCCACTGAATAATAAACACAAACATCTAAGCCCACTTGGGGATGAAGTGAGTCATCACTGTCTCCATCATGAAATCCTCTAAATCAGAATTAATCCATGAACTGGAAACTGCTGTATTGTCCAACAAAGAGAAGCTTTAAGTCCTTAAATGACCCCCAAAACACTGCACACACACACACACACACACACACACACACACGCACACGCACACACACACACACACACACACACACACACGCGTGCGCGCGCACACATACAAATTCTGAGTTAATATTAGAAAACTCTGAATCACAAAAAGCACTCTAGAGTGCAACAACTCCAGGTGATGCATACATTCATCATGCATTTTTGTTGTTGTGGGAAGCTTGAGTGTGTGATTCATCTAACAAGCAAAGGAAAGGGGAAATTATTTGGATTTATTTTGGCCAACAAAGGATTAGACCTGCAGCTGTTAGCAAACTTCAAACTACATGCCTGAAAATGTATGTTTTTCCACAATCTCCCAGACACACGTCTGCATCGAGTGCAGCTTTGATGCATTCGAAGCTACATTCTTTGCAAGCATATTCAGCGGTAATCTTGAAACATGCGACGTTTAAAGAGCTGCTGTAATTGATGGCAGGTAAGAAAAAAGAAAAGAAAGTCAGGAAGGGAACTTCCCGGCTTGTCTTTGACTGCTTTAGAAGACAGAGTTGATTGTTCCAGCAATCCCTCAAACGTTTCTAATCCCTTTTTGCTTTCTGTGCTCCTGGTCGCTGACCAGGCTAATAATGCTAAATATGAATATAATGAGGCTTAATGAGAACCCCCCTCAAACTCCCAGCTACTCGCTGCTGGCAGACAAAGGTGAGACTGTATTTCAACAAAAGGATGTGTGTGACTGTGTGAGTTTTTGCTAAAAATGAGCTGTGCAGAGTATTTCAAGCAAGGAGTAATTTGCAAATCCCCTTTTCAAATCAGTGCTGGAAAAGTTGTACTGCGCAGTTACCACGTCGACAATGCAACACGTTGCAACAGTGTCAGCGACAGTCGGAGAGACCATAGATAGGAAAGTCATTCATGCTTTTGTGCAGCAGCACTGTCTTCATATGGCACTTTATTCAGACGACTTGACTGTGATAAAATGTGATTTATCCGATAACTAATCTAAACAGCCAGGAAAAGGAGAGTGTTAAAAGAACAGCCAAGACGCCTGGAGGAACTCTGGTGGGGAAATCTGTTGACACGACAACCACAAATCCTGAACTCAACAAATCTGGCCTTTACGGGAAAATGGAAGATGCGACTTAAACTGTTTTGCTTAAATTCTAAAAACACTGGATATGGTGAAAAACTTCACATCAATGCAGGGGGCAGCATCATGCTGTGGGGAGGTTTTTATTTAGAATACTGAGGGGAGCGTTGAGCAGAAGATGAATGGAGTTAAATCCTGGAAGAAAATCTAACTGGATTTAGAAATTTTGCTACATTATCATCTTAGGCAAGCAGGTGATGCGCTATATATAAATATACTCATTTATTTTTTCCTTGTTAACACCTGGTTGTGGTTTTGATATTAAGAACTACTCATCAGTACTTCATAGTTTTTTTTTTAAGGTTTATCTGCCTTTATTTAGCTGTTGTTAGACCGAAATGTGGGTTATGAGAGAGGGGGAAGACATGCGGCAAAGGTCAGACCAGGATTTCAACTCGCAACTTCCACGTCGAGGACCAAGCCCTCCATACATGGGTCATGCTTTTCCCCTGCGCCCCTGACATGCCCTAAGATTACTTCAGAGTTGCTGATGATGAGAAAACAATTTCAAATCCCAATAAATGGTGAATCTCTTTCTAATTCAACTCCCCATTATTGTTTCTTCACATTTTTAGCCCATTCAAGTACTATTTGTGTAACTTATAAACTGCATTTGTAGGATTGCAGTTGGATCTTTTTCAAGCTGAAGGAGAAATGAAAAACTGGAAGGTTGCTCTCCTGTGTTTACAACCACTGTAATACTCTCCTTTCCATTCATGTCCAAACAAAGAGAGTGAGACAGTGCAGCGCTGCAGCAACAGTTGTTCATGAACAGGCCTCATCCAGTGTGGTCTAGATAACCATCTCATACTGTACCACCTCAGGGGGAGTGCTCTGCTCCACAGATATTTCTTTTATAAACATTTAAGAGCTTCGCCTGCCTAACAAAGGCCGCTCCAGACTGCCAACAACAAAAGACGGCAGGAGAGGTCAGGCATAAAGAAAAAACAAACAGAAAATAACGGGGAAACACATGTGAATAAAGAGTTCACGCCAATTAAATAAGAGACAAGCGGCCGTCTGTCCCTCAGCGGGTCCTTTGTAACAGCTCGTGCACAGAAATACATATTCACATGCATCAGCACTTAAATAAATACGCCACAGGCGGAAGGTAATGAATCAACTGTGGATGACAAGTCAAAATGTAACAGCTTGCTTGTAGGAGAAGCATTGGAACGCCAACGCGCTCAGAGAAACACAGACAGGGGCACAGGCCGAGATGGAGAAAGGTGATATCCGGAATAGCCTGTTCATGGGGCCACCCAGCACCAGGAGTGTCTGCACCTTCTCATTCAAACACACACAGCTCATAGACTGCAAGCAGAACCATTTCTAACTAAATCTGCTCTCTTCCATCCACGCCTGAGGGCTACGCTAAAGCAATTCTAAAAATAGCTTCACTCCGTTACGACCTGGTAATTTTTACCTTCCTCCGATGCACCTTTCGATTTGAAAACCTCGCATAAAAATGACCTGCTTTATGAACGCCATTGATCTGCCCTCACTTAAATCAGGCATCAGCTGAACCGCACGTCAGGAAACAGGTTTGGAATACAGACGAACAGTAGATGATATATGCTGTTGGAAATCCACAGAGGGTCTTTGTTCTGCGTGACCCACAGGGACCCTTTAAATCCCGTCAGTGTGATTACTCTTGTGGGAGGTCAAAAGACAAATGTGAGACAGCTTATGAAATACTGTTTAGAACGATGACTGGGGGAGACGAGGGCAAATATATGAGCAGAGAAGATGACTTCATGATACGTCTTCCCTTTACAACCTCTGTGTTATTTACATAATGACACTTATAAGAAAATTATATGTATATATATTTTTACTGAACTAACTTCATATTTGGAAATAAAAATATAGAACCTTAAATATTGTCACATCCAATTACATTATAACCACAAACATGGGGATTTTATGTGACGGATCAACATGAGCCGTCACATGATTTCAAAACACTGTGTGTGGGAGGAAACATCATTTCCACATTGAAACACAGTAGTGGCAGCACCATGCTGTGGGGAGGCATTGTTGGGAGGATGGTCGGAGTTCATCATGAGGTGGATGGAAAAGACTCGAGACTCAGAATCAACTTCCAGTTGAGCAACAGCCTTAAACATGTAAAGCCAGTTTACACTTTTACGTCAAAGCAAATATTTGTAGTCAACTCATTATTTTGATATTTTTAATAATAAAAAATTTAACCATGTGAAATCACAGGGTAGCATACATTGTATAAGGCACAAAAGTATATAAGTCAATGGAGAAGTATTCACACCTTATTAACTTTTCCACATCGACACCACCTCCTACAGGTTTTCTTTCGGGACTGCCATGTCTGTCTTCCCGTCAACTCCAACCCTTTTCCCTCCCATCTCTGATAAACTCAGTCATTACCCCAGCATAATGCTGCTATGGCCTTACCTTGCATAAGGATTACTTTATTTGTATTCAAAAATGAAAAGCCTTCCATTTATGACCACAGAAGAGGATAAAGAAGAAGTAGGGCAGAAAAAAAGTAGCAGAAGTGGTTGATGTTAAGGAAGTTGAGATTCGACACCTCGTGGTCCCTGGAGCATGTGAGGACTTGTTTGTACAGTGTGAGAATAAAATGTAAACATGTCCTCTTTCATTAAAGCCTCAATCTTCCATCCAGGCCTCAAAAACATGATGTCTCTATAAGCTCCTTCTTTTAATGCAGTGAGTGTTTAATGGTGTTTTTTTTTTCTTTCGCTGATTCACAAATAATAGTGAGAGGAGACAGATTAGGACACAAGGGAGGTATGAGAAAAGGCATTGCAGTCGTATAAATAGCAATAACACCCATATGTGCACATGAGAAGACAGAAAAAGGGAAAATATGGTGAGATTTTCTTGCAATTAGTCACACTTTCAAAATCCTCCTTTATTTTGCGGTCTGCCCACACGTCCTGCCCTCCTTTTACTCATCCCTTTCTGCCTGTCTGTCTCCCTCGCTCTCTCTCGTCTCCCCTCCCGGGAGGCTGGGTCTCCTGACCCCGTGTGAAAGTCAGCAACACGCATTCCAGCCCAGTCCATGGCGCTCTGGGAAAGTTGGGCTGCCATGAGACATGAGGTTACAAACAGAATCGAAACGCTACTGGGTGCAAAAGTAGGTGGAAAAACAGTGGGTGGGTACAGGCCCCGAAAGATTTAAGGTGGGAAACAGCAATAAATCTTGTATAAAATGTAGTCATCGTCCTTAATGATAAGAGCGACTGATCTGTGATAAGCACAAGCTAAAACTTGTTTGTTGAGTCGGAAAACGCATTCCCTCTTTGCTCCCACTTTTACTGTTTCTCCATCTTCTATTCCCCTCAGTCCACAACATATTTTCCTCCTTTGGCATGTACAAACTCCCAGATCGGTGAGTCATGCAAAGCTGATTGTTTTTTTTTTCTTTTTCTATTTTCTGCAGAGTCAAACTGACCTTTGACGGATGTCTGCAGCTAAATTTGGAGGCATCAGACACGACCAGTTGGTGAAATACAATGTTAGGAAGTTTAAAGGACTCATTCAGCTAAAACCTTCCCAAATGCTCTTGCATTATGACACACATCAATGCACTTTCTTGGCATTTAAAGTAACAGACCAACACAGAGCATAAGTAACCGTAAGGTTGGAGGAAAATAATTATTTTCAACATTTTTTGTCAATACAAATCCGAAAAAAGTTTGCAGCAAAAGTATTTATATTGCATTAAATACTTTTGCTGCAATATCTCTGCTCTCTTTGAACATCTACAGGCTGACAATTTTGCTCATTCTCTTTCACAAACTAGCTAAGGTTCATTTAGATTTAAAGGAGAGGATCCCAAGTGTTGCCACAGAATGCCAATAAGTTCCCAATACACTCTGGATTTTGATTGGGTCATCCTAACACATGAATTTGCTTCAATCTGAACTTTTGCATATTACGTCAGATCATATCTTTAGTCTTGTTGCTCTGCAGCAAAGTGAAGCTCTGTCCCAGTCACAAGTCTTCTGCAGGATTGCCTTATAATCTGCTCTAGTCATCTTCCCATCAACCCTGACCAGCTATCCCTGACCACACAGGAGATTACTTATCGATTCTCCAGCCTGATCTTCAGCTTCCTGGGCCTCCTGGCTGCTTGGTGTTGCAGCCTTTACAACACAAAGCTTGTGGTTATAAAGTGTGCAACTGAGAAAAAGTGTGAAGATTTTGCAGAGTTTAATTTAGATTAAATATTTTGCTTTTTATGAAAGCGATTACGTGTTTAAGCAAAACCAGGTTCGGAAAATGAATTGTAACATTTCCCTTAACTAATAGATATATAAAAGTTTATTAGTTAAGGGAAATTAAAATTCAACTTAAGAGTTTTATAACAATCAACTAATATCAAGTTGTTGCTTTAGTAAGCCTAGGTTTACAGATTTCTGATAGCCTTTAAATCATCATTTATTTGGGCACTGGCATTCTTTAAAGAACATGAGTAAGAGGAAAACCAGGAGAGGTGGGGGAGTGACAGACACTAAAGTCACTGCTCAAATCAAGGATGGCTGCAAGCGCTGTGGCAGCTAAATATAATGTTTCACCATGTTTGCTAAAGTACAGCCTGTAAACATTACATGTGGCCACTGTTCGCAAAGAGCTCAATTTATTCTGTGTGAGATTACAACCTGCTAACCTCATTTTACTGCTCCTCAATAGCTGGTTTACTCAGTGTTGTGTGTGCGTATGTGTGGCATCCCGGGTGTTGGTCATTAGGGAAACTGGTCTTCATTGCCACACATTCAATTTAACAGAGTGTGCACTTCTCAGTCATTATGCTGTCAGGCATTTTTCCCCCCAATTCTCATGGCTGAACTGGAGCCAAAAGCGAATACAGGTCAGTGTCAAGACGAGATTTGGGAATTTTACGGAGGTCCTGTCAGAGTGACAATATGCTCTCCTTAAGAAACATTATCTGCTACTTGCAGGTAATGTAAGGGACTTGTGGGGTGACTTTAAAACATCTCACAGCTGAAAGTGAGGAGTGGGGAAAACTTTCCACAGACTGACGTCAGAGGCTGGTGGATGTCTGCCTCACTGAAGTTGTTTCAGCCAAAGGGAGTAAAACTAGCTGTAAAAAGGTGTTCTAGCTTTTTACTCAGTAAAGATACACATTTTTTGTTTATATTGCTTGACTAGTAAAACAAGGCTGTTTAGTTGCAATTAAATCTGTTTATTTGCAAGAAGCAAACAAAAAGATTACATATCGAGAAGAAAATCTTTTTTTTTTTTGAGTGTCTTACTTTGTTCACATTACTGTATAATCAGAACAATCAATCCATTCCATCATCCAACATTAATTATCCATTATCCTCTTGAGAGGCAGAATACACCCTGGACAGATTACCAGTCCAGGGCAGCACAGAGACAGACAGGACAAACAATTAAGCTCGTACGCGCACACACACACGCATGCACCATGACCAGGGAGAACAAACTCCATGCAACTTGGATTTGAACCTTCTTGCTGCAAGGTAACAGTGCTACCAACTGCAGCTCTATGCACTGGGCTTCTGTAGTTCAAAGTGATGTGAGCAATCCCAATGTCAACCTTTGAATTCAGGTCAACTCTATGATAATATTTCATTTTCACAGAAGAAATGTCAAGAGTCACTTTCTGAAAACATTTTCTGTTATATACTTTTATAGAAAAGAAAGTGAAAAAAAAAAAAAAAATCCGAAATTGGATCAGCTATGAAAAAACTCAGAGATTTTATTTGTAAGCCTCATTGCCCAGGCCTAATTGGAGTTGAAGGCAGGCACAATGATGAAATTGAAAAAAATGAATGAAAAGAGATGCTGTACATCTCTACACAACACATTCTGGAGATGTGTTGTGTAGGAAGGATACAGGTGAAGAGAAAAAAACTTGATTCAGTAAAACATGGGATAAAGTCTGACATATTTCACCCTCCTTCTTACATTTCACCTCCTCCTTACCTAATCTTGCATTCTCTAATCAAAGCTAAGAAGAAATCTCGACAAATAATGGATGTTACTACTGGCATGTGATGAGGTGAGCATCACCTGCAGGAGAGTCTGAAAAGAGGAGAGGAAAGAGAAGCAGGGTCTCCCTCCTGTCAGGAGCCCTCCAGTCAGAATCCTCCTGGCCTGACCCCGCTGAAAGCTATACAAGTATGGAGTTAATCAAAACTGTGTTAGGATGACAGGCAGGGGGCCCTCTGAGAAGCCATGTCAGGGGCCTCTTTTCCACAAAGCTTGCACTGTGATGGGGGCCTGCTCTTTGTGGTTGAGGGCCGGGGCAGGTAATCTGTCTGCTGGTGGCAATAAACTAAAATCAGTTCTGATGTCAGCGGAGCTGTCTTCAAGGCTTTGGCTCAATGACATGAACGTCAACCCTTCTGCCCAACTGATGACATATGCATATACTCAGGTCCTACATGTCAGCACTTACACTTTAGAGGAAATGAGGCAAAGCGTTGAAATTAGCCAACATAATGGGCAGACATGATAGATCCTTACCTCTGTAATAATGAAGAAGTCATCTCCAGGCTCTCCCTGCACTACTATCTTCTCCCCATCCTCAAACTGAACTGGCTCCAGAGCATCAGCCACAGTCAGGCGCTCCCACTTATCCAAAGACTCTGTGAATAAAGCATGTTAAACTGTGAAACAGTGAACGCACAAACTCATATTTAAACAGTGTATGTTTCACGCTCACAGACACTCCCTTCACGGTCCTCCAGGGAAGTTGTGGGGATAAATCCCATTCCAGGCTAATCCGGTTATTCATCAGGAACCATTACATTTCAGATCCTTTGACTATTCCCTCGTTTCATGGAGGCCCAGGGAGCTTAAACACCTTAAAATTGAGCCCTAAGTCTGTTCTACTTACAGTGGCTTGTGGTGACAGAGATATGATTTATCCCCCAAAAGAATCTTTTACTCAGCAATAAGCTACGGTATGAGAGCGTGCTGAATGCAGCGTCCCTGCAAAAGTATTCAAACCATGAGAACATTTTAATATTTTGTGGCATTGCACCCTCAAACGTCATTGAGATTTGATGTGAAACAACAAACTTTTGAACTAGTAAAGTAGAAAAGCACACATCTATTTGTTGTAAAGAGAAAGTAAAAACCTACAAAACATCCTGCTTAAAGTTTGCAAAAAGCCAAATATGGACCAATGCCAACATATAAAATGTTATAAAGATGCATAACATTGGGAAAACAGAATGCTAACCAAATATTGCAATCAAGTTCTTTGTGATTGCAATTTTATACATTTTCTGGGCTGCAACTAATTATTTTAGTAGTCAGTTATTCTGACAATTAAGTAATTAGTTGGATAAGAAAATGAGAACCTTTTTAATATGATATAAAAAATCCACTAAAATTTACATACATGAAGAACCTAAATACAGAAAAATCTTTGCAAAGAGAGAGGCTGCTAACAACTTGCTACTGGGGTGGAAATTCGCCTCTAACAGGAATGGAACATCACATTAAATCTCACTAACAAGTTTGTGGTTGCAAAAAGAAAAAAAAACTCAAGAGGAAAGAGTACTTTTGAAATTAGACCAATTAAATAAATAAAACTTCACGTCTATTTAGTTCCTTTTACAACCAGCAAATTAGTGACCAAAATAGTGGCTAATTATAATTAAATATTTCCAAAACATTTTACAATAAAGCAGGATTTAATGTCTAATGAATCAAGCCTGGAAAAAGGAAAATCCAATCAGTATTTTCTTTCAGTTTCTGGGAGATCTTTCATCCAGTTGGTTGTTCCAACTATCCAACCACAGAGACATTGACGTGGTTAGCCCGAGATATTCCTAGAAGCTGTTGGTTATTTCACAGAAACCAAAGTGGATAGTTTCTCATCGCTCTCGGAAAAAAAATGCTTCAACCAAAAGAGGTTAAAGCCACGTAAAATCTGATGTTTAAGGAAGAACGATTGGCCGGTAATAACTGAGTATCTCCACACAGATGTTTGACCAGATGATCTCATCCTTCATTCACACTTCAGCAGATCAGTGTGGGCTAATCTTCCCCAGTCCTATCCATCTGCATGTGGAATGTGGCTTATCTGCATTGAAAACACTCCTCATCCTCAGCTTTGTCTAGATGAAAAGATGATTCCCTGTTTTTATTTGACTAAGACGCGAGTTAGAGGCGTAAAACTGCGGCGGGCTCTCTTTGTCTGGCAGCATTGTCTCCAGATGAGCTCACAAACTGATCCTGTTGTGTCTATTTATCTGTGTGTATAACCGTGTATGCATTTAGGATTAACTAGGATAGGCCTGGCAGTTTGGAGGTGTCCAGTGTCCTCTCCAGTGGGGCCATGCTGTCTGCCGGACCCAGATGGATGTCTTCTGTCTGGCTGCAAACTAAAAGGCAGCAGGTCCTGTAGAGAGGTGATCCTTAACGGCAAGGCAAGTAACACGATACAGAGATGTCTTGACTAAAGGAGCTACATTTTATGCTTCACGGAGCCTGCACCCACTTGGATCGACTCGCTGTAAACATCCAGGGACCTCACTGCTAGGATGTTGAAGCCTGTTTAAGTGGGAGTGCGACAAATGTGTTATTTCTCACTTAACACCAAAACATCAAGGGCTTGCACCCAATTTTGTGGCCATCTCCGAAATCAAAGACAAACAAAAACACTCCCGCCTCCTGTCCGTCTTGCATTTGACAGAGAGCGAGCAGAGAGGCGAAGCAGCGGAAAGGGGGACTGAAGAGAGGTATTCTACCTCAACGAGGGAGGCGGGTTCTCGAATTCAAGCCTCAACAAAGCTGTCAAAAAGAGAGAATAAAAATAAAAAGAGCCGACTTCAGAGAGACACAATCTCCTGAGTCCTGAATTGAATGTATGTGTTTACTCACCCAGCTAATAACTCTGTACAGGGGGCACGGCCTTACCCTATACACCACACACGCACGATCAAGCGGATGGAGATGAGACGTCACTTCCAATTGCAACTCAATTCGAAAGTCAGAATGAATCTCATTCACCTTCCCTTTAAATCCAGTGGCCTGTGTATGCTCGGTGTTATCCAAATTCCAGCAGGAAAGAGAGGCTTATCCTAACCCCCTATACTTTAATTGTCCACACAGAGACATTACAGAGTGTGGCGGGCTTAAGGGTGAACACTGTGAGTAGATTAAGACTGTAAACACAGACCTTACTCAGCTATAGGCCCCGTGTGACAGCGTATGCCTGTGTTTATGCGGGCTAGTCTATAATATGTTAATTTAACTGCCTCAACTCTGGATGTTGGGCCTTTTAAATCAACTTAGACCACAGGTTATTAGTACTTGTGCAAAAGTACCCATTCTTTATCATAGAAGAAACAATAAACGACTTGTCTTAGTGTAAATTTCTTCATTAAAACCGCAAACCTCAATGTATTTCATGGAATTTTGTGATAAAGCAGTAAGAAGTGAATACATATCATTTATAGCTTTCCAGTTTTTTGAGAATAAAAATAATGAGAATAAAACATTGAGTGAGTCAGGCTGCCTAATGCGCAGCCAACTCAGTGGTTGAAAAAGTAGGAACACCTTTAAGTTTTCTCTTTGAGAGAATGTATAGGAAAAAAAGAGTATACAGTGAGGCATTTATAAACAAATAATTTTAAAATTAAATCTCAAAGAAAGGAAGTCAGTGGTGTGGTGCCAAAACTGAAGCAATGTGTTAACTTTTTTTATACCAGTTAGCAGACAAAAAAATTTATTTGACACATATAAGACTCAAATTTGATGACTTCTGAGGGTTATTGGTTGTGCTGGATTTTAATTTGTAGCATTAAAAAGAAATGTAGACCACATTTTTAGAATTTTATTTAGAAAACAAACTGAAAAGAATGTATATTTCCCACAATTTAACAAATTGCCCATGACCTATTAGAAAATTTTGAAGGCTTATGAATACTTTTAAAAGGCACTGTATCGAGCTAACAAATGCACTTACCAAGGATGGAGACCTTGCTGAGGAACTCTTCATACATCTTTCTCTTTCTCAGAGTACTTCCCTGTCAGACAAACAGAAATAACATTATCTGATCGATACAGTCCTAAATCAACTGGTAGCACAGCAGTTTCATTGTGCTGCTAAATACTGAAGTCATTCTTGGAGTGGCTCAGATTCAAAAAGCACATTCTGATTCAGTTTGCAATGGCTTTTAGTTTTCTCTCACTTTCATCACTGCAGGATTAGCAAAAGCAAGTGTCAGCAAAACAGGAATTAAGTTTTTAATATCTAGAAATATTTGAATGGTTGTTACTTTTCTGTTTCTTGCATGAACATTTTTGCACTGGTTATCAATCACACAGCACGAAAAGTCCAGTGTCCATAAAAGTAAACTACAATACAAGGTTTTTTAAGATTAACGTGTCACAGTTCACGGGGTCATGCTTAGGGAGGTTTGTATGAGATATGGAGTAAAGTTTTATTGCGTGTGTGTCTGTCTGTGTGGCCTGCCCCACCCACCAGGCAGGGGACTTTCCCCTCCCTGGTTTTGCCATGAAAATCAGGTGCTTCCTGACAAGTCCAGACCCAGAGGACCCCTTCCCTAATTGTGTTTCTTCTTCACTGCACAGAGCCACTCAGGGAGAGCGGGAGAATAAAGAAAGGAAAAAAAAAAAAAAATAAGAAGAAAAAAAGAAAAAAAATCCGGTGAGGATAGGCGATCTTGTCCGACCCGTTTCTGCTGTTTGCATGTGGTAGTGATATATGTATTGAGGCTTGGGGTGTTTTCAGCACAAGTGCTTGAGTTCCACTGCTGCCTCTAATTTCATATAATTTCACATTTTGTCTTAAAAGGGGAGAAACTCTTCCCAAGTGAGTCAACGTCAAACTGAGGATCGTAAACAACTTGATTAAAGGAATTCTAGGCTGCTCTGCCTCCCTCCTGGATAAATGATTTGAGTGTGTGCAGGCAAGTCTGTTTTTAGTTCGGCCACTTATGTTTCACTGCTATCTGAGCAGGGACAAAATTTTGAGGCTCTACTGTTGAACTTTCACATGCACACTGTGCTCCAACTTTTACAGCCTTTCTGCGAAGCTTAAGGATTCCAAATGATTGCCATGCAAACATAAAATGTATACAGCACGTCTGATTTATGTGAGTGCTGCAGGAACAGCATGGTGGGCCCAAGTAATGTGAAGGATTTGCATTTCCAAAAGTTACCAAATAAAAATATGACACTACTGAATGTCATACTTTCTAGCAGCCGTCTTTATTGGCATCTCCCCTAATCCATCCCGTCTCCCTGGGAGGGCTTCAGCACACGACCATGTGTAAAAATGTCCTACTTCTCTTTGACCAACTGTCTTCACCATTTATGTGGTTAAAGAAGAACCAGCATTTTTGTCTGTTTGCCGTCTTTGAGATGGAATCATCAAAGGCTTGAGGTGTGGAGCCCAGCCAGACTAAACCAACTGTATCTTAAGCCCCATCGCTATCGCCTTCATCTCCGTCCAACGTGAAACATAACCGCTCCCTAACCCTTCATCGTTCCTTTTTCTTGCTATAATTTCCCCTTGTTTCCTTTCGTCTTATGTTCTGTTTGTTGACAGTGGTCTGTCAGTTTGATAATAGCTTTGGATGTAACTGTGTCTGTTTAAATACCAAGATGACACAACAACGCTGGTATTGTATGACTGATGGCAACACAATGGGGAGAGTGTGTTTACTACAAGGACTGGTATTACACTGTTTGCTCAACTTTTGAATAAGGAAAGTGGTGGGATATATGGGTGTGGTGGAGTTTGAAGGGACGCCTTGGCTTTGCTTTACAACATCAAATGAAATGTTACACATATACTGTGTCGTTAACATGCTCATTGGTTAAAATTATTTATAATAAGTTTAATAATGTGATTTACTCTTTACTCTTCCAGGAATACACTGTGGTTTTCAACTTTATACCTTAAAAATCTGTAGCTTTCCCTCATCCTCCAGTCTCTGTACAAATCATACAATATTTTACTAAATTACTACCTCTTTGAATTTTTTTATTATTATTATTTAACAGTAACAGTCCCCTTTAATCTTACACAGCTACACCATCATTTGCAAATCTACAGAACAGTGATGCGGAGTTCCTCAGGGTTTCGTTGTGGGACCTGCCTTGTTTTTGTTATGAATTCTCCCATTAGGTCAGATAATTCAGCAGTTCAAAGATGTCTTTTTTCTGACAAGATTAATTAAAAGGGATAAGGCCTGATTTTAAATGTCTTAGTTTAGGATAAATGTAAAAGAATTACAGCATAAAACAATCAGAATTTAGAGATATTTTTCTTGAAAATAGATAACTATTGACCAACATCAAATAACAATGTTATACATGTCTGTAAATAAATAATATCTGAACTGACAGTAGTATAGTCTTATAGTACTTGTACTAGAGTACATGTACTCTCTTTGACCAGCATATTGCATTTGTATCAGTTCATACTTTCAACATTTCAGCATTTCATTTTGAAGCATTCTGCAAACATGCACTCCATTAAAGATGTTTCATCTGTAATGAACTTTGTAGTAGCTGTGATTTGATGTTTATTTACTTCAGCTTGCTTATGTTGTTGATTCAGGGTACTCATCTGTTTGCTGTTGAATTCCCAGACAGTGTTTCCCTCTTCAGGGAAACACAGTGTTTCCCTCTTCAGGGAGGGACAGTGTTTCCCTCTTCAGGGAATACCATAATAATAGAAAACAGATCAGCTTGTTAGCACAAGCTTTCTTCATTTTAAACAAAACCCTGTAATCAATGAAAACATAAAATCATTTGTAGAGGCTAGTTCTGTGTACTACTTTATGTAAATTTTTTTCGCTTATTACATTATCAAGGATGTGTGTTGTTTTGCACAAAAACATATTTGAAACATCTCTGACCTCCAGGCACCAATTATTTCACTAAGGGAAATAAGCCATATCTACAGAAAACATTTTAGGAGCTTGCGTTATGTTATATTCACTTTTCTGTAGTGCTGTCAGTCAATTAAAACAAATTAATGAGGTTAATTTGATTCTGCTGCTGTGATTAACCATTATTAATTACAATGTATAACTTTGTAAGTTCCTGCCACACTCCAATTAAAATCTATTATCATTTTGTAGCAGAAATTGGCAACTAAGGGAAATCTACTACCTTACAAATGCATTCATAGTAGCAAACTTGTTCAGGGAACAACTGACAGATAAGATATGTCTTATTTTCTAGTTCTTGGGTGGACTCCATTTCTGATGTTGCCCTGGGCAATTGCCCTAATTGCCCATGACTGGTTGTAAGTAATGAAATAATTATTGGCTAAATCAATCAGAAAGTAGATTCAAGTCCACAGCTACGCTAGTCACTTCAAGCATCTGGGATGCTGAGGTGAGTAAATCTTCATTAGTACACACACAAATGCCTGCATAGCACAACAGGAGAAGAACATTAATGGGAAGGCTCTGGCTGAGAGGAAAAAGCAGATGTCTCGCAATCGGAAAGTCGAGTTTCCTCCACCATCTGTTGAAGCTCTATTGGCCAGACGCTTAACCCCAAGTTGCCTATCAATCAATGCTGGTGAATGTAGCTTTAGTGTGAAAAGAACACAATGTAACTTCAGTCGATTTATCTTGTCAATGGTCTGCTATTTGTGTAGCACTTATTGAAATTTTATAGCACTGGCACGTATATGTAATATACATGGCATCTCTAGAGTTTGGCAGTCATGTTACAGAATATTTCAACATCTCTTAAAAAAGGTGGATGCTTTCCTTAGCTAGGGATAAAATTTACTTTGCTCATCAACCAGACGTGTGCAAAGACAATGCTGTTCTTTAATGTAAGCAACATAAGTTTGCATGTTTTTGAATTGCCAGAGTAGGAATGAGAATGCTAATGAAAGAATACTGTGACAAATGTATGTATTTTTTTTTACTGATAAAATAGGGACCAGAGGGATTGGATTAAAGTAAGGTATATCTTAATACCACTGGGGGCCCTTGTGTTCTGATTCAGTTCTCGCTGTGTCTTAATGAACAGATTGTGTTTTTGTCCTAGTTGTGAGTCCTAATCTAGTTTTACTCAGCCGCATACATCGATCCATTTTAATTTCTTTCCTAATCATATTCAGGGTGTTTAGGTGGCTGCATGCTCCCCATCAGCCCACTGGCTTGTCCAGCTAAATAACTCCAAAGAAACATCAGCACAAGTCTGTGCAATTCTACAAATGAGTTTGTCTTGAAATCAAATGGATCAGTGACAAGTTAAGTGCTAAAGTGGTTAAATATTACTTTATCTTATAATTTGTGAATTATGAAGACAAAGAGGACAGGGGAGCAGATGTGAAAAAGTCAAACAAACAGCAGTGCCAATGCACATTTCAACCTCAGCGCTAACTAGCTGCAGACCCAGAAATTCAGCATAATTTTTTTCACTGGGAAACACACATATTCTTACACAAAGAGAGAATGTGCATTGTGTTGGCCAAAGAAGCTGCCAGAATACCACACTTTGTAAAAAAAAAGAAAGAAAAAAAAGAAAAAAAAGCTTTACAAATCACTGACAGCAATAATTAACTACAGGTTTGTGTAATTGAATTCTGTTTTCAGTCCCGCCACCCCCCCTTCTTCTAGCTGCTGCTGCTGCTGCTGCTGGAAAGAACGAAGGAATGAGAGCAGCGGAGAGCGAGAATCCTCTCAAAGAAAGGTTACCCGGGCAGATTGAGCCGTCACTTTAACTATGCGCTTAAGAGGTGACATGAGTGCTTGGCAGATTGCTGCCAACTTTACAATGAGCTTAAATTCCACTTCTCAAAGAAAAAAAAAAAACCTTCTTCCATCTCCATGAGCTCTGTTTGACATAAAACAGAATTTTCACTGCTGCCGATGGCAAAGTTTAGATACACACAGGAATTAGGAAGGTTAATTGGTGTCTGACTAATTTATTTGAAATAAAATGTTAGGAACGTCTGAAGTAATGTTTAGCCGGACAAGGAGGTCTCACGGAGACATACTCAGACATGTGCAATAATTAGTCATTCTTACAGAACAAAAATATGTCTGTGAGTCTGACAGCCAGGGCAGAGCACCTAATGTTTCCACTTTAAACATTTAGACATTCCTACTAGATAAGCTCCTGGAGTGGGAAGTGCATGTACAGGCATTAGGGCTGACCCTTTCTCTCCTCCTCAGCCCCCCCCTCACACACTGCTTTTACTTTTTTCTCTATCTTCATCTAAGAAAGAAGAAAGAAGACCTAGGGAGATATTAAAATGGGAGGATGGACTCCTGTGTGTGCATACATGTGTCAGAATGTCCATGTAAATGAAAGCAGGTGCTACTAGTGTTTAAGGAGTTTTAAGTGGCTAAGTAGGAGGAAATATTGGAAGCAAATGAGCATGAAAGATTAGTGTTGAGGACCTACTGCAGAAGATCTTAAATGTGCCCACATATATCATACTTGCAGTACTTCAGTATTAAATTACAGTATGACTGATGTTTCTCTACATTTTTATGGTTTAGTTCTACTTTTATCTTCATTAAAATGTCAAATTTTGGTCAATTTTAAACTACAAATGATAAAAGTTCAAAAGGTTTCTCAGTCAATTTTGTTTTTAATGTGTGGAAGTGTTTCATATCCCTTAAACTTTTCCAGATTTTGTCACATTATAACTAGAAGCTTAGAAAAACGTACTGCAATTCTGTGCTGGAAAGTAACACATTGTATGCAGAATGCATACAAGAATGATTTAATGAAAAAATAAATCATTATTTTATGATCTAGTGAAATTAGACTAGAGACTAATTTCACTAGTCTCAATCCTTTTGTAAAATCTAATAGGTTTTCCTCCAGGATTGTCCTGTTTTTAGCTCCACCTATTGTCTCACCTACTACGTCCCTGTTAAATTAAAACCTTTGCACAGCATTATATTGCCATGTGTAACCACAGGAATGGTGTGTAGCAGTGATGTGTATTTACACTGAAATTAATATACACATCCATGCTGGCTGCATGGATTTTATTTAGGAGCATGAAAGTAAAGAGATAAAGAGACAAATGTATGCAACATTTTTGGATTTTCCTGAAGTTGTGTCATTTTCTGTCCACTTAATAACACAGAACTTGTGTTGATCTGTTGAATAAATTCATTAAAAGTTCATTGAAGTTTTAATGTGACAAAATCTGAAATAGTTTAATAGTTCACAATACATTTCAGGGGATTCTATTGCAATTTAATGAGTTTGAGATTCAATTAGTTAGAAAAAATTGAATTCACTGTATTTTATTGTGCTAAAATGTGCTAGGTGTGTAACGACATTGTTTTTTGATACTGGAGATTTGGCCAATTCAAAGTAATTATAACAGCAACAGTGGCTTCATCCAAACTGCTCAGCACTCAGTACGTTACCAGAGAGCTTTCTTATGTCAGAGCAGATTGGATTTCAGCTTGTTGGGTTACTTACCATGAGGATGCGGCGGTAGCTGTCCCTGTCAATGCCCCACAGTTTAAGATCTGTTTTGGCCTTGACGGTGGCAGCTCTTGGAGTCCCATAGATCAGGGCCAGCTCGCCAAAGCTTCCTCCCTCGCCAATGTTGGTCACCAGCTCACCATTCACATAAACCTGCAGAGATAAAAAGAGAAAGGAAGGATGGACAGGCCATGAGATTGTCAGCTTCAAAGAGTACTGACAAATGAAAACCAGTTGCACTCTAACCTTTTGCACACAAAGCTATTGACTCTTTTATTCTACTCTAACCCTTCAAATGAGATCCTCTAAGGGAATCCATCCCATCTATTTCTTCACTTTTCTCTCCAGTCATCTGAAAGAGACTGAGTTAGACAGATGTGTAAAACAGGTCTATGCTCAAGTCAAACTCATCCACACTCCCTTACTTACATCCAGACCTCTGGTTAGGCCAGCTGGTAGAGCTTTAAAGACAATACAACCTCAGTGAGGCCATCTCTGGGGCTGTTGCAGTTTCAACTGTCAACACACTATCCACTATCTTGTTGACTTAATAACACAGGGAGACAGGAGGGAGGGAAACAGAAGGAGGGTTTATTCCTTTGCTCTTTGCTATGAATTGCGAAAATAGTTAGAAGACATTATTCAGACTAAGGGGAACCACAGGGGACCCATCCGTCACCATATGCTGGATTCTGTTCAAAGGGATGCAGAGTACTGACTGTGGTTACGTCAAGCTTCGAAGAACAATTATCCGAACGTTGCAAAAGCGTTACATCAGAGCAGAACGGTGGTGGTGTTTTTACGACAGTTTCCAATCCTGTTCCCAGGTGGTAATTATTTTGACTTAACTGTTGTACTAGCAAACTTTTATTCAGATCCCTGGAGTAGCCGAGTAAATTTGAGGTTTTGGTGACAATAAGTGCAGCTCCATAAAGAAAGTTTGAAATAAAGCATGTTTTGCAACTTTTACAGACTACATATGACCAGAGAGTTGTGTGGCTGGTTGAAGATAAGAAACAAACTCAAAATGTATGAGGATAAAGCATGAATTTGTTCTTAGAGTTACTTAGTTTGCAAAAAAAAAAAAGTTTAGGTTGAAAGTATCAAGTCTGCTATTTTACAAATTTCTTATATGCTGGTTTCTCTTGGATAAAAGACGGTGCCTAAAAGTAAATAGATTTGTGTGTAAACATAAGGGGGATTACATTAGTAGCAACTTTCAGGCAATTTATGAGTCGCTGGCTAATTTACACCCCTGTCTAATGAGAGACATCTTCACACTCTCGTAACATCTGCACTGTTCTTGACGTAGTTCAGTGCCAGGGTTGTGGCTGGGAGGCAGCCGCTGTCTGTAAGGGATGGAAGAGAGGAATATGAGGTGAAGTAGATGTAGAAGAGGGCGAGGTTTGGCAAAGAAGGGAGGTGAGCTTGAGGATAGTCTTCCCACAGATTGGGTGCAGGCAGAAAAGAGTCTGTGGGAGCAGATTCAGTGGTGAGCAGGACACATCTGGTTTAACACATCGAAGGAGGAGCAATCAAGGCAGAGCAAAGCTGCAGCTGTGGGGACGCTGCAGCTGTTGAGTCGAAACAACTTCATGGAAAACTTTAGGAACAAGTGGAAATATGACAATTTAAGTTTGGGATATGTTAAAATAAAATGCAAAAGACAAAAGTCAAAACTACAGAAAGAAATCTAAAAGCATAGCATGGAGGAATTCTGACTATAATTCACATTTGTGGTGAAAATTTTACAATGTTTTAAATCACTCTTACATTTCTTTATAGACTATAATGTTAAATGTATCGGCTCACACATCCAAATGATCAAGGTGTTCCAATCATTTCCACAACGACAAGAGGTATAGAATCCAGCTAATTGGTATGCAGACTGCTTGCACAATCATTTGTGGAAGTACAGGTCACTCAAGAACTCAGTGAATTTTAGCTTCCTACAGTGAACCGTGAAACCGCAATAGAATATTTTCTTACAAAATTTTATAAATATTCCAAATTAAAAACAACATTAAAAGCATCTCCAATGGGAGCAATGGTTATATAGTTCCAAACATGGCTTTTGATTAGCTCAGGATCAGTCTGTAGAGTGCTTCATGTAGTGGCTTCCAAGACCAGGCAGCTGTTTCCTAACCTTATATCATTAGGTGCAAAGCAAAGCCTCCGACTGGTGAATAACAACACCACTGGCCTGAGGAGCAGTGAGACATGTTCTCTGGGTGGACAAATCAGCTCCAGCTACATGGAACATGTTGCAAACAGCCTGGAAATTAAGTGAACATGATTCACTGAGCACTTCTAAGTCCAGACTGAGAGCACTAGAGAAGACTTCCTTAAATTGTGACTGTTTTTAATAATCATTTGTAAGGCACTTTTAATTTCAATAGGACTTTCGTGGTTAAATGTATGTAAAACATTTTTTTTAAAAGCCCCTTTCTCCAGGCTACTTTTAAATTGGACTACGACTTTTGCACAGAACAATATTTCAATGGGTTTAGTTTGGCTTCATCATGTCCTTGTCTGCCTGACAGAAACCAGAGACAGTGTTGAAACAGTTCCTGTTGAGCATATCTTACAGGAGTAATAATCAAATTTCTACTTACGTCCTTATCTTCTATCTAAATACACTTTATGAATAAACACAAAAACTTAATGTTTTGTGCAAATGGCTCACTTTTCTTTCACATGAATCTCAGTATATAGTTTAGATTACTTATCTAATCACATCAATAAGACAATGTGAAACAATGCCAGTCAAAACAGCAAGATTAGAAGCTATTTAAATTGTGGTTGTTGTATCAAGGCACCATCTCAGGGCTTTGCTTCCTACTTTCAATTTAGGATGGAAACCTTTAAAAAACCTCACCAACCTGCCTCTCTTCTCTTATCCAACTTTTTTTGGTCACTGCTGTAAACTGATAAGGTCACTTCCTGTTTAACTTTCCATCAGCTCCTGTTTTATCTCTCCACTTAAGTTTATCGGTTGGTGTCAGGCTCGCAAAGACAATAGATCTTCTCAATTTGGGAACCGTCACGGGGCGCTCACCTCTGAAGCGCCATGTTCAGATTGTCATCAGACCAGAACCAGACTTTGAAGAGGACAGAACATGAGGGCAGCTCAACAAACCAGCCCATCTGTAGGGGTGCAATTTTGTCATGACATGACTGGAGAAGTAAGGTTTCTTAAACCGGGTCACAGTCTTGTTTTACGAACTATCTTTAAAAACAGGGGAATGGAAATTGACTGGTAACATTCCAACTGGAATTAATTTTTGTCTGTTTTTCTTTTAATATCAGAAGAATTGACAAAGTGAGAGGACGCAGAGATACAAAAAGGTGTTTAGAAGAAAACTGTATTTTCAACGATGGTTGGAAGAAAGCATCCCTTTCAACAGATAACAGGAAGGCTAAATGTATCACAGCAAAAGGTCCGATTTAACTTTTTAAATTTTTAAGCTGTTTGTCATTGAACATGTCACATGTTGGAAATTTTTGACACAATGTAAAGATCTGCATTCTCTAAGAATACACATGACACTGCTGTTTTTGCAATGGTAGTTGCGCAAATTGCTGATATCAAAGCTAAACTTGTTTTAATAATTTAAATATTACTACGAACTTATCTAAAAGTGACTCATCTCTTACATGCACTCACGGCATTAAAGCTAAAAAACAAAAAAACAGAGTTTTGCAACTAGATAAAAAAAATTCTAATTAGTGTGTAAAACATATGTTACATTTAACAGTGTTTATCCCACTGCTAAATTGGGTGGGAAAAACAACCTGCCAAAATTTTGCCTCAACATTTCAAAGACATTTAGACATTATCAGAGATGTTTATGTGACATTTTATCACCATCTCATCCACATGTTCCTGCTGTTTGGACAGAAGACAGCAGCTGTTTGTGTGTTTGTGTGTGCCAGACACTTACATCCACTTCACCTTGGTCAATCACATAGAAGTTGTCTCCTTCATCGCCTAAAAAGGAGAGAGGACGAATCATTAGTTAATGACAATAAAGAAAATAATTAACAGGCATACAATCTAGCTTACTTCGTTATTTCCTGTACAAGGTTCTTGACAAATAAATCCTGAATTAGATATTAGATAGTAGTAGATATAGACTGGACTCAAATGCAGACTTGTTGGAGTAAAACTCAATCTTACTGTGGTATGTGTCCAAATTGAGCTATAATTTGAAACTAAAATTGTTTAAAAATACCAGTGGACACAAATAACTTAACTCTTAAAATAATAACAATGCAAAATTGAAGGTCTGTCTGATATGTTTATTTCCCAAAAAGAAATAAAACAAATGAAAGAACAGTTCCAGTACTTCAGGTCCTTATAAATAAAATGACTTCGAGCTTCTGGGTAGTGCTAAAAGTACTACTGCCTTATTGAGAATACGTATTTCATAGGCCATGCCAATAACTTTGTGCAAATGTGCTCTTGCCAGCAGAAAGTTGCAGCAATGACAGTATTCATTACTTTGGTTTAATAGCGGAAACTTTGAAACATAAGTGTCTGAACATGCAAAGCTTTAACACCTCAGTGGGTTGGAAGAGAACAGTGTCTAACTACAGGTGGTTGCTTCATTCATTATGGTCTTTATATTACTGAAAACTATATTTATACTTTAAAAGAAACATTCAATCCATAAAATGTGGTCGAATTGCATCACTGTCATAAAAAAAGCTGTGCTTTTAAGGTAAACTCTCCAAGAGAGGAATGGGGTACGTGATTGATGTACTCTAAAAGCATCTCTGGACAACAAAAACAGTAAAACATTTAGAAGAAAAAGTAGGCAAAGTGAGTAAATGAGACATATATATAATTGCAGCTTTTTGGCACAAGTAAGGTGCAACTTTGAGTGTATTTTTGATCTAAGTTTACCTGAAGACTTAAAGTGTGGAGAGGACCATGTGAGTAAAGTTCACAAAAGTTCACATGGCTAATTAATTCTGGGAGGATTGGAGGGCTCGTTAATCACAGTGCCCTATTTGTCACACGAAATGTTCGTTGTCTGTCTGAAAGCCTACCCCTGAAAAGACCCTAAAGAGCCATGCACACACACATATTCTGACAAACCTGCTGCAACCTGGCCCTGCCATAATTTTTCTTCTTTCTCCCTCTTTCATCTCATCTATCCCTCTTTCAATTTCCTCTAACTGTGTCTGTCTTTTCTTGTACTCTTCCTGTCTTTTATCACTTTGGTGGCCAGCTCTTTGTTTTGTGTCTTTCACTTGAGAGTGCAGGCAAATATTTAACCAGAACCTGCACTCACAAACACACACAGATATACGTCCTCACTCAAGTTGAGATACCTCATGTGGCCTTGTTTCAACAGATTAATTTTTATATATACTGATAATGAACCAAAGGACATGTGTTATGTTTTTCGATCTCCAGGCTGCTGTTATACCCAAGGTACCAATATTAATGGTTTCGCAGAATAATATTAAGAGAATAATTGATTAAGTACTAGTATGTTTCAATTGTTTTGCATTTATTGATATTGAAAAACATGCACGCTCCAATGACACAAGCAACTTACAGCTCACTATTGGATACAGTTCTATTAGTGTGCGTCTTAATTGAGATATTTATACAGAAGTCATTATAATACTGAAATTTTGATTAATTTTTGTCATCTATAAACAGGAAGCATTTAACAATTTTACTAGCATCTCAATCTACTAAAAATGAAAAAATAGTGCAATACATAACTTTATTTTTTTAATCCTAGGTAGGGTTTATACAGATTAAGTAGCTAGTAGTAAGGTTGGTTTTGTTGAAGCACTAAAGAAGTCCAAACACTAGCTATGACATCAGCACTTTATACATCACACTTTTGGTGTATATAACAATGGGTTGTCTGGGTCGGGGGGCCCTGCATACTAAGCTAGACTTATTATCACCAAATTAGGGCTGATATACTCCCAAAAGCTGTTTTAAGAGGTAGGTGGGAGGCACCAGCAGTTATCCTTCACTTAGTGTCTGTTTATGATTTCTTTAGGGGTTTTTTTTCTGCTTTTTTTTTTTTTTTTGAGTACTCTACAGCTGTAACACCAGGTGATTTTGTGCAGGTGTAAACATGACATTATCTAAAGTGGAGGATTGTCAAGAATGTGTGTTTTTTGGTGTTTTAAAAATATGTGATTAAATGTCTGTGTTTGATAGGATTTTCAAAGAGGGAAATACAGAAAAACATGCAGGCTGGTTCTCCTGGTCTGTTTTTCTTCCAAGTCTAGGGATGACGACTGTGCAGGTTTCTCTGTAAAGCAGAGGAAAGGGACCAAGTGGTGCATGTTTGAGAGGAATGTGTGAATAGGGCAATGAGGGGAAAAGGGAGTGGTAAGATAAAATAAACATGGCCAATGGTGGCAGTGCAACTGATGTATACTTTGAGATAAATCTCTTGTGGATAATCAGTAAAAGTAGTGGTGTCTTAATTGCTTCCTTTCTATTTAAGTGGTTTAGTGGTTCAAGTTTATGATAATAGGCCACCTATTATCATATGAAGGAGCTATCACTAAAATAGATTCTGTACATTGTTCAACACCAGTCGTCATTCTAACTTCGTCAAAACTTCGAACCTATTGTTGTCAACTAGAATTCTGTGATTTAAAAGAACTAATTCGGGGAAGTACGTCAAAAACACAAAAGTTTTCACATCCCTTTAACTTTTCAAATTTTTTTACATCATGTCTAATTTAATTTGTTGAAATGTTTTTCTTTGTGAAACAATGATTTTTGTCTGGAAGGAGTTACAGTACATGAATCAAACTTAATGGTAAACTTCTATGCACGTTATTTCCTTACTTTTACGTCCACCAGCTGAGTGTTTGTGGAAGAAAACCCATATTCATCTGCTACATCTTACAGATCCCCTAACCTGCTTTAAGTCTGGAGACAGAGACTAGAAGCCAGAACATTTGCAGTAGCCTTCGATACGTGCATGTCTTCTGAATTTCTTTCAGAAGTGGTTTTTATTTATCCAACTTTCATAAAAACAGATTTGTTAAATCAAGTCAATTGGGTGGGTGGCCATGTTTTGGTAGGTCTGCAGTTGTGCCATTATCTATCCATTTTCACATCAGTGATTATGATCTATGAGATGCTGAAAGTTTAGAATATTTCTTTATTACCAAACCCTGCTTTCAACATGTCCGCAACTATTCGCTGTTTTGTTTTCATTCATCCCACAAAATCCCAACATGACCAAACATTAAAAAGTTCCAGAGTTAGAATAGTTTTGCAACACACATATACAAATGTTCTCAACCTGTCATACAAAACCATATTTTGACAAAATATTTTCTAATCAAATTGTTTGTACTAACCTTGTTGGATGACTGTTTCCCCTGCAATGTGGGTGACAGGGAACATGGCATCAAATATGTCACTGCAGAGAAACGGGGAAAAAAGGAAACAATTAAAACACACATGCTTTCATTCTTTACATTGTATTTCTTGATTTCATTATGAATTCCATACGCAAAACTTTCAAAACTGCATCCTAAACTTGCAACATGACTGTTTTTCATCATTCTCTGAATGCAACCAAATACACACTATCCCCAGTTAAAGCGATCATAAAAAACCCACACAAATCCAGTTTTACAATTCATGAATTAACATTTGTGAAATAAGTTGTTATGGTTGTCATATGAGAATTCCATCAAAGGCAGTCAAATGTTTCCGCCACTAAGTCTGGATTTCTGCACAATACAGGTACAGTACGTGGGCCGGTTTATGGCAGTTTTGTTTCAGCTTATGATCAAAGCTCATATCTCTGAGAGCATCTTCCTTCAGAGGCACAGAAAAAACAAACAAAATGACAACTGAACCCCCAATTTCTGCTCCAGCCCGCCAGGTAAAAGCGCCTGTTAGACGGCTGCTAATCACACAGTTTAAATGCATGAGGCCTCAGAAGATTAGAGTGCCACTGTTGAAATGTGATGGGACAAAAGACATTATCCTCCTCTCTGGGTGTCTCTCCCCTCCAGGGTGTATCTTTTTAAGTGATCAGTTGCATAGCATTTGTCTTATAGAAAAAAAAATACAGAAAAAAATAAATAAAGATCAATTTTATCAAAGACAAAAACTTTGTCTTTGTGAATTTGGGGCAAGTTTGAGCTTGCTCTGAGTTATGTCTCTCTATGTGTGTGTGTTTCATTGAATCTGCATGTTTAAGCCAGTATGGCTGAATCTGAGTTCATATAATCCAAACACAGGTTTGGACAAAATATTGTGTGGGAGAGGGGTAACTGCATGCTTCTTGACCTGCAGCACACAAAATACACATAAAACACAGGGGGGGAAAAAAAAAAACTATATGTCAACAGCTGTTACGTGGAGATCTAAGGATGTCAGTGAGTGGTTTGGAAGGGAACGTACCATGCTGGTATTTATTTATGTGACACAGAATAGAAAACAGACTTAAGAAAGTGGATTTCAGCCAAATGCACCCACAGGTAAGGCCAGTACATTGCAGCTGGCCATTGACTCACATATACACACAAACACACACATGCACACGCACTCCCACTGGAGGAAACAGTTACACATGCACAAAAAAATCATGCTTGCTCTTTGAAGTGTGGAAACCCAAAATAAAAAGATACACAACCACCATACAACATGTAAAGAAGTCATAAATTGAATGCAAGCCGTTGGTGCAGCTTTGCATGTCAGCACACTATTAACACACATTGGGACAACAACAACAAACTTGTAGACAGGCATTTTTGATGAAAACGTCCTAAATGGCAAGATGACACAAGAGCTCGAACACTTTGATGGGGATTAGTCAGAGCAACATCTGCAGGACTGCCCTCAGTTCTCCTCACATCTGTGACCACCTGTGGTTGGTGTGACTGCTTGAGCTTGGGGCAATCAGTTTTAGGTCTCAGCTAAAGATGAAACTAAGTTTTCTGTTTATTTTTTAAATTGAGAACTAGGGTGGTCACTAGAATCATTCCTCATCTGGCTTATTTGAAACTCAACATCACTGAATGTAAGCTACCTAGGCACCACAAGGTCACACTAAAAACCACATTCTTCACTGTGGATGATTTGTACTGAGGGAAGAAGAGCCAGAATGACTCGTTTTTAAAGAAAAAATGAAGTCAGGAGAAGCAACAATGTTCTGGATAAAACCAGGACCACAAATGGCCAGACAAGAGTCATGCTCCGTTTTGCAAGACTAGCAATTAATTTCAATTCAAAGCCATCGAGAGTGTGTCATCAATAAACTGCAAGAGCAACAAAGAAAACCAAACCTGACTTTAAGTAATTAGACTTGACCACCTCTTTCTTTCAGTGCCCCACCTCTCTGCATCCATTTAGTGTATGCATCAGAGAGTACAACAAAGAAAGTCATGATGGTAATTACTTCCCCCTGTCTCCACCCATCTCTCTATTCTCAGTCACCTTTCTCCCTTCCTATACTCTCTGAATGCCCCCCTGCTCTTCCCTTTGATTCATTTCTGCCCCACACTTTACTCCCCACCCTTCTGTCCATTCCCCCTCTCCATGTGTCCTAGAAGAAGTGATTAATCTTGTCCTTTCCGCTACCTGTTGCTCCCGCCTGACCCTATGAAAAGGCAGAGTAACTCAACCAACAATGGATGTGCTGTTCAGACAGAGACGGATAGAAAGACAGGGAGGCAAAGACACCCAGCAAAGAATGGTGATGATGGTATTGAGGCTATGAAGTTCTTCCCAATTTGCAACCTCCCGTGAAGTGTATGATACACACAATCATATATCACCAAATGCAAACATACAGTGTGTGCAGGATGGCATTAAGGATTAATTAATTAAGAATTTAAAAATGTGCAAATTGTGAAGCTACTCATAATGCCAGACTAAAATACTGTTACCTGCTGTTGCAACTTGCACTTTACAATAAGTGTGTGCATCTATGCATGTAATGTGAAAGAGGGACAGGAACATTTATTTTCGCCCTCCACAATAGCTTATTATTGTTCTGCAACACTCATAATATAGTTTTTAGCTCAGGGCATTTCAGTCATTAATGAAGTCTAATCAGGCTTGCTTATTGTGGCTGGATTGCTTGTTGTTGTTCCAGGTTGGCAGTGACAGCCGCCCTCTCTCCTTCACCTCCTACCCCGCCGCCCTCCTCCAGTCTCTCTTGCAGCACAGCTGTTTATTTGTTCAGCAGCAAACATCTTATCTTTTACATTACTGTGTCAACAGACGGCGCTGCCATTATTCCATTAGCACCAAACAGGCTCTTTGACCCTGCCGCGTGCCGCCTGTTCTTTGGGTTTCTAAATGATCCGCAGAATGTTGACTAAAACAGCCAATCCAGACTCATCAGTCTGTTTGGGTGGAAGAGATTTTGTAATAAGCAGAACAATCAACAGCTTCACCGCGTATTGGGAACTTCCCTGTTTTTCAGGCCGTGTCTCAGCTTGGCAGCGACGTGCCACTGGTTTGGCTGTGTTTATGCCATGAGGGCCTGAAGGAGTAATTTTCACTGCCACTGTTGATTCCAATTCATTGTGCTGATTGTGCCGATTCTGCACAATAGTCTTTGTTTTGCCAGCATAAACAATTCCAAGCAAAAGGCGATGGGCTGAGAATTGAGAAGTTCCACTGGAGAACAAAAACAAACAAAGCTGTCTAATATGCATATAGAATGAACTGCATATTTTATTAATGTGGTAATTTTGAAACATCTTGTTGTGGTTTATATGTTCCTACATGCTGTTTTTTCCAACACCTCAGAAAGATGGGAAGGTTAAAAAAGCCCCCGTTACTACACTTTATCCAGACTCAAGAGCTTTCTGCACATTTTCAAAAACCTATGTACTACACCATGAATACATGGTGTAGTATTCATTCACCATGAATACTACACAATTCCATGCAGACATTTCTTTGGCAGTTGTTGCAATTAGTCAGCAAAACATTTAAAGCTCGACTTAATTCACAAATATGGCCAAGCAAACATAAATTAGACTTCCACTGATAAGTGGAGGTATAAAAACAAGTTCTATATCCTGAGATGGTTAGCTGGAAAACAGCTTTATGAGAGCTGAGTAAGAGCTGCAGTTTAATGTCCAGTTCAAATTTGTGCTCACCAAGCCAAAGTTACCCACATGGAACAACCAACTCACACCACCTTCAGCCATCCTGTTTGTGTAGGTACAATCATTTTGCTTTCAAACTGCATTTTCAGTTATATGACCTTTCAAGTAATCACATGCAACAACATCCTCACACGTAGACAGATACCCTCCGGTGTTAACACAGATAGAGTGAGATGCTCAGAAAATAGGAGGATGAGAAAGGAATAATTGCAAAGTGTTCAATCATTCCGTGGAAACATTTATGACATAAAAACTTGCGGCACGCGGTCCTATTCATTCTGGACACCAACACTTAGAAAGAAAAAAAATCATTACAGGTATACTGCCCCTTGCTTCTGTTCTGCCACTCAGGACTACGCAAAGAGTGTTAAATAGTAAAAACAAAAATCACAACTGCAGCCCATTTCTTAAACAACTGTTTATCAGAATGAAGTTAACAAGAAAATAGGCACATGGTTATGTTCACACAAATCTAGGGATTTATCGGTTTCGATTTCACTTGGTGTGAGTAACTGTGTGGAGTTACAGTGCAGAAGAGGAAATCAAGCTGTCTTAACACAATTGTTGTCAAAACTAGAGCGATATGATGTTTAGCAGTACAAGTTTTCAGCTAATGCAAATTTTCTTCATCAACATAATTTGTAAGGCTGATGGTGATACTATGTCTTAGGTCTGGGTTTCAGGGCTGTCAGATAGACAAACCTTCATCCAGCATTTCTAACTCATGACTATTAAATACTTATGTTTGACAAGTATATTGACAAAATAAGAAGACATTACCTCTTAATTGTTCTTACTTTAAATCATAGGATTTTTTTTTTAAATGTCTTTTATTCATCTATCTCAAATCCTATTGACAAGAACACCAGAACTATGAATAGGAGCCTGAAATGATTATTGTTTCCAGATGTAAAATTAATTCATTCAATTACTTGTAGACGGTGATTAGCTAAAAGAGTTAAACATTATTCATGTGCAAGACTTGTCTAACCATTATTTCTAAGACCAAATCTTTACCAGTTATTCAAATAAAGCTGATTGAAATAACATATATGGAACAGTTTCTAATACAAAAGCGTTAGAGAAAAAACAGTTGAAAATGAGACTACGCAAGTAGATGACAATATTATAATTTTCTCATAAAGTTTCAGGTTTGTCTAAGCATAAATGTCTGGACGAATAATTTGATTTTTATTTTAGGCCATTTTAGATGCCTTACCATATGCTGCACAGCGCAGACTATAAATTAAAGATTAACTGATTTTATAGTTCAATTCCACTGTGATAATCGTATTGTTACAGCTTCCATATAATGGAATAGGCTCTATTAATAAGAGTTGGTCCATAAGGTTTAGGACATTTGTCTTGACAAGGACCAGAAAGACATGAATGGAAAGGATGTCCAGAAAAGGACGTGAGAAAGGCAAATTTCACTTTTAAAAATACTTAATTCCCGTGGATTTGGACCTCGACCTACAAAAACCCTTCTTATTAAATTGCAACCTGCAAGTCAGTTTAAACAGTGAAATAAACTGTTGGTTTTCTGTCTCATCCCTATAAACAGAGGTTGTAATAGTATTTAAAGATTGTGGTTGAATAAAACAAAGGCCAGAGAGCCACACACCTGGCTCTTGTTGTTTATAGCGGTGTAAACCTGAATGCATCCTGTTGTCTTTAAGTGTGAACATGTACCTCAGGATGTGTGTGTGGCAAAGCCAGAGCACCTGAGGGCCTGTGCTTTCGCCTTATGAACTGAGTGACCTCTGAACGCCTGCTTAAACCTGATGACAGGCACCACAATGATCAAACCAACTCACAGACAAAAAGATAGTCAGGTAGGAAACAAGCTGCAATAAGTTAACATCAATAGATAATGGCTGTAAATGCCAAACTAAGATGAGGGTGATCATAGCACTTATCAACAGAGCAAATTAGTATCCTGCTTTTTATTAATGAATCAAGTCCAAAGCAGTAATTTTGTTTACTTAAATATGTGTCATAATACTTTCATAAACTGCTACAATTTACATTTATATTAGGTGATGTAAACTTATGTTTGAAACGTAGGCATGTGGGGAGATGCTGCTGACCAAAGATTTAAACCAGATTATAGAGCAGGTGGTTCTGCTTATTTCACATCAAGCGCTGTCACTGGTGCTGCTGCTTGATCTTATAACTTTCAAAGCAATAGTGGGAGGTTTTTGTTCTTTAAGGACCAAAAAAAAAAAACAAAAACAAAAACAAATGGCACTTTGTGCCAAACCTTGCATAATATAGTTGTTAGAAAAAGAAAAGTTTTATCTTCTGTCCATTTTATTTCATACTTTACTTAGAATAAGTTAAGTTTTTCTTTTGTCTTTTAACAAAAGACATCTGAAAAAATAAATAAAAGCAACATATTCTGATTTGTGCTTTATGCATGCTTTACTTACAATTAATTTTCCTACGCAGCAAATTAAATTACAAATTTCTTGTTACTTCATAATAATGTAAAATGGAGCAGGTTAAGGCCACTTTCTTAAAGTAAATTTAAACTAACTCTAATTTCATAGAAATCAGAAATATTTAAAACAACTGTCACTGTTTATAGAACATAGTTCCTATTTTTCATAGAAAAATGCCAAACTTTTTTAAACTCAACTTTTGATCCTTCTGAGTTCTTTATGTTATAAAACAAAAACATTCACCAAAGAATTTATAGCACCTATAAAACAGGTGCTGTTTACACATAGTATTAGCAAGACTAGACAATGTAGTGAAGGAAGGACATAAAGGAAAGAGTGAAGGTAGCACACAAAGGTGGAAAGAAGTAATGAATGAAGAACATAAAAGAGCAACAAGAAAAGATTTGAGCCTCGATATAAGAAAGAGAAGAAAAACGAAGAGCAAAACCAAGACACAAAAACAGGCAGTCAAATGGAAGAAAATAAAAAAGGACACATGACAAGAACAGAAAGAAGGGAGGAAAGTCAAAGGGGGTAAAAAGCACAAGAGAGGGAAAGAAGGAGGGATATGAGAAATTGAGAAAGGAAGGAAGGACATAACGAAGGAAAGAACGACATAAGCAAGGACACAAGGATGGAAAAACACAACAGCTGGAAAAAGACAGGGTATAGTGTGAAAACACACTATACACCATTATCTTTTACGTCCTTTTCCATACAGTATAGAGCTGTTAATACAACAATGACAAAACATTTAACATATTTAACTTTTTTCCTAAACAGGTTCCTGTTCAGGTGGGGAGATCAACTAGTGAATTCTACACTAACTCACACAGTAGCCTTCTTCAAACCTTTGAGCCAAAGTTAAATCAGGAGCCCCAAGATAAAATACCAGACTGAGCACCTTGGACCCTGCAAACCTGCCAATAACAACCTCAAGAAGGCTAATAACTGTCTTATCACCTCTGGTTGCCTTTCCAGCTTCCTAAAGGATGAAACGCCCTTTTTACACGTGAGAAAAGGCACAGAAAGAAAGACTTTAACTATCAGCAGAAAAATATATAAAGATATATAGCTAGTGCCAGATCCAAATTTGATTTGCATGTTATGTTTCTCTTATATAACGTGGTAAATTTTCTTAGTAGCTGTGTGATGACATAAGTCCAGACTCTGCTCTCTTTTTAACGCATTGTTCCATGTATCAAGTGCGACAAGCCTGTTTTACATCCCCACTTGTGATCCAGCACACACCACCTGCTGGTGAAGCATGATGTCAGCCTACAAGCACTAAAAACATCACAAGCAGGCCCGGTCCTGCTGCCTCTCCTCTGGTTTCCTCTCCCTTTTCTCTTTTTCTCTTTGCCACCAAGCTGCAGTGCTGTTGCTTAACTTTACAGGTACTTCTTTTTTTCTCTTCTCCTATTTCAGACCTTTCTCTTCATGCTGTCAGTCCAGATCACATTTTCAGCAATCAAGGATTTTCACACTTTCCTAATGCCCCCCGCTCTCTGTTGTTGTTTGCCCCAGGGCAGGAAAAAGCGAGCTCTTCCTCCACTTAAAGACAAAAAGGGTCAGGTTGAATCAGGCGCTGACAGGACTAAGCCTCTGCCTCTCTGATGTGTCTGCAGCAGACATGTCACTGCAATGAGGTAAAACAAGAGAAAACCTCTTCCTAACCCATTAAGAAGACATCAAGAAAAGCATTTACCTCAAGGCATATAAATATAATAAGTTTAGTTAAAGTAAACATAAAATATTAAGTGTACCTTATGCGGCAAGAACTTTATCCCCTTCAAAGGGCGTTTCTCTCTGGTTTGAGAACACACACATTTCCTAACATGTTCCTGAACATCACAAAGAATGCCGCGATCTTGAGGGCAAGTGTTTTTTCTTTTTTTCCAACTCTTCCTTCTCCTCATTACCTGTCATTCTCAGCCCACAGAGGACAACACCGACAATGGGAAAAGAATTGAAGAAGCAGATCAGGACGTAAATTGGTCTTTGTGGGGAATTAGACCTGCGAGGTGTTTACACAGGTATGTGGCACATTACACATACCTGCTGGAACACATTTACATGCTGAAACTGAGAAGGAAAGAAACAAAGAGGCAATCAAACGTAGATGAGTAAATAAGTAAAATGAGAAGACTGACGGTAAAGTATCCATGGGTGACGTATTCATACCCAATGGACATTTTTATTCTCAGAAGCTGAGACAAGTTTCAGGATGCTGAAACCGAAGTGTGAGACTCCTGATCTAACACAGTGTTAGTTTTGTTTATGGTAATTGTCCTGCTGGGAGATTAACTTTGATTTGGTCACTCCAAAACATTCATTCTGTTAATTTCAGTAATTCAGAGGTGGAATCGGTGAGTGAATTGATGCCACCAACCCTGCCAAAAAAATAATTTTACCTCTTACTTGATCTAACTGATCTATGACTTTACTAAATAATTTTGCACAGTTGTGAATTGAAAAATGTAACCAGTCATAATTATTTGCGATCCTTCAATGTCAGAAAAAGAGAATTAGACAGCAATAACGACTTTTTTTCAGGAGACATTGGCGACATGATGACGTGCAACAAATGTGAAATACAAGCTCCATGAGATGCTTCTTTCTGAAAGTCCTCAGGCGTGGAAATGGACTGAGCGCCTCTAACCTAAATGAAACTCTAACAGAGTGACACCATTAAATCAACGTGTAAGTCATGGGAGAATTAACACACTTTAACAAGACCGTTGTCTGTGTCTGTGAACTGAAATCTAACGCTGTGGCATAGACAAAGCAGACATGATGTATACAATTGGAGGCCATGGGGCAATCCTCACAGTTTTGTCAGATGCAACATTGCTCTGTCCCCACCTGATGCATGCCGGTCAGTGTGTGGCCTGTTATTTGGGCCTGATTGAGCTACAAAAAACACAGAAGGACTGCAGGAACATCATGTTCCCTCACTGAAGAGGAACAGCAGATTTACTCTGGATATTCATTCAAATGAAATAAAAGTGATCACAACTATCATGAGTGACTTCTACCTAGTTTACCTTTCCTTACTCCGGTGCCATTTAGGACACTGTCTCCTAAGAGGCAAGAGGCAATATATTCTGTTGGCTTTTGACTCTTGAGCAATTTTTAAAAGTTGGCCTGGGTCTCTAATGGCACAAGCTCAAAATGGTCAAGTCAAGTCTACAGTTCTTTTCAAATGAGAAGCTGTGGCAAGACTTGGAAACTGATATCCATAGATGCTTTACATGTAATTCAACTGAGCTTGTGCCATTTTGAAAAGATAGATGCAAGGATTTCAGTCTCAAGATGGGTAAATGTGGTAGAGATAAACCAGCATTGCATGTGTCACTACACTTCCACTACTTTCTGTTGGCCTGTCATCAAAGAAAAATGGTTTGAAGTTTTTGGTTGTGAAGTTAAAAAAGGGACATTTCAAGAGGTATGTATAGCTTTGGAGGACACTGCAAGAAAAAAGACAATATGAAATTGCAAAAACATTTACAAACATACACAGGAATATAAAAGAATATTTCTGTGCAGTTTTGGGTGTATTTGGAAAGAATACAAAGGTGTAAAGAGATTCCAAACACCAACACTGCCACACTTCTTACTTGTTTCTGAGGATTTGACACAGAAACCAATGCATGTGAATGATATGGAGCTAAAGATTTCAGTAATCTATCTAAATACTTGGTTATGTCTACATGTGTGCAGTGGCTGTAATTTAAATATGAGTACGTGTTCAACAGCATACACAGATACAGCTTGTCCAATACAACCTGCCTTCTGATGGCATGTTTGCATGTACACCTAATGGTTAGTGTGAGCGTTAAGGTGAAGTTGTCTAGACCTGAATCAAAGACAGGACAATCTGGGGGAGGTAAAAACTGCTGGCTTGTTAGCTGTCTGTGCGCTGGACGGTGGTGGGGATGGTGGAGGTTCAGTGAGGCCTGCAGCTCTCCTGTGGTGAGTGACCTCACCGCCTGGCCCCTGGCATTGTGGCAGCAGCACAAAGCCATGCAGGGGACAAGGACAAGGGGCATATACATCAGTATGGGGGGAGGGAATGGGTGAGAGTAGACGCGGACATGAATGAGCAGGAAACAGAGAGAGACGGGGAACAGAAACAAGGGAAAGACAGAATGTACTGAATAATACAAGATGAAAAAGAGGACCACCAGACTTTCAGGAAAAGCACACATCAGAGCATGTGGGAGTAAAGAGGGAGAAAGTTATAGGAAATACAAAAAAGTAATCAAAAATTCCCTTAGAAATGTCTGCTGTCTGTTTCTTGTGCATTTGGTTTACTGTCCTCTGTTTGCTGCTTGAAAGGGAGAATTTGCAAATTGTCCTCCGACTCCAAGAGAAAGGGCTAAGTCAAAGCCTAAGTTCATCTTGAATAGATGCACTCCTTTTTTTAATGTCATTACAACAGATGAAGAAATGCTAACTGTTTTATCCACATGTAGCTAAAACAGCTATAAGATAACAACAACAGGCATTACCTTTTCTAGAGATTAATGATCAGCTGTGGTAATAATAGCTGATTTGGTTAAATGCTGGGCTACCCGTCTTCCCACCCTCTTTGTAGCTTTGTCTCATCACAGAATAATTCCATAAACTTCTAATAAGGCAACAAACTTGTCCCTCTTGTTTGTTTAATTCATTACTGCACCCATCGCCAGTACACTAAAGATGTTCCCCGTCAATCTGCACGGCCTAGTGATGAAGGTGCAGAGGTCAGAGTTTAAGGGGCAAAGGTCAACTAATCAGTCACTTCATCAACTCATTACTCAGCTTGTTAATTAGAGGATTAAAGCAGGCAGGATGAAGAAGCAGCACCTCTTCATCACTATAACTTTAAAGTTTAACATTTGTCTTTATGTATCTCAAAAAAAATTTTCTATAAGGAATTTAATTATTTACCCTGTGAAGAATTGTATGCATTACATTGTGAACATTATATCTCTTGGGCTACAATGACTGAATAACTTCTTCATTTAGTTGGGTTTCTAAATGCAGAAGTATGTGGATTTGAAGAGTACACACGCAAAAGGCAATGAAAGAGCTTGGATGTCAAAATTTAACACATTCACAGACATGTAAAATGAATGTCAAGTACTAGAAAAATACAAATTGTGAGAATCTGTAAAAAAAAAAAAAAAAAAAAAAGTAAGAATTCAACAGGAACATTTTCATCTGCAGATTATCTTTACAGAAATGTGCTTGGAATGTAGTATCAATAAATATGAGCACTGATCTTAATTCAAGAACCCAGCATGTAGAGGTGAGCCTAACTTTATCAGCCCAGACACAGAGCCTTCTTACTGTTGCCTGATGCTAAGTGATGTTATTGAGTTACTGCAGCAATATTTGCGCAGCAGTGTTGCATATAAGCGGTATGCACAATGTGCGACCACACATTGTGTGCTAAGGAGAATGATACTGACGTGTTCTTTTCCTAAGACAGCATTGTTTCTATTTTTCAACTTATTGTCCCATGTCTAGTATTTTCTGTTATTTTTAAACTAATTTCCTACGTAGGAAATATCTTAAGGAGAGTAAATGATTAACGCTCATATAAACTGTAATGCCATTATTACCCAACATTGATCACATCAAAACCACAAGCTTTTCCATTTCGAAACATATTTACATTATATAATTGGTGCAGCAACTAGATTGCAATGCTATTTTTAACGCTTCTAGGAGAATTTCCTCATCCAGGCTTAGTAGACTGTTTATATGGACACAAAGAACAAGGCTTTAAGAGTATGTTTTATTCCCCAAGAGTGGTTTGTGGTAGGGGGTAATAGAAGACTGCCAACAGGCAGTAGGAGACAACTTGATACGTTAATATGGGTCTTTGTTTTATCACAAGAAAAGCTGGAGATCATCGAGGTGTGTAGAGAAAAGCAAACCAAAGCCCCTGAAAACACTATTACTATCAGATGTCTAATTTCATGTCAAAATTTGTATTTGGATAAGAAAGTAGTTTCACATCAGGCTCTATGTAGAGGTGATAGTGCCTCCTCTGTCCATTTCAAAGCACATATTTTAAATGAGTTTAAATTTGGGGAAGTGATAAAAGATAAACTAGCAAATTAAGTTGCACCTGGACAACATGGCTATTTATACATCACAGTATAGAAGCTGAGGCCCTACACCTAACTTCATTATCTTCCTGATATCTGAATATTTAAACTTTTATCTGGGGCATTTCCTTATCTTACTGAAACCTAAACACATAAATCACGTATGCAGGTTATGAAATAATTTCCTCTGATAGGATCATTTTCGTACACCTCTATCTTTACTGCAACAGGTGGCTGGACACAATGTGAAATCAGACACCTGCTTGCAGCTTATCTTGAGAAAATATGTATGTTTGTGAGGGCGTGTCATAATGAGGTCATTCTGGCAGCAAATGAGCAGCAGATAAACGGGCCTTTCCTCCAGTCTGCTGGCAACAACACTCAAACAGATGTTCAGATACAACTGCACAAACCAACAACTGTCTGAAAAATGAACAGATTACCATAGATTCCTCTAATGGTTTGGCGTTTGCTTATTTGCGGCTTTTAATTTAAAGTTACTGTAACAATTAAGTTCTGATGGAGCTGGTCTGATTTGATCCAGACAACTAAAAGTTTAGAGAAGCCAAAGTTAACTTGATGCAGCATGTCAGTTCAGAATGTGTCATTGACTTTGCCGAACTGATGTTTCCTGATACATATGCCACTTTTCAACATCTATTATGAGGCGTAGCCATGCCAACAAGAGATTTGTTTACATGTGGGAGCAGCTGGAGGAGCTTTTCAAGGCCAAAGTAATGCCTGGAATAAGACCAAAATCTTTGACAGACTGAGTTGGAGATGTGACGGATGTAGGACAGGGGCACAGCAGAAAATAATAAAGGGAAAGTTTAGCCTTTCTTTGCCTGATAGTTACAGTGATTGCATGATGATTGACAAGAGGACAGAGAAAACGCTGTGATATGTATGTAATATTCAGCTTCCAGACAATGTGAAAAGCCAGAAACTGCAGAGCAAAGATTGACAGTATTTGATGATCTTTGTATGCTGGATACAAAAACAGTGACTGAGTTTCCATTCAGATTGTCCACTGAGCCAGTTCACCTATTTTTTCTTCCTGAAGGTGACGTTATCAACCCGGTTGTTGCCAGGCCACAAACAAAACCCCAAAGCATACATGGAAATCTCTAAAGATTTTAATAAAGCTTCAATCTCTGATACATAAGGTTTGTCAACTCATTTCTTAATCATGCTTTTCTATTTCATTTTAGTTTTCCTTTTTTGTCCTTTTTCCCTTTTATTTAAACAAGAATATGTAATATTTAACTTTAATGACTATAGTACAATTTAAAAAAAAAAAAGTAAATTATGACAACAGCAGAGCAAAACTGCATTAGAACCAACTTTATGTAACTTTCAACGAAATAAATATATTCTTTGAGTCAAATTATCACCTGTAATATGGACATTACTAATTGAAGGTTCCAGCTGGTAATCACTTCCACATTTGCTTTGCATGCATCTTAATCTACTAATATTCTGTCATGAAACGTTTTAAAATGCAATAAAAACTCAAGGGTGTATGATCTTACTAATGAGATTCCTATGATTGATGGTAGTTTTCATCAGAATGCAAGTATCCATGAGTATTGGTTATACAAATTCATGCACTGTTACATCCCTGGATTAAAAAAAATAATAATTAAGAACTCAGGTTTTATTTTTATATTTCATTACATTCCTTTCGATCACTATAAATGCTACAAACTGGAACTGGAACCAACACTGAATAAAAGCAGGTTAATTAAAAGTCTGCAATGCAGCAACATTTTATTTCCAAGCAGCTGAGGAGGCAATGACTACACGCACGCATTGGCGCACATGCGGCTGGTGGAGCTCAAAAACTTTGAGCCATAAAGTTTGACATATGGAATGGTGTGTTAATCAAAGAGTCCACACTCCCAGCTGGAGCAGACACACTGGGAAAACATTCTGACATGCTTACTTGAGAATGTTCTTATTAGTGTGTGTGTGTGTGTGTGTGTGCGTTGTGTGTGTGTGTGTGTGTGTGTGTGTGTGTGTGTGTGTGTGTGTGTGCGCGTGTGTGCGTGTGTGTGCGCATGTGGACACATCGTGCATGTGTACACAAGTTCCTCATAATATTGTCCTTTGAAGCAATGGTGGTATGTGCGCCTGGTTATGTGAGCGAGTTTCACACTTACACTATAACTATTAGGAAGAATCAAAAGGGTTTAATATAATAAACGTCAACATGGGGAACTTTGTGAAACAGACTTTAATGGTCATGTTATAAAAATGTGTTCAACCTTTGTATCAATTATTTTCTGTATGACTCTGTGCTGTGATAATACATTTTGTTAGACCTGTGCAAACGTAAAACTAAACGTTCAACTTTTCCTAACCAAAAAAAGTTCCATCGCACACAGTGAAAATAACATATTACTTAAAGGTCTTAGGCACAATACAAAAAAACAAACCAGTTGAAGTAACAAAATGATTTCATAAGGAAGCAATTCTTGCTGTCCTGTAAAACACAGTGATTAAAATAAATGCTTAGGTTGCTAGCATTTTCCCTGAATTCCTAGAAAGGCAGATAAGTAAGTTGAGAAGATGAAATGGCTTATGAATGACAGATATGATGAGATGGGATAGTACAACAAGAAGAAACAAAGCCACATGAAAAGAAATGAAAGCAGAAGAAGAGCTCTGCAGACAGCAGAGAAACAAAGAGGCCTTCGTTGTTTCTAATCTTGCTCACTACTGAAAGGGATGATAGCATATTATGTTTGCTAATGGGGGAACAAATCTTTGGCGCTCAGCTTACATAACTGCTGACTGACTAATCATACATGCTGCCTGAAACACACACAACTGTCAGTCAGAACATTTCTCCCCTTGTGTGAGCTAAAGTTGAAACAAGATATTCAGAAATGCTCTACAAAGAGACGAATAATCGTTTTCTTCTCACTATCTGACATTAAATCAGACTAAACATTTCCTGTTTTACGTTGGTAATAATTATAACAATTACTTCTTTTTGCTAAATGCCAAAATGATGAGGGTGAGAGTAGAGAAAACTGCTTGATTTCAGAAGTTTACATAAACTCACTCAGTATTGAAAGTATGGCTTAAATTCACTCAAAAGGTTGAAACTTCATTCGTCATTAGAAGATTACAAACCCATGCTATCCTTTTCCACTCTTTCAAAACTTGTTTGAAGGGACAGTAATATTAACTTGTGTAGACTTCCTACTCAAGTTAATATATTCAGCAAATAGAAATAATTATGTTAATTCTGTCCTACCACATGAAAAGTTTGGTCTGATTTTGTTTTTTATAAATTACAATTCTCTTTAGTGTGCATAAATATCTGGTTTCAAATGTACTCAGTCAAAAGTATTTACACAATATAAATACATACAACTATATTGCCTAATGTACTGACTGATCTTAAAAAGATGACATTTTAATAATGTACAAGTATTGTAATGTTAAATACAAGCTAATACCAGAAGTAATTGTCAACTGTCACTAACTTCTCACACACTAGCGCCAGATCTGCAAGAACATCTGACAAGCCAAAGAGCCAGCTGCTTGCAGACTGAGAGGAGAGCAGAAATGAAAGGGTAGGAGGCTGAGAGGCGGCTCCATCTGCTGATCTGCGTCAGTCAGAGGCAGCACTGGCACATCTTGATAAAGTCAACATCCCTCACTCTCCGACTTGGCCAATGCTTACAGCAGAAGACATCAACTTATTCTTTAATTTGAAGCTTTGTTCTGTTTCTCTCTTGTGGTTTGTTGTAACTGTGATTTTAAATTACAGCAGATTATCAAAACTGTGCACCATGGTAACATGTTAAACAAAGCTCCGCCTTTCAATTCTGTTATATTCTTGGATTCTAAAGCGACTGATTCATGTCGACAGGCACTCTGGGTTTATTTGCGCAGTTTTACATTTGTCCAAGTCTTCACTTTTGAGCATAACTGGTTCAAGTTGACAGTGAATTTATGAAAACATCTTAGTCATAAAATATTATCATGGCTACAAGTGAAACAAAGAATAGAAAGGACAATAAAACAAAGAGTGAAAATAAGTTGCCAACTTGCAGCTTCATAAGTTATTATTGTAAAAAGATCATTTGCTTGGGAAAACCACTTTAATCCTCTCCAGGAACAACCCAAAGTTTTGTTTTCAGAGTTAGCTGATGTCTTCAAATACATTAATTAAATTTTTATTATAATTTTTGTCAAATAGTGCCTGTGTGAGATGTTCTATCTCATGGCTATTTGATCAAAACTGCAGACGATTAAACAAATTAATTTATTTAGCCATTTTCCATCTGTGTGTTTGTTCCACCCATCCACCCATCCATCCATCTATCCTCTTATGTCGCAGGAGAACTCATACCTTTTACAGATTTAACATTCCCCTGTAGTTTATTTCCAGTAATTCCCAACTTGATATAGATATTTTGTACTATTTTAACATAAGTATGATTTCAGAACTCACAAGCTGCTTCAGAACAAGAAAGCAGATCTAAAAATCCTACTGCATGTTTACCTAAAACTTTCAAAAGGAATTCCTGTATGAATGATATTAATGGTATATGCTAACTATCCCTTTTAGAGAAAGCAAACAAGACAGCCAGTCAAATAAAATCTTTTTCTTGCATGGCTTCATGAGATGATGTCAACTGCATTACATGGCTTGGCATTGCAAACAGCTTTGAGTATATTAAAACCCGATGCCTTATCGTCTTTTGCTAGGTATTTTTTTTGTTGGGCCCGTAATCTGCCATGTCAAGCACTCAATAACGTAGTTTTTTAAACTGTCCGGACTCATCGCATGTTGCAGCCCAGTCGAGGCTCCTTCAGAGGCAGTGACAGGCAATCAGAGGCACGCTTGCCAGCGCCAAGGGAGCATTGAAGACTGTCAGCTGATGAAAGAAAGGAAAAACTGTGTTTTGGGTTTGTTCCTTGTGGGCTCTAGCCAACAGGAAAGCGCCAGTGTTTTCCTCTCCATGGGGTATAATGGATTCTCTCCGCCAATGAAACCCTATTCCAGCTGGGACAGATGTAAGCATGATGAGAAGACGGCTAAAGAAGGGAAGGATATGAAAGAATACAAGCAGATGGTGAAAAACGGAGGGATTGGTGAGGCTTGCCAGTTTTATGTTAAAAAACAAATGGGAATAATTCTTGGTTTCCAACTAGCCTCTAGACCATTGTTATATCAGTGTATGCAACATAATCATGTTGCCCAGAGAGGTTACATAATGCAATACAAGCAGACAGGTCCCTGCCCCCAATCATCAATGTATCACTTCCTTGGCTAATTCTGGCAATGCCCAGCTCCTCGGCTTGAGTCTTCAACATTCAAGCAGCATTGACAGGCAGTGGTCACAAGGTTAAAACAATGGCACTCATACATATTTAAAAGAAAGTCAAATCCATCAAAACTCATTCAAAGTTGGCGTACACTGGACTAAGAAAGACTTTGTACCTTCTCTCGTTGTCATCCAAGTGCGCAAACAGCACATTCTTTGAGATGGCCTTGGCCAAGGCAGTCATGGTCTTGTAATCCTTAGGAATCACCTGCATAGACAAAGACATAATTGCAGTTAAGTGGCCAGAAACAACAAAGCACAGGTGGAACCATGAAACAAACCAGGGCAAACCGACTTCAAAAGCTGACCAAGATGAGTAATTAAAGAGCAGCACATTGGCAAACCCTAAAAGACATATCCCACACATGCAGTATTTTTGGGAATGCCCATCTGCTCAACCATAACACTAAAATGTCACAGATCTTAGAAAAAAAATTCGCAAGAGACCTGAAATCATTTATAAAGTATGCTTTTTTTTTTGTCCCAGATTCTGCGGTACATGTTCAAGCAAAGGGGAGAACGGCAACATCTGAAGCCACAAAAAAGCAGAGTGAAGACAGAGGTCTGTGTTTATAGTATCTAACGTATGCCAATTAGAAAAATACTATAGAGAACACAAATAATACCGAAATCATAAAAAGGAAGTAGGTTTTATAAACCCAGTATCTTTCTAAAAGACTAAAGAGATGTATACTAGTGTGTACGTATGTGTATTTGCCTTTCATTCTAGGAAAGAGGAGGGGTTAGGCTGTAATTAAGTTAAGGCAACAGATGTCTCCACATGAAGACAACCACACCGCAGTGTACAATATGCACACAAGTGCACACACAGCCACATCAGACACAAATGAAGGAATACTACATTTGTATCATCTGTAGGACTACAAATATGACTATACAGCAGCCAGAAAGAGAATGATGCTGGTCAATGATGGAAACTGAATTGAGGAGGGATACAAATTTTTAGGTTGGATTTTATAGGCAGAGATTATTAATTATGAGGCTTCCGGGGTTGTAGATATCCAGGACAAGGCTTTTGGTCACTAAGATACATAGTTTTCAGACCAAAAGTGGCATCCACAGAACTTCGTGCAGGAATCAGCAATGAACCTCTCATGTTATGTGCGGTAGAAAAAATAAGACTACGGCAGAGTTTTTTCTGTAACCGTGTGAAGCCTTGATGATGCATATCTCTCTTGCTTACACTAGCAACTGAGCTTCCCCTGCTAGTGAGAAAAAGAGAAATGATAAGACAGGATATAAATAAATAATGATTGCAATGAGAAAAAAAGCACTGTTTTACTGACTAAATCAAATCTGTTCTGGTGTATTTTCTTAGGTGTGATAAATCCTGTGTTTAGTGACTGTGAAAGGATGTTGCACCACAGTCAATGTTCAACCATTTTTATGTTTGGCCACAGCAAAGTACTGTGTGTTGACAGCAGTATTCATCTTATACTGTTGCATTGTGCACACAATACAAATGAAAGACTTTCTGGGTGCAGAGCCACATGTGGTCTTAAAACTTCACTAGTCCACAGAAGCATAGCTCCTTTCTCGAGCCACTTGTGATCTCTGCATTAACAGTGTTAGTTTTTGTGATGCAGCTTGAGGCGCCCAGTGGACATCGCTACAGAGGATACCTGCAGAACTTGCAGCAGAAGAAGAATCTAAAGGATGTACATTTCTAATATTGAAATATAACTACACAATTTAAACATTTGCTGGAATGTGTGTTTATTTGAGTTAATGTTGGTTTAGCTTTTCTTTTTTCTGTCTAAATGGACTGTATCACTTCCATTTAATTGGCTGATTTGCTATTTGTGTAAACAGACACTACAACAAGTGTAGCTAATAAAGTGGCTGGTGTGTGTACATCACACACACCAACCATGTATGTGCAGGTAGAAACCAATAAGGTTTAAAACTCTAATCTGCTGCTTTTTCTGCTTGGTGAGCACCTTGTCCCCTCCCAGCGACAGCTCCATTTTCTATTAACCTACAACAAAAGTTGTTGTCTTTTTTCATCAGAAATGTTCAACACGTTCTGGTTTTAGCAATGAGACATGCAGTCTCATTTAGCAATGAGACTGCATGTCTCATTGCTAAATGAGCTGTTCACTGAGCTGTTCAGTCTGAAACCCCGACTGAGTGGAATCTCTACATTTTAAGACAGTCTGCTTTTTATGGCTAAACCATTTTAATCAGATGAGCAGAGTTGCTGGTTGTTAAAAAGCAACATGAAGTTTCACACTGGATCTGGCTTCATGTTCTAATTTGATTTTGATTAACTTTCCTCTGATGGGCTTGTTGTGTAAGTTAAAGACATGCAATAAATTGTCTATAAACGCCACTGATGTGGTTTTGTGTATTGTGTGTTGAGGTATACATTTGTGAGAATGTGAGTCTGTAAATGTAATAAGAGGAGCTTAGAAAATACACTAACTTAAGATAAAGGCGGAGCTTTCACAGCAGCACATGCTGTGCCAGCAAGACACCTTAGACCGAGAACTGCTAATGCATGTCAGCGTAGGCACACATGTGTCAAAGTCAAGGCCTGGGGGCCAAATCAGGCCCGCCGAAGCTTTTTATGTGGCCCTCTGGACTCTAAATTGCATCAATAAGTCCTTCAAATTTTTCACAAATCTGCAAAATTCACAAAGAAAAAACAAATAATGAAAAATAATTTAAAAAAAATAAAAAGATTCCCACATTTTTTTTCTGATTTTACTGAAATATTCTCAAAATTGGCCAAAAATATTGAGTTTAAGTGACTGCTGGTTCATCCTTGGTCGATGTCGAGCTACAGTCCGTGACAGATGCAGGATTTGATAAAAAGTCACATTTAAAATCATACATTAGCAAAAAAAAATTCTAAAAAATTCTTACAAATATTTCTTAATTAGCACCACAAAATCTGTGATACAAAGTTAGTGTGAAAAGATGTTCAATATTATTTAATTTTAAGGAACGTTTATTGAATGCTGAAACAATTATTGATATTTTAACAATTTAATGGATTCTATCAATACATTCTGGCACAACCGGCCCTTCAAGAACATTCAAATTGTTGATTTGGCCCAAAATCAAACTGAGTTCGACACCCCTGGCGTAGACACACACCTCTCTCCCTCCCTCTCACACACACACACATGCGCACACACAATATGCACTTCACTGGTCCTGCAATTACTATGTGGTGATGTCGGCTTATGCTGTAATGTTAGTACCTCACAATTCATGTCAGGTTAATTACAATTTAGAAAGTGTAGGACTGATGCACCATCTATGTTTCACTGTACATATGTGCAGGTGAAAGCATGAGCAAACGTAAAATATAATTCCTGCCAAAAGTACAAGCTACAAAAGCCTCAATGACAATATAGATATGCAATACTGAAAAAGTCCTAATATTGCTTTGATTTGTGTGTGTTCATTAGGGCTGCTGTAAACAAACATTTTAGTAATCACATTCTATCAATTATTCTTATTATTAATCAAGTAATCGGATAAAAAAAATGTTTAGAAAATAAAATATGGGTAAATCTAACATGATAGCAGTTTGGAAATCAACTTCAATCCAATCTTACATATTTGAGCCCCCCTAACAATTACTTTCTGTAGTTTAGAAAATTAACCAGTAACAATAATAACTCACTTTCAAAGTTAATCTGAAGAAAAGTAATACAAAGTAATTACTCGAAAATTGGATGTTATGATGAACGAACTTAGCAACAACTCATAGGTGGAAGTGAAAGTGCTGCCAAACACAAATAATAACCCGGCCGGAACACGGTGTGCTCATTAATAAAACTTAATTTAATGAAGCTTCAAGGCATATAAATTTTCCTCAGGAAATTTTAATAATCGAGGCACTCGAATCATTCGAGGAATTGTTACAGCCCTCATGTTCATGTGTAACATGAACAGTTTTTTGAGAACAGCCCTATTAATTATGACAGCACATTTTAATTTACTTGGAGTAAAATGCATTTTAGCTTTAGCTACAATTTAGCCATCTGTAAGTTTTATAAGACTAAGATCTAATTTTCACCTATCCGGATATCTAGGAAAACAAATACATTTTTATACATTCTGGCCTTTTATCTACACAAAAACTAATATCACTAGAGATCATTATTAAGAACATCTCTGATCAAAGTGAAGTTTTAGGAAAACTCTATATTTGTGTTTGCATGTATACATGGCAGAATGGAGAATTAGGGTCCCATGCATTTCAGTCTGCATGGGACTGAAAATGCCCATGCACAGGCTTGCTCCTGATTAACTTTGTTGTTTTATTAACTTTTAATTGAAATACACTATTTATAATTAGCTCAATCTGTATATCTGTCCACTCAACTGAACCTCCTGGTGCCATTCTTAAATGATTGACTAATACAGGTTTTTAGCTTTGTGCTACACCTTCCCTTATCAATTTGGCATGTTTAAAACAACGCTCGAGGTGGCTTTGGGTGGGATAAGGGAGATGAAAACTTTTCTGAAACCAATCCATGTGCGAGGCTTTTTTTTTTGTTGGTGGCTGTTTTTCGTTATTAGAAAGACGTGGGTACGTGCGTACAAGGCCCTCCATCATTTGTGTATCATTTTATTCATAGAAAAATCTGTTTCATCTACTTTCATCATAGTTGTAGACATACTATATCAGTTTTTTTCCCCTTTCAAGTACTGTCACATAACAACCTAACCATTTTAGTTTCTGCATCAAATTCATATTTCTGAAATCAGATGGATTTGTGATGCAGTGTGCCAACTATTTTAAATGGTGGTGATTATAAAGGGATGGCACAATTTTAAATGTTTGCATTTGTAAAAAAAATAAATGCATACATAAATAACATGCACACAATCACTAATTATGCCTTACTTTTTGTTAGTCTATCCACTAAAAAGTCACACAAAATCAAAATAAAATCCATTAAAGTTTGTGGCTGTAAGGAGTCTTGCAAAATTGGCATGAAGGCACTGTAGCTGCATTGTTAAGTAAGTGCTGACAATGTGATGCAAATGTAAACAGTCATAAAAACAGTGATTATGAAATGCAGATACAGTCTCAGCGTTGGTCCCGCAGATTTGTTCAGTGAAACATTCACCATCTGTGAAAATAAATTCACTGATGTGTCCAATTCTATTTCGTGACGGCTTTCATAAATTTTACCCTGATTCTTCATCTACTGCCATTCTGCTCTTTTGTCCCATCAAGATGGTAAGTTGGAGGTTTTGAGCTGATGCGTAATCTGACCTTGCGTACGTAGCTGACAGCATCCTCCTCAGTGTACACTTCTGCGCTGACTCCTCCCCTGCGGCGGCGGGCCTTGACGACCGGGTTCGGAGGAGGAGGAGAAACCTCATCGTCGTGAGAATCTGACTGGCTATTAGATTTCTGCCGTGCCATGATCTGCTTGCATTCTTCCTGTAAAATGAAAGACATAAAGATGTTAAGCAGCCACCGTCTACAGTGCCTGAACAAGAAAAGAAAATGCAAGCAGGCATTGTCCCACTTTTAGATAAAGAACAACAGGCAGCGAAGACATCAGAGGAGACCCAGGAGGCATGAGGCTGGCTGTGCTTCCAAACCCTGAACACAACGGGTGATGAGTTATTGACTACTTTCTTGATTAAACCATTAGCATACCAACTCAATTAAGGCACCGTAGCTTTGACAAAATGAGAGTGCTTCAAGAGTGGGATAATGCCTTCTGCAAAAGCAAAACAATAAACTGACCGCAGCGATCACTTTACAAGTGAAGAGCAAAACTTTCAATGTTCTGCCATAATTGGAATTTTTTTTAACAGAGTAAGAGTAACATCTACTTGCAGTTGCTTGTTCAATCTTTCTTTACCAGAGTAAGTCAAAATAAGCAATCTAAGCTATTGTTTGTGCCTCCAAGCCAGTAGATGGCTCCAGAGAGTATTTTATGTCTCACACATGGTACATATACTAAAACCAGAGTTTTATCACTAGGTTTGTATAGAATAACCTTTCTTTTAAACATGCTTTTATGGTTTCTAGATATCATATTTGGAGATTGATTTAAAATCAAGATTTAGTTTTGATTCAAAACAACTGAGAAGGGCTGAAAACAGTTGATGTTCCTTTTTAAGCAGTTAATAATAGTGTGGAAACCTTATAAAGTGATGTGTCAGTTACTCAACATGTAGTTGCTAGGTAACCAAAGTGCATGTGAGTTAGTTACTCACTTGCAACGTTGTTAGTTACAAATGTTAGTTGTAGATTGTGAGCGATATCACTTACTAAAAGTGGGGCCCCTGAACACATTGTGTGTAATCTTGATACGTCTCTTTTCTTTACAACTCAGGCAGGCAAGCCTTAAGACAAAATAATCTGGTAAAAACTGTCACAGCAAAGTTGATGTAATTAAAAACCTTGCAGACAACAGACTACAGTAGGAAGAAAAACACATTTTCTAAACTGATAAACTATCTTTGGTCAACAAAATATGGAGATGTGTTGGAAGGGAACGAATGACTACTGAATAGGATCAGGCAAAATCCATTCTCCATTTTGTCAACAAACACAGAAGTGACCCTGAATGTGGCTATATTTCCGATCATGGCTCATGTTCTTTTTGAAAGACAAAGTTAGAGCAACTGCTGTGTCCAAACCACGAGAAAATGCATTTTCAAGCAGGGAATCTTTTTTTTTCTAATTTTAGCTTTTCAGAAAACTAACCTTAAATAATAAATAAGTTCAACTGAGCTAAGCTGAACCTTATTAAAACAGAGTCAACAATCACATTTTGGATTTTACTGCAAGCAATCACAGACAATGACTGAATAAACATATAAGTAGAAATAAAACAAGTATATTTCTTCATCTGTAAAGTTATTGTCTAAAAATCTAATATATTTTTATGCAGCATGTCAGCCTTCATTCCTGACATCTCATTGCGGTCATTTGTCATATAAATCCCTTCATATTTTCCTGTCTGCAGAACATGTACTGTGAGTCATATTATGGTCTGGTTCGTCAGTTCTTCAGGCTTCCTGATGGATTTTTAAAAGTTTTAATTCAGTTTTAGGTGATCATCACAAACTCTAACATTAATCAGTTTTTATTGCTTTATAAATATTATTATTTGAATTTAGTAACATGGTAACTTGACAAAGCAGATCATTTTGAAGGCTACAAACAGCAAGACGTGCAAGATGTGAGGAACAAACATGTTAAAAAGCTCTGTGATTTGCTTCATCTTTAGTAGCTGAAAGTTTCTCGTTATTCAATGTTTTTCACAGCATGGTCCTCAAGTTACATCTCAGTGCTTAACATTTTTGTCATGGTAGCCATAACTGTTATGAAAATGTTACTGTTATGAAACAGTAACATTTTACTAAAATTGTTACCGTTACAAAGCACCCATTCCTTTGATGAGTATCTACTCAACTAATTAATTAGGCTTAAAAACTATCAATTTGTTGAATCTGGCTTCTTGCTATTATGAATGATGCATTCTTACCATTTCCAAAACACGTCTATCCAATTTTATGCCTCATTCATACACAATCTCACTGTTCAACATAGGCAGAGGACAGGAAGGAAAGAAACAGAGAGGAAACAGACGAGAGATAGAACCAGAGACAAGGCCCTTTTTAGATCTGTGTTTAAATTCTGTAAAAAATGTCCCAGTTCAAAAGTCAACAAGGAATTCATTAGCTTGCACTGTGACCCAGTCTCTGAAATAGTACCCAACTAATGAATTAATCACAGAATCGCTCAGTTTCACTGCCTGTCCTGTCTGAATTTAAGTGTTACTCCTCCCAGATTTACACTTACAAACACGAATCAGAGAGGCAAGCAAAAATACTCCCAAGCACACACTTTCACGTGCTTTTTGCTTATGCACAATCGTGAACCTGAGAGAACACAGCCTGCAGCATGAGAGGACAATAACACAACTCTCTCTCGCCAACACATGCACAGGCAGACTGCAGAGGGAGTCGGTGATCACACAAACACCATTAAATTAGGACGACAACATCTGCAATCAGGTAACTTACTGCATCCGTAGAGGAGTTAATTTAAGAAAAAAAACATGCATGGAAACATGAATCTTTCAGCTTCACAAGCATTCGCTGGAACTATTTTAAACATGTTTACCTAATGATAAAACCCAGGTAGAAAACTCCAAGATAGGTTTGTCTTCAGAGGTATTTACCATGGCATGTAGGGCCCCCGGTCAGGCCTACTGTGTGTCCCCCCGCAGCATCAAGTCTCACTGTGCGTTCATGGGAATCAGCACACATGGATTTCCATCTCATACACACCTGACACACATGCCACAGTGCATCAGCATCCTCCCGTTAAGAGCACAGGCAAGCAGCAATAATCCAAGCTGGCTGCATGAGACGAAGAGACAAAGAGCGACGAAGAACCTCCGGTCCCAACGGCGATGAAAATCTGATCACAGCAAAAAAAGAGCCCGACTTCCCATCGCTGCTGCAGCACAACTCTGTGTCGCTTGCTTTCTTCCCTCTGTCTGGCTCTCTCGCTCTCGCACTCACAATCAGGTGGCGCAGTGAGCGGGCTCTTCTTGCTGCCCTCCGTCACTATGACAACTGGGTGCTGAAGGAGTCTGATTGGGAAGACACAGCAGCTCGAAGAGGCGCTCACGTTCGCGCACGCACAAGTTCTTCTGACGCCTGGTCTGCAAAATCTCTCTGACCCAAGTGAGTCAGTTAGCAGAACGGAAAACATCACTTTTCCTCAGCACGCACTTCTGTTCGGACCAAATGGTGCGTCTGCATGTCGAGCGCCACATTCTCTCACTTCCAAACCTCCTTTTTATGCCAGAAACTTCTTTCTGACCTGCTTATTGATCTCTACTACCGCCTTTCCTCTCAGATAAGATGGTCCAATAACAGATAGTTTTCCGCCAACACTCTACATCTCATTTACTTTAACCAGCTATTGGTAGGTCAAATAAAACAAACAGAAATGATATTTTGCTATTTTTCCTGGTTCAGAACTAGAACCTTTTCACAGAAAAAAACTGATCAGAAACAGCTCTGATTTTGTAAATTTCAGATTAGAGATGCATTTCCATAAATTGGATTAGAATAGCGTTGCAAGGTTGTATTTTATAGCTTCCTCACACAGACTGATATGTTTTATTATATATTTTCTGTTATTTTTTATGATGATGACTTACAGCTAAGGAAAACCCAAAATTCAGTTTCTTTAATAAGCACATTATTGGGTATGATGTTTTTAATCTTCCCCTTGAAAAAACATTAATACCAACATACTGGTACTAGAGACAGTGTGGGCTGGAAAACATAATCAGCATCTCTAAACCTATCAGTAGAGAGAAGCATGAAGGGCTCTTAACTTCCTGGATTACAGATATTCTATCAAGGGGGCTGTTATGCACTTATTGTTTATGCAGATTTTTCTACCACACTTTTTCCTTCCAGTTAACCTTCCATTAATGTGCTTGGACACAATCACATTAATGCTCGTGTCCAAGCACTCTGTCACAAGCAAGATACTTCAACTGTGACCTTTTGTGGTTTATCCTCAATGACCGTTTGCTGCACAACTGTGAAGTCAGCAGTCTTCAGTATGATTGTGTCTGGCATAACATAACATTTCCGAATTAAAAATACTTTTTTGTTGGTTTAATGTAATATTAAATTCATATTAAATATTAATTGTTTAAATTCTAATATTCACCCATAAGCATCTAAATTACTGAAATAATTTAGCTTTTTAATGGTATTCTAACTAATTGAGATGCACCTGCATGCTTTCATGTATGAATCGGGATAATCCAGATTTATGTTCCGTTGGATTCAAAACTACTGCCTCTAAAAACCAACCTGCCCCACATTTCAGATGTCCTTTTAAAGCCGACTGCTTTAATTCACTGATTTAATCTGTGAATTAAAGCAAAAAATGTCCTCAGATATGTTGGTATGTGTTACAGAATATAGGAGCAAGCAGTCAATTCCTCAATAAAAGCCAGAAATCGGTATCAGATGGGAAGAGCTGATGTGCAAGTTTCCACACAGTAGGCTACAGTTGCAGAGACATATTACCTTTCACAGTATTCATATTCTATGCTTGTATATCCACTGTAATAATCTTTTATGCATACGTTTATGGAAGTTTTCATTTCTTGTAAATTTTTTGCTGTATATTATATCTTCCTTCAGCTTTAAGGCTGAATTAAAGAAATTTCTAACTGCCTGTTTTATCCTGGTTTCTGGATGTTTCGGTTTTTCTGCTGATTCTGTTTTCACTTTCCTTTCTGCAATCAGGCTAAGTCATATTAGAGCAAATAATATGAACAGCAAGATAAAAAATGACAATTTGTGTAGGTTTTGCTGCAGCTTTCATAAGAAGAGCAGCAATAGAGTGTTAATATCATCCCTTTGGTTCTGCTTCGTTTTCAGCAAAAAGAAACCACGCCATTGCCCTATATTAGGCTCTCTCCTTTCGTCTGTACTCTGCTCTTCCTGCGTCATCATCTGCAGCTGCGTGCCAGACAAGAGAGGACGGGACTAGGAGAAAGACGTTAGGCGACAGAGGACATAAGCACAACCAGTGCTAAATAATAAAATAAAAACTCTCTTAAAAGTGGGCTTCCAATTAGCAAGAAAGCATAAAATACAAACCCAACCGCTCACACAATCGCTCTAAAAAGTCACTCTTGTTAAAACCATCATCTTTTCCATTTAAAACTAATTCATGGATGATGAGGCTTATTAAAATTAATATATTCTGCTCCATTTGTTCCTTGAAGCAATTTGCACCCAACAGACATAAACAAAAGTTATGACTGACTCATTTTAAAAGCTGCAACTAACAATTAATCAGCACGAGGACCCTACATGCACAAGAACAAAAGCATTTAAATCCTACGCAGATTAGCTAGCACTGGCCATAAATACTTGAAAACACAAGTCACTCTAAAAAGTTCATTTCTGATCACAGAGAGGGAAAAAAATGTACACAATCCTAAGTGATTACCTTCCGTTTACCTCCTCCAGCATCATCCACAGTTTCACTCTGGGACTGCTGGAGTTGAAAGTATGTGAGTGAACCAAAAACAAACACTCACACACACACGCCCACACACACACAATCACATGCAGGTAATGAAGCATGCAGGGGCTGATCCACCGGCAGAGCTAACAGTCTACTCATCACGCTGTTCCACACCATTACAGCGCCACAATGGGCCGAATTTTCACTGCTGCGCTGGCTCTGACAGCACTGACAATGTTCGTTCTGTTCTGTTTTTCAGTTCACAACATCTTGTCTCCCCGTGTAGTATATGTATACTAAATCTAAAAGGTTTAGATTTAATATACATATAAATCTAAAATTACCTACATCTGAAATCTGCTGACTCTGACTAAGTGGACTAACTAGAAAGAAAATAACAAATCGGCTCAATAAGAGCTGATTTTCCTCCACTGCACAGATTTACTGAGAAAACAATACAATTTACTTTTTGAAAAAACAAATGAGCCTAAAAAATTCCAGGAGAAATTACTGCTGGTTTTGAACATTGTTTACCTTTTTTGGCTGCCATTTCTTTCTATAATCAGTTCTGCACTATTCTTCTCTCTCACGCAAAGCAGAAACTAACAGACGAAAAATGGCAGGAGGCAATGGACAGATGAGAAAAGACAAAGAAGGACCACCATGGAGACAGAAGCTGAAGGGTCCTGTGTAACTTTAGGGGCCTTCAGGTGAGCCATGAAAGAGGATGTTGGGCTTCGGGTCACTGCGTGAAACCAGGGGTAAACTACTCTGCTCAAAGTGCAGTGATGAGCGTGAATACATTGCTTCACTGCGTACTACAACTTAGAAAGTCCTTTTGAGCTTATGATCTTAACCTGACCTCCCAATTTTACATCAGTGGCACCAAAACCATCTGAAACTGTATTCCCACGCATTGCACGGTTTCATATTTCGCCCCATTCTTCAGCAAATTTTATTATGATTTTATGGGATGAACCAACACAAAGTGTGGCATAATCCCAAAGTGGAAGAAAAATATTACATTGTTTTTTTATTTAGCACCTTTTCAGTCTCACACATCTACATAAAATTTTTATAAAACAAAAAAAAACAGCAGCAAAAATAGATAGTTGATACAAAACTTTCCAGAATTTTCAGATCAGCTGCCTTTAAAGGGACAGGTTGATTTGTTATGATAGGTTCTTGGCGACGGCAGAATGGCTGCGAGCCCAAGGCATCGTCTCATTACACTGAAAAAGTGATGACAGCAGCTGATTGACTGACACAACAAAGGAATCCATCTAATGCAATCTCACAAGCAGTCTTAATGCAGAAGAGTTGCCATTCGACATGATGCATTATGCAGAAATATTACTTTTCTGCTCCCTTCTCTTTAGCTCACTTGTCAAAATTTCACTTCCGTTTACTGAATCTGATTGTAGTTAATATTTTAGCATAACTTTTGCACACATTAAATGGATGGGTGGCAATTATCATTACATATCAATTAAAAGGCTAAAATTATTTTTTTATATTAATACTGATAAAAAAATATGAACTATTCTCTTTTTATTTCGTTTTTCTTCCCATGACGTAAAGTATTGTGTATTCCTAATGATCCCATAATCATAAATCTGTTCCATGCTTTACTCCCAGCACTATATATTTTAAATCTTCATCAACCATTTTCCCATCTCTCTGCCTTCAGCATTTCAAAATTTGTCTTTCTCCATTTTACTTTCTCATTACTTTTAACTTACGAAAGTAAAACTGCAACTTATTTCGTCTCAAATGAAGACAGAAAGAAACACATTTGAAATCTGTTTCATTTGAGTAAGGCTCTAAATTAATTAGTTGTAACTTACACAAGCACTGACGAGAGAGACACACTTTGTCCTGTTTTAACCTATCTATACCTGCTTCAGAATACATTTCGAATTACAGTGTATTGGTGACCCAAGTGAACATGAATAAAAAGTTCTCATTTGAATCGTCTATTCATTAAGCTGTCTTTTCTTCAACTCGTCTCATTGGATTTTCCAGGATTTGGGTCTGGTGGCTCAGATGATCACAGAATAGGGCTGGGTTTGTGTCTAGTGAGTCAGTTCTGTGTTGACTTATTTGTTTCAGGACATTGTCCTCAAGAATGGTCCAAAGAAGACTATACTATACAGGTTAATAAAAATGTAATTTAAAGATTTTATTATGCATCATAGTATGGTTCCAAGTACCTTTCGAAGATCCCCAGCATTATGGATCCGCCACTGAACTTATCCTGACCCGAACTTGGTATGAAGTTCTTTCCTACGTCATTATCTTTTACATCACACCAGAAACTTTTGGGGTGCTTGTTGCTAAATAGACTTTTTTTTTTTTCCCCCAAAAACACACAGTCCCACTGAAGCAAACTCCACATGTTTACATTTGTGGACAGAAAAGGATTTTACCAGGCATTCGTCACAAACAACTGCTGTGATTAAAGAGACTTTGTGACTCCAAGAGGCTGCTTTAACAGTTCCCTAACACTGAGCTTTGGTGATTTCTTCACATCACTCTCACTGTGTGAATAATGGGTCTTTCCCCTGTGTCGCTGCCAGGGACTAAAAGAAACAGGCTTTTGTTTCAGTTCGTATTTATATCTGAGACACAAAAAGTCTTGGGTTCCTCATTATGAGTTCCTGGAAATGTTAATAACCTTAAAAAATTTAAGCATAGATCTAAAAAAAATAAATGCTTTGACTATATTTATTGTAAAGGGTTTGTGTTAAGAATATTAGAAAAAAAAAAAACTATAATTTCAGAACATAACATTTTTTCCTAACCGAATAAATGGACTCAAACTGAAGGTTGGCAATTTCTTCATTCCTAGTGTGAGACTCAGATTTTATTTTAGGCTTTTTACATGTGTTTTAAACTATGAACAATAAATGAGGTTCTTTCTGTATTAGAGCCATAGCATTCACAGACCTCATCTTATCAGAAAGACACTAAGTGTTCTTCATAATAAATCTTAATAATGATGCAAATTGATATTTCTCATGCACAACCCCAAACACCACTAAGATCCCAGAAGGAAACTATAAAGCCTGCAGATGCCAAATGCCAGAAAACATCTGTAATGCAAGCTGCTTAATGGGCGACACATTCACGGACACCATTATAGTTTCAGCAGATGCAAACTGTTGCAATTACTGTTGTGCAATATACATTTAACCATTCAATACAGATGGTGAGAGCAATTATCTATGCACAGTTGAAATTTCTGTTCATCACTAATGTATCTCTTTAAAACTAATCCTGTCAGACAAGAATTCAGTTATGACAAAAACAAATAATGCTTTGTGTTTTTAGGTTAAACTGATTATATCAAAAATTAGGGGCTTGTCAGTCAGAGCCAGACAGAGCACAGTGAGCTGATAGACATGATGAGACCAGAACACCCATCTGAAGCCTCTATTGTACGCACAAAAGGATCATTACCATGCATAAATGAGCAGGAACAAAGAAACCGAGATGCCTTTCATTTACACATTTACTCTGTAGGCATGTAAATGTGCAAACGCAAAGGTTAAAAACAAAGTACCTACTGTGATGATTGCAATCAAGACAGAAACAAGAAAAATGAAAACAGAGAAAGAAAAAAACCAATCATGTATATCAGTAAAATATGCATGGAGAAGGTTTCTGAGAGTGGACAATGGAGAAACCAAAACGAATAAGGCTGCCTGCGCTGTATGAATCTTTTCAGGAGGAAAATGAGAACCCTGACCAGATTAGGGAATAAACTTTGTGAATACAGGATAGATCTACACTCTATCTATCCTCTCCTGTTGCCTAGGTTACCGCCTGTAGTGGGCGAGGAGTGCTGACAGAGGTGGCCCTGAGAGAGGGAAGAATCACGTAATCATGAAAGGGAAAAAGTAAAAAGAACGATTGTCAAAAACATTTTCTTTTGTTGTGTTTTGGAGCTGAAAGAAGCGTCTTCCTAAGGTAAAAGTCAAATAAAGTCCAACACCAAGAATTCTGACAACAGTTCAAAAATTTAGCATTTCCTCTGAATTTCAGAAATAGCCCAATGTTTGCGCAAGTAATCGAAAAAGATGAATCATAAAGATTATGATCTTGAAATAAAATGCTGGTTATAAATCAGAGCTGAAGAAAAGAAAAAACATTAAGCCTCTTAAAAATTCTGGGACACCACAAAAGCCTGTTTCAGCTCCCCCAGTGATTGGTCTCATAATATTAGCCTAGATTTGAACTGGTTGACTGCAATCAGGTTGGGCTTCTGTTGACCGTACGAGGCTAGAAAAGAGCAGTTTTTATTCCAACTACTTACAGTTCAATTAATTCAAACTGCACAACTGTAGGCACTCTGTTTCATATTGAAACTAATAAGGGAGTGCTGCGATCTTGCACAAAAGGTTACAGGCATCACTTGCAACTTACTGTTAAAAGTCTTTTTGTGATAATATAGGTTCATGGCAGGATTGCATCATGGCGCAGTTGGTACAACTATTGCTTTACAACAAGAAGAATTTCACATCAATTAGAATTTGACGATTTTAAAGAATAAAATAAGCTACTTTTCTGTAGTACCTTCAGTTACTTGTCATCTAATTATCTCCCTGCTCGTTTAAATTAATTGGCGGTTTGAATGAACAGCCGCTATGTCTCACATTTCCAAGAAGCTTCCTCTATTGCTCTTAGATATAAAGAGTCAATTCTCAACATATCTCTTCTCAAGGCACAAGTTTAGTATATTATTAAAGCAACTGCTAAAATGTTTTCGGTGTAAGAAAACCAAGCCAAATGCATGAGTCTTTGACTTTGCAGCAATCTCCCTTCCAAAACAAGAATGTAACAATCACCTTTGTGCTTCTTACCACTTCATTTTCCATCAGCTAGTTTATTTTTAACATATTTAACTTGGAGCTTGCTTCATTCAGTAACAACTTCCATACTTAAAGAGACTCCAGTTGATACTTAATGGTGCATTCACTGGTCATAAAAAGGATTGGGGTTTTGATCTTCTGTACGCCAAGAGCTAAGGGTCGCTAAGCGAAGCAAGCTGTTCCCCTGTTGGTTCCAAACACCAGCAAATCATCGAAAAAGATCCTGGTACTCAAAGACACCGAGTAGTCCCATTACTTGTCAGCAACAGGAAATGTACCACAGGGGTCACCACCTCTTCACCCACTTTGTGATTTTATTTTTTTCAGCTGATCTCAAAAAGCTCTCTCCTCTCTGAAGGCTGTTAGCTTTTAATTAACATGTCATCTCCATTATTTCTCTGCTCTGATGTAGACGGGCTTACAAAAAGAAAGATACAAACAGTCCGCTGTCCGAATCTGCGAGCAGGACATTGGCCTTTTATGGGAATCTCTCTCGCATTCACTAATGGGTTCTACTATTGTAGCAGAGAAAATAAAGGCTCTTTTATAACATTTCTTTTTATGTTTTTCTTTGGGTTTTTCTCTATCATCTCGTCTGCTACTGTGAAACTGAAAATCTCCTAACAAGGCACTAGAAAGCCTCTGTTGCAATAGAGTAATCCAACAAACAAAAACTGCTGAATAAATTATTGATGTATATTAATCATTGCAAGAATACATAGCAAATAAAATCTGTCTAAACCTTTTCCAAACTCAACCTAAAACACATCAAATTCCCACATCGCAAAGAAGAATCTTAAACTAAAGACTTTTTTTTTTTTTGTTTTCACTAACCTTCTCCAGCTTTTCAAAATGCTCCCGCAGGAACTTCATAGGACGCTCGGGCTTGGCAATGCAAAGGTTCACGATGCACTCTTTGAGGATCTGCTGGATGTTGTGCTTCTGCACAAAGATTTCACAACCCTTCAAACTCTCGTCTTCTTCCAGAGCAGAGGAGGAGGTGGCCATCTTATCTTTTATCTCTGTGGTAGTGAGATATAAACAGGGTGGACCATGAGAGGAGGGGAAGCAAAGCAGACCAGAAAGGAGACAGGAACGCTGTAGCCAGCTTGGGGAAAGTAGGAAATACTGACGGAAGGGGCAAAAATGGAAAACTCATAAAGCACAAAAAGAGGAGAGAAAAAAAAAAGGATAGCAGGAATCAATGTGCAAAATTAATTGCAATAGTTATGTTGAAAAAAAAAATTGTTGGCATCCTCCTGAATGTGATTACTTCATCATCAGCAAGAGACAAAGCACTGAATGTAACTAAAGAACTTGATATGTTTTGAGTCTGTTGAACTTTCCAATTTATCAAAAATGTTAGCTTCTTCCAAACATGCAACTTGCATGTTGGACCCTGTTGCAGCTAAAATAGTGTTCCTTTTGATTACTTTTAGATATGATTCATCCATCTTTAGTAAACCAATGTATACCACAGACTTTTGGGGCAGCTATCATTAAACCTTTATTTATTCACTCTGCTATGAATTGGCCCTAAATAATTAACCTAAATTGAATTTAAGTCTGAAGAAGTCAATGATATATGTAATCGTTTCTTGGCCATGACTTTCATGTAAATAGTGAAATAAAATGTTGTAGATCTTTTTTTTTACCTTTATTTAATGAGGATTAAAAGAAATTCATTGAGAATAAAAATTAATTCTTGATTTTAGCTTCTAGCTCTCATTTTTTATTTCTTTACTTTCATTCAATCAGTCTCACTTGTGTGACTGATTGGCTTATGAACATAATTTAACAAGGCCTAATATTGAGTCCTAGATGTGGCATGTTCCATGGATGTTATTCAAGATAGTGTGCTTTAGGGCATAAGTAATAGTAAACAACATCTGTAGATTGATCAGCATGTACTTATGTATGCCCTGGCAGATGATGGCTTTTAAGGTTCTGGGTTGTTTCTGCATGATAATGTCAAACTACAATGACCAAATATTACAGCAGAATGTCTGTTTCTATCTGTAATTCAATCAAAAAGGTTTAAAGCGCTGTGGTCTGAAAAGCATTTGTTTTTAGAAAAAGAGTAGGAGTCATATGGCAGTAGCAGGTTACCTAAATCACGGTTTTAAAAAGTTATGGTTTCTATTTTACATCATACCATGTCTTCAGCTAAAAGTAGGAAGGGACAATATATGCATTGCTACTGGCCCCTGTTGCTCATTTTATAACATACTAGCATTAGTCCTATAGGTATAATTGAGCCAGCAACAACATTCTATCCTGTTGCCATTCATGGATGTAATTCAGGATAAAAGGGGGCTGGCCATGCGCAAATTTTTCAGTGTCAGTGATGCTGCAGAGGATTGTTGGGTGTTTAACTGAAGCAAGAAGCAATTTCAATTGTCAGTGTGGTCATACTTCAGAGGCAAAAGGACAGGAATACAGTGATATCAAAAATAGGTGTCGGTAAGTGTTTACTTCGGTACATCCCTAGCTTAAAGTCCTTTTGAATGAGATGCCATAGAAAGTAAGTTGGGAATTTCACTCCTCACTTGAGTAACACAGAGCTATATCTTCTCCTCCTAATGTTACTCACTGCAGGTCAGCTGGATGAAATATTGCTCCTTATGAAAGATATATAAAATTGTCTGTTTGGAAAAAAATACACTATTATTCTGAGTGCAATAATCAATATTATATAAGCAACACGTTTTCTGCTTCAATTCACTTAAAGTAGTTTCATTGTTTCATTGAGTTCTTATGACAATTGTGTTTTAGTTTCCTTTATTTTGCATTTACTCCTTGATTGTATTGTGCTTGTTGTATGATCCCAGTTATTTTTATATAAGTATATAATCTTTTAAACAGACAATAATGGCACAAGGGATTTTTATTTTTAAATTATGATCTGCAGGCCTTAAATTACTTGGGATCCTTCACTAATTGTTGTTATTTACATTCCTCCCCATTATCCAGCTTTTAATAGTAACATTATAGATGTGCATAAAAGATTATGTTTCAATCATAAACAGTTTTGTTTTCTTCTAAATTTGGGTGATTCTATATTACTTAATTGTATTATGTTGAGATGCAGGACATGTGTCAACAGCTCTGATTGTCAGACTACAAATAGGCCAGATCAAATAACATGCTGAAGCATGGTATATCTTGACAATCCAGGAAGAGGAGCATAGATAACCACCCTGTTTCACTTCCTGAAAGGCATATCACGTTTACAATGCGAGTATTATTGCATCGTGCATCCTCAGATTATGACTTTGGTAATGACATCTACAGTGTAATTTTTTTTTTCAGAGTGCATGGTGCAGCACCGTCCATGAGTAGCAAATTAAATGTAAACAGTGTCGCTTGTGAGTGAAGTGAGCACCTGTTCAGCCGCATTCAAAGGGAAGCTAACAGCTAGCATTACAGTGAGCCCCAAACCACAACGAAGGGGAATTACAGCGACTACCGACAACATAAAAGCAAAACAGCGACTCCATCCATTGTATAAAAAGCTAGTTTATAAGCACGGTTCAGACGGAGCTGTCGCGCGTGATCCCTACCGTTTGTTTGTGGAGGATGCTCAGGTAGAAAACACCTGGGGCTGGCGCGCTGATGATGTACCGCTGTTTAGCTGGGATACTGCTACTAGTGCTGTTGCTGCTCTGCCTCTCTCTCTCCTGTCCGCTCACTCTGCGTCAGTCTCCATGACGTCAATCTGTCATCCCCTAGACCGCAGCGTGTCTCTCGAGGACAGCGGCACCTGGCACGCGGCAGCACAATCAGTCCGAAGAGGGGGAAACGTCACGCAGACTTCAGTTAGATTTGAGCCATTTTAAATTTCTACCAGTGCTCATGAATAGAAAAACAAAGGTCAGATTACTGCAATCATTTTTACTCAAATTTAGTCAAATTTGTGAAAAATCAGACATGCAAAAATGTATTAAATTGGGTGCAAATTCTGTTATTTTAAAGAATGAAACAAAAAAAATTACATCACTGCAAAATAATAGTTAATGGAAAAGAGATCAATATGTAAATTTTTTTCATCATATTAAAACCATTATAGATACAGTACTGTTTGTTGTATATTGTTCTCTAAATGGTATATAAAAGCAATACGTTTTTTTACGTGAATTGAGAGAATATTCTCTCAAGGTCATCTGAAGTTTAGAAAATCTAACCACTGAGGGAACATTCCCTGTAATCTCCAAATGTATTGTATGATGCTAATTTAACTGAGAGCTGACAATTAATATGCCAATTCTTCTTCAATTTGCTTATGCGTTACACATTAAATGGTTAAATGTAGTTGAATTTCAAAAGGTATAAAAGGCCTAAAAACATACATGGTATATGCCCTGCAAATTGATGTTGCATTTTGTCACTTTGTAAACATCAATTAAGTTTGAGATTTTAAATTGATTAGAGTTGGATAACTTAAAAGAAATTCAGGGACAAAATAGAAATGAAGTTCTTTGGTGTGCAGATTTTAATGCCCATAGCAATTTATGGGGAGGGCAGGGAACTGATACAAATGGAAATATAATAGAACAGCTGTTGGAAGATGATCAATTAGTGTGTACAAATGATGGGAGGGGAACAAGAATAGATGAGTATACAGAAAATTGCTCAGTTATAGATTTAACTCTGGTGTCCAGAGATTTAGCTGGATTATGTGAGTGGGAAATAGAGCAAGAAACAATAATAGGTAGTGATCATTTTCCAATTTTTTGTAAAATCCTTATTTCTAAAGAGAAGGGGGTGGTAGAAAGGCAGAAAAAATTGATATTTGGTAAGGCAAGATGGAATATATTTAAATATATATGTGAGAAATACATGGATGAAGTCAGTTTCAATCTAGATATAGAAAGTATAGAGGGAAAGATTATTGAAGTTATATTGAAAGCAGCAAAAATAACAATTCCTGTGAGTAAAGGTAAGAAAAAGAAAGAGGTACCTTGGTGGACATAAGAATGCAGTGAAGCAACAAGGAAAAGAAATTGAGCTTTTAGAATATTGAAAAGAACACGTAATTTTATAAATGTAATGGTAAGGGAAATGTAAAAAAGTTATAAATATGATGAGGATTATTAACAGGATTAGATTGTGGCACAAATAAAATTAATTTAGAAAAGATTTATGTTGCCTCGATCAGATCAGTGTTGGATTACAGATGTGTAGTTTATAGGCAGGCTGCGAAAAACAGTGATTTGTAAATTAGAAGTAATTCAGAATCAAGCTTTGAGATTATGCTGTGGAGCTTTGATTAGACATCTCCATCTTTGGCAGTGCAGGTAGAAATTGGGGAGATTCCTTTATACTTAAGACAAAAGCAAATTATGCTGAATTATTGGGTGAGTTTGCAGGGACATCACAAGGAGAAGAATGCAGCAGTAAGAATCCTGAGACCTTGCTGGGAGAGTGAAAAAGCTTAAATAACCTGTTTTGCATGGGCAGCAGATAAATGCGTTAGGGAAATAGGTATACAGGGAAGGAGATACTGTGCTGCGGTGCCTTATCCAATTACATCTTTTTGGTTGTTTCCATATGTGAAAGTTGATCTAGAGGTTTATTTAAAAAAAATGCAGGTTAATAAAGATAATAACTGGGTAAGTTTTGTAAATTGCAGAATTAAGAATATGTATAAATCCTTTACAATTTACAGATGGTTCAAAAGATTTAGTTTCAAATAAAACAAGATTTGCTTATGCTATTCCTGAACTGGGTGTATTTATGAAACAAAGAACATCTGACCATTGAGCTGTGTATACAGTGGAGATGTTAGCAATACTGATAGTAGGTAGAGCAAAATAAAATTGAAAAAGTTCTTATATGTTCAGATTCATTATCATCACTAATGTCTATTTTAAATGTCTGATCTGAAAGTCGTATGGAGTTGGTATATGACATTAATTAAGCATAAAATAAATTAAGCAGTTATTAAAGTTTTGAAGGAAATAGGATTATAGATAAGAATTTAGATTAAAGGGAGATACTCTGGTCTACACTCCAGCATAGTAGATGGCGATAATACATCTTAACGTTAGATGTCACCCGCCAGGAAAAATCAGGAAGAAGAAGAAGAAGCAGTAGAGATTTTTGACTCTAAAGCTGTCGTAAAGCAGACGTTTGTTTGTCGCGAAGCAACCGGTTGTCATAGCGATAGTTAAGATGGCAGCGGCTGGAGACCAGCGTGCTGCCTCTGAGGTTTTGAGAGGTATCAGCCGACACTTAAACTGCTTGAACGAGGACAACAAGGCGACACGAAAGAGGGCTCTTGAGTCGATAAGGAAGGAGACTGTGAATAAAGGACTCCCCAGCGGCATTTTACAGGAAGTATTCTCTTCTCTCCTCAAGGCTCTCCTCAAATGTCTGTCAGACCCAACGGAAAAATGCAGAGAAACCTCCATCGCGATCATAACAGAGTTTATTCGTTGTGTCCCCAAACCGGAGGAAGCGTTGCCCTATCTCATGCCCTGTCTGGGTCAGCGGTTCGGCGACAAAGACATCTTGGAGCCGTCGGAAGAGCTTCGGCTGTCGGCTGTGGAGTTGTTGACTCTGACGGTGGAGGTGTGTGGTAAACATTTAGCGCCTTATCTGAACGAAACGATCAACATTCTGCAGAGAACCATCGTTGACCCGTTTCCGGATGTCAAAAAGGAAAGTTGCAGATGCACTGTGGGCTTTGCAAAGTCTGTGCCAGGTTGGTTACCTTGGATTCATACAACACACGCTTACAGTACTCTCTACTGCGCAGCCGCAGTTCTTTTAGTTTTTTTTTTTGTTCAATTCTCGGTTAGTAGTTCTCAAAGCTGGTTGATGATTTCAGGCCAGACATTAATATCAAAATGACAAGAAAGGATATTTTGAAGTCAGGATGGAAAGAGAATAGTATCACGGGTGAAGAAGATGTTTATGCTGTCATGCCTTTTTTAATTTAAAGCTAATGGTCAGATTAATCAGTCCAACTTAACTTGGGTATAAATTTTACTTATTGAATTCAAATAATTTATTGTTTGGGATTGCTTCCTTATGAAATTAATTTATATTCAAATCAGAAAGTCCAAATGTCACAATTATAACGTAAACGCATTGAAATCCGCTTTGTTTTTTTCTTTCTTTCTTTCTTTTAGAACATTTTCACATGCAAGCTGAGAGTCTGGTAAAGCCTCTCATGCAGACTATAAGTCATCAGCATTCACGGGTCAGAGTTTCAGTCATTGAAGCCACTGGAGCAGTCATACAGCATGGCAGCGGAAAAAACATGGATGATGTGCTGTCACACCTCGCACAGAGACTATTTGACGACTCACCGCAGGTTTTTCTTTTGTTATTAAGTGTCTTTTAGAAAGCTTTACCTGTGTGCTTTCTATCGCTCGCTGTTTGTTTGTTACTATCTGGCTTTATGGCTTGTAGAAAAACTACATTCTTACCTTCCAGCAAAGATTTTCTTATTTAATATGTGAAGTAAAACAAGCAAAAAACTTTTTTTTCTACTGCTCCTCATTTTCTTTTATATTTCAGGTGAGAAAAGCTGTGACTGTCGTTGTTGGTGACTGGCTTTTAAACATGAGAGATCGGTATTCATATTTCCATAAACTCACTCCACTCCTGCTGACCAGCATCAGCGATGAGATCCCAGAAATCAGGTTTGAATTGACAATACAATATCATTTACCAAATATTAAACAGTTGAGATTACAAATTTAAATGCACTACACATTTAATATAGAATTCCTTTGTTTATATCCATATTTATTTATCAAGCTAAAAAAAAAAAATAGGGTTTAAATATTCCTCCTGTAGTAATGGAAATCTCAATGAATTCTATGAGAAAGTGGTTAACTAAAGATGGGATGTTTGTACCAAATGTTACAGACTGTTAGCAGCTGATTTGTGGAGACAAGCAGGGCTGCAGTGGGAGAAGGAAAATGAGAACGACATAAAGGACAAAATGGATTTCCTTCTCAGCCCGCCTCCTCACTATCCACCCGGAGGTCAGTCATTGTACCAATAACATGTTTACTTTCAACTTCTATGTATTTCAGTGAAAACAATAATGTGTCACTTGTTTGAAAAATGCAGAAAAAAGTTTGTACTTGCCTCAAAATTACTGTTGTGTTTTTCTGTACTAAAAATATCAGCCTTCCCTCTAATCTGCTGCAGGCCGAAGGCTTTTTTTTTTTTTTTACAGTCAACATAGTTTGGAATATGTTATCATTTTTCTGATTGAACTTATTTTGATCAAAGTCTGTGCACCCTCCAATTGTAATATTTTTAGATTGGAAAACAAAAATGTTTCACGCCTTAGATTGATGGAAGAACTTAAGTATTAGAGTATTTGACCCTGAACTGGAGCTGCACAACAAAGGGGTTTCTCCAAAAAATTGGAGTATCATTTAAAATTTTATTTCTTTTAGTAACTGGGTTTAAAAGGTGAAACTGCACTATCCCAAAGTATAACATAGATGTCCTTAGTTTACTAATGTTGCCACTTTGAATTATGATGTTTATTTATTTTCTTCTTTAAAGGGTATAATAAAATCCTAATTTATATAGCTAAAATTAAAAAAATATATATCTTGGTTTTTTTTTAACTAATACAAACCAATAAGAAAAAAAAATAATTTGAAAGTTTAATCTGATCTTTTTTTTATATGTTCACATCTGCATATTGAGGTAATGGAATTGCACCCATATGAAGTAAGCTTTACATTTTTGCTGTAGCTTCTCTTTTAGGAAAATAGGCTTTCTATGACTGTTATGTTGTCAGGGCAGGCACTGGCCTGCAAAGATTAATGTTTGCCTCAGGTCACACAATGAGCCTGAACCTGAACATGGTCACCACGTGTTACCTAAGAGCCAGGGGTGAGTGTACTCAGGGCTGCAATAAAGCTTCTGTCCAAACCTCAGAGATAGAAAAGCAACATTATGGATGAAAACCAGCTCTGCCTACAGAAGGAAAAGAAAAAAGAGGAGGCTTTTCTTTTCCTTCTCCTTTTGTCTTTCACTTTCTTGCCATCATAAATCTGCCGGCTCACCCCTTGTGAAGAGGTCACTGTCAGACAGCAAAAGACATCCAGAAATGGTCTTGTTTGGGCTTGTTGTGGTTTGCCTCTTTGATTTATATCCGTCTGCTGTTAGTCTTTGCTTCCTTTCTCATCAGTGTGCCTCTGCAAGAGAGAAAGGAAGCGAGGGTTGGCTAAATCAAAATTAACAATGAAATTCATTACCAACATGCTCCATGTTTTACAGTGCTTACATTTTTGTACAATGCTTAATCTTTTTCCACATTTTGCCTTATTGTAATTACAGAATTTAGTGTGTTCAGTTGTTTTTTTTATTTGACCACCCAACACAAAACAGTGCACATTTGTGAGTTGGAAGAAATCAGACACATGCTCATCAATATTTTTGCAATATGTGAATTGATTTATTTTTAGCACTTTTATAGAACTGGATTTCACAATTACAGCTGCAATAGTTTTAGGATGTTTCTACCATGTTTACACACAGAGTGACTGAAGTACTTGCAGATTTTTCCACCTCCAATTGCCCAGAGCTATTGCCCTGCTATTTTAAATGGATCTCTTTTCTAACACACCTGAATTAAAAATACCTCATTATAGGGCCTCTGGAGACCTGAATGAGAATATTTTGCTTAATCTAAAAGTTGCAAGATGGTTGTTCTGGAGGACTGGACTCAGGCACCACTGATTTAAATCATTCCGTAGTTATAAGTTTTACATTAATTGTTCTGTGGCGAGGTAAAATTCCACCCTGGCTGTTGTACAGAAAGCTTTCACTGACAAATTACAATCTTAAAATTGAAAATGTTTGGAAGAACACAAAGTGTTTGTCATTTACTAACCACACTTTTTGTTTTCATTTCTATTTCTGACAATCACAAAAACTCAGAGGCTATTCAAAAATAGGCCTAGACACAGCGAGCAACTAAACTTGACTAAATACAAGCATTTTCAACGAGTGATTCATGTCTTTTTTGTGTTTGTGATCCAATTGACCAAAGAAAGTACTTTTAGTCTTACAAATGAGCCTTGTCGTAATCTGAATGTCTATTCTAAGTTTTCAATTATGATAAAAACTTTTTTTCCTTCAGTGGAACGTCCAGGACCGGGCTGCAGAGAACTGGTAGTTAGAAACCTAAGCAGACTGGTACCAGCTATCGCCCATGATGTGACCGACTGGCTGGTGCCAACCCGGGTCCGGACATCCCAGCTTCTCTCCGTGCTGCTGCTGCATGCTGAGGACCACACCACTCAGCACCTGCAACCTCTGCTGGCCTTGCTCTACCGGGCCTGTACTGACACAGAGAGGGACGTAGTGAACAATGTAAGACCCAGAAAACCTTTGATTAGCTGGGAAGAACGTGCTACATTATTTTTTTGTGTTATTTTTATTTTATTTTATTTTTTTAATGAATCCAAATTAAGGCAATGATAAAAGTTTTAGTGAGACAGAGGGATTTGTTGAGTCAAATGTTTAACATTCATTTAAGCGATTATTATTATTATTATAATTTTAAATTTGGCCAAGTACGGTTCAAGGACTTAGGATGCACCTGTTTACAATAATGGATTGTCAAGATCTTTGATGTGTGCTAGATTGAAAAAAGGACTTCCTCCTCTTCTACTTCCTGATGTCTCCTGTTTTTTTTCTGTCTCCTTTCCTGTCTGTGCTCACTGACAGTGCCTGGCTGCTGCTAAGCTGATTGGGACTTTTGTCCCCCCACCTGTCTTCCTGAAGCTGATGCTTGAACATGTAACAACTCCGAGCTCTCCCTCCCACCCTTGGACCCCCCTCATGGTTCTGGCTGCAGTCCTGGGAGGCGGCTCCAAACCGCTTCTAAAACCACATCTCCAGCAGGTCGTAGACACTCTGGTGCAGCCTGAAGTCTGCCAGGAATATCAGCAGGTCAGCGGAGGATAACTGGAGTCTGAATAAGAATGTGGTCTACCAGTTTTATTTACCAGACTTTCATAAGTACTTCAGGCCATCTGAGTCATTTGTGCCCATTAAAACACATAGTGGTATCCAAAAGTTTACACAGACTCACAGTCCATATATTTTTAATAGAATTAAGATCAGGGCTTTCCAGAACCTTAACATCAGCCTCATTTAATGTGTTTTGGGATATTTGTCCAACTAGAGCATCAAATGGTGTCAAAGAGTGCATTCAAAGTAGCCCTGTTTAGTCCGCTTTAATCAAACTGGTTCATTTGCCTGGTGACCTAAAAAGCTAGCTAGAGATAGGCACCAGCACCCTCCCAACCCCAGTACGGAACATGTAACTGGATGGATGATTGATTGATTGATTGATTGATTGATTGATTGATTGATTGATTGATTGATTGATTGATTGATTGATTGATTGATTGCATTGAAAGTCTAGGCAAATTAATCGAACCACACTAAATTTTCAAAAGAACTTGTGCTCATGTCTTCTTCTGAGGTTTTGTGTCATTTCTTCAGTGGTTTTTGGTGGAGTGGTTTGTGGTGCAGTGCCACCATGTGCAAGGGGATGAACAGGTTTTTCAGAGAGTTTGGATTGTTTGACACTGTGCAATATGAAAGGAAACTACATTAACGGAAAATACTGGTTCCCAATCAAACCAAGTCTAGTGGACTGTAAGATGTGAACACAGCCAAAGTTTCAGCCATCAAACTCAAAACTGTCCCCTTTAACTGAAAGGAAGCCAATTAGAATGACCAACAACAATCCAGGAATCTTTACTTTAGGGCCATGCAAGCACGTTCTACATCCCAATATTCTATTTGACCTGCCTGTTTAGTGGTGTGATTGACAGATTAAGGAGCAAAAAGAGTGTTGGGGACATTGTTTGACATGTAGTTTGGGTTATTTGTAATCAATACTTAGCAGTAGTATCACAATTAGATGTTAGGGTTTGTTATGCTGTAAGGGTCTATTGTGTTTTGCAAATAGTATGTGGAATAAAGATCAAGGACTCCTTATGAGGTCGCCAATTTCCTACATGTCTGAAACTTGTAGGAGTTGATGTACCAACAGGACAGTTAAAAGCGTGGTCAAACATTCAGGGTGAACTTTGCCAGAACTTAATTGGTGACTTCAGTAACTCCATAGCTTCTTTGCAGCATAAGAAAAAATGTACCAAAGGTATTAGTGGTAATGGATGTATGTATTTGATCCATGGTGTGTGAGTTTGAAAAAACTTGAAATATATTTATACACTTAAATAATCATTTAAGTTCCATCTTCATTTATGCTGATAAAAGAGCAGATCAAACACCTCTTAAAAAGCATAACATTGGTATAATAATACTGTTTGCGAAAACTGTTTACAATGTATTGTAGCTCTTTAGCCCATTTGATCAAGTATAATGACAGATAAGTTGAAACGTTTGATGAAGAGTAGGTTGTTATGACAAGGTGGCTAAAAAGGGTCACACTTTGGAGACTATCCAAGAACAGCAGTTGGTTCATCGGGTTTGCTTTTCAGTAATTCCAAAAAACATGCCCACTCCGGTAAAATGGTTGCCAGCACATGTGATGTTTTTCTAATCTAATATTTCAAGACTTTGATCAGACCGCCGCTGTTGTCACGCATCTCTTATCATCTGCATCTACATTGCTGCACTTTTTAGAAAAAGTTTCCTTACTTGTGGAAAAATTAACATCTTTTTTGCTTTTACACCAAATAGGTTTCTCTCTGGTCTGGCAGAGGGCTATTTTTGCCCATGATTTTAAAACTGACTCATCTGTACCCATGACCCCATTCCTCTCTCTCAGACTGGGCTTCAAGAATTTCCTCTAAGACAATAATAACAAAAATCCACTAATTTCGCATGACCCCATCATGGACCTATGAATCAGGCGATGCAGCACACAAGATTCACCGCTTTAGTTCAGCTGTGGCTTCAAATTTTAAAGCCTAACACGGTCAAACCCGGTGATAAATGAGGAGGGGAAATTGACCTCCTGTCGTCCCCCGTTGCTGACCGGCAGGGGTCGAGCGGACAGAGAATTAACAGGACGGCAGAGTCACACGCTGCCGCACAGATGTGGGCAGACCTCTGCTTCCTCTTCGTCTCCTTCTCAATCTATCTTTCTTTGTCGCTGTTTTTGAGGACAAAGCATAGCGAGCGCTGTCCCTGAAGAGCTTTGAGCTTAGATAAGCCCACCTGCGACATTCTTTTCATAACAGGCATTGTTCACAGCAGAGAACTGAATCTTTATCTGTAAGTTAGACCACAATAGATGGATGAACCACTATTAAGCATCATGCTTTTTGCTTGTTTTCTGTTGTAAAATTATTTCGTTAAATATGTTTACCTCCATACATATCATATCAGCTCTCAGTCCTGGAAACTAAGCCTTTCGTTTTATTTTTAATAGCTAAGACATTTATGAAGTGTTTGGATTTAACCTGAAAGAATTACATGCCACTTCAAACAGGAGGCAAAGAGAAAGTACAGCAGACATGATGTTTGACTTGGATGGAAATATATGCCTGTTTAGAAATTAAACAGAAATAATCTTCAAAGTGAGCAGAAGTAGTGGGAACCTTGAGGCCCAGCTGGGAGCTGAAAAAAATGAAAGCTGATATACGAGGTGTCGGCACGACGTAAGCTCTCAGGCTGTTTCAACTCTGTTTTCTTTTCTGTATTCATGTTAAGAGGGAAAGACGGCATACAAAAATAAACGGCAGGATGCTCAGCGGGAATTAAAAATATTGGTCGTGAATTGGAGACGAAGAAAGCCAGCAGCTATAGAGGTCTTCCCAGTGATATACAGTGTGTGCTCTGTCTTCTTTTTGAATAACAGAAGAGCTTCTTTTATCAAAGTTATTTCAGTCAGAAATAAGGAAAATAGAGCTGGAGTTCAAGCTTAAATCGATGCCTTCTTGAACTTTTTATTTTTTATTTTTTCACGTTACAACCATAAACTTTTATTAGAATTTCACATTCTGTAGATTCTTTCTGTAAAAACATTTTTATGTTACTACCAATGAAAATCATCCCCATAGCAAGACACTGCCACCACCCTGGTTCATAGGAGGTTGATGTATTATTAAGCAAAATATTTGTTGATTTATATTTAAAATTATACTTGTGCTACATTTTATTTGGGGAATGTGATTATAGAATGCTTAAAATAAATGGCTGTTGTTTTAGAAACAACATTTTGAGATGTCATCCCATGGATTCATTTTCCAACTACTTCACCATTTCCTGTTTCTTTGTGCCGATATTCCATATAAAAATCTATTGCAATGCATTGTCGAGTGTTTGTAGCATTACGAAATGAGGAAAAGGTTCCATAGGTGTGAATACTTTTTCATAGCTGCTATATTGATAAACAACCTGGCTTTTTTAAGAATGAATATTTGTATTTTTGAAGAATGTGTAACCCCACAGAGCATGTCTGCTGGAGGCCGTCTTAGTCAAATAGTCAAAAAAAAAACTCACTTTGTTGCAACATAAAGGATTTGCTGATTGCAAAAACATGTTTTCAACAGGAGCACGCCTTGCACGTGTATACCAGCTGGAGACTGCTCGCATCCAGTGACACTCAGTTCCAAAAAGGGCAAGTGTTACCCGACTGCAAAGGGATCTACCCACTCTCTCACACCCTGCTGGTGTTTGTTTTCCTGTTGCTATGGCAGTGTCTCTGGCAGCATGGGGTTAACTCCCCGCTGGATGGGAATTCATCGCCTGCTAAGGCTCCTTACAGAGGAACTGGCTGGATGTAAGTGATGTACTATCCAGTGGTGGACAGATGCTCCACATGGCATAATGAGGCCCCCGGAGCATGCCTATTACAATATAACCAGGTGTATATCGCCTGCCTCCAGGTGTCAACCTAATCATTAAACTGCAGCACTTTTTCCGCTCTTGGTTTTTCTTACCCCGTTCCAGCCCTAATGGATGTTTTCTGCACACATGTAACCTGTGTGTCTGTGTTTGTACACTAATGTGTGTAAAGTGCCTTGCTAAAAGTATTCGTACCTCCTTTGCTTTTTCATGTTTTGTCACTTTCCAGCCATAAACTTTAATGTAATCAATTGAATTGTATGTAAGAGAACAACACAGAGATTAACTGATAGGAGGAAAAAAACTGAAGCTTCACTAAGTCGTTATTGTTAGATCAGCGTTCTGCAGTATTTTCAACTGCAAGCCTTGTGTGATATGTTTCAACCTGCTTGGCATATCTAGAGATTATCACATTTTTGGCACAAACTATGAATTGAATTTAGCTCTGGGCTTTGATTAGACGATTTGTAATGTGTATACATATCCTCTGATGTAAACATTGTAGCCCTGGCTGTATGTTTAGGGTTTTGTCCTGTTGAGAAGAAAATGTCTCCCCCATTTTGAAGACTTTTGCGCCCTCTAACATATTTTCTTTAAGGATTGACCTGTATTTAGCAACATCCTAAATACAGGATGCACGATGCTGCCCTCACCACATTTTGACATAAGAACGGTGTGAGTTATTCATAATTTTTCCACATTCTTGTTGTAATGCATACGAGGCCTGAAAAAAGAAAATTGGAGACAGAACATCTGACGGCTCTCTTTCAACAATAGTTTTTTTTCTTTCAACTCTCCCATGAAAGCCAGATTTGTAAAGTGCATGAACAGTTGTTCTGTGAATAGATTCTCACACATGAGCTTGGGATCTCTGAGTAAACAAGGGATTTTTAAGTTGTTAAAACGTGTTTAATCATTTTTTCTTCCACTTCACGATTATGCGCTACTTTGTGTCAGTCTATTACATACGAGCTCAATAAAGCACATTGAAGTTTGTGGCTGTAATGTAAAAAAAAAGCTCAAGGGGTGTTAATATTTTTGTAAGGTATTCAAAGTCAGCAGCCACTGAGAGGCTGATTGATTCTTGAGGATTCCCACATCACTTACTCACAGCACACAGCAGGAAGGCATTTGTCTTCCTATTTGCTGTTCAGTGGTCCACAACAATAGGTGTGTAGACCTATTAGACCGCTCACACAGAAGAAAAACTCTATTATCTCATTGTGAAACTCACTTAGACCTTTCTGTTACAATCGCTCCCTCATGACAGCCCAAAATTGACAGGTGAAAACAGGAAAAGAGGTCTTGATCCCAGTGATGGCATGGAAATTAGCCTGAGCTGCAGCTCTTTGTATAAACATGACCTCACCACAATAGCGGACAAATGATGATAATCACACATTCCCAGACGCACTCTGCTTCTATTTTTTGCTGGAGGAAAAAAGGGAGAGTTGCTGCTTGTCTATTGCATTGTGGAGGTTTTTCCATGCTACATTTTTGTTTCCAAAAAAAAACAAAAAACATTTTATGAGATCCATGCCATCAAGTCATTTGTGGCATCTTCTCAGACTGGAGAAACAAACTCTCCGTGAAGAACCTCACACTGGAATGAACAAATCTGCACGGATGTTGCACGGTCCAAAAATGATGACATAGTAAATCATGGACAGTTAATGGCAATATAATACGTGGTTGAGGTTGCATTATGCTCTTTGGCTGCTTGGCTTTAACTTTAACATTGAATTTCTTACTGAAATCAAAAAGAAGCTAAAATATTTTAGCCCCATTTGATTTTTCCCACAGTAAAACATTTTTATTTGAGAAGATCTTTGTATTCTATAAGAAAAGCAAAGTTGTAACATCATCAAGTAATAACTTGGGGTCAAAGGGAATCTAAATATTTAAAAATTCTATTTAAAAGCCTTTATAAAAATCTAAAATAAGTAAAACATGCAACATTTGAAGAACCAGAAGCCAATGATAAAATGCATCAGTTGCTGAGGTGACACCAGAAACCTTCTAAAGTAATAGACAAGCTACTGAGATACATGGTGGAGGCTGCATCATGCTATGGGGCTGACTTACTTTCCTGAACATTTATTTTGCTTGCAGTTAAAATATTACTTGGTCTTGCAGCAGCACAACAGAAACAGAAAACTTCCAACAGTGACAAATATTGACAAGAAATGCATCTTTTTATAATGTTGTTGAAATGGTTGACCAAAGCTGAAATCAATGGGCACAAAACGGGAATCATGTGTTCTTCTGAGAAACTGATTACCTTACGACTCAACAATGGAAGAAACTTTCAGTAGAAGTTTGTAGGAAATCTCTAAATGGCTACATTTGTTACAGAATATTAGGTTCATGTTTTTCCAAACTTCAGGCACATCTCAATAAATTCAGTTAATTAGGGTGAGTAGTTAAATATAAAAGAGTGACACTCATTTGTGTATCTCAAGCTGTTATGGCTGTTAATGTTGATAAACATGACAAAGCTAATGAAAAACTAAATTAAGTTAATCAGAAAATGTGAATATTACATAAGGCCAATGTTTTAAAGAATCTGCCTGGATACAACAGTTTTAACACTCTGTAGTTTTTTGTGTCTTATCAAAGCAATGAAATGTGAGTTTCTCTTTTCAAATTAAGTAACTTCAAAAAGATTGTAAGTGTAACTTATTGAGATGCGTCTAAAAGAATCAACAGATCAAATGTGTGTGAACTTTTATTGGAATGAAAGATTCATGGTAATTAAGCTTTCTGTGTATTTCTCTCGTAGGTTAAATATTTGGAGCAGTTGTTGGCATGTGTGGATGTGCTGCTGCATCAGTGTGAGTCTGACTGTGGCTCAACCAGCCTGCAGCTGCTGCAGGTGCTGGTCACCATCCAGAGCCTCTCCACTGATCCACAACTCAGTGCAAAGGTGAGGAAATGCAACACAACTGAGAATGATTCCTTCTGATCAGATAGAAAAAAAAAGTCCCGGTAAAGCAATATCGGTCTCTAACGTTACACTTTTCACAATTTTTTTTCCTCTTGCTTTTTATTAGAAAGGTAAGCGGGTTTTATGAAGCGAGAGCTATTCAAGGAATGTAAGCATTTGTACAGTTTCAAAGTGAGTACGACCAGCTGTATAATTACCCACTTTGCCAGGGAAGCTGAAATTGCACCTTTGGTGTGGAACTTTAAAACCAGTCTTGGGTGAAAGGAGGTGGATGAAGTGTGCAGAATGAAATGAGACTGACAGGAATAGAGGAAAAACAGATGGGGAGAGATGAGTGGTGTTTCTCAGTAGGTTTGTGTCATCCGTTGAGCTCAGTTTGCTTTCATAATCGGCTTCACAAAATCCAATTCATCGCTTGACATTAAGGGTTTGTCGAGTGGTCAGTCTCCAAACCCAAAGCGGCCAACAGGAGCAGTGAGAAGCAAAGCCATCGGTGTCTGAGGGCAGCGTGTCATCCAGCTGCTTGTCGCCAATGTCGACTAATGACAGGGAGAAAAGCGGGAAGAAACTGGCACAGACGCAGTGCAGACACCACACCGGCCACCAGCGTGACTGTATGTTTACGTCTGTCTGCATCCAGTGTGTATGTTCACACAGGCAGCAGTATTAAAGATGAGATGGGAAGGAATGGATTAGGAAGGAGAGGGAGGGTGAAAATTGGCCCTGGGCATTTGTGGACCCAGAGGAAAAGAAGTCTTGTTTTCCCAGAAATGGGGAATGTCTTTCCCATCAGTGGACAGCTCAGGGTTGTCCAGATTTGTGCAGAGGAAGTTAAGCGGTGACTCAGACAGTTTCTCTGTCACTGTTCAGCCCCAAGGGACGAGAAAAGGAACTATGAGATGCTCTAAAGGTCAGTTTCTCTGCCCTGAACATGAGCTAATAGTTGGTGAGCAGCCCCATCATGGATTGCACAGCATTAACTAGTACATGGAGTAAATGTTAGCTAACCCACTGGTGTTTGCTGAGGTTTTATCACTTATTAGCTAATGACGGCATATAAACAGTTATTCATTTAACATGCCGATGTTTATATTTTCTAAATAAAAGTCTTCCTTTTTCATGGTTTAATTATGGCTGAAGGATGTCAGAACTTTAACGGGTTGTAATCGAACCCATCAACAAAACCTTTATTATGGTGCCAGGTGGTATGATCCAAGACACGGGGACCACAAAATAACAAAATTCAGGACTTTCCAACTTCACCATGCTATCTCATGTTCTCCTCTGCTCTTGGTTTATAGAGGTGTTTTTTCTCCTGTGTTTAAAAAAGCAAGTTCTGGAGGCTCTTGTGTTTTTGCTGCCTTCAGTGCATAAGTTTTGGTTTGATTGATTTTACTTATAAAACCTTTTTGTCTCTCCATTTTTGTTCCATCCATAACTTTATTTATTGATTTTCTACATCTACTGGGAATTAGAACTTAAAAATCAATGGACTATGTTCAGTAGCTGAAATTACAGTTGTTCTGTTCAGTTGGTTTATTTTTTACCAAACTTGTGTTGTTTATAGGAATGCTTCTACCGTTTTTTTTCACAGGCCTTGGAGAGTGTACGTTTTTTGAGTAAGGTTCAAGGCTTGGACCTCTTGGAGCTCTACAGGCGACATATGGGACAGTTGCTGGACTGGTTGTCTTCCTCTGTCAACACCTGGTCCAGCTACTCCCCACAGAGACTCCAGCTGCATGTCGTTCTCACGCAATCAGGTGAGATTTTAATACATAATAGAACAGAAGTTATGTCAGAAAATAGGCAAGGTGGTTAAAAAAAACCTAATTGATCTCAACATGATCACATTCATACATCTAAAACTTTTTAAAATCCTAAATTAAATGATTTTTATTGGGATCCTATATAACAGACCAAGACAAATTAGAGCATATCTGTAAAGTGGAAGGCAAGTGAAGCATGTCTTGTTTAAATGTGGTGCAAATATATATCTAAACATTGTGGCATGCATATGTATGCAAATGTGGCAAAACTTTGTAAAACACATTTTGCTGCAATTACAGCTGTGAACATTTTGTGGTATGTGCAAGAGGCTGACATTTCTGCTCTTTATTCTCTGCAAAATAGCTCAAGTCCAGTCACATTAGCAAGATATAATCCATTAAGGATTAATAACGATGTTATAGAAAAAACACTCAAACTTTAGGATTGGCATGTATTTAGCTATATCCATCATCCCTTTACAGCATGATACTGTCACTACCCTGTTTAACCAGGGTTTGCGATCAGTGCTATTTTTCCTCTAAAATAGCATTTTCCTTATCTCCCAGAAACCATAGTTTGCACTGTTTAGTAAAATATCCACCATAGCTTAAAAGTTAGAAAGATTGTGGTATTTTTAATGAACGCAATCTCTTGGATTTGCCATTTGGAACTGTACCAAAGATCTGATGTATGGTTGAGCATGATGGTGTATTCTGAAAACCATTAAACCCGCAAAATTACCTGAAACAAAGATTCCAAGAAAATATCAGACATCAAACCCCTGTAAAATCATACTGCTGTAATAAATTAGCTGGGTGTCAAAATATATATATATATATGTGAACCTAAAACTCATCTCTGATCTCTGACATCTGGCCCTTGTCATGTAGACTGATTTTTTCCTGTAGCATTTGAGATGTTTGAGTTTGAGCCAGATCATTTTCAGTTTTAATCCATCAGACCACAGCTTTGTACTTGAATGCAACAGAGAGGTTTGAGGTTTTTAGTTTAGTTTTTCTTTAACTTTTTATTTAACTTTATTTGAAGCGATTTGGTTTTTCCTTAAACCAAAGATGGTGATTCCAGCTTGACAATTGAGTTGCTAAAATAAATTTAAAAAAACTTCAATCTTTCATGAGACTTGTGCCCTAAAGACTTGAGACTTGACTTCTATGCTGGTCTCAGACTCAAGGCCTAGTAACAGAACAAGCACAGTGTAGTCTTATCGCTGGACGATTGCACAAACCATCTTCATCAAATCCCTCCTTTGACCCACGAACCTCTTAGAAATCAGCTGATGTGAAGCTGTGACTACCTGGCTTGGTGACACAGAGGCATTATTACAGAGGTGGTTTTGATTTTTGCCTCTACCACTCATGAAAATGGCTGAAAGGCCCACTAATCCCAGCTTGAAGTGCTTTGTGAAAGGTGCTAGAACCACCAGTGTGCTGTTTTTTTTTTTAACTTTTTTTTTTACATTTACATTTTTACTACTTTTTTTACTTCTTATTCCTCCAAGTGAACGATTTTGCATTTACTTTGTCCAAAACACGGTCTATGCTACGCTTAAGACAATAAACAGGAACACTAGGAACATGAATCACACAAGCAAATTTAGCTACTTGGGTTCTTTACATTTCACTTTTGTAGATGAGATCTTTATTTCCTAAAAACAACTGAGATAGAAGAAGGAGACTATATCAGGATTTTAAACAAAGACTTTGACCTTCTTCAAAACATCAGATGGTGGTTCTTAGACAGCTGAGATCTGAGATGGGACAGATATTGCTCTCAGTACACTCCTTTGTTCTTCATCTGATGGCTGAATAATCCCGTAGGCTGTGATGTGGCATAGTTTCATTTCCCTCCTTTGTTTAGTATATATATTTTTTAACTTATTACATTGAAGTATATTCCTTTATCTGCGCTTACTCATAAAGAAATCCATGAAATTCCTTTGTTTAATTCTTGTTAACTCGTTCCTTTTAATTACCAGAGTCTCCTGTTGTGTTTTTCTCCTTTGTCTTTTGATCCCTTTATGAGGCTGGCTCACATCCTCAGTTGGTGTCAGGATTTCCCCTGTCTCTTCTCATGCTGGTCAATGCTCAGTCCAAACAGGGCACAGGGACTTATCACTAACTATAAACACTCTGCTCACTATATATAGCTGTGTAAACATGTATGTGGACTGTTGTTCGATAAGTGTGTGGGCATGAATGGAACTGGAAATACTTTCAGGTTAAGTTACTTTCCTGTAAAAGGTGTTTGTTTAAAGAAAAACACACTCCATCAAAGGTCTGGGTATTTCCTCATCACTCTTTGTCACCGTCTGCTTCACCAGTCCACTGAGGACTGATTATTGTTTTTAAATAGTGCTCCAGTGGGTAGAGGAATGGGTGTGGATTTTAGTTGCCGTGTCATTTCGTCATCTGTCCATGTAGAAAACAAATTAAAAGCAGTTGGTTTATGTTATTTTTGCTTTTTCTGAGAGTTACTGTGACTTGTCGCCGAGTGTTTGGTAGCTCACAGATAGATACAAGCTTTGGTTTCCCTCAAAACCCTGAAAAAATTAGTTGTAAGTTTAGAGTGAAATATAGAATTAATTTCACTTTGACAATGGTTTGGTTGGCCATTAAACACCAATATACACCCAAGAACTGTTGAAAAAACTGCTTTTTGGGGGGGGGGGGGGGGTAATTGATGTGTTTCTATGCACTGTTGTCCTAAAGCCACAAATTGGAAAATAATTACTATGAATAATACAAAGTTGAGTTGGTGACTTGACTGAATTTCCTCTTAAGTTTTAATTTTATGTAAAATTATGACAATACAAAAAAATATGATAATTTGATTCTGGATAAAGTTGGATAAAGTTGGATGTTTCATAAATGTTTTATTTTCTACATCTACAACTACAAAAGTTTACTGATTGTCAATATATATATATTTTTTCTCAGAGACAAAACAACTCTGCAGCCATACTGCCTTAAAGGAGTTGAACTGCTTCATCAGAAAGTACAGATGTGAAGACAGTGTGGTTAAAAAGTTCCTCTTTGTTTTCTACATGACAGATTTGCATAAAAACTGTCGGAACGTTTCTGTGTTGCAGGTCCAGTTATTGGGGAGTTTTTGAACCAGCTGATGCCTCTGCTCCATAACTGCCTCCAGCCAAACAGAGACATGGAAATGAGGATGAGCATTTTCACGATGCTCGCCAAGCTGCTGCTGGATGCAAAAAACACACTGGATTCCCAGGGGTGAGAGAGACGCTTTACACACTCTAACTATAAAACCAGGTGAAACAGTTTCCACCCTGTTGTCACTGCAGAAAGGCATGATGAGTGTCAGCCTTTGTCTGATTCTGTCTTGTTTTTCGAGTAGTTACCATTAGCCCTGCTCATTGCTCATACCTGTTGATTTTTATGATGTTGGTTAGTTTTAGTAATGTGTAAGACTAAAAAGCTGTCCCTCTCAACTCACATTATAAATAGACCCATTGCTGCGTCTTGCAAAGGTTTTCAACTATCCAGAGTTTTTTGGGGGTTTATTTTACTTCCTGTTCCCTTTTTTTACATTTTCAACCACGTTCTTCAATTGATTTTATTGGGATATTGGAGATAGACCAATGCAACACTGCAAGATGTAAGAAAAAATACACCTTATTTTTATTTTTTTAGATTTATATGCAACTCTGTAAAAAGTGGTATGCACGTTTCTCTACCTCCTTTAATCTTTAATAAGCCTAAATTAAATCCAGTGTAACTAACTGCTTTCAGAAGGTACGTAATTAGTAAACAGAGTCCACCTGTGTGTGATCTAATATTTGTATAAATCCATATGCAATGTGTAAGCCTTAGAGATTTGGATGAGAAAATCATTTTGACTAAAAGTTATGCTACAATGTCATGGCTTAGTTCAAAGAATATTAATTTCTTAAAATGGCCTAGTCAAATTATTGGCTTAGAGGGGATGAATAGCAACACTTTTCATCCTTTTCCTCCCACCTCTTAATAATATGCTATATTGTTTGTGTTCTATCACATAAAATCCAAATAAAATACATACAGGTTTGTGCTTGTAACACAACAAAATGAAGAAAGATTAAGAGATATAAATTGCTTTCCTGTAGGACGATGACAGCCATCTTAGAAAAACATTTAAACAGTAATTTAATGGTCATTGACTTATTAGGGAGCTGGGACGACAGGAACATCTTGACACAGCTTTAGCTTTTTCCGCCTCCCTCCTTGGAGTCCCCAGCTGAGCGGCCGCCAGCTTGGACACCAAGCTCCAGACTGAAAGAATGCTTTAAACGTGGGGGCCCTCTCTGGGCCTCAGCAGTCATAACAGCTGCTCCCGTCCATCCAAAAGACAATCGGCACACTGTACGGCTAAAGCTAGAGCTGCAGCCAAAAGGTTTGTTTCCACTGGTTGCAAACAATATTAGAAGCACAATGAAACATAGTGCAAGGAGCCCAACAAGAAAGAATATCGTTGTCACTTAAACAACAGAAGGAGCTCTGGAGCCAAAATATTCTGCCAAAGATTGTGCAAACTGGAAGTTCTACATTGGTCTGATTATTTTCTTCCATCTATAAACGTTGATGTAAAACAAAAGAAGCCTCTGTTCCTCGTGCACTCCCTGCTCAGCCATCTGCACTCTCATTCCTTAGACATATCTCTGCTAATCACAGAACCACCAAGAGACAGAAACCATGTTATACCTTCAAAAAGGTTTCAAACAAATGCCTAACTCACAGCGTGCGGAGCTGTGTGGTCTGCCATAACATTTCCATTCATTCCCTCCATTCATGATTTACGGCTCGATCTTTGTTCGGCAGATTGCAGGGCCACACGCGCGCCGCATGTCATCAAGAAGACAATGATAGTCATGCAGAAAACTTTGGTTCTTTGTTGTGCTCCCAAAATGACATAATGACACCTCGGTATAGAACCTGAAAGGGAAAGTTACGTGGAAGGTCCTTTCATCCGCACGCACTCATAATGTTGCTTTTCATGTGGATTTGCGTGCCGTGATTAAAAAGCTGAATATGAAAGTTAAGTACAAGAAACGAAAGTTTATACCTTTTCCCCCTGGATGTGGCAGACCAAAATAACGTGCAGCTTGTAAAGAGATAAGAGTGAGCTTTCAAGCTTTTGTAGATGACTAAATCAAGCTTCTTTAATTTCAAGCTTGGAGATTTACCACAAGAAAGAAAGGTATATTCAGATATGGATTTCTTTATAAAACAAGCCATAACAAAGCAGTTAGAACTGTGCCCTTATCCGTAATGACTATAATCTGTAACATATCCAAGAAAATTGCGGAAACAAGACATGCCTGTCTTTGTAACACATTTTTAGTCAGTTTTCAGAAAGAAAGACCTTACTAGCTAATAGCTGTTCATAATCCTTTGGACGTATCACAGTACCACGGTTTTTTTCATGTCAGTACAGACAATGAATCGGCATTTTTCACGTACATCATGTTACACTAAATTATATTGAAATGTCATTTGATAGACATAACTGAGAAGTGGGAGCTAAATTATGTACGGATTACAATTTTATATTCATGTAATCTGTAAAAAGCTGAAAAGTGTGGATTGGTTTTCATCCGTTCTGTAGTTTCCTGCAGAAGGTGCATACACACACACACACATATATATATATATATATATATATATATATATATATATATATATATATATATATATATATATATATATTAAAGAAATCTCTTAAGCTTTAAGACATTCTTTTTATTTCTAGAAGTCATTGAAAAGTCCATCTGCTAACCCCATGGCGGTGGCAGCATCATGGAAGGCAGGGCTAATGATACTCGATGGACAAAATCGTAGAGGAGAACCCAGAACCCATTAGAGGCTCCAAAGTAATTAGATAAGTCACAAAATATCCAGCTGTCGCTTTGGTAAAATGATTTAGTTAAAAGCATAGTCACTCAGAGAATGACCTAATCAAAGTCCAAACTAAAACACGTGGACCGTACGTATTCACAGGGGCAAAAGGCCACAGCTGTTCACGAGTAGCTAAAATCCACAAATACTTGAGACTTCCTCTAAAAACATGAAAAAAAGTCACAAATGGTATGTTGGAGATTTCTTCTCAAACATACCTGAAACGAGCAGCATCAGGAGGCAGTACAACTGTAAATAATAAATATTAACACATTAATAATATGAATTAACAATGTACTATTAGGCCAATTACCAGAAGATCAGTGATCTATTAAAACAGCAGTAATTGCCAGGTGTGTAACGGGTAATGGCACCAATAATTTAAAGCTACAGCAAATCGAACAGTGAGCAGGTGAACTTTGGGAGCATGTTTTTGTCACTTGAGACAACATTGCATTTGATAAAACCAGATGGCATTTAGCTTGCTTAAAGTGAATCTGGTCTGGGCTCCAGAACAGTGGGGAGAAGCACAGAGGGAGTTTGGGAAAGCACATCTGAAAATGATCCAATAAATGTCAGAACTTGGCCTGGATGGGTTGTAGCTTTCTTACCTTGCAGTTAAAAAGTCCAGAATTTGAATCCCGACCCTGGACTTTTTTTTACATGGTTCTGTGGTATATTTGACATTTCTGGATCTAGAAAACCCCTGAAGTTTATTTTAAAGGATCGTAACGAGCTACCATGAGACTGTTGAGCTGATTCTCTTATTCTCCCTGTTGATTCCTGGCTGGAAATACAAAAAGAATAAGCCAGGTCCAGTTTGAGTTTCTGTGTCATCTTTAGGAGTTTGAATACATGCGATCACAAAGTGGGGTCCGACTCCTCAACACTTGGTGACGTTCTTGACAAGCTGTCAACACATTTAATGTTGAAGAAACTTAGCTAGGGAGGTGTGAAAGTTCTGGCTGTATTTTTGATGCACAGTCGCCCCCTACTGGAGCTGACGTCATTACAGTTACTGTATGAGACAGGGAAAGCACCAGTTGGATTCTCAGTCCAGCTCCAGAGCTGAAATATGGAGGAAACACTGGTTGGGGGATGGAGAGAGAGCGCAGGTGCAGATAGTTTGATATCAGAGGGTTGAAGCCAGCATGGAAAACAGAAAGAGAGGGAAACCCAGATGTTTTTTTTTTCTTTCTTTCTCCACTCGTCTGCCTTCCAGAGTGTGGGAAAATGACTGAATCACATCAGTTATGTTGCAGCAATGAATTAGTGCAAATACCTGCTGCTTGCTACTCAAAATCAGTCAGATTGGATGGAAAGCATGTGGGAACATTCATTTTTTTAAAGCTTCATCATAGATTCTCATTGGACTGGACTTTGACTAGGAAAATGTTCTCAGTTCTTTTGCAGCCTCTAACACACGGCTGCAAAAGAATGTAATTTGGACTGACTCGATCATCATGTCATCGCAGGCATTTCTGTGACGAGTCGGAGAAGTTTCTGCGTGACATTCTCCTCCCTAACCTGGTGTGGCACGCGGGCCGCACCGCCGCCGCCGTCAGAACCGCAGCACTGAGCTGTCTGCTGGCCCTGCTGCATGGAGGGGCTGTTACACCTGGACAGGTGGGTACACACACAAACACAGAAGAATTGACATTATAACGTCATGATTTCATTACCAGATGTGCTGGACGACTCTGGAAACAAACATCAATTTTGGTCCCTTTCCAGTCAAATGACAACCTGCAAGAATACTTTTTATTGACTCAGACGTAATGAAAAAGGTGCATTCTTGAAACCCCTCAGGGGTCGACTTCAGATTTTCTGTTTCAACATTTTTTTTATTTTTTTTTATCGTTGAGGTAAAACACGTTTTTCCACCATCTTTTCTTCTTGGCTTTGGGAGTTGGCCTCAGCAGGTAGCAGGTGTACGAGGAGGCAAGCGGGTTCACATACCTTTGTCCCAAAGGAACAATGCCGGCGCTGTTCTGGACTTTGGTTAAACTTTGGAACTGTTGCCAAACCCCCGGCCTCGCACCTGCCTGCTGGGCTCCAGTACGCGCACAAACACATGCACATCTGGCAGCACTTGTCCCCACGTTTGCATGCTGACCTGTCTGTCCAAACTGGGTCAAGCAACTTAATTTGGTGACACGTCCTCAAGTGCAAGTTGGTGCAAAGCCCTGGGGGACAATGAGAGAATGGCGTAGGTGTGCATGATCGAACCGCTGCTATCTTGTGTCACTTAAATATCCTCACAAGATTAGAAAGCCCGAAGGGTGGAGATTAAGTAAGGCCGGGTGATTTTAAAACCGGATGCTTAGAATGAGCTTACAGAAGAGATGAAGTAAATAACACGTCCTGACAGATGGAACCGCAAAGAGTCGTGTGTGAGTGTGTGTGCGTGTTTCCACAGGTGAATCAAGCAGCCTTTCTTTTTATAAGAACATTGTTTCCCCTCTTACTCCCTGTGAAAACAATTTACAGCTCCAGTTACACTTGGCGCTCTCAGATTGTCACTGATGTAATGGCGGATGAAACATCTGCCAAGCTTTCCTCCTCTTGTATCCACTGTGCCTCAGTGTGTTTTTTTTCTTCTTTTTTTTTTTATTGTTTTGCCTGCCTGGTTTCGATAGCAAACACACAGGGCGACAGAGGTTTAAGTAATCACATCGTAGCTGTTGGCTGAGTTCACACAGCTTCACCTTGTTTATCCATTACCACTGTTTCACACTTCTGATTAAAACGTTCCCTCTCACCGCTTAGGGCTCCTACACACACCATAGAAATCTGGAGTTTGAATTTAGTATGGAACATTTAAAAAAAAAAAAAAAAGTCAGAAAATAGTGATTGTATTTTAAGACTTTTTCTTGAATTTTCTTTCTCTTAGTTTGTTTCTTTCTTCCTCTCTCTATTTCTTTCTTTGCCACACAGTCATGGTTGAACTTGGACTATGTTTTAAAATCTTACACTGCTTTTAAAATGCAGATAAGACTAGTAAAGGTTGTATTTGACTTTAAATGTAAAATAAAACATTATGTCCCTAACACCTTCATGTGAGATTGATTCAATGATGCTTTGAAGCCTAAAAACACATTTGGTCGGTTGCTGACCAGATTTATCCCTTATTGAGTTCCAGTCGATGTCTTCTCACAGCTCCTGAGTCTGGAGGAAAAGCTGAGCCCCCTGGTGTTGTCGGCCCTGGATGAAGACTCTCAGATGAGCCGACTGTTGGCCTGTCGCTCTCTTTCTGCCGCACTCCGGCTCGTCGGAGCTAGTTTACACCACGAGGCTCTGAACAAGATTTATCCTGGTAGGAGACCTTTTTGCCTTATTTGCACATGTGGCCGCTTTGAGTAAGCTGGCCTGTTTTCTGTGGGTCAAATGGGGGTAGAGGTTATCTCTGCCTTCTAGTGGCTCTCCACACTTCATTTGGAGAGCGAGACAACCTCTCCTCCCCACTGACACAGCTGGACGCAAAATGAACTTTTTACGGCTTTGGAATTCATAACCCCTTGAACTCTTATCACATAAAAGCCCAATAAAATGCATTGAAGTCTGACACTGTAAAATGCAAACATCCTGTGCCATGAAGGTCACCTTGACAGCGGCAGGTTTCTCCCGCAGAGCTGCTGAAGCGTCTGGACGACAGCAGCCAGGAGGTTCGCAGCGCCGCCCTGCAGGCCGTCGCTCTGTGGCTGTCCAGCCTGACAGGAGGCTACAGCCCGGAGCTCTGTGCTCCCCACCTGCAGCTCCTCTTTCAGCAGCTCCTGCTGCACCTGGATGACCCTGACAGCTCCGTGCAGGACCAAGTGCTGGGTGAGACCGGGTGGGGGTGTTGATAGCTGGAGATGCCTGAGAAAGACAGCTCTTCTTCTTTTGGCTCTTTGAAAGAAAGGTGCAGATTCATATTTAAGAAATTAGTTGGGTTTTTTTTTTTGGTTTTTTTTTTTGAGAGGAATTCAGGATGACCTCTGTCAAAACATTTTCTTCCTCTGGATTACAGCCAGCAGGACCTCCTCTCTCTTATTTCAAAGCTCTTTTATTCATCTTTTGCACTCAATTTATCACCCAAACCAGGGTGAGCATTTTCTCCTGCCAGAATACTTCAGATCCGTGGAGAACCGGACTGGTCAGTCACCAACAAACAATTAACTGGCCGAGCGGTTTCACTGATTAAAGTCGTAATATCTAAATAAGTTGGTGTTCAAGCACTTGTGATGGATGGATTTAGTTGTGTGTGACCGATCTAATGATAACCACATGAGGACCCCCTCCCTCCCCTCTCTTTCTTGCCACCTCCTCACATCTGTCCTCACGTTCATCCCACTTAATCCCTCCATCTTTTATCTGTCGGTATCCCTTCCTCTTCTGCCGGCCCCCGTTTTCTACAGCGGCTCCGATTTACAGCCCCATCAGTGGAAAACGTCCGAGCGGCTTTCCCCAAAGTGTGCGGCTCCCCGGGACTTTCTGCTCTTTCCTGACTTATCAGGAATGTTAGCTGTCATTACTTCTGACAGGATGCAGGCGAGCGCTGACGGCTCGGCCAAAGCTGAGAGGCCTCTTGATGAGATCTCTCATCTCTAGCGCTCAGGAAGACAAAGAGAGGGTAACGTATTCTCATGCTCACCAGATAAAAGACGAGCTTCCATGCATTGTTTTCTGATGTGACTCCAACATTTGAAGGCCTTTTAAAAGGACTGAGTGATATTTTTCGTACATCTTTAAAAGTTGAGTTTTTTTTTTGTTTTGTTTTTAAAACTTTTCCCCGGCAGTGTAAATGTGCACACCTTTATTGATTCCACGTGTCATGAACGAAAAGTAAATCATGATGTCATCAATTAAGAGAACAAAAACGATCCTGGAGTTTTTAAAATAAGAACTGACCCCCTTGTTGAATCAAAAATCATTTGTAATGAACAAACCTGTTTAGGCTCAGTTGTACTAGTCGTGTCCAGGCCTAATATCTGTCCTGCACAATCAAGAAAACAATTAAAAAGAACTTTTCTGACAACACGAAGTAGAAAAAAGTGGGGTATCTTAGCCTGACCTAATAAAAATTGTGAACAGGTTAGAAAACCCAACCTTTCCTATGAATTTGTGGCCTACCAGAAATATTTACATCAATAACCCACACAGGAAATCACGACACTACCCAGAGCAACATCTGCAGTGCTACAGAACTCAGTCGCTAGGCTAGGCTAGCTCTCTGTGAACTTTAAGAAAGCACTCGCATAATAAGAAACAACAGATCTATTAATTAACATAATCAGCACTTGTAAAAATCACATAAATATCTCAAAACTTATGTTTATTTTGTTGGAATTTATATGGTAGAGCCACAGTAAAATTAAGTGGCTTCTTTTTTTTTTATTTCTGAGAATCAGAGTAAAGGGGGCTGATTCCAAATGCACTCCACACTTTTCAGATTTTAATTTCTAAAGGTTTTTGAAATCCTTGTACTCTGACCTAAAAGCCTAATGAAATACATTTTGACGTTTGTTGTAATTTGACAAAACGTGAAAAATTAAAGTGCCTTGAATACTTTTGCAAGGCTCTTATAAAGTTTACGTACTCCTTTACCTGTCAAGTGCTTCCATCCCATTGTTTTGAAGCTAATAAACACATGGGTGAGCTAGGATTCTCTACAATAAAGCACGGTGCGTTCGCAGACACCTCGGAGTCTCTTTGTGAAACGGGAGGACCTCACATCTTGCTGAGCGTCCGTCTCCATCTGACCGCTCCCCAAACGTGGAAGCATTCCTCCCTGGTGTTTGAAGCGCTCTTTGTTCCCTCCCCGCTCTTTGTTCTGCTTTGTCTCCCCCCTGCTTGTTTCGGTTAACAGTTGATCCTTTTCTTACGCTTCTTATATTTCAAACGCATGTCTCTGAAGTGGCTGGATGTCTGCGCCGCATCCTGACAGAATGATGGACAGCGTTCCCGTCCTCTCCCTCTCATCCCTCCTTGTCTCACTGTTGGCACGAGTTTAAATCACTTCTCACAAGCCGTCATTGTTCTCCTTTATCTCAGAGTCCCTCTCGTCCCCCCAGTCCCCCCATTCATCCCTACTGACACTTAAAGAAAACCTGAAGAATCCCCTAAACAAAGTATAATACAGGCTGAATCCTTCAAACTGGTGGCATGTCACCACTGGACTTTTAACATGTTGATCACTGAAGAGCCACCTGTGTAGGAAAACCACTACACCCCTAAAACCTACAGATTGTTGGAGGAAAAAACGAGAGAAGAGACGGTTTTATCTCCTCCCTGTGGAAAGAAAAGGACGTTTTTCATGAGTAAGAGAAAGCGCTCTACTTCCATCTTCTGGTGAGGTCGCTCCACTAGAAAATTCATTCAAGTTGATTCTGCCGTCATTTGGAAAGAAATAAGATATTTGAAATGGTTAAAATATGTTATTGAATAAAAATAAAACAAAAAAACAAGTATAGAGACACATAATGTAAGATTAAAAAACGTGATCAAATTATAGCATATATAATATATTTAAATCCTCATAAATGTGAAGGTTCTTTGTTACTCCTCATTCTTTATAGTTTTCATTATAATGGGGTGAAAACAATCAGACTCAATTTTGATTTAGGTCAGTTCAGATTACTGAAGTCATGGCTGTTAGCAAGGTGCCAGAAGAATAATGTATTACTTTCTTTTAAAGTTATAAAAGTGTTTACCTAGAGATTTCTGGTCTTTAAAGAGTGAAAGCCCAGTTGATTCGCTGTGTCATCTTTATGTGTGTGTGGTTTCTTTGTTTGTGCAGAAGTCCTGAAGAACGGCAGCTCGGTTCACCCGTCTCTTCTGCAGAGGGAGGCTGAGGCTGTGAGGGACAAACACAGGAGCCCCCTTCACTGCGACCTCCTGCTGCAGCACATCAGCTCACTGCACACACACACACACACACACACGCACACACACATCTCGCACCAGCAGAAAGACGCAAAACACATCCAGACTGAAGCCGGTGCCTTCACTCCTCATCAACACCAAAACTCTGCATTGTAATTTACTGCTGAGTTAATGTTGTTTTCATTTTTTTCCTTCAGTCATTCCTGACGGCTGACGTTGTTTGTACTATTAAGATATATTCGATGGGATTAATGTAAAGCCACGGTGCATTTTTTTTTTAACATCAGAAGTGGCTTAGTGCGATTTGAAAATAAAAATAACATCTAAATGAATGTCAAAAACAATTTGAAAGTGTATTGAAATGTAGGTAGCTCAATGATTTTCTACTGTGATTTTAAACTTTGTATTTTTGTGTGTATTTTGAATTTCCAGAACAGATTGAAGGGAATGCACCTTGAAGTATTTTCCAGTTCTTAAAAAGTATTCAAAAAATAAATTATGGAAAAATGTTTTTGTTTCTCTTTTCCTTCCTTCCTTCATTGTGCTATTTCTTGCCCTTTATTATGTTCACTTTTTTATTTTATTTCCTTATCTGTTACCTACTTCTTTCCTCCTTGTATCAAAAGCACTTCATACCCTCATCTAAGTGGATTTCAGAGGAGATGAGAAACAGACATTTAGAAATAGAGAAAACATTACATTTTCCTGAATTGTTCAATTTATTACCTACAGATGCATGTTCTTCTTTACTTTGAAGACATTTTAATACTGGTTCCATTGAAGTGATTTCTGGAATCTGGCAGTAATCAGGGGTTAGTTTGACTCTTGAATTTAAACCACATAATTCATTTATGATTAACACAAGATTCTTTACCGCAGAACCAGGATAGTCTGGACAGCTTTCAGCCCCTAATCAAAGAAACTGTTTATTCAACAATGAATTATGAAACACAATTTTTTGTTCATTCTAAAACATGTTTGTTAGAAATAAAAACATCTGAACGGGGCAATTACTTTTCTTTTTTTTTATATATCATTGTGTATGACATCATTTGAGTTAAATGTTTAAAGTCCTGCTTTGATGTCAAACCTTCTGATTTTTTACTCAGAAATTTACTCATGAAAGTCTGGCCAAATATACGTTACTGATAATTATAGTAAAATATAAACAGTTATCAGCTTGTGTGTGTGTGTGTGTGTGTGTGTGTTTGTTTGTAATATAAACAGAGGCCGTTGGCCGATGGGAGTGTTGAAGTTGTCTATGCACAAACTAAACCATATAAGCATCCATTCCATTACTTATAAAATTACAAAATTGGCGATATTTGTTTTTTGTTGTTTGTTTTCCTCCTAAAATAGTTTGCTTTATTCTGTGGCTGCAGGGGAAAAGCGTTTAAAAGGGGACGCTGTCTCTTTAAGGCGTTAAAGGAGGCGTGTGGGGGACGTCGGCAAGACGCGTCCGGAGTGAATGACTGCCGCTGCGTGCGGCTGTGTGACATTGTGACAGGACGAAACTCATTTAGAAACGAACGGTTCGGATCCGCGTCTGCAGGTGAAGCGGAATCAGAGGGACGGGACGGGACGCGGCTGGATCCGGAGACGCGTCACGGCTGGTTGGCGTCTTTACGCACGGAGGAGCTGCGCGGCGCACCGCTCACTTTCAATGAGGTTACAAAACAGTTCAGCCACTCTGCAGCCAGCGTGTGAAAATCAGCCTGACTGACTGACTGACCGACCGACCGACCGACCTACATCCCCGGAGTTTGTTTTTTTGTTTTTTGTTGTTTTTTTTGTTGTTTTTGTTTTTTTTCCCCCTCAAATTTCAGAAGAATGTTTTCACCCTAAAGGCGTGAAAGAAAAATTAACTGTGAGCAGCGCAGGTGGATTTCCTCCCGCATGATGTACACAATCACAAGAGGTCCCAGCAAACTGGTCACGCAGAGGAGAACAGGTGAGTCTGCTCACTGTCAGCAGCCTCACGCCTTCACCTTACAGACACGCGTGGCTGTTTTTAATCGTTTCTGCAGGACCCACTCAGCAGCTGGAGAGCAAAATCAATGACTTCAAGCACAAGCAGACGTCCTGGAACATGCCGGAGTGAGTAAACCGGTTCTTTAAGCTCATTTCAAATTAGAGGAACCTTCAGGCTCCCAGAACAGTGGGGGGAACTTTCTGCCTGTTGCGGTGAATCTGGGTCCAGCACTTTAAATCTCCTTAATCCAGAACACACTTTAACTCTGCCTGTTGTTACCATGATGACTTTGAGGCAGCAGACTCGACCCTGAGTGTGTTTGAGCGTGACCTTGGCAGCACATGCTCCCTCTCTCATTCAGCTGTTGCAATCTGACTTCTGCTGAGTCAAGCATGCTTCAGTTTAGGTTCAAAGGGCAACTTTTTTCTGTTTTTGTTTGTTTTCGTACAGTGAGAATTAACAGAAGCTCTGATTTTCTCTTTCCACCTGTCAGCCTCCCTGCACCCAAGATCGTTTTCAACCGCCTGAACGGGAAGAAGCACCACCAGGCCGCTCAGGCGCTCCCCGCAGACGGCGGCCATGAAGAGGCTTTCTCCCCGGAGCACGAGGAAAACGTCAAGTTCATCTCTGAGGGTGAGGAAGACCAAGCTGAGCTTTTCGTTGCCTGCACTGCTGGTTTCTGTGAATGACTTGGCTACTATTGGTGTATTTTTTTTAAAAAAAGCAACGGATCAAACACCTCCTTCCCTTCCTTCCAAGGCGACTCCCAAACAGCTGCTCTGACACTGACAGAGCAGAGAAACTCTCTCACACCCACATTTCACACTCGTCAGGACAAAAGTGCTGAGGGAGCTTTTGATTTCAATGATTTCAACCCACAAGATGGTCAAATTGGACTTTGCAGGATAGAGAATTGTTTGGGTCAAAACAGTCTGGGGTTGTTTTTCTGTTTTTCCCCTACACTCACAGAATCCCTGTGTCTGTAGGAAACCTTGCTTGGCTCGGCTGTTTTTTGCTTTCTGTGTCCTGCCAGTTGTTGGCATTGAAGCTCAGCCACAGCAGCCCATAAACAATTCCAGTAACCTTGTGTTTGATTGGACAAGGCCGTAAAGTAGAGCCAGCTCTGTAAAAAAAAAAAATACCGCCGTTTCATTCCCATCAGATCTTTTCAGTTTTTCACACAACAGCCACAAGCTTTAGTGTGTTTTAATAGACCATTACAAACTAGTTTATCGTGTTTAAGTGGAAGGAAACTAAAGTCCAGTAAATAAACTCCCTCTAGAAGTCCTGCAGTGGCCACCTGTATGAAATCTAATCTGAGCATAAATGCACCTGTTCTGTGAAAGCTGCAGGCGCTTCCTAGAGAACATGTTACACAGCAGAATTGGATGACTTAAAAAAAAAAGTATTTGAAGCTTTGAATATCTCGCAGAACAGTTAGAAAACAGTGTGTGGCTCAGTTACCAACATGCCGAGGCAGGGCCTTTCCAAACTGACTGGTTGAACGAGGACCAGCAGAGATCCAGAGTCCAGGAGGGAGACTGCAGTCAGCGCTCCACAGATCTAATCATCCTTCCCAGGATGACCAACAATGTTTGTCAAAGTCCAGACTTTGATGCAACTTTGAGTCTCTGGAAACAATTGAAAGTTCAGAAGGTCAGTGTTCAGCCTGCCTGAGCTGTGATGCAAAGAAGAATTGGGGAAAATTTCCCAAATACTCATCATTTTAGTTTGTAAGACATTTTTCAGATTTGTCTGTGTTTTTTTTTTTGTTATAGAATGAATCATTTTTCTGTCACTTCATGGTTCCTAGTCTATCAGGAGTTTGTGATTACGGTTGATTAAATGGTAGATTAAATCTACCGTAGATTTAATCAGTCACACTGCATGTGTCTGAGACTCTGATTGATTAAAAATACAAACATTTCTCTGCAGTGGCCTTTGTTCTGGTGGACTTTACCCTGTGGGTGTGTCACTTTGATGCAGAACTGTTTTCATATTTCTTCATTAAACACTAATTGTTGGACATGCGGTTGTTAAAGAGAGCTGCTTTCGTTCAGCCTGGCAGGAGGTGGTTCAGGGAGAGGAAGGTCGAGGAGAGCAGGACTCCCAGACGGCGGTTTACTACAAAGAAACGTCTGCTGGACCACACATGGACAGTGAGTCCAGCTGCTTCCCTTCTTCCACCAGTTCGGCTACAAATACATGAAACAGAGATATTGTTCAGATGAAGAGTGAGCTTTGCTTTTTATCGTTTTAAAAAGAAATTGGAGGCATTTGCAAAAGGTGTTTTGTAGAAAATAAGAAAATATTTCATTTAAATCACGTGCACATTTTTTTTAAGTCTTTTTTTTTTTTATTGCTTTATTCATAAATGTATCAACACTAGAGGGAGAGACACATTTTAATAACCATAGTTTTGAAAGTCATTGCAGTTAACAGGCGAAGTTTATGCAGAAGATATTTTACGTTTTATGTTATCAGAATGAAATCTGCAAAATAGTGAAACATTTTAACTCTGTACAGCAAAGCATATCAATTGTCTATTTAAGACTTTGTTTTAATTTTTTTTAAAAAGCACTTGATTCAAAAGCAGTATTGAGGAATCGTATAATGTTCTAATTTTTGATTACAACCACTAGAGGGCAGTAAAAGCAGCATGAAAGTCTATGAAAAATGTGTTTCTTGTCTTAGATTTTATTTTAAACCGTTGAGTCTGATCCATATTTCTTCCTTTCCAGGCTTTGTGCCCATCGATCTGGACGAGTGGTGGGCCCAGCGCTTCTTGGCCAACATCGACAAGCGGTCCTGATGTTTCAGACTGGATTGGATGCTGTTTGCCAGTCGGGAGGTGAAAACTGAGGAACGGCTCACAGAGGGGAGAAGATGCCTGCTTCTGTAGGCGCGACGGCTCAAGACGGCCCAGGAATCCTTTAGATGGACCGACGGCGCTGGGACGCTGACCCCAAAGCTGCCGAGAGCTACTTTAGTGTCTGAAAGACCAGATGCAGGATAAGGTTTCTGGTGGTGTTTATGGTCACAGCGGAGACAATTTGAATGCAGTAAAATTGTGTTTTTCCAAAACTTCTGGGTTTTATCCTTTTTTTTTTTTTATTTATTTCACTGCATTTGTGGTTTCCACTTTAATAGTTAAAAGAACTTTATTTGGCAACTGATGGTAACATCCCTAATCTTAAATATGGCTTATGAAATGTTTGGAGATTTAAATTTGAGAACAAGACGGGGAAACTTTAAACCCGACTTTCACACACCAGACATGAACGGAATGCGAGTCCATCAAAAATAAACCGTCTCAAAATGGATGAAACTTCTCAAACACCACAACCAGACGGAGCAGCTTTGTTTTCAGTGATTAGTGCAGCAACAAATTCCTCCACAGTAGTCTGTATTGATCTCCTGAACTGCCCTCGGTCAGCATTTCTTGGTGCTGCGAATGCTTCAGTCGGCATCTGGAGTGAGACGAGTCGTCAGTGTTTCTCCAGAGCTTTGGCCAGGAGCTCATTGAGGCGTGAAATCATGGGCCGGGGGTCGTCGTTCAGGCCGGCTGCAATCATGGCGTTGTCGTAGATCTGAAATGAGTGACGGTTTAACATCATCTAATCGGTCACAGCTGTAGATGTTTAACAATTAGTTTAAAACCAAACAGAAACCAGATTCAGTACCTGTTCCAGCAGCAAACCAGCCAGTTCAGAGTTTGTGTCTTTCAGTGAGTGCAACTTCTTGATCAGATCGTGTCTAACAGGTGAGGAGAGGGATCATAGTTACTTGTTTGTTTTGAGAGGAACAAAGTGGTGAAATCCGTGTTTTACCCGGCGTTGATCTCCAGGGTGGGCTGCAGAATCTGGGCCCTCTCCTCAGCCGTGCGCGCCAGCTGCTGGGTTCGGAGGAAGTGGCGGGCCGCGCCCATTTCCAGCACCGTGATCATGGCGGGGTGAGTGTCGAGACGAGGAGTCAGCTGAGCGTTACCAAAAAAAAAAGACATTTGTGGAATGCCAGACATTTGATATTCATGGAAAGAGATTTTTTTGGATCTTTTCAGTCTTTGTTCCCTAATGTTGACTCCATTCCTGCGGTTACCTTTATGTTTGTGACCCGGGGGCCCAGAGTGTTCTTCATCCAGGCCATCAGGTCGTCCGCCTGCTCCTGGGTCAGCCGCTCAGATGCTGCGGTGGAGAACAGGGCGGGGTCACAGCCGTGTCGGAGATCACGGCCCCGCTCCGCCTGACCTCAACCTGAGGGTGGGGCTCACCTGGCTTGCTGTCCTCAAACTTCTCCTCCTTGTAGTGATCCACCACGATGTCCGTCTCCACCGAGATCAGCTTCTTCTTGTCAAACTCCCTGAGGTGAAGCAGGGTCAGCTCGTCGAACTGCTCATAGCAGAACAGGACCTGCGAGCACAACCGAGTTAACCCTCATCTGGCCTCTCGCTGCACAAAAACATTTTCAATCGCTCATTATGTCTCCCACCTCCATGTCTTTCTTCTTCATGGCCTCAAAATACGGCGAGTGCTCGGCCAGATGTCTGTTGGGGGAACACAGGTAGTAGATGTTGCGTGTGCCGGCCTTCATGCGGGATCCGTACTCCATCAGGTTGGTCTGCTGGCCGGCCGGCAAAGCTGACGACTCGAACCTCAGCAGCTTGGCGATGTCTTCCTGCAGCGCGACAGAGCAGGCGGTGAGGACTACGCTCCCAAAAAAACCCTGCTGTGCGGGGGAGCAGCATGTCTAATGCAGCACCTTCACGTCCTGCTCCTGGGTGGTAACGATGCCCTCGCGCATGAAGAGCCCGTAGTCCTCAAAGAACTTGTTGTACTTCTCCGGGTCCTTCTTGCTTTGGTCCAGCAGGAAGCGGATCACTCGCTGCTGCAGGACGTCTCGAAGCTTTCTGAAACGGGAGATGCACTTATGGTCACCAGAATTCCCAAACGCTCCTCTGGTCACAGGTTCAAACTTTTCCAGATGGAAATTTCCAAACTTTCCATCTGGAAATTCACTAACCTTCACTAAAGGAAGGTTAGTGAATTTACTCCACGTAATATTTACACTGCAAAAACAGACTCCTAGCATGCATTTTGTGTAGTTTATAGTGCAAAAATCTTACTTGACGTAGGACAAGTAACTTTTGAGCAAGATATCGGAGCATATTTTAAGTAAAGAAGTCATTAATATTGACTTTTTAAGAAAAAAACGTATCACTGGGAGATTATTTAATTTACAACATTGGAAAAATGTCTTAAGACTTTGTTCTGGAACAGTTAGAAACCAGAGAGGAAGAGAGGATGGAAGGCCAACATTAATGCATCAATCTGGGATAAGATATCTGGCCAAAAATTCAATTCACTGGTTTGAAAAGAGCATTAAAACTCTTTTTTTTTTTTCGCAACAGTTGCATCTAAAATAGGGCTGAAACGTTTCCTTAAGTGATTTGAGTACCTCAATTATTAAAATTCCTCAAGGAAAATTTATCTGCCTTGAAGCTTCGTTAAGTTACAATTTATCATTTAGTGCAGCGTGTTCCGGCCGGCCGCAGAGCTCTTTCACTTCCGCCTGAGTTGTTGACGAAAGCTAAGTGTAGGCTAAACGTCCAGTTTTCCAAGTTCGGCCAGGGAGGAGTTTATTGATTCGTGATAATGTCGGGGTCTCTGTGGTTTTTCGGGGGACCAATAAGCACGATGCCTGGAGTGCAGTAGTCTTTTCTCCTCCTGGAGCTGCTGCCTGGTATTCAGAGCGAACGGTGAGGAAGAGCGCGGCAGGTTAACAATTATTGTTACAGGTTCATTTTCCAAACGACAGAAAAGTTATTGTTAGGGAAGCTCAAATATGAAAAATTGGACTGATGTTGATATGTGATTGTAATACTGCCAATATTTGATCTTTTTCTTATCCGATTACTCGATTAATCGTAAGAGTAACTGATAGATTACTCGATTACTAAAATATTCGTTTACAACAGCCCTAATCTAAAATAAATATTTAAATCCCAGAAAATGCAAACAAAAATCTGATCCAAAGGAGCTTAGAGAGGCAGATTTGTAGAAACCTGTTATCAATATTACAAATTAGATTTTCGACAAGACAATAAACCAACATTTTTTTGAACACAGTAAAGCTGCACAACATTAATCTACATGGCCTGTATGCTTTAAACCTAAAGATTCTCAAGGTGAGAATGAGCCACAATCAGAAACAAAAGGTTTCAATTGAAAACTACTTCACTCTACCTGATGAGGGCGCTCTCCTGCAGCAGTTCTCTGCTCAGGTTCAGAGGGATGTCTTCGCTGTCCACCACGCCTACAGCCGCAAAAACAAATGGTTACATTCCTGATGTGAAGTGTGAGATGGAACTGAAAGGGTGGAAAAGTTCAGGACGACGCAGAACCTCGAAGGAAGCGCAGCCACTTGGGCAGGATGTCGGCGGCTTTGGTCTGGATCAGGACCTTCCTGCTGTACAGAGCCACGCTGGAGCCCATCTCTCTGCTCACGTCAAACATGCTGGGTTTCTGTCAGACAGGACCAGGGTTCGTTCAGGTTTACACGATCAAAGCCAAAATCTAAACTACATTCAAACATTTTCCTTATCAAATCAGCTAAAACTGTACTTTTCCCTCACTTTATTCCCCAACTTTCTCAGCTGACCTAAACTTCACCAAACACTGCTCACCGCGTCAGGGACGTAAAAGATGCTTCGGATGTTGAGCGGCGCGTCGGCACGGTAGTGAAGCGTGTAGCGCGGCTTGTCGTAGGCCTGAGCAATGTAGCGGTAGAACTCCTCGTGCTGCCAGTCGCTGATTTCTTTAGGCTCCATCATCCACAAGGCCTGGTGGACAAAACCCAAACAAGAAATCCTTTTGAAAGCAGTCAAAAGGTCACAGAGTGCAGTTGGTCAGTTTTGCGTTAAACACTGAAGATAACAGAAGGACTGAGGCTCACCTGCAGAGTGTTGAGCCTCCGTCCGTTCAGGAAGATGGGGAAACTGACGAAGTTGCTGTACTTTGTCACAACCTCTGAAACAGATTCGTCATGGAGTTGCTGTATGAATTTTATTGTACACAGTTGTGGTTCAATACATCATGGTGCGGTTGGAGATTTTACCTTTAACTCTGTCCTCGGAGGAAAACTCCTTACAGTCGTCTTTGAGGTGCAGCACAATTTTAGTTCCCTGTTGAACGCCGCTGGCTTCAGCGACCTCAAACAGTCCAGAGCTAAACGAGGAAGTGAAATGTCCATTTGAAGTTTAACCATTTTACAAATTAAAACAGAATAAACAGTGGTTGCAGTGCTCTCACCCGTCGGAGGACCACTTGTATCCGGGAGCGTCCGGCTCTGCAGAGCGGGAAAAGACGTCCACACGGTCAGCCACCATGAAGGCGGAGTAGAAGCCGACGCCAAACTGACCGATGATGGTGCTGCTGGCCTCTGCCTGGTTCTGCAGAGCATCTAAAAACGCCTGCAGTGAAGAGGGGAGAGAAGACGACGAGAAGGACGTAAACACAACAGTTACAGGACGAGTTCAACTTTGTTAATATGAAGGTAATATAAACACAGAGCCAAAGCTCAGTCACATTAACGTTTAAAGTCATTTGCCTCCGTAATAACCACCATTGAGGTTCACTTTGCTGAACAAGAGCACTGACCTTGGATCCAGAGCGGGCGATGGTACCCAGATTGGCCACCAGCTCCTCTTTGCTCATGCCAATTCCTGTGTCCTATCACAGAAACACATTTTTCACTAAAAAGTTTAATTCAACATGCAGCAGTACATTACCACCACCAGATGGCAGCACCTATGAGAAGTAAAACAGCAGGGTGGTTTGTCATGTGTTTTATATTTATAAAGGTTAAAAAATATACCCATATCTTAACTTCATACAAACAAGTTTTCAAACCATTTTAAAATTTCAAGTGTTTTATGCTACAGAAAATATGTAGAAGTAAATGAGAAACATTTCTCATCTGGCATTAGATGTGGGTACCTGAATGGTGAAGGTTCCTTTAACGCCATCAGTCTGCAGGTGGATTTCCATCGGAGCCGTTTCCCCGCCAGCTGTGATCATTTTGTGTCGCAGCTTTTCCAAGGCGTCGCTCCCGTTAGAGATCAACTCCCTGATGAAAACCTGGTGGAATGAGGGTGAGTCAGGAAATGGATACAAAGGAGGGCTGACGATATTTGAACAAAGTGAAGGAAATGTCTTTCACAACTTCTTACCTCCTTCTCCGAGTACAAAGATCTGGCAACAATGTCCAGAAGTTTCTTCGTTTCAGCCTGAAATTCATGTTTAGAGCCACTACCTGATTTAAAAAAAAGAAATTAAAGAGTGACACAGAAGGAGAGAAAGAATAACTTTGCAGCTGCTCAGGCACCTTGCACAGACTCCGTATCGGTGATGATGGTGTGTAGAGGTTCTTCTTCTGGCTCTTTCTCCACTTCCTGAGTGCTGTAGAAGGACTGCTGTTTGAGGCCCAGAGAGGACCACTGAGACCTCCACACAGCGGGCCGGCTGCTCCACCTCTGCTGCTGTCCAACCTGGAGATCTAACGACATGAAGTGCACAAAGGAAGAAAGCTGCAGTGTAATGTACACACAAGAAATAGAAACATACATTTTGGACTTCTCGGGAAGAGCTGTTTTGGCAGTCTCTTCAAATATTGTGTAAATTGCGATGTTCTTTTTTTTTTGCATGCAATAGTTCTCTCCTGACAGTTGCTGCTTTATAGGCAAAACAAAACAAAGTACATCTTGTAAGTTATATGTATGTTTAGCCAGTCAGTGATGTTTCAGTGCAGCATCCAGCAGGACATTTTACAGTTGTTTACAAGCAAGTATGGAGAAGCTGCAGTTATCCTCATCACCCATGTTCAGTGAAAAGCCTATTTTTACTACAACTGACCTTTTGTATTTTGTCATACGGTCTAAAACATAACACCTCTACTTTAAAAATACGTTTTTACTTTATTTCTTGCGTAATATATTTTTATTTTGTATCGTCACGAGCTACAAAACATGCTATTTAAAAATAAAAATACAACTTAGAATGTTTCACTGTTTCACTTGGTGAATTAAATAATTCAACATTCAAATATACAGAGTTGAATCTGTTTTGTTTTTTTTTCAGTTAATAATTATGCTCGCAAGGAGCTAAGTCAGTCTTTTTTTTTTTTTTTTTATCGGTTTTTGTTTCCGAGTGAACAAAACTAATATTTAACCTCATTAGCTGAAGGTTATCAGTTAAAACCTGCAGCTTCCCAGCTGATGGAGCGAGATGAAGCTAACTGCGCTACCACCTACCTCGCGAGACATTTAACGTGCTCAGTCCACGCGCGCGAGACGTTAGCCGTAAATTGGTCCTGTGGGAAGAAGCGAGGATGAGGCGAGCCAGGCCGAGGCAGCGGGACATTTTGACGGATATTCCCAAGCAGGTGGATACCAAAAGTCACCAGACTGGGGGACACACGTTGACCGGTGAAGACCGAGGATGAGGCTGCGCTTGAAAATGACATCACCGGGGTGTCTAGAAATATGCCTGATCAGAATTGCGGAAGGAAGGTTTTATATTATTTCTGTTTGGAAACAAATTTATAAACATCTATAATTTTAATAGGTGTTTTATTAAAAGCAATCTTTTATTTTGAGAAGATACTTTTAACTTTTAAAGGATGCTAGTGCAGTGGCGTTGTTCTTCACTTACACTGACAATAAAAACAGCTCGGTGATCAATTAAAGGCACTTCCTAATGTGAATCCTGTTTTCCCAGCTCACTTTCACATTTGGGGCACATATTTGTACGAAATTGGCATATAACTGAGCCCAAAACAGGCTTGTCCAAAAGGTTACATAATGGTCCTATCACGACTGGCTCCGGATAACCAGGTGAAATAATTGGACCTACCCGAGTCGCCGTGCTGTAAAGTTGATATATTTAAGAGATTTACATATATAATTTCCGGTCTCATTTGGCAGAACATCGGACAACTCTTAAATCTCTGGGGTTCCTCAAAGCGCCATTATTGTACCGCATTTATTCACTATATATATCCTCCCACAGCTCCGATTAGGTTGAAGAGATTTAATATTCATATGCTGATGAGACAAAACTACTATGATCTTATGGAAGTGTCCAGAACATCAATAAACTTCCTCCAGCTTGAGGGGGGAAGACACTGACTAGAGATCAGATGCTTTTCAACATACCTCGACATCGGAATAGACTAGATTTCAACACCCACAAAGATAAAAACCAAAAACTGTCTGCCAGTTCTTTAAAAATAAAATAAAAAAAAATAAAAAAATGCAAGAATTAAGGGTTTCCTGTCAAAACAAGCCTAGTAAAATATTGGTGCACACTTTTTAATTGTCTCTGGTCTTGTTATACCTTTACTCATAGATCAGCTCATATAAAGTGGTGCTTCTACAAGAAATTACTACACTGGCTCACTGTTTGTAAAAGGTTCAGTTTAAAATCTTAATGGTTTATGAAGCACTGAATGATCCTGAGAGTAAATTCATTCGAGAGTTGCAGGTCAGGGATGGGAACTCCAGCTCCCTGAAAAGATGCAGAAACTGTTTTTCAGATCTGAGACTTGAAACTATAGCTTCCTGGATTGTTCCTGTAAAAGTTCATTTTATCAAATCTTAACCTGTCGGCATTTTAAATGTACAACATACATTTTCATTTGATGTTTAAATGCTGTCATTACTCTTAGTGTATTTCTCTCCCTCAACACAAAATGAACTTGCTTTGCAAAGCGAGAAGTTTCATATTTCAGAGGAAAGGGTGATATCCTGCCTGGGTGAAAACAGTTTATGTACTTGGTCCAGAAAGTGGCAGAAGGGTTGAGCTGCAGAGAATCATTACAGAACCCCAGGCTGCAGCATCCCAGACAGATGTGGAAATGGCTGTAAAGATTCTGTGACCACTTAGACGTAGAAGGACCTTTGTATCCTCCGGGAAGTGCCGCTGAGAAGGATGATGTCTTGGTTTTCCCACCTGGACCGGCTGCCCTACGACTCGATCTTGGATAAGTGGAAGACAAATGAAAAATGGGACCGGAAGAGCAATTTCTAAAACCTGTAAACAATCAGTTTCTTCCTAAAATGCTTTTCCGCACACTTTCAATGTTTTAATGTTTGGTTGTGATGGGTGAAGAGTCAGATTCTGTGGCACACAGGTTTATTTAACAATAAGGTATATAAGTACGAAATGAGCCATTTGAACCAGTTTATACAGTGATTTCATTCTCATTTTCTGCATATTTACAGTACTGTCTAGCTGCTTGATTTACATTAGAGAATAGTTCCTCATCAATTCAAGTTTAATGCGAGAGAAAAATGCTGCACAAAACTCTCCGAACACAAATCAGCAGTCAAACAATTACATATTTCCCACCACAGGCAAAACAGCTTCAGTACTTAATGACAATTTCTTTAGCATAAAGAACAGACAAAAGCAAGGTTTGAAAATCTGCAAGACAATCGCTGGGATTGGGCCAGGTAAAAAGAACATTCTGGCACCTGTGAACAAGTTTCAATGCAAGCTTCTCTTTCACCAGCATGTTGTGTTTGTGTGTGCAATAGGTATCCTAGATCTATACAAATACGTTAATCTCCTTTAGACTCTGCAAACAGGAAAGAAATTAAGGCTTTCCTAAAGGCAGTCCTTTTGAAAAAAATGGCATATTAGAATAAATTAGCCAGGAACAGGAAAAACTGAGAAACTGGCGAAAAACTTCACAGACAACTTTACAGACTTCGCAACACAAATACAATATTCATCTGCAAAGGTACAAAATAAGGATTTTTTTTTTGTTGTTTTCAGATATTTTTTAAAAAGTCAATTGCAAATCATAAAAGAAAAATAAAATAAACCAGCAAAGACCAGGGCAAATTCTTACAACGCTGGTCTGAACCAAAAATATATTCTTTGTCTTTGTTTTCTTTTCAACAGCAATTATTAAATCACTCTGTTTTCAGAAAAAGGAGTTTGTGGTGTAAGGAAAGTTCACAGTCCGTAGGCCTCCAAAGACTTTTTCTAAAATCAGTAAATAGAAAAATCTCAGTGGAAAACTGGAGCAGGCCTTTCTTCTGTCTCAAAATGCTACAATCCTTCAACGAACCTCTCTAGCGTGTCTCCTGTCGTGTCGCCCACCATGTTCATGTCGTTGCTCAGCCCTCCTCGGTTTGGTGTGTTCAGCTGTGGGAGCATTGCGCTTTGCTCAGGCGTTCCCATGTGTCCCTGGTCCATAGAGCCGAGGCTCGGGTGAGGGGAGTGGATAGCCCCGTGCTGCGGCGAAGGCTGGGGTATCCGTGGGGAGGAACCGGAATGGGGGGCTTGTTGTGAAGGCGGCCGGGGCGACTGCACCGGAGCCGGGGAGCGGACCTGGTTTCCCAGGGTGTTGGCCATGGTCTGACCAGGTAGATGAGCTCCGGTCTGGCCTTGGCCCTGCAGCAGATGAGGTTGAGGACTCATCGGGTTGGCCTGCCCAGGAGAACCCATCTGCTGCTTCATCATCTGATGCTGAAGCATGCGCTGCTTGAGGTGGTTCGGGATCCCTTCCATACCCATGCCGGGCTGGCCCATCTGTGACATGGGAGGAACCGACCCCATCGGACCGGAGCCCCCTTGCATAGCCATCTGCTGATGCGCGCGGAGCTGGGAGAAGCCTGGGGGCCCCTGCTGCTGGGGGGGGAACTGGCTGTGGCCCTGAGGCATGCCCCCCTGCTGCTGCATCTGCTGCATTCGGAGCAGCTGTCTGTGGTACTGAGGGTTTCCGTTTTGAGCCGTATTCATCATCTGGCCTTGAGGACCCATGGGGGGCATACCCTGGGGGCCCACCAGCTGAGGAGGCTGCTGCTGCGGAGCCATCCCGGTCCTCTGCATTTGGTTCATAGCTGCCATGGCCTGCATACCAGGCTGGGAGCCCAGCAGGACCTGAGGGTTCTGCTGCTGGACCTGTTGCTGCTGCTGCTGCTGTTGCTGCTGCTGCTGTGGCACCGCCTGGCTGGCCTGGTACTTGGCCGCTCTCTGTTTGATGAAAGCCGCCATGAGGTGGGGATTGGACTTAAGGATGGTCAGCACCTGCTGCTGTTGCTGTGGGGAGCTTGGAGACTTGAGGGTGTGCAGTAGTTCCTGCACGGCACTTGACGTAATATTTCCAGGCATTACCCGGGACATGTTTGGCTGCTGCTGCTGCTGTGTCATTCCCTGTTGCGGGGGGCCCTGAGGAGGCATGACCCCAGGCATTTGGGGACCTGACTGCGGTGTCATCATAGGCCTCTGCATGAGTGGGGACTGCTGAGACATGGGGGTTCCCTGAACCTGCTGGGAGGGCATGGGGCCTTGTTGAGGAGGGACCAGTGGCTGATGGCCTTGGGCATTCTGCATTCCCACACCCCACTGACCCTGCGACACAGCCTGCATCACCTGGGGACCCCGGGGACCCGGCATCATCTGCATTTGGTTCTGAATGGGGTTCATCATGCGCGACTGGTTCATGGGCATCCCGTTCATGGCGTAACCCTGCTGCTGCTGCTGCTGCTGCTGCTTTGCCTTAGCCGCCATCTCGATCTGTTGTGCCACTTTCATTGCTGCCAGCAGCTGCTGCTGTGGCTGCTGAGGAGGAGGAGCCTGCTGCTGATGCGGCATGTTGGGCATAGGGGACAGCTGCTGAGGGAGCGGCGATGACTGTGGCCCAGGTTTACCTTGCGGCACAGGCGTGGAGGGCTGACTGCTGCGGCCGTTGCTGGGGAACCCTTGGCCCATGTTGCCGGCGTTTGGTGGTGGTTGTTGTTGCTGAGGGTGGGTAGGCATGGGCTGCGGAGTCTGGGGCGTGTTAGGTTGCTGCACAGATGTGGGGGTTTCTGGAGCAGCTGAGGTAGGTGGAGATGGCATAGGCATACCTCTTCCAGCCATGGTGGCCATTCTGCGGCGCATCATCTGGGCCTGCTGCAGCCTGTGCTGCAACTGCTGCTGACGAAGCTTCTGCTTGATGTTGAGGCAGAATGGAACCGGACACTTGTTCTCCTGACAGTGCTTGGCGTGGTAACAGCATAAAGCAATCAGCTGCTTGCACACAGGGCATCCACCATTGGTCTTGCGCTTGCAGCCCTTAGTGTGCTGAACCACCCGCTTCATCTTCTGGCAGGATGCGAGCGAGCAGTTGGCATTCCTGCACTGACAGGCGTGCACCAGAGACTGGATGCAGCGCTGGATGCTGAGGCGCCGACTCTCCTGAGGACTCTTCGAGGCCTCGCCGCTCTGACTGTTGCTGTCATCGTCGATACCCAGGCCCCACTTCACCATCTGGTGCTCGTGGCCCTTAGTGTTGTAGCAGTTAATGCACAGGTCGTAGTCCTGATAACAGATGAGGAAATGCATGTTAAAATGGAAATATGAGCATTTATCCAGTCTCTAAGCTCTGAAATGTTTTTCCTGCATTTGATCCTTTTCTCACATTTATCCACAGATTTCATGAATTAGGGTCTTACCTCACAAACAGTGCAGTGCCAGCGAGTCTCCACATGATGCTTGCATTCGTTGCATGTGTAGACAAAACGGTCCTGGCCCTGGTTGTGCAGCTCCACCAGCATGCACATGGAGCTCCACTTGCATCTTCTGAGCGAGCTGAACTCCCAGTGCTTGTCCCTGGCCAAAGTCAGGAAGGCGTCACGTCCGTCCATGAGGTCACAGGTCAGCAGAGGGTCAGGGTCCATGATAGGTGGGAGGGTGTTGATGACAGGCCCCGAATGGAGGTGAATTACAAAAAACACCTAGAAAGAAAAAAAATATTGTAGCATTTAACAGCTGCTTGGCTGAATTATCTCTTGTAGGGTTCCCATTAAAGTCAACCTAAACTGCAGGTTTCCCACCTCTTTGTGTTTCTCCATGGTGGCGTAGAGTTTTTGAGACAGATCATTGGCTACATTTGGCATACCAGGCTTCTTCTTATTGGAACGGCTGACGCTGCTCTTGTTCTTGTTGGTTTTCTTATTATTCTTCTTTTTGGCATTCTTACTGTCAGCCTGGACTCCCTAGTAGGGCAAACATAAACATTTCGGAAAACAGAGTCAAACCATGGTTGTGTAACTAGGCTGTGTGGGTCTACTTTAAGCCAACACTTTAGGGTGATCAAATCTTTAATGCTCAGCTGATGGTATAAAACAAAGAGCTCATCAATCCAGCCATCTAACATACCTCTGTTGTCTCAGAGGAGGCAGTGTTCTCCTCTTTCTTTCTCTCCTCCTCTTCCTGCTCCAGCTCCTTAATGCTCTCTTCCAGTACATTAGGCCAAAAGTCGCCCTCAAAGTATGGCAACTCGTTGGCACTGGTCAGCCTGTCTTCTGTTGCCTGCTTGAAAATGTCCTGAACAGAAAAACACAGCAACTTCTTATCTTAGGCAACGGAGAAGCAAAACTACCACAGAGAAATTACCATGTTCTTGATTGAAAACTTTCCTTTATTGTCATATTTGTGCTTGAATTGCATTTTTTAAACTGAAATGAACTCTAAAGAAGGCATATACTCTTCAGGCACAGATGTCATGGGTAACCAAAATGGGTTGTAAAAGCGTAAAAAAAAAAAAAAAAGGACGAACTTCCTGTTGAAAATAACCACATTCATTATAGAGACCGAGAATGTACCCGTTTGCCACAAAGCATACAAGATTAAAAAAAAAGTTAAAAAAAAGTTATTTTAATACACATATTTTTCAATCATACCAATCTTTGCATTACACCAAAAACAAGGTGAGTTTTTCCCGATTTGTAAATTTTGCTCATTATCTGTTTTTCTGCTTGAATTAGCTCCACTTAGGTGTAACGTTATTCCCAGAGATTCAACATGAAATGTTTAAAAGTTCAGATAAAATGCTCATGAAAACTATATTCATGTTGAATGGGGCAATGTTAACAATGATTATATTGATTACTGATAAAGACTCAGGCCATTTTTTTATGTTCATGTTTAGGCACAGTCACCAACTTTCCTCTTATTTCTAAAGACAAACTCCTCAAACTTGCTTCACAACAGAAACAGAAATTTTCACACGGCTTTCTAAAATGCATTGTTTTGTATTAAAAGTCTCGAAGTGAATTATCTCTGTCGAAGTAAACTTTTTTTGTTTGTTTTCTAACCTTGTAATCATGAATGATCCTCTCTGCAAACGCCTTGTCAAGCATCTTCCTGTACCACTCCTGCAGCCTTTTGGGTTTAGGGATCTTCTGGTCCGGAGGGTGGCAGTGGAAAATATAATCATCTCCTTCACTTGGTGGGCAGGCCCAAATGTGACCCATTACATACCTGCTCAGAAAATACACAATGAGCACTGCGCTCCTATACCGCATAGGTGGTAGGTGAAAAACAAAGGGTAATTGGACTTACCCAAGTTTCCTCACATACTCCAGGTAGCCTATCAAGATCTCGTGGTACACTGCAGTCCTTAGCACACGTGGCTTGAAGAAGTGAACACTGTCGAGGTATGATATGTAAACCCGTCTGAAAGGAAAAACAGGGGAAAGCATTAAAAACCTACATAAAATGACAAATTAATACGACATCTGTCAAGGTTTTTATTGAACTGCAGCTTTACCTTGTGTTTGGAAAAGGGCAATCTGAGCCATACTCTTGTACATGCATGCCGAAGAAACAAACGTCAACGCCGTCGATTTCCTCGAATGCAAAAAGTGCTTTGGTTCTGTAAGGGAAGCTCGCCACCATCTCACCTGAGTCTACAAACCTGTGGACGCAACAACAAATCCTTAGCCACAACAATGCAAACAAAAAAAGAAAGAAAAACACAATGCATACAAGATTAAAGTGCAATGTAATTTATCCATCTTGGGTGTGAGCTGCCTCACCTAGACTTCATGCCAGGCTTAATATCCACAGTTTTATCGGAGCTGGCAACGACTCGCACAAACACTTCACCAGCTTCTGGGTGGTTCTGCCTTTTTAAGTACTTGTTTACTCTGTCTTCAATGTACGTCCCCAACCTTGTAGTCTGCAACCCTAGGAAAGCAAAACAATTTAAAAATTAATTCAGATCAATTTAGCGGAAAATATGAACCTTTTTCTTTTTTTCATCAAACGTTAAACTCACTTTTTGCTGAGAACTTGTTCTCCTTCCTTGTTTTTCCAGATTTTCTCAGGCAATTATCACACACGAAGCTGGAGACAAATTAAAGATTTGGTCAACCTGCAAGGCTTTTGGAAAATACAGCGCTTTGCAAAAGTCAATTGATTTTTGTCAGATAATGAGTAGGGCATAATAGTTGGTTGATGCTCTTTTTTTTGTAACCAATAAAATGCTGTAAATTGTAGTGAACATTTATATGTGGTCAACCTCCTGCAGCTAAACGTTTTTGCAGATTCTTCTCTGTAAATTACCCAAAACTAAGTCACATTAGACAGAGAGTGTCTGTGAATGGCCATTTTCAAATCCTTCCACAGACTGTCCAATAGATTTTGGCCAGGACTTTGACTAGGCCAGTATCAAACATTAATCCACTTTGATCTAAACTATTTTAATGCAGCTCAGGCTATATGTTTATGGCCACTGACCTGCTGATGAACTTCCTAAACAATTTTCTTTCACTATTTAACAAAACTGACCAGTTGCCATCTCCATGGTGTCGCCACAACGTGATACTAACAACACCATGTTTTGCTGGGGAAGCAATTAGAGGAACTAGAGATGTCAGAGTAAAAGGGTGAATAAATGTCTAAAGAACTCTGCTCTGTTTGTCTATCACATGAAATTGTCAATAAGGTCATAGTTGGGAGTATCAATATGTTTATATTCCTTTAAGAGCATATTTTCTTTGTTTTAGTCACAATGTTGAAGAACAAAACTCACCCAGAGGGCCAAATGACATCATAGTGCAGCACACAGATCTGATGCATTTTTCTTCCACAGTCTTTACATTCAACAAACCTAAAAACAGACAAATATATTTCATTTTCGCCCAAAGCTACAGTGAAACATTTCACTCAAGTACTGTTGAACTTCTTGTACTGGCCACAGTCCACTCACGGTTCAGGGTCCAACGTATCATTTTTCTTCTTTTCAAACTGATCTTTAGATATTTTCCTGCATGGAAGAGACAAAGAAATATGTTGACGTTGGCTCATATGAGACAAAAAGATGATCCAAAGCAGGTCTTCAGGATTGGGCCACTCACGTCTGCGGTTGTGCCGGGTCGTCCCCCAGGTTGACACTGTTGCCCTGGATCTCATTGAAGCACTTCTCACAATAGTGATACCTGTCGGCAATAAGGCCATATTTGGGTGAACTGCAGCCAGCACACACAGTAGCAGCACAGGTGGGAGAGTGCAGACCGAATGGAGCACATGGCAACAAGGACGGACCGAGCGTGGGCGGATAGACGGACAGATAGATGGACGAACAGACGGACACACACAGGCAGAGGTACAAGTTAGTCTCAACTGAACTGGTCATGATTCAGCGACTCATGCAAACTGGAAAAATGATGAGGAAGGCAAAATACTAAAAACTATACGTTAAGAAAAAAGTTATCAAAAAACGAGAAATAATTTCAAACAGCATGCTGGTGAATGGACACTTTCACTGTAACGGTTTATGACATGACAACATGCACCAGGGATGGTGGGAATGAGTATCACGATGGTCAGAAGGGGCAATGATGCAATAAAAAAATACACAAGCTTTTATTTCAAGCTAACACAGACACTTTTCATCTTTTCATCTATACATGCAACCTTTATGTAAAGACATGTATAACTGGCTAAAGGGAACAATACATTTTAACAAAATTACATTGAAAGCCAATAGGTTAAACAATGATTCATGTAAATCTGTGGAAAATACTGGATATTAAGATGTGAAACAAAGTATTTGCAAGAGAAGGAAATTGTATTGTGTTGCACTAAGGTGCAGTAGCACATTCAGAACAGAAGGGGGAGCTTTGGTGCCAGATTCTTGTGAAAGTAAACCTTTGAACTGAGCACAGACTGATAAAGAAAGATACCAGCCCATAGTGTCTGCAACCCTCCATTATACGCTCATTACCTGAGTGTTTGGGTTCTTCAGGGGGTGTAAAGTGTAAAGAGGTTGTCCAAACCTTTACAAATATTCAAGTACAGCCCCCCCAACCAGTGTAATAACACCCCCTCCTACCTGTTCTGGTAGCTGTAGTAGGTGCTGTCTCTGGAGATGGTACACAACTGTTTGCCGTAGCAACAAAGCGTCTGAGGCGAAAACTCGTACTGTTGACAAAAACAAGAAAATAAGAAACTGTTATCGTCCAGAGTCCTCTGAAAGATTTCATCTGCGGTCTTGGATATATGGAATGTTTTGGAAAAGTAATCACACTAGAGCTGGGTCAAATGGACGAAATAAATCACAATTATTTTCCCCAGCATTGAACAATTTTTTATTTTTATTGTCATATAGTTTCAAATGAACAATCCGGTATCTAATTTAGTATGTCCTTCATTAAAAGCAAAAAAATGTTTTAAATAAAACCTTATTATTTAGTAAATAAACAAAACTGCAACATTTCTTTAAGCATTGGGGGGTGTTATGAATTGAAAGTCCACTTCCTCAACTAGAAAAATATTGACCAACAAAACCTACAAGCTTAAAGTGATGAAAATCAAGTTGACAGCTTGAAATACGGCATCCATCTTGTATGAGTGCTTTCAAATAATGATATCTCTATTCACTGCCTGAAAGGCCAAGTGTATTTATTGAATTTTAAAGCATACATTTGTATATTTTTATTTCAGTTGCTCTGTAGAATATTGAAATTGCTCAGCACTAACTTCCATGCTCTTAAACTTATTCCAACTACAACCACAGACTTTTTTATTGGCTCAGATTCTGAATCAGATTTCATTGTGGATTTTGACTAAGCTATTCTTAAAGCTAAATATAGTTTAATCTAAACCACTGCGACCTAATTTTTCCTTCCATGTTGCATTGTTTTTATTGTTGATTTATCACATAAAATCTGTAACACAACAGATTAAATATATTCATAACTTCAAAGAGTTACGGTGATATTAATCCTTTTTCAAGTGTGAAGTGAAGATGCTTTTAATAAAAAGCAAAGCACATAGGCATATCTGTGGCGTTGTGTTGCAGTCTCACCTTCCTGCCACAGCAGTAGCCCAGAACCTGCATGACTGGATCAATCTCTGCTTCAAACACCTCAGCTAGTTTGGTGCAGTACTTGTAGACGCGTGACGTTTTGCGGTTGTACAGCCAGGCGTTGTTGAACATGAGCCAGATGTCGTCCACATACTGCCATGGCTCCTGGTACTGACCCGTGTCCAGCTTACGTTTGATGGTGGATAAGTCGATGGGGTTCTTCACTATGTCAAAGTAGTCCTGCAGGAAGAAGGGTGTGACAAGGATCCCAGTTCTATCAGTGTCTGTGTTTTGGAATAAATAAGTCTGTTCAGAAAATTGTTGACACTTACAGGAATGCCGAGCACCATGGGGTCTACAGGTTGCCTGAAGGGGAGGGACTCAGGGTCTTGTCTGTAGAGGGCCTCAAGAGTGGGCATCAGTGCTTGTCTCAGCTCCTCTGGCTTGAAAACTGGATGGAAAACAACTCTTCAGTTGAACTAAATAACAGCTTTCTTAAGTCGGCGTAAACATTTATGTACACCAGTGTTTTCCAGTGGAAACAAGCAACAATCAGGATTTATTTAGGCTTTTAAGCCAATTTAAGTTGGAGTAATACTGCTTAAATGTTCACAAATTCCAAAATGTGTGTTTAATGATATCAGTTTAATCTACTACTATTTAGTCCAGGTTTAATCAGTTGGAGTATTTTAGATAGCCATGAAACCTAAATTTCTTAGACGCTAATAAACTGTAAAGTTTTGTCCTCAAATTCTTCACTCTCCTTTTAATGCCGACCTTAACTTGTAAGCAGTAAAATGTCATTACCGTCTCTACCATTAATTATGAGGGTTTGAGATGGATGTGCACTGAAGAGCAACAATGGGAAAAAGTGCTCAGCTTCATGTTGCTTATTTGTTAACAGAAACATTTCCTTGGTGCGTTGCTTTTGTATCAATCTTTAGATTGATATTTCTAAAGACTAGATTTTTCGAGTCAATATAATAGATTACGTTGAACCGCTGCAGTTCTAATATAATTCATCATCTTTATCTGTACTCAAACGTATTTAACACATTTTAATAACAGTTTAACTAGAGGGGCATTGTATCAGAACTGGGATTTCCTGAAAAATCTGAAATCTGGCTTTTTGTCACTCAGCAAACTGGTCACTCCTGCACTGATGAAAACAATCCTCAGAGGTTGCAGTGACTGAAACTGGTCCTAAAATGTTAATATTATCCACAAATAAAACATCAAAGTGGATGAGTGATCTTACTTTTCTTGCGGTTCTGAGCAGTGGAAGTGGCTGATGTGCTGTTGGATGCACAGTCCTCCTCTTCTTTGGGTTCCACCTTCACCTCTGGCTTCTTCTCGTCCGTCTCCATCGGTTCCTGCTTTGGTTCTGCTGCATCCGTTTCCTCCTTCTTCACCAGGGAGGGTTTGGTTTCATTGTCCTGCTGGGTAACAAGAAATAAAACCCACATTTACCTTCACAGCTTTGCTCCAATTTCTTTTAAATACAAGGTAAATGTACATACTTCCATCTTTACATCATTTTGCTTTTTCCCAGACTTGCTGTCCTCCTCCTCCTCTTCTTCCTCCTCTTTGACTTCGGATTTGACCTCAGAGCTGCTCGTGTCAGGCAGGGCCTGCTGGGAGCTCAGCTCAGCCACAGAGCCAGGAGTGGGTACTCTGTTATCAATACCAGCAGCAGCCTGGGACAACTTCAAGGAGTTAAAGAGACAAAATGATCACTACACTAATAATTTCATCAAATAAGGATGAATGATGTGAAGATTTAAAAAGACCAGCCAGGAAGTTGAATTTAAATCAGCGGTGGTATAAGCAGGGTTTGTACACTTTACCCACAGCAAAATTGGGTAAAGTGTTCCAAATGTTTGGAACTTTCCAAACATTTTCAAGGTGTGTTTTCAAAATTCTCCTGCTTTGGAGATACAAACAATACAAATGAACTATAAAAAAAACCCAGTTTCACTATTATATCACTTCATTTATTACTATTATTCATGTTTTGTGAAAGTATTCCACAGGGAAAAAGAATAAAATTTTACGTTTTAAAATGTTTCTCACACACAGCCTATACACCTGACTGATGCAAAAACAAAACACTAACACCTGAGAATTTCAATAATTAACATAGAAAATTTGAGTCAATGTTCATTTCAATTACACTGACCAATACGTCCTTGAGCCATTAGTAATAATAAATATTTGTTACATTGACAGAATCCCAACAAATCTTAAGCCTTCCTGCTTATTTGTAAAACTTAAAAATAACGTACAAAGAAAGGTATAAAAACACTTCTAAAAATAGAAATAATTTTAGTTATTCTAACTGACCTAAGCCAAGAAAAGTTTGGTCTCATGTAACGTCAGACAATGAGGAAAAAAATGTTTGTATGGTTTCATGAAGTGTATAAAAATATCTAAGTAATGATTTCCAAGTTTAGGCTGTTAATCCTAAACTTGGATTCAATTGCACTTTATGACAAAACTATACTGTTTGAAATTTGAAGGACATCATACAGAAATCAAGAACTTCCCAAACCTTGAAAATAACAAAACTGAAATTTAAGCATTTTCAGGAATTTTAAGTGCAAATCCTGTAAGCCAGTTTTTAGCATTCAGGCAGAACAAGGATCTCACCGGTGTACTAGGGTGCTGAGGCTGCACAGAGGTGGGCTGCTGCATCTGGCTGGGGGGCTCAGAGGGAGGCTGCAGGGGTGTCAGAGGCTGGGAGGGTTCAGGGGGAGTGCTCATAGCTGCAGAGGGGCGAGGAAGGCTACTTGGAATGTGGGTTGGGGTGGACGGGGGTCCTACTGCAGAGCCAGGAGTGGAGGGCTGCGGCGGCACCTGGGCTTGTGTGGGAGCATGCTGCTGCTGCTGCTGGCTGATGCTGGGAGGAGGGGGCGTGCCCCGGGCGGGTTGGGTGGTGGGTCCAGAGGGCAACTGGGAGCCCAGTGCATTCAGAGGGAGGTTAGAGGTTTGTTGTTGCTGGAAAAAAAAAGGGAAGCTCACTATTAGCATTGCCTGATATTTATTGGGCAGACGACTAGTTTCATCCAACTTCACAGATCATCTCACCTGTGTAACGGCAGCCTGTGGCATAGTCTGACCCATGCCTATATTCACATTCATGGCTCCACCTGCTGCACCAGGATACTGACCCTGCTGCAGGTACTGGCCTTGGGCGGCTGGTTGAGACATGCTATTAGCATGATTACCCATCATGCCTTGGTTCAGGGGCATCCTGGATGGAGACATGCCCAGCTGGAGAGTGGTAGAGATGACACAAACACATCAGAAAATCAACAAATGGATTTTTATAGAAAATGTAGACTACACCGCTAGAACCATAACCAAAGAACACAATATTAATTAAAAACATAATTTTAAATAAACTGTATTAAAATGCAGAGGAGGAAATGAGTTTGAGGTTTAATGAAGTTATCAAGAAGGAAAAAATGTAATGTTGAAGATTATGCTTTTTGAATGGATCTGTATAGCTTAAATACAAATTATCATGATTGTGAATTATTTATCATTGCTAAAAATAAATTGAGGCTTCACTTTCCTTTGTTTCTTTAGCACCAAAAAAATTTTAGTGAAACGTTAATGGAATGTGTTTTATCATATTTGTAGTACTGTTAAGTAATAGCACTCCCTTAATATAAATGCAATGTCTTCCTTTAGTCAAATCAAACACTATGAATATAGAAAAGTCAAAATCTACCAGATTCCAGGAAAGGCCCCCCAAAAAATCCCATTTAAAGTAATTTATCTTTTCTCTTTTTACAAGTTATTTCTTTTTTTTTTTAGATTACAGCTCCCACAACTATTACTACCCATTTGTTCTTAACTAAAATTCATTTTATTTCTACTTGATTTTTTAATTTTATTGTTTTTAAGTATTTTATTGTCACTAATCCATAACATCTCATTTCCTTGGCATATGAATATGAAGGGAGTCTTCAAAATAGGAATAGTAAGAGAACATTCAATTCAAATAGAGCAGATGATACAAAATAGTAGATGCCAACAAGAACATTCCCTCCTCTACAGCTGGAGCTGCAGTGGGAAAATTTAAACCACCAGAAGTTCGAACAGCCTTAATTAAAGGCAAATTATAACAACATTAACAGGACACTTTCGACCTAATGTATTAAAAGAACTAAAAAGGGGATTTTTGCAACGTGTTCTTAAAAGAAACTAACATAATAATAATCGTAAAAGCTGGGAAACCAATCTCACCACAGAGTTCATGTTCATCTGCTGCGAATGGCTCATTGGGGAAGGAGCCCTCGCTCCCATGGGTGCCTGAGGCATCTGTGCATTCTGCATCACCATTGGATTAAACTGACTGATTCCTGTGGGAACATATTTATGTACAATTACATACCTCTTCAGGGGAGTTGATGTAATTTAATATTCGATGCACGAATGGGCTGGCAGGGGCACTAAACCAACTGACTGACAGAGTGGTTCAACAATCTCAGCCTTTACTAAACAGCTTTATTGACATAGTGTTTACACTGTGTTTACATTCTGATGTAAATTAGAAACACATGTAACAACTTGATAGATATACCTTGATCCACCTGCATACGGTTCATCATCTGATTTGGCATGTTGGGCATTGTTGCAGGTCCATCTGCAGGGAGGTAAGACAGAAATATGCTTTATTAAAAGTTGCTCTTAGTATCAGAAAACAAAGTGAGTAGCTTTAACCAATAATCCAAGGTGTTAGAGGTTGTTTGTACTCACTCTGAGGTCGAACGGGCTGTGCAGGGCCCATGCTGTTGGGCTGACCAATACCAGGCTGCTGGGGTCCCGGCGCGCCCACCATGATGGGCTGTTTTTGCAGACGCGAGCGTCTCTTCTCCTCTAGCTCCTTCTGGATCTTGTAAATTTTTTCTGCTAGGAAGTGGTAGTACTCATCCTAATGAGATGGACAAGAAAACCATGAGATCAGAAAAGGTTAAAAAAACAAAACAAACAAAAACAATCATTGAGTTGAAATGATAAGTAAAACAACCAAGAGTATCATCATACCCTGCTGTTTGCTGACTCATACATGTCTCCCTCAACTTTGCGTGCGTAAGCCACTAAGTTCTCCATTCGCCTGTCCTTCAGAGCTGCAGGGTCTGGGGTTGGGAATATGGCTTGTACTCTGCAGGACGAGAAGCTGAGTTTATCTACTGAACAACAACATATTCTACAGACACACCTGCTTATGTAGTAGACTTACAGTTTGTGCACCAGATGGGAGCGCAGGCCCTGAGTCACATGTTCATGCCAGGCCTTTCTTACCCCTGTAGCAGAGAGAGGGGTGGCAGCGGGGAGGTTTCCCATACCTTCTACCTCTGATCCATCTGGCAGTAGCTGCCTGCTGGACAGAAAAGGTTTCTCTTTAGGCTCATTTCATGAAAGAAGCAGAATATGGACAGAGACCATATTCTGTAAGGATTGAGTCAAGTGAGAAATAATAAGGCTCACTTGTTGAGAGAAGAGGGGAGCGAGGAGTCGGAGAGCAAGCCCGTCTGATCCGAGGAATGGCTACCCAGGCCTCCTGCCATCTGGTTCATCTGATTAGTGCCTGATATTAACACACATTAACAAAAGTTTACATACAAGCACAGTGACTGAACAGTTTGGTTAAAAAAAACAAACAAAAAAAATGCAGCTGAAGGCATTTTGGTTTCATACCGAGTTGGTTCATATTTCGTAGCTGCTGGTGTGCCTGTGGGTTCTGCTGAGCTGGACCCTGACCCTGGACCTGAGCAGGGGAATGGTTCCCATATGGGAGGCCCAGAGCTGCGTAGGCCCGCTGCATAGAGCTGGGGTCAATATGTGTGGGAGCGCTGCTGATGGCTGTGGCGCTCGGCTGGCCGGGTCCGACTGTACTGATGGCATTCTGCAGGCTTTGTACGGGAGAGCTCAACATGGCTGGAGAGAGAGATCAACACACCCACTGTTTAGTAAGACTGAATAAAAATAATTATTATGAGGTTATTAAGTACATAAGCAAACTTTGTAGCTTGTAATTTAAAACCTACAAATGGTTAAAAACAAAAAAAGAAAAAGTGAGTTAGAAAACTTTGCATCTTGTGCTTTTGCTTGCTCTTACTTATTAAAACTTAAAAAATAATGTTGCTAAATGGTTAATATCATTTTGAATCAGACGGAATTTCCAGATAATTCCATTTTATCTGTAATTATACATACTCCAGATAAAAAAAAAAGCATATTAGAGCCATCTCAGGCCTTTGTATGTTTTTAATTATTGAAACATACATAATAATAGATATAAATGAGTTATTCAGTGGGAAAAAGAAATTTGTAAAAAATATTGAGTAAAATTTTTAAATTGAATTATGAACAATTTGCATATTTTTGACTTGGTTCATTGTTAAAAAAAAATAATGCTAGCAAATGATTAGTTTCCACATATTAAATCTGTAATTTTGTTCAATGAACACATAATAAGGAACATAAAAATTAAGAAGTTAAAAGACCTATAAGTAACAAAACATTTGGCATGAATGCATTTTTGTCTGCTCTTAATTATTCAAAAATTCCAAGCAAGCAAAAGGTTAAAATCCCAATATTACTTAATTAGTGGAAAAAATATATAATGTAACAAAATCACTAAGTTAAACTAAGTTGATCAAATGAAGAAAATTGCATCTTTTTCTTGTATCTTCTCTTGCTAAGCATGTTTTATTTCAATAATAATTTAAGTAAAAAATGTAAAAATTAAAGAAAGTTAGAAAGATATAACACTCCACAAGGAAACTTTTCTCCTTTTGACTACTTTAGTCATGAGAATAATTTTAGTAAATGAGTAATAACATTTAAGAATTAAAAAATAATAATAATAATAAAAATAAATAAATAAATAAAAAAACGGAAAATGGCAGCTGAAGAAGGTCTCATGTAAAACCAGTGCAGCTCCCTGCTGTGTTGATTGCTGACAGTGAGCATGCTGCCTCTGTGGGGGATTTAAACCTGTCATAGCAGTTTTTAACCAATTAGAAAGCATGCTGTCCTGAGACCCTGCCCCCTCTAATAGCAGAGCCATCAAGCCCCTCCCTTGGTGTCACATTACAGGCCCTCCCTTTCTAGAGGAATCCTCTCACCATTGGAGCTCTGAGCTAGCAAGCCAGCACAGCTGTGCAGCAGGAAAACTCTGCCTGCAGGTGGCACCACTTCATGATACACTCACTTCCTTGAGGCTCACTGGTTAAGCACTTCTTAAAATATTTTAATAAAAGCATCAGAGCAAACGTTCCTTGAGTTACTTACACTGCTGATTTCTCTTGTCACTTGCATTCTTTAAAGGCAAGCAGACCGGGCAGTCGTGCCGCGTACAGTTCTTCCAGTGAGAGATGATCTGTCTGGATGATGCACAGTGAGCCACTGAAAAAAAATGAAAGCACACAGTAACTCTCAGTGAGAAGAATTAAAAAATAAACCAACACACTCAAATAACCCTGAAAACATGTGAAATTAGCAATGCAAAATTAAATAATCAACATGTTGTAAAACCATTAATGAACCTTTTAATTAATTTAAACAACTCAAACAGCATAAACATTAAAGTTCAAAGTTCACAGACCCTTGGTGTCTGATGGGGACCAGTGTAAACATGTTAAATGTAGAACAACCGTCCTTCCAGCAGTTTGAAACGATTAAATTAATGTTTGCTGATGTTGTCCGTCACTAGGATTCAGCCAGTCAGCTGAGGTAACCGGCTCCACTAAAGCAATAAAACACGGACACACAGACGTTTTGCTATATACTCTGGGAAGTGGGGTAACTGCCTAGAAATCGCACAAAACAGACATCAAATAACCCTACTTCAGCAAGTAATGTGTGTGTGAAGTGCTGACAGCACTTCACACACAAAATATCTGCTTTCTGCATCTTCTCATTCAAACAAGTTACGCACAGCAGCCGTTTTATTAGGCAAGTTTACCGGTGTAATCACTTGTTAGAGCAAAAAGTCAATCTACGGTAGCACCTCTGTTCATTAAGGCATCTAGACGTGGAGAAGAAGATAAAGATAAGTTAAGTTCAAAGAGAGCATCGGAATGGAGAAGGGTGTCAGTGACAGAGAAGCTGGACTAGACCTATGATTTTAAGCCCTTTTCCATCATTTAAAAGTGACAACCTACCCCAGTATTACTGCTGATGATATCCAACCAGTTATGACCAGACTGTCAGACAGACAGACCTCTAACAGCTATTTCTGTCTGAGGTTGTCAAAATAGGTAAGATTTCAACAAAATCAATACTAAAAATATAATTTATTCAAATGTACTCATTTGTGTTAAAATCTATGCAAACTGATTCATTTATAATTGCTAGACTTCTTCTGGCAGCAGAGCTGCAATAGCAGACACTGAACTTCTTCCCTCCCTGCAGCCACTTACAATGAGCCGCTTCTGAGAGACTTCAAATTTTTTAAGAAGTTGCCGCTGTATTGAAAATGGTATCAAGTATTGAGAATTTTTCTTATTACCGGCATCATGTTTGTAATATGTGTACTTTAACAGTCTTTCCCTAAGGAGGAACCCAGCCACCCTGCAGAGGAGGCTCATTTCAGCCAGGGTGGCATTAGTTTGACTATGACCAAACTAAAATGTACCAGTAAATTATGAGCTTTGCTATTCGGCTCAAAACTGAAGTATAAAACAGTGTCTGTACTACTGCAGACAAGACAAGAAATTAGCAGAAGCTAGTTTTACATCTCAACCAGCCCTGAACACCAATTGGCCATTCAAAAATCAAAAAGAAAATCCAGTCAGTGAACAAACCTTAATACAACACTTGTTGGTGTAGATGCTGTTACTTAGGGAAGAAAGCTCAAGATGTCCATTTTTAGTGTCAGTGAGGTGTTATAAGGATGTCAAAGATATGTTAAAAAAGCTTCTTAAAAAGAAACGATGTTCTTCAAGATAAATAGCTGTTCAGTGATTCATTTTGGCTGTTAGAGAACTAGGCTTTAACAGATAACAGGAAGGCTAAACATAGTCAAGTTTCTGTTTTCTCCATCTGAGCTTTCAACCTCAGTTTGTTTTGAAGAATGCTTGACTGACAAATCAAACGATCGACATTCTCAAGGGAAAACACACACACTGCACTGTTTTAGTAATGCTATCCATGGTAATCGCTCAAACCTAATCACAACTAGCAAAAAAATATGTCAACTCTAGTTTTTGTCTTTTTTAATATTAGTAAATGTTTTTTATTGTAATTTTTTACTCACCCTGGCAGGACTTGCCAGCTTGGCAGTGAGTCATGTGGTTGAGTACGTTCTTCATGGTGCGGCAGTGAGGCAGCGTACAGGCCCTCACTTCTCCATTGGCCTGTTCCCGCCGTTGGCACTTGTGCGCGTGGAGCAGCAGGACCAGCTGCTGCTGAATGAGTTTTCGTTTCTCGGGGTCAGCAGTCGGCCCTCCAGATACGCCGCCGGCCCCCGGGACCATGCCCATTGATGTTACCTGCTGCTGCATCTGGGCCTGCAAGGGCATGCAGACAGACATGGTTATTATAATACTCCATTGTCAAATGTTGCTAATTTCAAACTTTAAAAGTGTGTAAAAAGAAAATGATGTGCATAATAAAACGCAAGAATTAAAACTTGAGGTTTGGCATTAGCAGTTTAACGAGAGAAGCGGTTAAAAATAAAAAAGGATCAACACAAAAAGCATAGAAATTGAAGAAACATCTAAGAAACAAATGCAACCAGCAACAACAAAAACAAACTGTAAGTCTGATGTATCATTATCATAACAATGTTCATTCCTAGAAATTGAGGATATAACCCTTAATTCCAGAAAAAGTCAGAATTAAAAATCACCAAATTTTCTGTTTTCTTCATATTTAAATTGCTCTCAGTTAAGCCAGTGGTATGAAACAAATCAATGAAGTGAACAATTGAGGTTTCTACACCCCAATTTTAACTACAGCTGTATGCAGACATTGTGAATTAAGCTGTCGAGCAAAAAGAGGAGTACCACTTAGCCACACTTTAATGAATTAATTGGTCATTTTAGTCTTAGTTTGAAATGATCAACAGAGCTGCATAAATCCTGCATTTTGTTTTGAGAATTCTTAAAACCTATAGCTTATATTTGAAAGAAATTATGAACTCATAAATGAATATGATAAATAAAACCAACACTGTATTTTTTTTTTTACAGCAGTGAAGGATGACTTCAGAAACATAAATCAGACAACAGGCAGCAGGTCATGTAGGGGCTAAAACACTCACCATGTTTGGCACATTCCCAGCTCCCTTTAAGTCAGCAGGGAATGGGGGCAGGTTGTTAGAAAGGGCCGTCTTGTTCTGGAGTTGTTGGGCATTAACCCCTGCTGTCCCCATCTGCTGCACCCCGGCCTGGCCATACTGCTGGCCGAACGGAGGTCCTGACATCACCATCTACAGAGAGCAAACAGGAAAATGGCTGGTCACAAGCCGAGTCTCAGCATATCATAGTTTCTCCATTCTTGCCCAAACATCCGACTGGTTAAAATTGAGGAGCTTGGCTGGCTTTCTCTTACAACAAAATAGAACTCCTTAAAAAAAAAAAAAAATGGAGTCTTGGATGGCTAAATTTACTCAAACTGCCAAATTTTGGCCATGTGCAATTAAGTGGAAATAAGCTAAACCTATCATCCATGATGGCACATTTCTGAACTCTGATATTCTTTTAATTTCAGCTGTGTCAGGGGGGCCCAAAGTCGGTCCTTGAGTGCCAGCATCCTGCACGTTCTCTCTATGGTGACAGCAAAAACCTTTTCAGCATGTGAATGTACTTCTCAGGCCTTCTAATGAGCCGTCATTGGATCTATGTGTGTTAAACCAGGGAGAGCACTGGAAGCTGGCCCTCGAGTACCAACTTTGGGCACCTCTGACCTATGTCACTGTCTAGTAAGAAATATACACAATTGTGCAATTAAATGGTGGCAACTTAAGGGGAGTTGGGATTTGTACTGATAGAAGTGAATCCAATCTCCCAACATCATTTCAAAAGAAGAGCTGTGGTAATATTATATACCAAAAACAACTGTAAGATACCAACCATATTAAGCACAAGGTGTTATTTCCCTATTTTTATTTTTCACTAATAGCTCATAATGCAGCTAGCTCACTAGTGCATTAGGTTTTAGTATTTCAACTTACTAAAACCTAAATACATTCTCTTTAGCTGTGGTTGCATGTTATTAGGAAATGTAACATTGAGACAATTTCATTCATAGTGCAACGATGATGCTGACTGCCATTGACCCACACTGACTTATCTTAGGTCCCCTCCACACAGGGATGTTACCTAACTGGTTGTAAGTTTCAAAAATAGCCATGTCAACACGAAAACACAGAGACCGTCCCAAAACAGACACGTACATGAAGTCTGAACACCAGGTTAGAAGTAAACACCATAAGAAAACAAGAATGCCAAAGATGCAAAGCATCCCATCAAAAATACTTTTGAGCGTTTCTCCTCCCAACACCCCAAAAAGATCAAGGTTCAAAGTTATAACGTTTACTTAAAATATGTAAACAATGCCAGATGGCACATCATGAGCAATTTCTATCCCTAAGTGGTCACTCCTCTACTTTCAGCTCGCTATTATGAAGTTCCGAATTTTATAAAAGCTGGACCAAAACATACGCTTCTTCATACACTGTCATCAATGCTAACGCACTGCAGATCATGTGCTTCCGTGCTGGTGAATACAAAACAGAAAACATGTTGCAAAAACTTGCAAACTGAGCAAGCATATCTGGGTCTTTTTAAACAAGCTCAGATTCATTTGGATGGAAGCACTTCCTTTCCTGTGAGAAGCAGCAGGAGCAAGTCTCAGGTACAAACATATAATCTAGCCCAAATGCTTCATGCCCTGCCCCTGACAAACAGTGAAAATCCAGTCATCACTGAATAAAAGGTTTTGACCTGGCCTGGCTGTCGGAGGGGAAACGCTCCCTCTGGCTGTATAAGACTAAGCTTTGTAAAGAAATATATACACGAGAGAGAGAAAGAAAGACAGAGAGAGATACAGTAGTCAAAGACTGAAAAGCGCAGAGACAAAAACAGGCAAAAGATGAGATAAAGACATAAATATGAAGATAGATAAAAATATAGACATGAAGAGAAATGTATAAATACAGTAGAGACGAATTATGAAGATTTTCAAATTTGTCTTTCCTTAGGAATATTCTGTTGAACATGTAGACATTAGACATGTTCAAGTACTTCTTCAGTTGCTGTTAAATGTCTTTAGTTTGTATTTATGGCCGTTACCTTGATCACATCAAGGTACATCTACATCTACAAAGTGGTGGCTGCTATTAAAAGAAACAATGAAAAAATTACCTGTCTCGGTCATTTTTGTCTTTGCAGACCCCTGCCCCTAAGATAAAAGTACCTAGGGAAAACACTGTTCTTTTCACAAAATCCAACATAAAGCCTATTTTGAAGTGTCATAATAAGTTTGGTACCCTTGGTACACACGTCAGATAGCAGCCTAACAAAGGGGGAATTTCCCAATTCAAATTCAAAACAGAAGCTTAATATACAACCATGCGTTTTCTTTGGTATCAAATTCATTCTTCTCAACAGGCATAAAAATATGGTCAACAAACTGAAATTGTTTCCATTTTCTAAATGCAGGAATAATGTGAAGTAATGTGTTTTCATTTTTCAAAATCAAACACTTGCATACATTTCTTCAATATTTGACAAATAAAATTGGGACCTAATCAACATTTTTCTGTCCAAAAGTCACATTCTGGCAGTATGCTTATAGTCCCTGTCACATTTACTCCAAATTTGTTAACTTCCTGAAAATATCTGGAGATTTTGCTATATTGATTTCACCTCATGTTATTTGTAAAAGCACTAGAATGGTTCACAAAACAATTCTTATGTATTTTAAAGTTACTGTTCCATTTCTATTTAATATGAGGAATAAAAGCTTTTTGCTGAGAGATTTGTTGAGCAGTGCCTCCATAAAAATTAGCTTGTGTTGCTAACAGTTAAAGGCATGCTGAGCGTCCTTACTTGTTGGTAGGAGGTTCAGCATTTTTCTTTCTCAATTAAGCTTTTCTATAATTAGTTGCTCCCAATGTAAGGATTATGTATTTTCTTCAATAACTGGACCACTGTAAAAAAAAAATAAATAAAAAATAAAAAACTAAAGGCACATGGAGCTGAAATCTATGGGAGAAAAACAGTCAAAAAGAACCGCAGTGGATTGGTGCTTTTATTTTTTATAAATCAATTAATTCAACAAATTTAACAGAGGTTCCTGGCATAAAGCGATTTGCAGGCGGTCCCGACTTTCTTCTTCTGCCGTGGCTTAAGCGGCCCGACAGAGCAAGCCCTGCCCAGTCTAAAGAAAAACGGTACGTGACACGCAGAGAAAGACCAGCTTGCACAACAAATGAGCACTGCACTGCTGCCTGCCTGCCCCTCCCCCTCCCCTGCACATAAAACCCACAGATGCTTGTCTGCCTCTCATTCACACATCCAACCTCTCCTACCAATGGCTTCTCCCACTTGATGAACTGCCTTTATCAGGGGATTGTCGGCGGGGAAGAGGAAGGCAACACAGCAACCGAAAGCCTCCAGTACCTCCCCTCCCTCAGCTTGTGAGCCTCATTTCTTCAAGTGTTAATAATAAACTCTTACAATGCGTATAAAACTTTGCATGTTCATTATCCTCAAGTGTTGGGAACTTCCTAATCAAGTTCTTATATTTAACCTCACCATTTACCTCCATAGAAGGACAATCAAATGGACAACTAAAAGTGATTAACAATGTGTTGTATTTGACACATCGGTCTTGGACCATTTCAAACATTAGAAATGGCTTCAGTTTACTCTGATTTTTTTTTTTATTTCTTCAAAAATTGTTTGCATAAAGAAAAGCAAGAAAACTTCAGTCTTTTTAATTTCAAAAAGCAGCCAAGAACACAGGCTGCACAATTTTTTAAACATTTTTGACACTTTTATGCAATCTGCCAAGTAAATCAAGATGATACTTTGGTCTCGAGCCATTTGCAGCAGTTTTTAGTTGTTCCACAGTCATTTCATTTTCAGATTATAGACTGGCTCTGTGAGATGTTCTGACCTCGTTTAAACTTTCTCCCTCACCTCTCTGATGGGTGTTTTGGTCTTCAAGATGCTGATTGTTCACTAAAAGTCTCTAATAATCACTTTTGAGGCCTTCCCATAACAACTGCGTTTAGACTTCAATCTATGCAGATGCGAGTTCTATTTACTTATTTAACTAGCGAGCTGTAGGCATAGTTGGTCATATGGGGTTTCATTTAGGGGCACCACATTAAAGGGGCAATGAATACAAATGAATGTCCAACAATTTAGATTTTTATTTTTTGCACTGTGTAACTTTCCTCTCTCTTCGCTTCATCCCAAACAATTTCAATAAGGCGTCGTGCAAAACAGAATCAAATCAATGAATTTCTGAAGCACATAGTGAAAAATTAAGGTGCATACGTCTGCACAGGAAAGGAGGGGCTTGTTTTATGTGGTGACGTCTGCTTATAACAATGTCAGTGAGACCTAGCCTGTTGGTTTTACTCTTGGCTTCCTTTCAAACCACAAAGCCCTGTATCTCTCAGACAAGCGGAGGAACAATTTCTCGCATTGAGCACTTCAAAGTGCTTGAAACTGTAGATATTCGGAGACAATAAAACCAGCAGAGCTCAATACAAACCGCTGCTCATTCAAATATCGCAATGCATGAATGCCAAGGAGTTTTCAGCAACATTTTCACAGCTTAATCCAATGTTATATCACTAAGATGTGAAAAATGCCATAATTAAAAGATTGATTATATGACTGAATATTAGACAAAAACAAAATATAAATCCAAGATTACAAAGTAGAACAGGAAAGGTCTAACATATCAAAAATTGTTGAATGACAAATCCATGACAATAAATTATTTGATTTTAAAATGAAAAAAGTTTTAATGTTGGTTTTAACTTCAGTCCTACACACAGACTGTTGACTTGACTGTTTTCTAGCAGACAGGTACAGACATCCTCCACAAGGAGGTGGAGCCAGAAAGGTTAAACAAACTGGCTGTTCACAATATGTTGTATATAAACTTAATAATGGAAACTTTAGTAAAAGAAAAAAAGAAAAATTTAAAATGCATTATGAAATTATTGGTGTTCATTAGCTGTAAATCAATCATGAAAATGAACAGAAATGCTAAAAGATAGCACTGTGTTTATGATAAATCTATTTAATGAGTTTCTCTTTTTAAATTAATCAAAAAATGTGCTCATATTTTTTCTGACAAATTCCATTTTTTTAACTCACCTTGTTCATGTTTCCACCTTGTTGAGCATTCATGGAGTGCGGTCCACCCATCTGAGGTCCTCCTTGGGTCAGAGTCTCTGCCAGCACACTTCCTCCAACACCAGGTCCAGGGCCTCCTTGTGTCCCCTGCATTGCTTGGCCTTGGTACTGCATGCCAGGCCCAGGTCTCCCTCGGCCTGCTGGTCCCATAGCACCATTCATGACCTGTCCCACTTGGCCCATAGCACCATGACCCTGACCACTGTTCAACATTGTCTGGTTAAAGCCCAGGACGCCATTTCCTTGTCCAGTGGAAACACCTTTCTGGCCTTGGGGCGACTGGTGATTGGGCGAACCCTGTCCCAGAGGCCCTTTGCCCAGCACTGCACCCAGCTGGCTCGGCACCATGCCTCCCTGTTGGGGACTGCCAGAATTGAGCGCACCTCCCATAATAGGTGAGCTTCCGGGTCGCAGGAGCTCCGAAAGTTTCTTGTGTCTGGAGGCGGCATCAGATATAGCTGAGTTGTGAACAGGTGGCACGCCACTTGGACCACAATTACCAGACGGCCCATTTCCCAAGTCTCCATTGAGGATAAGCTCATCAGGAAGATTGTTTTCCAGATCAAGTAACGATACAAGATCTAAAAAGAGACAGGAGGGAGAAGGAAAAGTTAGCCATCGCACTTTTAAGGGCTTTAACTAAAACTTACAAAAGTAGCTAAAAAAAAAAACAAACAAAAAAAACACGTTGCTAATACAAACCTGGATCAAGCATTCATAATCTTTGCTCTTACTAACCTAAAGTACCAAAAGATCCTCATCCAGGAGTGAAAGACAATAAATTCCCAAGTTGATTTAACCCAATTCAAAAACATGACATATACAAAATGATACTCAATGGGAGAGATGACAAAGTTTATTTATGTGGAAATGCAACTCAGCCATGATGGTATCGTTCATATTTCAAATAAATTGTTGAAAAACCTTTTGGTCAGACAGGTTAACCTAAAAATACCAATTATACTCATTTTAAGGAAAGGGTTAAAATGGAATAGAAATAACCTTTAATGTTCATAATGGGGAAATTCAGGTGCAATAGCAGCAAAGTGATTCCTTTAGTTGTCAAATTAAAACATTGTGCACTTAGTTTATTGTTGAGCAAAAAAAGAGCAAACCATTTTTGTGATTCCCTTTTTTAAAAGTGTGATTTTTCTGGGCCACAAGTACTTTTTATGATTTAACCCATGTGGCAAAAAGGTTGAACACCTCAGCTGTATAATAAAGGCAAAAGTAAATGCATTTCCTAGAACTAAATATATCTATTGGGAATTCACAAGATTATAAAATTGGACTTTTTTTTCAAAACATAAAAGCAGTTAAATATTTTGACATGTTATTTTAAAATAAATCAAATTTTGGTCATTTTTAATATTAGCAGTGACATCAAAATAGCATGCTCCTATACTCTCACATTTGTGAAACTAAATAATTCAGCTGGTGCTATTTGTCAGGAAGCCTTTTCATTTGAGAAATAAAAAAAAATCAACATGTATACATGTATTTATTCAAACAAAAGAGGAACTGGCTATTTTACGTGTATTAAAATCATTTTAGTAACTGTCGTGTACTTAATCAAAAACAAAGAGTGAAAAAACACAATCGAGTGATATGTTATGTTTGAACTAAAAGTTGCAATAGAGTGACAGAGAAGCAAAGCCTTTCTCTGCAGTTGTGCAAATAACACACCAACTACCAATAAAATACTGAAGTCTAAAGCCTAAATCACGTGGCAATGCCAAGGTCCTTCCTGTGTAGGTGTGTGTGCTTTTGTATGCAAGCCAATAAACAACAACCACACCCCAAAACACACCTTATTCTATGTCGCCACTGATTTATAACAAAAGAGGAATCCAACCCGCTTCTTAATGATGCATTTTCACAGTAATTAGGAAAAATAGACACTTCAGTTTTCCAAAGATGAAGGCTAAAACCACATTTATAAATTTCAGTTGACCCCAAAAGTGTGCTGAAGAAAATCAAAAGGCTAAACTCGGGCCTTTGACATCATACGCTACACAGCCATACAGTGCCGTCATACCTACAGCCAGCAAGGTAAACAAATAGACAATCTGGCATCTAATGGAGGGAGCAGCTTAAAAAAAAAGAGAGACGTTACATTTACTGGAAGCAAAAGCCGATCCACAGAGACTTCTAATGAGTCAATGAAACAATAAATCATGAGAGTTTGTACTAGCAAGAAGCTACATTGTGGCGTTTAACTTTACAGAGTAAACATTCAGGTTTTTTTTTTTTGGTTGTTTTTTTTTAAAGAAATTCAGCATTTCTTTATTAGTTGTCATTATATGCACATTAGGAATGACTCATTGCAAAGTCAACTAACCATTAAACGGTAAGAGAGTAAATGTATAAGCACAAGCAAAAAATACAGTTGCTTTACGGTAATAAACCAAAAAAATCAAAATTCTAAATACGTTCAAGTAAAATTAAAAACCATATACATTCATTTTTGAGAAATTACAATATGTGTTGTGATTAACCTTATTAGAATAAAAGTACCTTTTAAAATCCCAAATCTTGAAGAAGGTATTAAGTATACTTTTCTATTAAGTCCATATTTCTGCATTAAAATGTTTCCTTTAATTGTTTTTTTATTAATATTCTAATTTTAAACGGGGTTTTTTCTGTGAAAGTTGTTGAAGTGGGAAGAAAACTCAAAGTTTTCTTTCTTTCTAAGGTGTTTGAAAACTACATTGGAGAAAGCCTAAAATGGCGGCTTTTCATTCATGTTGAAACTTTAAAACGCACAGCTTGAATTCAACAAAGAGAACACCTTACAGTGAAATTAAATAAAACAAGTTCACTCATTTTGTTTATACATGAAATCGCAGTAAAAAACTGAAGGGCTGCATTCTGCAAGTGATCAACAGACTGCTGTTGACATTTGCTAGTTTTTAGTCTGCTAATTGTTTGTAGAAGAACATTTTAAGATGTTGACTAAGAAATGATTTTGTTGTTTTCAATTAATTAGCAGAAACGTTTATCCTAATAATGGCCATTTTACTCCATTCTTTTTCTTGAGATTTTGGCCTTTTTAGACAAATGTTTTGGATATAAGAAGGACATTAAAGGGTCATTTTTGATTATTCTGTACAAATATTTCTGATGCTTTGAATTTCTTGTATTCTATTTGTCTTTTGTAAAATGTAAATGTTAAGTGACCACAACAAATATTTATAACCTGCTGAAAATTACTTTGTTTTGGTCAGGTATCATAAATGCGCATATATTAGAAAGGTCAATGGGCCCAAATGGGATCATATTCAAAATGAATAAATATATACTCGTTTGGAAAATATTTAGCAACTACATTGGATTGTAAGATGAGAGAAGTTTTATCACTATTGATCTCCATAATTCAGCAAAATGCTTAATTATCTAAAATAAATTAATAAGCAACATTTAAGTGTTTAAATGGTAACAAGTGGTGTGTTGATGGTCATAAAGCTGGTTATAAAACGGATAAATTGTCTGAAGCTTTTATTCAAAATGCAATTACCTTTCCCATCGTCACTGTAGTTGACTAATGAACCATATTATAAAAGCAGAAATAGTTGCATTTCTAAAAAAAGAAAAAAAAAAAAGAAATCTATATGACAATGGAGTATTCTCAAGGTTTGTCTGTTTTCTCCGTGCTTTTTTTGTTTGCTTTGGCATCACTTCATGTGTTTCAACTTTATCTCTGAGCATAAACATACAAGTTTAAAACAATGCAGGGTCCTGGTATGAAATAAACCCATACTGAAATTTTCCAGTATGGGTTTGTGTAATGTTACTATCATCACACTCCTATATTCTTTTAAATTTTTTTAGAAATGGGGGGCAAACATTGTGATTTTGGCTAAGCTATCATTTAGCCAACATTATTTCTTGCCACAATTTCTAGCGACAAGAAAAAAAATATTTTTCATGTCTTAAGAATTAGACTGAGCAGCACTTTTACAGCTGCTGGTTACAAGAACTAATAGCTATAAAATCAAAATCACTGAGTTAATTTTGAAAGCTTATTTGTTATGAATTGCAATTACAGGACCAGGTAATAAACTAGGTCATATCTAACTGTCCTAAAGCAGCACACTAAGTTTTTACTGCTAAATAAACACACATAAATCTTTGATTTTACACACCGATTGTTCAAAAGAAGCAAAGCATACAGTCAAAGATCAAAATCAAAACCTCTAAAATGAACACAAATAGGCTGAAAAACAGTCGCTGTCCACTGATTTAAAGACAGGTCACAGCAAAATTATCTGCTACCGTCAAATTATGTATCTCAACAGAACATGATATATAACTTTCATATTTATGTCACCTTCCCTTACATTTTTAGCGCTCATCACTGTATCATGAAAGCTGCATTTCTGGTTCAGCAAAAGTTTGTGGTTTTACTGCCCTGCTTTAAGCTAAACAACCATCCATCTTCTGCCGCTTATCCGGGGTCGGGTCGCGGGGGTAGCAGCTTAAGAAGGGAGGCCCAGACTTCCCTCTCCCCAGCCACTTCCTCCACCTCCTCCGGGGGAATCCCGAGGCGTTCCCAAGCCAGCCGAGAGCGTAGTCCCTCCCCGGGTTCCCCGGGGCCTCCTCCCGGTGGGACGTGCCCGAAACACCTCACCAGGGAGGCGTCCAGGAGGCATCCTGACCAGATGCCCGAGCCACCTCAACTGGCTCCTCTCGATGTGGAGGAGCAGCGGCTCTACTCTGAGTCCCTCCCGGATGACCGAGCTTCTCACCCTATCTCTAAGGGAGAGCCCAGCCACCCTGCGGAGAAAACTCATTTTGGCCGCTTGTATTCGCGATCTCGTTCTTTCGGTCATTACCCAAAGCTCATGACCATAGATGAGGGTAGGAACGTAGATCGACCGGTAAATCGAGAGCTTCGCTTTTTGACTCAGCTCCCTCTTCACCACGACGGACCGGTAGAGCGCCCGTTTCACGGCGGACGCTGCACCAATCCGCCTGTCGATCTCACGCTCCCTTCTTCCCTCATTCGTGAACAAGATCCCGAGATACTTGAACTCCTCCACTTGAGGCAGGACATCTCCCTCGACCCGGAGAAGGCACTCTACCCTTTTCCGACTCAAGACCATGGTCTCAGACTTGGAGGCACTGATCCTCATCCCGGCCGCTTCACACTCGGCTGCGAACCGCTCCAGTGAGAGCTGCAGATCACGTCCCGATGAAGCCAATAGGACCACATCGTCCGCAAAAAGCAGAGATGCAATCCTAAGGCCACCAAAACGGATCCCCTCAACACCCTGGCTGCGCCTAGAAATTCTGTCCATAAGAGTAATGAACAGAATCGGTGACAAAGGGCAGCCCTGGCGGAGTCCAACCCTCACTGGGAACGAGCTCGACTTATTGCCGGCAATGCGGACCAGACTCTGACACCGGTCATACAGGGACCTGACAGCCCGTATCAAAGGGCCCGGTACTCCATACTCCCGGAGAACCCCCCACAGGGCACCCCGAGGGACACGGTCGAACGCCTTCTCCAAGTCCACAAAGCACATGTAGATTGGTTGGGCGAACTCCCATGCACCCTCCAGGACCCTGCTGAGGGTGTAGAGCTGGTCCAGTGTTCCACGACCAGGACGAAAACCACACTGCTCTTCCAAAATCCGAGGTTCGACTATCCGACGGACCCTCCTCTCCAGTACCCCCGAATAGACCTTGCCAGGGAGGCTTAAGAGTGTGATCCCTCTATAATTGGAGCACACTCTCCGATCCCCCTTTTTAAACAGGGGGACCACCACCCCAGTCTGCCAATCCAGGGGGACTGCCCCCGATGTCCATGCGATACTGCAGAGTCGCGTTAACCAACACAACCCTACAACATCCAGAGCCTTGAGATACTCTGGGCGAATCTCGTCCACCCCCGGGGCCCTGCCACCGAGAAGCTTTTTAACTACCTCGGCGACCTCGTCCCCAGAGACTGGCGAGCCCAACCCAAAGTCCTCAGGCTCAGCTTCCTCAATGGAAGGCATGTTGGTGGGATTGAGGAGGTCTTCGAAGTACTCTGCCCACCGACCCACAACGTCCCGAGTCGAGGTCAGCTAAACAACCATCATGAGAAAATGGTAAAATAATGCCAACTTGTAAATGGCTGTCACACACACTCTGTCTGTCTTCTTCTAGATTCAGAGGCACACATATTTAAATGACAAACGAATAATAATCGATTTCCTTGTCAAACAAGTTTGAATAGAAGTTTGCTTTAAAAGTCAATTTATAAAGTAGCGTCTTATTGTCCTGTTCCCTAGTCAAGCACTGGCCTTATCAGTAGCTTAAAGCAAGCTAAACATCTGCTAATCAAAGTCTGGATCTTGATTCATCTTGCATTTATGTGACATATGCTACATCCGAAGTTGAAGAAACAACTGTGAATTTATTCTTATAAATCTAATTGAGAAAAACATCTTCAAAACTTTATATACGCAATTTTAATTTCAAAATTGAGGTTAAGTGTACAAAATTTGTAGCACACAAGTAAAGTCGTGAAAATACAGCTCTACTTGTGGAAACAGCATTAGACAAATCATAACTACTTAGAAAAATGTACATGAACACTAAACGTTGAAGAAAATAGGAACGCCGTCCCTTCTTCACACAAATATTAATGAATGAAATCCTCTCAAAAAACATAACAGTAATATTGGCGCACACGTGTCAAATGCAAAATGTTAAAAGAAGAAGTGTAGAGAGGAGACAAAGAGTATCTGGGTGGCTTCCAACGACACCCACCCTTCATCTCAATCAGTTCCACCACAGCAGACATCAGCTAGCTGCCAAAATGTTACTAATCTTGCAAAAGGGAATATTTTCATGCTCCCCGTCCCCTCCAACTGTTCAAATGCTAACATATATGTTGGTCCTCAGAGACAAAGAAACCAAGCAAAAAGCCCAATAGGTGAGCAGTCCCGTTAGCAAGTGGCTCAAACTTGCCCATGGTGTCGACACGCCCATTCAGTTACACAAATGAACACAAGCCTGACTCTGGCCTGTGGCCACAGGCACAAACACATACTGACAAGAGTCTGGAGCCCCATAAAAAACTGTCACACATTAACATAAACATCAAAGACTGCTAATCTGTGTCCGTGAGCAACAGCTCAGCATGCGTGCTCCTCCGTCCTGATGCCAAAAATGAAAATGAGACCCAAGTAGAATCAATTTGTGCTTGCAGATATTAGGAGTACGCAAATCATCAATTTTTTTATTATTAATTTTAACTGAAAAGAACAAATACAAAGAAAAAAAAATATTACAGATTTACTATGTAATCTTAGATAAAACTGCATTCATTGAATTCATGAAGTCTATGTATCCCATCTACAGGCCTTCACATTAAATCACTTGTCCTTCATACAATGAGGGATTGCGTTTGAGTTGCCCAGAGGCTGAACTAACATGTTGAAAATGCAAAACAAAAGCCCTAGTTAAATACAACCAATCTATAAATCAGGCATAAACAAATATTAATTCATTAGCTTACAAAACATAGGAAGTCTGGAAAAATGGATTCTTGCTCAATACCAGTTCCCAAAGAAAAATCCCATTTAATAACCAATCTAACAGAGAGCAATTCATTTTGTCGGTCAATGCCGCTCTGATCGGCCAGGATGTGGAAAAAGACAGTTTAAGGGTATCCTGTAGCCTCTGTGTTAATTCTCTCTGCAACATTTCGCTTTGACCAAAATTAAATACCAAATATTGGACAAAACGAAGGTGTGAATTCCTGTCTTTCGAACTGCTGAGGTCTAGTTTGTTTAAAATTTGCTGTTCATACACATTTTGTGTCATGCTATTCTGCTTCATATTTGATGCAAGAAGTTCATATTTGAGTCAGCAAATATTCCCACAGATGCTGCACCACATGGAAAAGGGAACTTATTACAATAAACACACTTCTTATTCATTGAACTTCACCAGCTAAATTGCCTGAAATGTTGATGTCAAAAGATGATAAATCTATGCTATGTTAATTTAAAACTCAGACTTGACCTATCAAAGGACAGTCTGTAGGCTAACTGCAGATAATTAAAGTTGGGGTCGGGACTTCACCAAGGTGTGAGTACTTTGTATTCCTCTTCAGAGATTAAGGCAAGTAAATAAAATATAGTTGTAAAAGCAATTTCTGTTATAAAAAAATAAATAAAGCTGAAATCATAAAAAAAAAAAAAGCAAAAATTATTTCATATGTTTGGATTTTTCAACAGATTTCTGTGTTACATCCTAAAGTGGAAATAGAACGTAACATGGAGAAAGTTACATTTTGCACCAGAAGAAGTTGGGAACTAAATGGCAGACCTCAGTGGGGTACAAAATGGCAAGGGGCAAAAAAAAAACTAAAAAAAATACTGTCCATATGTTGGGTGACTCTACTGTACTCAACCAACAGGCATCTTTTCCAGTTTAATTTGAGGGTCAGAAGTTGATAAGTTTGGTAACAATGGCCTGAAAAACCAAAAAGTAAGACAAAAACATATATAAAATATAAAAAAAAAAAAAAACGCCCAATAAGAGCTATTAAGAACCAGAGTGAGATATAGCAGCAGGACAGCAGAAAAGACTTATCCCAGACTGTCATGCCATTGAATGGGGTGTAACTGACGTGCTTGTAGTAAATCACACAACAACATGGTACACACGACTCTGCTAAAAAAAAGGTAAATAGTTAAAAATAATTACCTAAGGTACTTTAACAGCAAGGCAATCTGTTTTAGCTGTGAAGTCTACATCTGCAGAAGATGAGGGCTCATCAACGCGTTCTATTATGATCAAACCACAACCACTTTTAATTTTTTATCACCATGTCAAAAGTTAACTTTCTTTAAACCAGTGTTTTTCAATCACTGAAATGATCCAATTTCACCTAATTTGTCTAAAAAGATTTTTTGAAAACGACTTAATTATCTGCAAATAATGTGCCATTTTCGACTGTCTGTGCTGCAGTAGTGAATAGTGGCATAATAATGTAATTTCCTCATCATTAGATGGCAGTAGGTACATAGCATTGTACGTTAAAACAAGAGAATTAATGATACGTGAATGTGACAGGTAGCGTTGAGAGCATTGTATCTAGCAAGACTGTAATGACAGTAATGGAAAAGCTTATGAAAAGAAAAAATGCTAACTCCAATCTGGTCCCTTGACAAAATTCGGACCCAGATGAAGGTCCTAGTATGAGAAGATATCAAAAGACGGCAAATATTGTGAGCTCGAGACAGTACAGTGAGAGTTACATTTAATTTGGATTTACTTTTACCGGTGCAACGACACCGACTCCGTTGTGCTTGGTATGCAGTGAAAAGCTATCCAACAGTTCTATAGTACCAAGCAAGCTTAAACGTCATCTCCAAATAGTGGCTTCAAAACAAGAATGCAGACTATTTTGTTCTCTTGTGTACCACACAGAGGCACAAGCAACTCTCATGAGGAAAACCACGAAGGTAAATGAGAGAGTCCTGAAAGCTAGCTACCACATAGCTGAACTTGTAGCTAAATCAGAAAGGTCCCACACTGTGGCAGAGACATTAACATTACCCGCCCATGAAGCCCCTGTAAATGAGATGCTTGGACCTGAAGCAGTTACAAAAATAGCGTATTGATGACATGTCTGCAGACATAGAAAGTGTGGTCTTAGAAAAAATCAGTATCAGTGAGAAATTTGCGTTGCAACTTGATGAGTGTACTGATATTAGTGGATATGCTCAAGTCTTGACCAATGTGCGTTTTGTAGATGGAGATGCAGTCAGAGAAAACTTAATATTTTGCAAGGCATTGCCAGAAAGGACAACAGGAGAGGAAATATTTTGGGTTACATCAGAATATCTTGAACAAGAAGGACTTAAGTGGGAAAACTGCACTAGTGTCTGCACTGATGGAGCTCCAACCATGGTCAGGCGCACCAAAGGCTTTGTAAGCAGAGTGAAGGAAAGAAACCCAGATGTAATTATTACGCACTGTTTCTTACACCATGAGGCCTTCATGGCCAAGACTTTACCAGCAGACCTAGCCCCTGTGTTGACTGATGTTGTGCAGATGGTAAGCTTTATGAAAGCACGACCTGTGAAAAGCTGCATATTTGCATCTTGATGTGAGGAAATGGGAGGGGAGCATAAGACCTTGCTGTTTCATACGGAGGTTCGATGGTTGTCGCGCGGCGAGGTACTGGCCCATGTGTATGAGCTACGGGAGGAACTCGGGAGTGAATCTGACAAATGAGGGGTCCGATTACACAAAGCTGCTTGCAAGTGATGAGTGGTGAGGAAGGCTGGCATACCTGGCGGATATTTTTCATCATCTGAAGGAACTGAACACACGAATGCATGGCCGAAATGAAAACCTGCTCACAAGTGCGGATAAAATAAACGGATTCCGCTCAAAGGTGCACCTCTGGCAACAACATGTGGAAAGTGGCAACTTTGAAATGTTCCAACTAACCAAGAAATGGCTAAATGTTCACATTGCTGCCCTGTGTGAAGTAATAGGGACACATTTAAAAACTCTCGAGGAGAAGTTGTCATTTTATTTCTCTTCAGCCTTCAATGAATGCCTTGACTGGGTTAGGGACTCATGCAGCTCAGCAGTTGTTGGAAAGAACATGACTTTACAGAAGCAGGAAGAACTAACTGAACTGAGACAAAATCGTGGTTGAAAGCTGAGCTTTGCTGATCTACCTTTGGACAGTTTTTGGTTGACTCCTGCCAAGGAGTTCCCCGTTATGGCAAACAAAGCTATTTTGACATTGCTCCCATTTTCCACAACATATCTGTGTGAAGTGAGCTTCTCAAGCCTGGCTATTCTAAAAACTAAAAACAGAGCCTCAGAGCTGCTGAGGAAGAGCTTTGTGTGTGTCTTTCTTCACTTCTTTCCAGGATATCAGCTCTGTGTTCATCCAAACATTCACAGGTTTCACACTAAGTGAGTAAAACATACAGATATTGACATTTTGTACATGCAACTCTTCATTTTGTAACAGTGAAATATTTCCCAAATATAATTTATTCTCTCAGAATAAGAATTATTTTCTGTATTCCATCTAACAAAATGCTTGTGGTTTGTAAAGTTTTCTACAACTGCTTTAAATTTAAGACCACATTGTTGTGGCACTGTTCAGGTGTATTTTTGAAGTGGGCACGTTAAGTGCAATTTGAAATAAGAATTATAAAATATGATTTTAAAAAATTGTGTTTATTTGATTCCTATTCAAGATACTTTGATAAGAATGACTAAATATTCAATATAGGCAGCTACAGAGTATCATTTGTTTACATTTTTGGTTGGTGGTGTGCCTCGTGATTTTTTTAATGAAAACAATGTACCTTGGCTCAAGAAAGGTTGAAAACAGTGCTTTAGACTATGTGCCAGTTTTACAACAGCAGGCTGTAATATGTTCAAAGCACAGATGTACAAATTAAGTTTTTCTTGCCAAACAGAGTAGAGGTGTGCAATTAATCAAATGTACAACTCAATTTGTTAAAACAATTTAACCACTGAAAAATCATTGGCTTTTTGTTTTTGGATAACTAGGATAATTTGGAAGTGTGCTATTATTTTACTATCTCCCAAATGAAGCATGCTTCCATGCCTTTCAAAGGGTGAACTTCATGAGATTCTTGTTTTGAAAAGTTCAAAGGATGGCAGAAAGAGGAGAAAAGGAGCTGCAAAGTATCCTCCCAGTGGGATCTGAATTAACACACTTTTATCAGGAAACATTAACACACTTTAATCAGGAAACATCCTGATGTACACACTGCTGTTTCACACCTGGAAAAAAGTCTGGCATGAGATGACCATGTCTGCAGAGGTCTGAAACAGCAGAGGAATGGTTTACCAAAACCATCTGTGAAATTTCTTGCCAAAATCTAAATGACTTCTAGAATCTTTGAAAAGTTGCATTAACAGGCTGAAAAGTTTGTTTGACTGAAAAAAAGTAATACATTTATATAATAATTTTGCAATATGTTGATGTACAGTAACTTTTCAACAGAGCATCATCTTCTTCAGAGATTTCAGAAATAAAAAATATAGACACAGATATTGCTATATGTGTGTCTATATATATATATATATATATTTTTTTTTACATATAATGCATTTAAATTAAAAACTACTGGTTATTTTAAAGAAATTTTCGCATTTAAGGCATTTTAATGACTTAATCCAAATAGGTGAATGCATTTAACAAGTACAAAATTGCAATCCAATAGTTTTCAACAACTGTGCAGCTCTATTTAGAGGTTGGGCATTTGAACAATTCTGGTTCACATTTTGATTCCTCGTTTCGATTCCAGTTCTCAACAGTTATCGATTCCATTTTTAATTAATTTTACCTTTTGTAAAACTTTGTTTTGTTTTTTTGTTTTTTTTCTCCATAGGGCTTCTTCCAAGACTAAGGAACCAGTCTAGGTAAGCAGCATGTACAGTATATATTCATAAACCGTGCTAGGCTTAAAGCCCGAACCGAAGAAAGATCAACACAGAAATCTAAGACGTGGAATTTGGTGGCTTCAGTCAGAGGACTGGGTTATCAAAATTAGGAATCAAAATTTAAAAAGTTGGACAATTCTAGGAGAACTGAAATGTTAGTACCAGTTACAATACATTCTTGATGCCCAACCCTTCCCAAACATATATATAAATATTTTTCTTTTAAGCCAAACTAGTATATTTTGCCTATAATTGGGCAACCCTCATCAAACTTCTAATTCTTGTCAGATTTTTGACTATATATTTATTTGTGTATAAACTAAAAGAAAAAAAAGTGCAGAAAAACAGAAAAATTCAATATAAAAATTAATGATTTACAAGATTAGTCCATTTATGTATCAAAGCATGTCTCTAAACTTAATCTGACTTTTATCATCCTCAGAACATCTGAGAAAGCAAAAGTTGGTTTTCAGCATTTATTGCTGTAAAATTGAGCTCCTAGCTTAATGAATAAGCAAAATATGTAAATCTAATTGTTTAGCATTTGACCACCTAATCAATGACCACCACCAAAAAAGAAGAAAAAAGGTGATTCTGATATCTGGCTACTTGATAAATCTGTGTTTTATACAAGAGGCCAAATGTAATAGCATATCCAACCTGAATGAAATGAAGCAGCAAATTTAAAGAAATCAAATATTTTGGGTTTTATTTTCTTTGGCATTCTGATAAGAAACAATACATTTCAACCACAGGGTTGAGGCTAAGCTAGGCTAAGGTACAGCTATTGTCGCTGCCTGCCAAATTAATGTCATACACCTGTCACATGCCCAGAGGCCTCACTCAACCTTGGATAGAATATTGGTTTAAAATCGGTCAAAATATTTTCCAACAAAAAGGTATGGGCCCGGTAACAGTGTCAAAGCAAATCAAAGCTTTAAGAGGTTTGAATTTCGAAACTGCAAGAATGTTGCACCATACACTTGCAGTGCTTTTAAGTCTGAACAGAAGTGACCAGAAACACTTCTCCTGGCCTGGAAACTAAAGGTGCGCTACCTGTAACTGTTATTGATGCACAGCTCTTTAAACCAGAGTCATGCAGGCAGTAGAAAGCTGGAAGCCCAAGTAGATGGACCAACTAAACACCCAGCTGTTATAAACTTGTTATGCTGCCAATGTTACTCTAGACAAAAAGAAAAATATGCTGTTATTTGCTTCAAATGACAGCAATTACCTCCTCTTATTCATTTTGGTTTTAGTTTTATGTTTACCTGAAACTACATGTTAAATGTTGTACTCGAGGCTAAACTGTGAAAATCTCCTTGAATATACAGGGTCTATACAAGATTCCCAGAGTTGAATTTCCTACTTGTTACTACCGCTACAATATTTTTACTACAAACACAAAATCGAGCCGATTTCACGCCGATTTCCTCAATTTTGGGAGATCGGTGATCGGTTGATATTTACGTGAAGCCAATCTCATCCTCTGATCCTTCTACTTCAGCAAAGGTCTGAAAATCAGCCACTGCCAGCTTCTGCTCTGCAGTGAGAGGTTTGACTGATAGACCGGCCTACCAGGTCATGCCTGCAAGATTGTAGTTGTCAACAGTGACCCCACTATCACCACCTCAGAGACTTTCTTCCTACTTTTAACATTTCGATCAAAAAAATGGCACTGGTTAAAATCGAAATCGGCAGGTCAAACGTTTTATAGATTGATAATCTATGATCTGCGAGAAAGCTGCAATCGGTGCACTGACCCATGTAAGATGGCGGCTCATGTAAAACTTTATCCCACTTACTTGAAGGTCTAACTGTGACTTTATCTTGACCAAAAACAGGAAGCACAATTTTTAGTGCTTATCCTAAATCCGCAAGACTTTAGGATATATATATTTTTGAAGAATATCAGTAAAATGCAACAACATTCCAATTTCACAAGCCAATGTTTTATTCTCAGAATACTAGCTTGCTACTAATTGTCAACACTAGGACAACTTGATAACAAGGTTCAAGGGTGTTATATTTCACAGGTCATTGAAAACTTTAAATAAATGTGCATGAGAAATTCGGTGACCAACATACCCTCAGATCACCGTTACAATTGGAGCAGCTGTTTAAATTAGCTAATCAACCACCGCTGTGTTCAGATCATTTTATAATGCCAAAATAAACATCAAGCCTGAAAACAGGAAACTGTTAAGGACTGAATGTGTTGCCCTTTGTGTGGGAAAAGTTTGCGGGTTTTATGCAGAAGAATCCTCATATATAGCGGAGCTGTTTGTTGCCACGGCAACAGTTTGCGCGTAGCTAGCCGACACGGAATGTGGTTTTGAGTTGTTCTTTGACGGTTTTTCCCTCTGCTGTGGCGCAAAATTAAGGTTTCATTTAGCGACCGGAACCGTTCTCCGCGAAATTTCCGCATGTAAACAATAACACGAAACGTGTCTAAATGGCATCAGCTAATAACGAATGATAAACGTACGTAAAGGTTTTGCCACTTTTCCTACTTTCACTTTTGAGTTAAATTAGCTAATTTAACTCAAAATTAAATTAGCTAATTTAAACAGCTAACAACAGTGTGTTGTTAGCTGTTGTTAGGCTGCAGCTAACAACACACTGCAGCCTGTTGTTAGCTGGGCAGTTGGTGTTGTTTAACTTACTTTAGCTGCTGCGGCGTTCAGAGCAGCTCAGCTCTGGCTTTTAGAGACAGCAGGGTCTGCGGCCTGTCTGCAGCTCCCGTCGCGTTGCCGGTGTTATGCCGAAAAATGCCTGCCTGCCGAGAATTGCATCCCCTGTCGCGGGAGCGCGCATCGCTCTAAAAACTCTCGCATATTGATGAGAAAACGGGCTGAAATCCGACCGAAAAGGAAACTTTTCCAGGAAAAGATACAATAACTTTGGTAAGACGTTCATTTTTATGGCTTCAATTCTCGAGCTGAACTCTAGTGTTAGTGCATGGATGGATGGGTTCTTAATGAATATTTCTTACTGTGTTGTGAAGAAATGAATGGCTAAGACCAAATAGTCCTCTTAGAGGTGAGGAAGGTCAAGCAGTGGCCTCCAAATGTCCCTTGCCATAAAATGCATCCCCCTGCTAACATGTAGAAATAAAAAATGAAGAGTGGAATAACTTTTTCTACATAACCAGAGTAGTTCTATGAGCTACTGCTATGAGGTTCATGTTATTAGCATAACATTAGAGAAAAATAGAGGGGATGCAAATTTTGGCCGGCTAAAAATCCATATTGCCGAAAAATGCATCCCCCTGCTAACTTGGAGAAATAAAGACTTAAGAGTGATTTCACCTTTTATACATAAGGACATTTGTTCTCTGAGTCACTGCTATAATTTTCATATGAACAGGACAATAGACAGGGGATGCAAATATTAGCAGGCTCAGAAATTAAAATGCATCTCCCCTACATTAATACACTAGATAGTTAAGCGTGATATAAAATGTTCTATATAATGGGCCTCGGTTTCGTAAAGCTTTACGCTATTAAAGTGTTAAAAGAAAAATATGGGAATTTCAAACCAGCTGCGGAGAACATGTTCATCAGAAACTGAAAAAAGTTCGACAAATACGTCTCAATAAACGTAAAAAAAACCCCTATTTATTTCAATTAATTTGCGAAATAAGACCCACAATTTTAGGGCTTACATGATTAATAAACGTGATAATGTTACGAATATCTTTAAAAGTTTCCTTTTCGGTCGGATTTCAGCCCGTTTTCTCATCAATATGCGAGAGTTTTTAGAGCGATGCGCGCTCCCGCGACAGGGGATGCAATTCTCGGCAGGCAGGCATTTTTCGGCATAACACCGGTAAAACCTTAGCTCGTAGCTGAGCTTGAGTTTGAAGTTACGTCACTTCGACTGGCACCAAAAAACGAAACGGGGATCTGCTCCATGGTGACGCTCCATCCGCTGATGATGAATGGTGGACGCGCCGCTCCGTCTTATTTGATCGCCGTCACGTCGTTCCAGGTCAAAATTTTATTTATTTTTTTTCTGCATACTTTACAAAATGTCTTTCAGTCATTCCTAGTCTTTGAATCTCGGATAGTAGAGCCAAAGTTGTGAAAACTTACTTTTTCCTATGTCGAAGCGCAAAATGACTAGCTAGTCTCAACACGTTAGGTTAGGCGGTTCCAACACAGCGCATGCGCACAGCAGCTTGGAGTTTGTCAGTGACAGCTAATTATTATTTATTTTTTTTTACACAGATTTTAGTGAAACAAACTTAAAACAATAAGTGAGCATCAATGGAAATTAAAAATATTTTTGCAGGGATGATGAAAATTGTACTACCTTTAGTTACTGGTCTGCATTCTTACTACCTTTTACTGGCCCCAATTTGAGCTCATTTAATTTACTACCTTTCACTACTTTTGACTACCGCGGAAACCCTGATATAAAAGCTGCAATGTATAAAACACTTTGAGACACTCTGTTTTAAAAGGACAAAGTATAACACTGAACTCAAAAGATTAAACCTGGAAAAGTGCAGCTTTTTTTTGGAAAGAATCAGTCAAATCCCCTAAATGTACTGCAAAGAGACGATATCCATGAGACATCGCTCATAACATACACAAGCTTTTTCTCCTCCCCACTTGAGTGAGAAAAGCTGCTCTGCAAGTTGGGCAAGTGAAGACACGGACCCTACAGCTCATCGGTAATATTCAGCCTTAAAATGGCAGGCAGTTTTATAAAGTCCTGTATGTTTCCTCTCCCAAAAAGAAACTCAACAAGTGACAAAAAAAAAAGGAAGTCTCATCTTACTCAAGTTATGTTTTCCATTTCTTTCCTTCAAGCACTCTTTTGAGTGATGGACAGATGTTTACTTTTTCAAGACAGGTTCAAATAGATTTAAAAAACTCTTCAACTGGTAAAATAATGCAGGATTTTTGTTCATCTTGTTTTTTAAGTGCACAAACCCAGAGATCAGAAGCAAAATAATAATCCAAATAGTAGCCTTCATTTAAAAGATGTAACTATATTTAAAGTGCCATAATGGCTTTATTTTTGTAGCAATGCAGAAAGAAGTTGGGGGGGGGGAATGAGTTTCTGAGATTATCAGGTGTTTGAAACTAACTGGCTTTTAACACCGTTATGAGTTTATTCATTTGAGGAATCCAACAGGAACTACATGTACAGTTCCTCTTAATATCTGCGCATCCCACGACTCAGGTGGCAGGCTGGTGTTATTTTACTCGTTCCTTTTCTCTGTTCTAGTCATCTCCTTGTTACTAAGCTATATGAGGGCAAAGCGGTGCTGCGTCCTTACCTGGGCCGTCTGATCCCGGTATGGGCGAATTAATCTTGGGTCGCTTTGCAGTGGGGGGTCCCGCATCCAGCAGATTGTCAGCCATCCTGCTCGGCGAAAATGGTCAATGGATGTTGATGCCGGGAAAATAACAACCGGGTCAGACCGAACCTTTGAGTCTCTGGTTTGTAATAATGCGTAACTTTTTTTTTTTTTTTCCTCTTCCAATGTTGCGTGCGAAGAAGCGACGTTAGTAGTTTATTTTTTCTTGACTGGCAGAGTGGCGAAATGCTGCCCGGAGAAGACGGATTTTAAAAGAAGGGCTACAGCGCCACGCTTCGCAACCGAAGATCACCCCATGATAATCCAACACCCAACACCCACATAATTATCCCCAATTACCGCGTCCAAAAAATTATTTTAGTTCGAGAAAAATAAATAAAAAACAATTATAAAATATTACACAGCGTACAGGAAAATCCCTTAGCTCGCAGATGGCCGGTTTCACCCACGTACAGAATCATTTTTTAGCACTCGAAATAAGCGGCGATAAAATCCAATTTTTGCTGAAATAAAAAAAGGAAAATTCAGAAAATATTTTCTATGAGGCGGATATTTTTTCTCGTCGCTGTCTCCCCAGCAAATACAGAGTTCCATGGACGGAGATACGGCGACAACCAGCGGCGCTCTCTGAAAGGGAAATCAAATATACAGTGGCCTTTCAGGACGGTAAAAACCCCCGCAACCCTCACATGTTTGGCCTCATTCTCTCCGGAAGGATCTAGTCTTCGATTTTCGACAGAAAAAATCCCGTTTCAGCCGGCTCTGGGTGGCTCCGGTCGGTTTTAAAATTTGTGCTCCCCCGAAATTCCTACTCCGAGCCGCGTCAAGATGGCGGCTGTTGATTCCTCCGATACAAAAAAAAAAAAAGTTTTTTTTTTTTTTTTGGTGGTAGGAGGGGGGACTGCTCCGACGCCCTGACGTAAACCTGTATCCCACCGTGCGTCATGTGAACGTATGAGAAGTTACCTTTAGGCGTGAAATAACATGAAAAATGAAAGGTGTTCAATCTGTATTAAACTTTAACGACGTACATAATGCATTTTGTGACGTAGAATCGGCGAATAAAGCAAAAGCGTCGCATTTTCGAAAAACAAAAACTGTAACAACAAAAAACTTACAATAACTCATTTGACTTTTCATTACCTTGTCACTTTATAAACCTCAAGGTATTTCATTGTGATCATGTAATAAACCTACAAAGAAAACAAAATCTGATTCCAGGTGGAAGCTAAAAAATCCATTTTCAATTCTCAATTTACGCGTGTTTATGTATTTCTGACATCTTTGGTTTGAAGTTTGACAAGCCATGTGGCAAAGGTAGCAAATATTTATAAAAAAAAATAGTGCTTAGGTTAGATAAAGGTGCACTAAAAATTTTGCCCAACATCGACAGATTTCCCTGTCTCCTAAATGTACCGTAGTGGTCATCATAAGGTGGTGATGCTACATTTCAAAAACAAAACACACAAGCATTATTCCAACATTGTTTAACTTGTCCAGTTCTAAACTATTTAGTGTATTCTTTTTGACAACAGAATACACTTGGAAGAAACACAGGTTTTCTTGAAAGAAAACCTGCAGGATCCTGCAAAAAAAATAATAAATAAATCAAGACTAGGACAGAGGATCACCTTTCATCATAGTCGTCAAACTTAAGACTCAAATCCCATCTGAAAACAGTAGTTTGGCTTGAAAATTTTGTTTTTTAATGAGACAACATATGCCATTTGATTAAGTTTGAGCAATCAAGGCAAACGTCCACAGATGGAAAAAACTTGAATAGACATACTCCAAAACAAAACAAAAAAAATTTTCCCAATAAAAGTTAGTTCGATAAATTGCTGACTCAGTGGTCCAAATATAAATGCGCCATTATGTGTTAATTACGTACAGATTTCTGTACATAAACAGAAATCTGTACATAATTAACATTGCTAGAGTAACACTATTAATTTAGCACATTAAATTATGGTCGCAGTGGCAAAATCAATTTAGTTTTTGTGTTTTAAAAGCAAAGGTTTTTTTAATAAAGGGTTTAAATTTAATTGCACATATTTTTAGAAAACATCAACATGCAACATACAATAAGCTCCAAGTTTAGTTAAAGAGTACAAGACACAAATTTTTTTTTTACCTCCTAAAAAAGGTTAATGTAATGTTTAGGCTGCAAATTGAATCATCCTCTTTAATGTTCAGCAAGTGACTTTTATTTGAAGTTAAATTTCACTTCACCTATTAGCGTGCCTTATACAAAACATAAAACAATTTATTGTGTGGGAGTAATAGCAAGCTACTCCACTTTTAACTATCAGCGATATTAGCTGAGCTCCGTCTGTTGCTGTATACTATGAGAAAAACTGGGCCAATTGGTAAGACCCTTCCCCTTCAAGATATTAAAGAACCTCACACTTTTATAAATACCCATACAGATTTACACATGCAAGTCAACAAAACACACAAGCATTATTCCAACATTGTTTAAGTTGTCCAGTTCTAAACTATTTAATACCCAATTACATGCTCTTATACAAATAATAGAAAATGCTTTACAGTAGAAAGGCATAATGTAGATCAAAAATGAAAGCCTTGTGCAATTTCATTTTAACAGTGTGTGTGTGTCTGTGGGGGGGGGAACAACCAGCAAATGGAGACAACACACAACAAAACTGCATGAGATGGCAATGACACTCTTTGGCATCAACATTTTTCTAGTGCACTATTCTGCTGGTTCAGAATGTGACCAACATCTCAATGAATCCAGCTAAATCAATACACTGTATGCTCATGTACAGGCAAGAAAACAAAAAAGGGGTTCAAAATCAAAAGCTGGGAAAACACGTTGTTCATTGCTGTACCCCGACATAGTCCAGAGTTCAAAAAGTATAACAAAATGACCCCCAAAAACAAAGGCTTGTCAAATTCATGCTTTATCCAAAACACCTTTACTTTTACCAGCACCTAACTGTACAGTAATATTTTTTCCCTTTTTGTAGTATCAAACATATTAAGCTATCAGGGTTGTGTGCTCATGAGCAAAGAAACACAAGTTTGCTTTTCATTTTCTATGTTTACATATATACTACACCATATCCATAAGGCATGCAATAGCAAAACAAAATGAAAAAGGTTGTAAGCATCAAGAAAAGGAACTAGGCATTTTTGAAAATTATCCAAATAAAATCTTATTTAAGCTATGGATTCACATTTTATGCTTTGTTTTTAAATATGTTGTAATAAATCAAATAATCTCAAAGTGAAAATCTGGAAAAAACAAAGTTAAAGCACAACCCAAGCATCAGAGACATAACTTAAACTATGAAAATATTAAATATTCATACAAATGATTTACAGAAATAAAGGCAAATTGGTTCCTATTTATAAAGCTAAATTGCAAGTTGAAAATATGAAGTGGCAGTTTTAATATTTGAGGATTTGCTACTCATTATTTTAGAACAAATCCAAATTAAGACAAGTGAGTGAAATTGTATCTTTTTGCTCTTGAGCACACAATCCATATTTAGCAAGAACAATGACAGAAAATGCACTGCGTGGTTATTTAACATTATAGCATGAAAGAAAAGCTTTAAAAACACTTAAGTATATGAATCACATCTGAGACACGCCTTTTGCATTTACAGTGCTATCACATTAAGTTTCATGCCACTAAAGGTTGTAAGCAGCAAGCGTCAAGCTGTTCGCATCCAGTAATGTCTCTGAGATCCTGGAGAATTAGACGTCTTAAATGAACAGCTAAAGTTTCATGTAACAACACAAACACGTTTGTGACATTCCACATCAATTATCCTCGTTTTGAGAGAACTAAGAACTACTTTAACACAGTGTAATGCAATTCAACTTTAGGCAGTTATTCTTTTGTCTTGAGTCTTTCTGAAATCATGGCTTAAAACAATCTATAGGTATGTTCGCTTCTTCTAAAACACCAAACACATCTCGAGCTCCTACTAAACTAAATTGTTGGCTGAGGGCACAACTACGAGAAGCCTACAATGTTGCAAGCATGCCAATAAAGTATATCTGAGGAAATCATGTTTTGGAACTATAACTGTAGTCAGAAAAGTAAAGGTGCCATGACAGCAAACGAGTTTGTATTCCAGTCATCTCAGAAACTCTAGGGGAGCTTAACCATTACCTGAACATATTATCCAATAAAGGTTACACAATGTTAAATGGTGCAGATATCCTCATACAGTTCAGATTCATCCACTGTGTCCTTTACCAATTAGTCCATGATGATTTTCTAGTTTTACACAAACTGAGGCACGGCAGCAATTATTGTGCAGATTTTCCCATGTTGAACTAGCATGTTTTGTTATAGCTTTCACTTAAAGGGATACTTAGGATTTTTCATGAAAGGTCATCCATAAAAGCTTCCTCACTGATGTCAGAAGTTTATAAAAAAGTGAATAAGTCCTCATAGCGGTGAAACGGTAATAGCTAATAATATGGGGGAAAGCGTTTTCGTCGACTTCAGCAGCTTAAAACAACTCAAGATGAAAATGTTTCCATTTGCGGGATACAATACTAGATTAGTAGACGTTAACTGCCTGCACTTTCAGTTAATATCTGCTTATGACAACAAGATAGGATCATATTTGTTGCCATTTTCTATGCTGACACAGGTCATGTGTACTATGCTAAAGTTACATTAGTTATATTTGCTGGTCATCTGCTGTCACTTGCTTTGTCATCTGAATTAATTTGCCTCATCAGCTTTGACTAGTCAGTTTGCTCCAAGTCCACCAAGACCAGAATAAGCATTCGGATTCAATAGCATTGAAGATTATATGTTATCCATGTCTCATAAGAGCTAGTCAAATGAAGGAATTAACTACAGAAACCTTCGCAACAGGCTGTTTTTGCTAGTAAGCTGAACAATGTTTATGTTACTGTGCTAAAGTTACCCTGTTATTTAATGCAGGCTGTATCAGTCTTTTCACCAAGCCCTGCAAGATGTAACTAAACTTCCGGCGTGTTACATAACTTGTGGAATGGACACCTGGTTTTGATGATTTAACACATTTCCAACCACAACAGAAAATGTTTAAATACCTGGGATACAAGGCAGTTACAGAAGGTACTAACCATCTAATGTTTTATAAGAGTTTTAAATTTGTTGGTGTTTTGTTGAGGTTGGAGATAATCTGTCACCACACTAAAAGTCAGACGGTTTTGCTACATTAGTGATGCGTCAGCAACGACTGCTTTGGATTTTGTCAGACAGCAGTGAATATGCTAAATTTGTGCTCTTCCCCGTCACATAGTTAATATGAAGTCATCCGGACAGACTAATATCACAGAAACCTCTGACAATTTTGCCTTTGCAGTAGCTGATAATGTTGATTGGTAATATCTAATAATAAAGTGCCACACCCCACATTTGGAAACATTTCCAGCTTGAGTTGTACATTGTTGGGTCTACTTGGTAGCTTTCCTCCATTCTTTATGACAACTTCACATAATTCAAATTATCCCTTTATTTTTGTTGTATTTTGTTTTACTGATTTTCTCTTGGATAAAAAGGCAAAAAATAAAAAAAATAAAAAAGTAATTGCAAAATATTGTTTAAAAAAAGTAAACCAATAGCAAAAGCAAAGCTTTATTCCCAAAATGTTTTCATGTGTAAAGTTTTCCCTTTTAATTGTTAAGAGTTTAAAAGGCCTTGTTTAAGTCTTATTCTATTCTAAAGGCACTTAAAAGACATTTGACAGAAACAATCAAGATTAAAGGTGCAAAGATAATCAAGTAAGTTAATGACAGACAATGGGGTTGCTAGGAGGCAAATTTCCATTTTCTCTGAATATCTTCCCAACACTCTATGTGTGGTCCACCAAGCACCCTTGATGATATCAGCCAATCACATTTACACTACAAACAACCTTGTTCTTGGCTGATGGAAAATCTGGTCTGTTTATACAACTCAGATTTCTGAGTCTGTCCAAATCCACCTCCTCTACCTGAAGTTGGACAAAAATACAGCTTCTATACATGCCAGCTAACAGTAATGAGAGCTTAAAGGGATGAGGGTTGGTGGTAAAAGTGCTGCTGTAGCAAATGCTTAAAGCCTGGTTAAATCGCCACCATTATAGTCAGAGTTATCCTCTAGCTTGTCTTTTGTGTCTTTTCTTGGTAAGTGTTGTGGTGCATGTTGTTGGACTGAGGATGAGACGATGAGCTGTTTGTTATTTGGCGAGTGTCCCTCAAGACTGGTTACAGGTATTATTGATGTTAAGCCACTGTGTGACATGGATCGTCTGGCACAAGAAGCGATCTTGGAGGAGCATCTTCCATTGATGTCTGAGTCTTTCATTTGACTGAGCCCTGTTGTGTTTGAGGAACCAATGCTGGCACTGGGGACCATCATTTTGGTACTGCTTCCATTCTTGCTGGTGGTTGGCACCATGCTTGCAATCTCATCAGTGGGAGACCGTCCGATGCTACCATCCACCTGAGCTCGGATCTCTGGTGAGACTGAGAGCTGGTACTGAGGCACAGGGCCACTGTCGCTGCTTTTAGGATAAAGAAATGTCTTCATTTGACCTTTCCCTTTGACATTAACCGTTCCCCGATAATCAAACTCGTAATCCATGCCACTGAGCACGCAGTAGCTTTCCTCGCTGACCTGAACACGGCACTCCACACCTGTTGTGTCCATGCGGCTGGCGATGTTGACTGTGTCGCCCCAGATGTCATAGAGAAGCTTGGTGGTTCCAATTACCCCTGCTGTCAGGGGCCCGTGATTAAAGCCAATGCGAAGCTTGAAGCCGAAACCAAGCATGTTCTTGTTGAAGTCGTCCACCACTCGCATCATTTCCAGGGCAAATTCAAAGAGAGCTCGAAGATGCTCTTGAGGATGAGCTGCATCCGCGCACTGCTGAGTGTTGAGTCCTGCTGCAGCCATGTATGTTGCACCAATGGTTTTGATCTTTTCAATATTTGCAAAGGCAGGCTTGCGTAAGAGCTCATCAAAGTCACCTATTAACTCATTGAGGACGCGATAGCACTCCTTGCCTCCCTCGTAACTTTCTTCATAAAACTCACTGAAGTTGACAATACTGGCAAATATGACTCCCACATTGTCGTGGTTCTTGGAATAACTCTGGGTAACCTTAAGTTGTTCCGCTACATGGATTGGAATTATGTTGCGGAGCAGCCAGTCGGCCTGGTCCCTCATGTTCTGAATCTTGATGCGGTGCTGATCAGCTTCTACGTTGCCATGGTAATGCAGACGGTAGCTGACCTCGAATTCACGGTTAAGGAACCAGATGAGGAGAAGGAGTAGGAAGAAGGCCACGCAGGCTTCAGGAATAAGACGTTTGTGTGGGTCAAAGTTGGGTTGTTGATCAGAACTTGTTGAGTTGTCGGACAAGATTACAGATCCGTTTGTAATGTTGCTTTGGGCATGAGACCTGATGGGAAGACAAAGAAAAACTAAATTAAGAGTAACAGTAAAAAGACACATTTGCAAGCATGCAACCAAAGTATTACTTGGCAATTGGAATTTCACATTTCTTATAAAAACATGAACATGGGCAATTCTTTTTAGGGATTGCCAAAATCTCATTTCCAGTGGCATTTGATGACAGCATATTAAAAAGTAATATTTTTCATATTTATTTTACATTCAACTTTGTCAAAGTTCTTACCGGAAAAAACTCTCAACAACACTGGAAGAGACAAAGACAACAATGATATTTATTAATCAGCCTAATACATAAAGTGTGCAAGACACAATATGTAACACCTATCTTTTCACACATTATTGTGACTCAATTAATTTTATGAATAACCACCATACAGCCAGGTGCAATCTCTCAACATAACAGCTGATCTAAAAAAAAGTGTAAAATATGGGTATCGAAAGATAATGCCACAAGAAGGAAAAAAAAAATAAATAAAAATAGATATAGTGGGAAAAAAGTATAAATCACCACTGTGTGAAGAGAAATGATGGAAAAGTCAAATGTTGCTTCTTTCACGTATTGGTAATAAATTACTACATTTTCATTTATTCATTAAGCAACTTTTGAACAAACTTTTAAAATATCTCAAAAAGGAAAATTTGAATTAGGTATGTTTCCATCTGCTGGTTTGGAGCAAAGCCAAACCAGCTTTGCTCCAAACCATCTGACAAATTTTGTCAGATGTTTACATTACTAATGGCTGCAATGAATGAAATATAAAGGTTGCAATCTAGCATGGACCACACATCTTATAAAAATAGAGAAAGAGTCCTCCGCCCTCCAAGGTAGAGATTCGGACTCATACATTTTCCAGATTTTGTGCCTCTGGTTTGGCACAAACCCACAAGTGTCGCATTAACTCTTTCAGAAAAGCCAAAAACCAACACAAGTGAGTTCAAAATGTTTTTTTTTTAACAAAATCGAGGACGTTATTTTGACCATTGACCTTTGATCACGGCAGAGCAGATCATTGCTATTTTGACTATTCTGCAATTTAATGGACAGAGGTTTTTGTTTTCTTCCATATTTTCTAAATTGTGGACAGTTTCCATTTTAAAGAAATTTACATTATTTTAGATGAACTATCATTTTCTGTACCAACTTATACATTTGCTGCTGCATCTGCTCTAGTGAAAATTGCCTGCAAAAACCCATTCCAATTTTCAGTGAAATGCATTATATCCCACATATACAACATTTCCTGCCTTTCAATTAATGATTCAATTACACATAACGAGTAGCCCGCAAAATTATAGCTTTTCGGTCTGTTGCTTTCTATTTCTCAGCAACACCTTCTAGTAAATTACTTGCTATGTAGAAATAAAAATTTTCCCAAAAACAATTATTAATCTGGCCAGTGAGGTTGAGCTGAAATCATATTGAACACAAATGTATGCAAAGAAAGTAAACAAAGGAAACGAATACTGCTTAACTCATGACTGACATGATGACATTAGGGATATGAATTGAAATGTCATGTGACATTAATATATGTGCATGCACCTCCAGCAGGACGGCATCAATTTGAAGCATGAAACACCTCCTTAGAGTTTACATTGTTTCACCTTCCAATATTTTGACCAACACATTTACCATGCATTTGTTAGCTGTGTCCTACCTGCAGGGGGAGCAGCAGAGCAAGGTAAGCATTGCCAGCCCCACAAAGGTGGCTATTGTGGAGCGCATCCAGTAGCTGAGATGGCAGAAGTTACAGTACTGAACAATAGCTATGATGATGGCACAGCAGATGAACATGGTAAACTGAGAAGAAATAAGAAGAAAAGGAAAATATTATTTAAACATCCACACTTGGTATTTAGGATCCACACTCTGTATTTAAGATGTCATATATATATTTTTTTGATATAGTTAGGCCTGGCCCAACCTTTTTGAAAGGTTGCCATGTCCCCCACCTGCTTCTTAAGCCTGGCAGTTACAATGTTTAGAAAAGGTCAGATACTTTTGCTTTTTATTGCTTACAAGAAAGAATCATTATATACTTGCTGTTTTAAAGAAAAGCAATTAATCAATTAACACACTGTTGCTTGTACAGTTGGTATTAATACCATAACATTTTAAAATTGTGGTGTTTTTAGTCAAGATTATTTTACAATGAGAATCTCATTTCGGCCAAGCCAAACTACTGTCAAAATAAAGTTTAAACGTTTGATTTACAAAAACCAGGAAATGGTTATGAAAACTGAATTCTACCTGGACTGAATTATACATCTCACAGGTGAAATGGGAGTAGACAGCCAGAGCAGGTAGAGACACCAGGAAAGCTCCAATGAAGTGGCGAACTATCCAGCCAGAGACGGCCCTCATCAGCACCTGAGTGCAGCTCAGCATACTGTCCAGATAAAAAGCCATCCTGAAAAAGGAATTCAATTGAAAAGACATAACTTATACACAACCTTTCATTGCATACAACATTAACATTTTAGAGGATTGTCTGGAATGGGCGACCTGGTTCAACATCTTTCTGCATGAAGTTTGCATGTTCTCCCTGTACATGGATGGGTTTTCTGGGTATTCCAGCTTTGTCCCATAATCCAAAAATCTGATTATTAGGCTGCTTGGCCTGAACTGACCTCAGGAGTGAGTGTGTGTGTCTGTGTGGATGGTTTTATTCTGTGATTGTCCAGAGAGCAACCTGCCTCTTATACCATGACTCCTGGATTTAAGATTATGCTACTGTAAGGAAAAACCTTATTTTAATGCTTTTTCAAAATCTTTTACAATGTTGCCAGTAAATGCAGGTGGTGCTGCAACTGTTCTTTTTTTTTACTTCATATTAATACCAGATATAAGGCTGCACATTTTAATTTGTCCTTCCGCTGTCTGAAAATAACCGACAGCCTGGTCGTTGAAGACCCACACTCTGTATTTAGTATCTCACCGAATGGCAAACAGCAGAGCCAGAGCCTCCAGCAGGGCGACTACAGCTGTCAGAATGAGCGTCGGAGTGGATGGACTCTGCTGGGTGACAAGAGGTCGGAGGAAACAAGCAAGAGAGAGCGCCAGAACGACTAAACAGCACAGCAGCATGTCCAGGAAAGAGCTGAACGTTGGACTGGCGAACGTCTGAACCGCCGCTTGATTCTCCACCTGGGAGGGGAGACAAAAGCGGAAATTAATAAGAAATGAACAGCAAATGCTTCCACTTTCTGTCGCCTACAGCTGCAGTCATGCCCTCATAAAATCACTTCTAAAGTTGCACCAGCAGAGGGCATTGTAACCTAGCGCATAACAACTTTCAAGGTCCTGCAGTCATTTCTCTTTGCCGCAGTCTGACCAGTCTGGTGATAATGTGGTGCTAACAGGCTTCCGAAACGAGACTCAGACGGAGGAAAACTCACACAGATAAATACACAGAAATCTAACCTGATAGCAGCATAAATATAAAAAAATAGGAAAAAGCGATTGACATCATGAAAAGATACTAACGCTGACAAAAAGGAGAACAGCAGCACGTTACTAGCAAAGAATACAGCACCAACAAATAAACCCTAACTACATTAATATGCATGCACACTTTCAAGCAAATTCAGGCAGATGGAGACCATTACATCACAGAAACACACCTCCTCCTGGTAGCTTATCCGGTAGGCAGACTCCAGGCTCCTCTCCAAGAAGGTGAGGCTCAGCTTGTGTAGGGGAGGCTTGTAGAAATAGTCCTTCATGAGACTGTTAGAGTTGCATAAACAGCAGAGAGAAAATCATGTCCACTTCAGACTAAATTGTTTTATATTTTATCATGCTACACCCACAAAGTTTGATTTAATTTTTAAGTTGGAGAATGTATTGGATGAAGCCACACAAAGTGCCCAACTGAACTGCCACCCAACCCTTTTGCAAGAGGATTTTCTAATAAAAGGGATAAACAGGGTGGTGATTACCTATCCTCCTTGATAACATCCACAAAGTGAGCATCACTCCTTTCCCGGAAGTTCTTTGATCGGAGCGGGATGAGCGCCGAGTGGTCCATGCCCATGGCTCCTCCGCTCCAACTCTTCTTCTCTTTTTCCTGCAGCATCTCACACAGCGAGGTCTGGCTGTTATTCAAGGCCTCAAGCTGAGGACTGAGCAGGCCATTCACCGTCTTGGGGCTGCGGCCAACTGATACCGCAGGGGAACACTTCAGATTTGAAGAGTCCTAAAACAGAGGAGAGTTCAGAAAGAAAGAGATCCAAAACTCTGAAGACAGAAGGTGTGATGGTGCAAGCTTTGCTTCTCTGGAGAAGGTTTTATGTAGCGAAATAAAGGGGACATGAAAATGAAAGACGGCGCTCCAGTCAGATTCATTCAAACAGTTTAAATCAAATTCATCTGGGACCCGTTGAGTTCTTCCTCAGAGCTCAATATTTTCCGCAGCTTTTATTACAAAATATAAACATGCTGAATAGCTTAAATTTGTTTTCTTTTCACAATTTCGGTACACATGTTCACACCCTTCCCTGTCTTACCTTGCCGTTATTGCTTTTGTCATCATGGCAGCCATTATGTGCCATTCCTTCTTCAAGAACCTGATCCTCTCCTGCTATAAGGGTCACACTGCAGGACAGGCAGGGGGACTGTCCGAAGATTAGAGACAAACATACGTAGTCACACAACAAGTGAGGCAAGTAATAAATTGTGCAGAAGAAAACATGAAAAGTCAAGGTTGAAGAATCACACACAAAAAAAAATGCTCTGTTGGATCTTCCCTTTGTTTGCTATAAAAGTTACTGATGTTGAGCTGAGAGCTTGACTTTTGGTAATGAATTAGGCATAAAATAATCTGGAAAAAAAACACTAAGATTAGCAGAATAAATGATTTTAAAACAAGACATTTTTAGTAAGTTCAAGGAAAATCCAACTGAGATAACATTTGACCTAAATTTCATTTTAAACCTCTAAAATCAATTGAAAGGCTGTTCTCTATATGCGTCATATGCAACCTCTGCTTAAATTGTCTCTCAATTACAAGAGTTGAATGCAGATAAAATTTATTTAGGAAATCAGTAAGATTTTTATTAACTTCTGGTTTTTGTTGTTGTTGTTCCAAAACATTACACTGTGCATTAAAAACAAAAGACGGAAGAAATCTACATAAGGTAGAAAAAAGGTTTCACAGCAATATGTCAAACTAGCAGGGAATCGCAAGAACAAAACAGCCTATTGTAAATTCCATTCATGGTGCCCTTTGGTATCGCAATACTGAACCCTTCATAACTTGATATATTGTGCAGCTTACCTTAAATCAAAGAAAATAATTATTCATTTGCTTGTTTTCTAAGTAGATAAATATGTAATTAAAAAAAAAAAAAACAATGTCAAAGACCGCCTTACCCCTGAATCCAACTGCAAAAATTTTTTTATTTCTTCTCTATTTGGGGATACAGGATTGTCATAACTACTAAAGAGTTACAGAATGTTTTCAGGTTATGAATGAAGCCTTTTTCAAAAACAACCCAATCTTTTTTAGGAGTATTAAATATAACTTGAAAAAATATAATGTGTGTGCATGCTGGAATAATTAAAGAGAAAGAATATTGACAATTTCATGTGTCTAATCTGAGCATAGTTGACCTAAGCTTAGCTGACACAAAGGTTATGGTTCTGTGAACCTACCAAATGGGAGCAAGACAACTCAATGGGTGCATTTATACATCATTAAGCATCCAAATAATGCTGCCCGACGTGGATAAAAAATATTTTAAACACATTCAAATATCATTCAAAGATCATTCTATTTAAAGATCCCACATCACTTTATACTAGTCTGTTTTTTGAGGAACAGCTTCTCAGAAGACGAATTCGTCTATAAGGAGAAGTCAGACTTGAAGAGCGCTTCTCTGCATGAGCTAACCCATTACATTTGCCTCCCACTGTGCCCTTGATTAGTCGACTTGCTACAGTTAGAATGAATCTAAAAAAGAAATGCTACACACCCTTGTTTAAATGGATGATCCTCTCTTGATAAAAAATAGATCTTTAATGTGACCTATGCTCTTTACAGCACAACTGAAAAACAAATTGGAATCTTTTACGGGTAAAACAACAAACTGAAGTGACATGAATGAATAAGTGTACATGCTCTTTTCTAACTGGTTTAGAACAATCCACTATATTTTGAGAAAATATGGTGCAACAGTGGCATTACATAGAAAAACTCAAGAAAAAAAGAAAACCTGGTCAGCAAGTCTGCCAGGAGACAGTGCATTATTTTTAATGCACTGTACTTTTCACAAATTTCTGAAAAGTACAGACTTTGTGGTTTGTGTAATATCAAACCCCTTATGCTCTTAATATATCTGGGCTAGACTGTAGGGTGACGAGAAATCAAGTTTTTGCTTTTAAAAAAATTTTTTTTAGTTTTATTTTTTTACACATTCAATGCAAAAGACCCCCCCTCCCACCCCCCCAGGAAAATAAAACACCACCCCCTATAATTATCCATGGTAGCATTATGGTTGGGTGAAGACAGCTAACTGTTTCAAATATTAGCATTGGTAGAAAAGTCTTATGGTCATGCTAGATAGCTAAGAAGATTATTAAGGTTTTTCAATAGTTCATCCTCAGTCCAAATCTGTAGCAGATTGAAAATCTGAAGATTTCTGCCCAAATGAAACACTCTCAAATATGACTTTTTTTGAGTGTGCAAATGTATCAGAATCTAATTTTCATATGGCCATTCATAATTACAATGACAAAAGTGATTAGCACACATTTTCCCAGTCATCTGGTTTCCCATCACCAATTTTCCCCAACCACTTTATGTGAGATTAAGCATTTCCGGCTCTGTAATCTGTGTCACAGTTGTGCATCAATGTTAGTAAAATCCACCCACATGGCCAAATTGATATATGAAAAATGACTAGAAGTTACTGTGCTGTACAGAAATAAGGACAACATTGTAAAGTGCTAAAAAAAAAAAATCACTAGCTTTAAGGTCTGTGCACAATTTTCTCTTTTTCCTCGAAATGATTTCTGTTTTACATGTGAAAACATTTCAGTTTTTTTTTTTTTTTCTGTCACAAGAAATAGATTTTCTATTTGGTGCTTGCATCTTTTTTATATCCACTACACATTGGTGGCCAGTATTTTTTGAAAGTAGGCAGACAGGAAAGAGTGGATGGAGAGAGAGAGGAAGACATGCAGGAAATGTCGCCGGAAGTTGAACCGTGACGTCCGCTTCGAGGACTAAAGCCTCCACACATGGGTTGTGCTAACCCCCTACGCCACCACAGCATGCCCAAAGGTATGATTTTTTACAAAAAAATATATTTCTAAAATTGCTTAAGATCTTAAATTGTTGCTTTCAAGTCTCTTAGCAATACAACTATGACTAATGGAAGCATTTTTAATGGTAAATCCATGTAGGTGTATAAAAAGTGAGCTACTCCTACCCTAGAGGATGCATAGGGTTGTATTAATGTAGCTACCAGGAACACAGAAAAATGATGCTACATGATGATACTGGGCTACAAGTCAATGCAAAGGCAACGTCTCTGCATCCAAAAAAAAAAAAGAAATCTAAAATATTTATGAAAGCTTCTGATACACCCACAGATGGCAAAAGAGGTTGTAGTAACACACCGTGTGCCGTGTTCTTCCTCAGGCGGTGAAGCTGTGCAGCTATAAACAATACACATTCAGCAGCATCTCGAGCTCTCCCAGAGTCAGTTACTACTCACCTTGTTTTTGTCGGAGGGGAGGGTGCAGGCCCCATCAGGCGTGTGCAAGCTGGGCATTTGGCACTGAGAATCAGCATCCCCTGGTCCAGACAGCCCCGTCTGGGTGCAGTTACAGAGAGCCTCCACCTTTTTGCCGGAGATGAGGTAGGTCCTCATGCCTGGAGAAGTGACAAATAGATTAGATCAGAGCGCAGTTTAGTCTTCTCTGTGTGTGTGTAGAGGAACCCTGGGGTCGCATTAGGATTCAGCTAAGGCTCAGTGAATTCTCTCAGTTATTTGTCTATGCAGGAAAGAGAGAAAAGAGCTAAATATAAAGCCCACCTAATTTAAAAACAACCAAGGTCACATAAATGAATCATTCTTTTATACCCATGTGCATGTGTAGCCACATCATGTCTGGTGCTTTATCACCAAGTGGCTTTTCTATATAATGCAATATAGAACAGATTGTTCAGATACACACAGAGAAAAACTTTAATAGAATAAATACTTTAACTCAACCTCTGTCATCACTCACTTCACTGCTACTTTTCTTTCTCTCTGTGGAGGTTAAATTTATGTCCTTCACTTATCCACTTTGATCTCCAGTTCCTCCACAATGTGAGACTCATATGCAGCACCTCGCACAAGGATTCATACCTCTTGAATGCTTTCGCATGTTTTAAGGGCATGTCTAACAATGTCGCTCATTTAAATAAATACTAACATTTCTTCAAAGGTTCTTTGGACATCTCCTAAAAGCAGACCCGATATAAACACACATTTTCAAGTCTTGCCACAAACTCAGGTTTGGACTTTGACTGGGACATTCTAACACATGAATTTCATTGATCTAAAGCTCTGGCTATACTTTTAGGGTTGCTGTCTTGTTGAAAGGAGAGCGTGCATCCCCAAACTCTTTTCATCTGCACCAGCAAGCTTCATCTATCTTCCTTTAAGGTTTGACAACCTTGGTTGTTCCCACTCAACAAGACTAGCCCTCCAGCATGATTCTGCCGCCATCATGTTTCACAGAGAGGATGGTCGACTCAGACACGCACAGAACAGCTGTACTTCTTCTGAGACTCTGTTGGCCCTAACAGATTTATTTCAGAGAGATTTGGGGATGGTGAAAGGAAATCCATGCCACATTTTTCAGATTTACACTACTGTATGGGGGTCTTTTGCTTATAACATGACGAAATGCAAGAACTTAAAAGGTGTTTGAATACTTTGGCCATGCATGGTACATTAATATGGTCAGAAGGTTTAGGGCTTATGTCATGTTCAAACACCTGCATGTTTTCAGTTTTATCAACATCTTAGCATTTCAGCTCGAACAGGTTTTCGGTGTATTTGTGACGATTTTTATCCCAAGAATTTCAACTATGACAACAGGTCAGTTCACAATAACAGCTAAGCCTTTCAAAAAATATAACTGATTTGTACAAATGAGAGAACATAGATCAAATTGCTTAAAATGGTGCTTGTGGGATGCCACAGAAGTTAGCCCAAAAGAATTCTATTTGTAAACCTAATTTATACAACAGTCTGTTGCATTTGATGATTTTTCAGATAGTTTTCAATATGGGGTAAAGATGTTTACATCAAGACAGTCAAAATAGATGTGAACATATTTTACACACAGTATTTTAGCTTAAATTGTCTAAATAAAGACAAATGTAAACCGATAATTACTACTTCTGAGCAGTCAAAAGAGTGGACTTTAGATCAATAACAAAGAAGTAGTTGCATTTGTCTCTTTAATTTAAGATATATTAAATGCACTACATGGTGCAGATGGTAATAACATTTACTAGGTGAGAGCAAACAGACAAAGTATGTCGTCGACTCTGTTCATTTTCCTCCACTCAGTCAATGTCATTTTGTTGTCACTAGACACAACTTCAGTTATCTGTTTGTTGTCAGAGCAGGTAACTACATCCGACTCTGTGCTTAGCCACATAACTCAGAACCAAGTGAAATCACAGCCTCCAGCACCGAGCATTGTCTGCACTCCAGACAGACCTACCGCTGCCTGTGTGGCTGCACCGCACAGACACAGGCCACACATCACACCAAGGTACAACAAACTGTTGGATAAATGGTTGGAATTGAATACGAAAGCAGCACTCATGTAAAAATGCAAATGAAAAGACAAAAAAAATATATTACACGGTCATAAAAGCGCCTCTCTGTCCACCTACACGCTCAGTCAAACACCTATGCACAAAGTGCGTGGAGGAGTAGGAGGATAGCTTTGCTGGAGCTGTGTCAACGGGCCACGTGGATGAGATTCTAGGATAAGAAACCAGGGAACTCAAAGGCAGAAACAACGAACTAATTCTTCGCACCAGTGATGCAGAATGGCACAGCGGATGAGAACAGGCAGCGGGAAGCTAAGAGGAGCTTCTGACGGCCTCTGAAAATCAGAGCGAGTCCCAGCGAGTGTGTTAAAAACAGAGTCGGGGAACGAATGGCTAATCGAATCTCATTCTGCCTCCCACCGGGAAACGCACATCGACTTCTTCTTGTGGGTCAAAATTGTTATTTAGCTCCTCTATTCACACGTCTCGAGCCTTTGTCTCAATATCTGTGAGGAAATAAATCAACTGAGAGTGAATAGAAGTGCACTCCAATACCTTGCAACATCATTGATATGTTTTTGTTTGTTTTTTCTGGTAGTTCAATTCAAAAAGTGAGACTCATGCAGATTCGTCCCACAGGGACATAGAGCAAACATTTAGTTTAATTTATATTACATTATATTAACCCATAAAAATGAAGCTTTATGACTGAAATTACAGCTTTTATAGTCAGGAGAGTCATTGTTGATGACTTGACCATTTTCCAACAGCGTCATAAACAATCTGAACAAGAAAGGTAAATAATGAGGAGTGTGATGCAAAAGAGGCTCGCTGTTAATGTGCTGAATCTAAAAATATTTCAAAACAGTTGTGTGGACGAAAAAAAGATGCATACCAGCCATCTTCATTTTAGACTGAAACACGGATATTTTAATTCATGCCAAGACTGCAAGATATTAGAAAAATATGAGAAGATGTTGATGCAAGTATGGCTTGCAATAAATTCAGAAGGACTGGGTTATGCAGTGCTCATGCCTCACTGATTTCAGATAGAAATCTTGCATTGGGTTGCAACTGTACTGTTGGCAACAAAAGGAGTTTCACACTGACTGTAGCAATAGACATTTTAGTGCCCTCTTCAAACATGTTTCACAAAATATATATTACTGCGTACAGAACAGGAATGCAAACATATATAAGTAGTGGATATGTTTTGCTGTCTAAGTACCTTTTGGTGATATTGATGCTTGCTGCGCAGATTGACAAAGTGATAACTATAAAGTGATGAGATACTACGCAGCTCAAATTCACGAGTAAATCCGTGAATACTGACGGCACCAGATGAATTAGATGTACTGGATGGAGACTAAGCCAAATCTGTCTCAAAGAAATTAATTGACCATTCAGTCTCTATTCGCAAATACTTTAAAAGCTTGTTTAGCGCACCAAACGGCCAGTACACATTGAATACTTTCCTCTCAAAATTCTTGAAAATGTAAAAGCTTGCGCAGAACATTTGGCATAAAATTGAAAGATTAAAGCTACATTTGCAATTACTATAAAGTAATTAACCCTTCAGAGTAATATGCATTAATTGTTGGGCATCCTTTTTTATGTCTGGTTGTAAAAGGTTAAAAAGTGCAAGTGACACTGAAAAATGTCTGCAAAAAAACCAAAATACCAATGGATGCTTTTTATAAGGTCAAAACAATAAATTTACTAGTGATGCTTATGATGATAAAGTACCAAGATGGAGATAATTTGACCTTTCAGAGGAAAATATAGTATAGAAAGTTCCCTTGCAAACAAACTGCCAGTCCCAAAACTGTATTACTAAGAAAAGAAAAAATCCTTGCTGAGGTAAGGTACTGTTCAGTCACAACCATCTAAGAGCTCCAGAACAAAAACAGAGAGATTACCTGTCCTCTCTTTTTCACCCGACTTAAATATCATCAAAGAAGGCAGGAAGATTCTGAATTGGGACAAGAGAGAAATTATTCAACCCTAAAAATACACACTTATTTAAAAAAAAAAAAAAGAAAAAATGCTCATGGAGTGAGGAGGGAAACAAAGTGGGACAAGCTAAGAAAAAAAACAAACCCAAAAGTAGTTCAGAATTTGACAAGCTGGAGGCAAAGTAGATCAGATGTGGTTCTGCTTAAAGCTTCGACTAAGACATAAAGAAAACATGTCTTAAAAATATTCTCACCCCTGGAACGCTCTCACATTTGTCCCATAACAAAATATGAAGGCAGAATATAATTGCTAATAGGTTGTAAAATGATACATAATTTTAAATGATCATTCATATATAAAAATGTGAATAGAGACACACTTGAAATTATTTGTGGAAATGTTTGCTAGCTACACATCATTTACCTTTCATTTATTAATCATGCACAGCTTTGTTGATCCATAGCATTAAATATTAATAAAATATAGACTATTGTGTTCATAGCATAATACAATGTGGACATTTTTGTGACAAATTGAAGGTAAATGTAAAAAACAGAAACCGTGTTGCTCCGTCGGTTTCGAGACGGTCTGTCACACCGAAGCAGATCTTCGTAGATCATCTTAAAAGACAGGAATCCATAACCCTGTTAACTTCAAATGTCAAAGCCCAATACGAGCGAGACAAATCAGGGGCAAAAAGCCTTTAAAAAGCTACACAACGAACAATTTGTGTGTGTGTGGGTGTGAGGAGCTGCATGAGCTTTTAAACAGATTACTGCGTTAGTGCCTGTTTCTTTCCTGTCGAGGAGAATCTCATCTACAGTCTTGACATGAGGCATGGGGGATCATGGATTGAAGGTCCTGCATCTTCATCTCACTTCAGAATACATATGAGCTCAAAAAGCCTCACGGGGAAAAAGGTCAGGAAGCCCCAACTCTTGTTCATTTCTTTTCAGCTCTGTGTGGATGTTCTGCTTTATGTCAGTCTCTCTGCCAAAACTTTTGAAGCTTCATGAGGCAGATCCATATATGCGTTTGACCCTCTCACTCTCGGTTGTCCTTGGGCTAATTGAAGAACACCATTACTGGCAGGCTCCGAGCATTACGGGACGTCAAGTGTCCTGTCGTGTGCTATCAGCAGACTGGGAACAGTAAATAACCTTTCCCCGTGAGAGCCCAGTAACATTATCTCCATCTCTTGAACCTTTTTGTTCCAAACAGATGAGTGCAAAATGAGAAAAGCCTTTTGTAAACAAATCTATTACTACCTTACACGGCCACAATCTCGTGAAACAAATGTTCCAGAGCCCTCTCAGTGCGATGCAAAGAAAGAATCAAACAAACACAATAAAAGATGGATGCACACACAGATGCATAGCAAAGTGGTCATTTTAGACACTTAAACGCACCCAACCACTGGTCTGAGCAAAGAGAAGGGCAATTAAATGGCAGCCCTGCATGATGGCACACTTATAAATGCCCTTTATGTAAAAATGAAGGCCGAAGCGATGGAAAATGTGATGCACATTAGGCTGCCACTAATCTCCCATTTTTAAAACAGCTGATGAGGCTCACTGCCCTGGGCGTCATTCCATCCGGGGGCAGCACTGGAAATCCAGAGAGAAGAAGTTCTCAAACAAATCTTGGCTACATTTGATCACCCCTAGACACAATCCAAACGACAGGTTTCAGGAGAGTATAACCTGGGCACTGTTCATGCAAGGACTCCAAGCACCTGCTGATGTTCTCTCCCTTTTTCTGGGATCACTTTTACTGTCATAAGATTTTAGATTTATGTCAAAACTACCTTTTAATCCCATCATTAAGACACTTTTCAAAAAAAGTCGGTGTCTTCATGGCATCTGAATGTTACTGTCTTGCCTCTTTAAATGAAAGCTGCCAACAGATATTAGCTGCATCTGAGAAGAGACAGATGAATCAAATTTGAATAAGGCTTTCTGTTAAATTAGACATCCAAAAAAAACTTTAAAATGATAAACTGTGCACTAAATAATGATTATTAAATACTTTAAAAGAAAACCTGTTATGAAATGTAACAGTTACATGCTTGAAATAGCTAAGAAACAATTTTCTTCATGAAATAGTTACGCTAAATATTTAAACAATGTAAGCATGTTAACATTTCAAGAACTCATTTTATCCAGGAAATAACTGCTACAAGGATGGCATTGCTATTGAATTTGAAAGAAGAAATATGCACTTTGATGACACTCGATGCCATTTAGACCACTGCATTTTACGAGTGGAGCATTACGGCTTTTGCTATAGTGCTCCACTTGATAAATTTATTAAAAACTGGCTTTGGGTTTATTTCAGATGTAATGTAATTGCAAAGTAAAGGGCAAAACAGAAAGGGAGAAAATTCAGGAAAGGTTTAAAGGGAAAAAAGAGAGAAACAGGAGAATACAGGATGACACTGTAGATGTCTACTTCTACACCTACAAAAGAGAAGAAAACACTGGCGAATCTAGAAAGAATAGTGACAAACATACACATACCAAAACAGCTCCAACATCACTGTTAAGTCCCTGGTACTAGTTGATACAAGAATGCATGTGAATGTGATACTCACTGATTTATTAGACATACAAATTTCTTTCTTTCCAACTATATTTGCAGCCAGAGCTTCACAGAAAAAAAAAAAAATATATATATATATATATATACACACACACACTATCACCATCCCAGAGTGGCTTATTTAAAAAAAAAGGAGAACAGAGGGCAACAAAGAGAAAAAGAAGGTTTGGCAGATTTGCTTGCTTCAGCACACAGCTACACGAACACAAACACATTGTGAGTCTGATCTCCTCATAATGACAGGTTTGCCTTTCAGGGCCAGGTGTCGGAGCAGGAGGGCAGAAGAGCAGGTGGCGCACAGAAACTTGCACTGCTATGCCGAGCAGATCTCTGTGCCATTTGGCGCGTCAGCAAGAACCCTTCCTCCTTCTCATATCACACTCTCCCTGTCCAAGGATGTACAGTATGTCTTCTTCCCGTTGATGGGGAAAGAACAGGAGGGGAAGAGGAAGAAGGAAAAAAAGGAAATTTTTGTCCAACATTACAAGCTGTTTAAGAGAAACTATGGAATGGTATACAGGAGATTTAAGGGATAGAAAATATGCTCAAGAAAGATTTGAGGGCCAGTTTCATTAACAGCACATATAAGAGTCATCATGTAGTTGCAGATTGATAAAGTAATACATAAAGCATATCAGAAAAGAATATTGCCACACATAGCAGGCATTCATAAGTTATGACAGGGAAACCCTCAAGAGCCAAGCATGGGTGAGACTTGTGGTTGGGGTTGGGGACGAGTTCGGGGAACATGACCTTCCTGTTTGGAGTCGAACAATTCTGCTGATCCCGTTTCTGATGGGGCTTTTTAAAGGACACCAGCGATGTGAGCAGAATTATTTACAATGTTAAAATGAGGGGGAAACAGCTTTTTCTATCAGAAACGTTCAGTTTCCATGCTCAGCAACATACTGTAGAAAATGTTTCCGGAATTAACTGGGATTTTTTTTTCCTCACTTGATATTTCAAGATTTGGGGGACGGTGGAATTATATCCACAAATTTGTGTTCTTTGTAGAGAACACAATGAACTGAGTACTTAAATAATGGGGTAGAATATAAATGCACAACACTTTCCCAATTTAAGAAATTAAAAAAATAAAAATAAAAAAAAAAACTGGGAAAAAGTCTTAATCATGACTCATTTCTTCCTTTTTACCTGTTGCTGACTCTCTCCATATGTCCCAGTGACATACATTAAAGTCTCTGTAACAAAATGAAAGGTGATACAGCTCAATAGATATTAATGTGTACATACTGTAACTGCATTTACACATTGATAGCTACAAGAATCCAATAAATATAAACCCTGTTTTTTCTGCGGGAGTCCCCCTTTTATTCTCTGTTTTACAATTCAGATATGAAGGTAATTAAAAAATGTGTTATAAATAATGGAGAGATATCTAGCAAGATAAAGTTAAAAGGATTGGGAATCACCTCAGTAGATACTTGACAGAGTTACTCCATGCATCACAGGCACACTGAGCCAGGAGTTACAACCAACACCACACCTAATATGCCTGTCAAACAGAGGCACAGGTAATTCAACAAAATTTCTTCTCACACACCCTTGATAACCTGCAGTGACACCTGGGACAATTTATGCAACCCTCTGCGTTGATAAGAGACAGGAGGTGTTACGCACCACCTGGCCTTTCTCAGCACTGACCTTTCCCAGTGTAGCACAAAAACACTGTCCTAATCTGAGAATAGTGCCCTACTTTCTCACACAACACACCATCCTGAGATTTCCCTTCCTTCCTTTTCCCGTTGCAATCAACAGAAACATATCAATATCCTTCCCCTCTTTATGTCCGCGTTCTGAACAGAGGTGGGTACGAGGTTAAATGTTCATATTTGAGCCGCACATTTTTCCTGGCTCCAGGCCCGCTCCAACGCAAGGCACTCAAAAAAAAAAAAAGAAAACCGCAAAAAAAAAAAAAAAAAAAAACTCTCGACATCTCTCCAGCGTGTTTAACTCTCACTTGGCTGCTCCTATCTACAACACTCCGCATTCTTTTTGTATTCTGTGCCTGTTATCCCTCCATCCTCGGCAGTCTGTGGCTGTCATGCTCTGTTGGCTGAACAATAGATACAGTTGAAATCCCTCCAAAATCTTTTGACATCCTCACTTTCTGTTGCCCATTTTCCTTCTGGTCTATTTTTTATTTTTTTTTGCATTCTTTCCTTGCCCTTGTACTCGTCGTATTCTGAATGTTAAAATTCTCCTACATCGCTTTGCTCCCTCTCACAGCTGTGACCATATGGCCAGATTGGCCATTCAGCACATCTGTGCAGCAGAAACGTCCACACTGCAGAGATCATCGGTGCTTTTGAAAGAAAACTTTTTCTGTTGTCGTTTTGCTTTTAGCTGATTTTTAGTAATCAAGATGATTTATTTCAAATTTTCCCTAAAAATAATGGACATATTTGACTAAAATTATTTCTCCTGCTAGCAGATCTATGTTTATATTAATCTTTTAATTTGCTAAACAACTCTCTTCTGACGGGAAAGGATCAGAAGAGTGTGATGCTAACATGTGTAAGAGATTTCACAAAAAAAAGGCAAACAGCATGTTCAAAATAAACATGCAAAGCAAACTGTGGGAAAACAGTATCCTTATTACAATCACTAAAAATAATAAATAAAGAACTCATTGAGGAGCTGCAGGCAGGGCCATAAAAATTTATAAGTACCAGTGGATACAGTAAAAAGTACTACATTTAATAAAAATAACATTATAAACATAGGCGTTGTATTTAGGAAAAAAAAAAGCATTGTTTACCTCCGCACACACACACACACACTGAGCTTCACATTTACTTGAAATGGTGGAAATATCTCAGCCTGAGATCATATCGATGTGCGGCTGTGAGCAGTGCCACCCTATTGATTTAACAGTGACCAGAGATGTGAGAGTGGGAAAACGATCAAAGCACACAGCAAAGCAAGACAAAGCTCCTTTCAACCTCTGATTCACCACCTGTCCCTGGTTTTCTGCTCTAATAATAACACATTCTGAGTGATGGCATCTCTTCAATGGGGGGCTGATGAGGAAAATGTGCTGGATCCTCTGCAGTAAATGAGGATCTTAATTATCTCAGCGTCTCGTCTGAACAAGGGATAAGTTATGTATACCGTCTTTGTATCGTGCTGCCTCGCACTCCTAAAGAAGAAGAGTCGACGAGTTCAAAGTGACTCATGGATTAGTAAGAAGGGCAGAAACAATCTGATACCAGGCCTGCTCAGAAACACTCCTGTAATGTTGCATTGTTGATGATGGTGCAGTTTGAAAATAGCAGAGGCAGCATTTTGACACAGTTACTCAATGTGGAAGACAGAAGCAGAGAGAGAAAAGTGGACAGAGTAAAGAAAAGGGAGGAGATGGACAACTATAGAGTGATAAAAGGACAGTCACCTCTGCAGGGAATATATCAGGTACTTAACACTCTGACAGGCCAAGTCAGTAGTGGCCTTTGGGACTGCCAGCATAGGAGATTCCTGAAGCTATGGAGTCTGGATGGAGGAGCAGCTGACAGCTAATGAGACGCAGAAGGGATGTGCAGCTGGAAAAGAAACAAGGGCATCATCTATATAACCACCGTCTGATCTTCAGTCAAATTAAACTGAGTCCTATTAGGTTATTTTTAGAGATCTTTTTATCCATTTTAAAGAAACACAATGACACAGTAATCTACATAGTCTCTTCTCTCTACAGACATGCATGGAAGCACAAAGCCTACAATATTTTCACTCTCAAATATTTACATTTTTACTGACTCAAGATCAGTACTGACTGTTAGTAATTCCTCTTTATGCTTTGTCTCACTGTAAGTCATGCAATAAATTGGTGTGGGTTGTGAAAAGACAATACATTAAACACTGATTAAGTAACAGACAGCCAGGGCTTGGTTATAATGCAGTTCCATGCAGGGATGAAATGCATTAGAGAAGCAGCTACGACTACAGCACTAAAGCCAAACTCCCTTCTGAAAATCTTCAATTTGGGGTTTCTTTTTTGAACAGAAAATTGAAAAAGACGACACAGAGATGTCAACACAAGTTACTGTAATTCTTACTATCCTTCAAAAAGATGAAGATACTGTGAGCAGGAAGAGTCTCCTGTAGATTTCTGTATTGCAGCGACTCTGAAGAAACCCCTGACTAAAGACAATCTTATGAAGTCAGGGTTGGTTTTAATGGTGTTCATTTTTACTTTTTGCAGCAAAATCTCAGCGATTCCATAGTCAGAACAGACCCAGCCTGCTGCTACAACAGATGGTGGCAGAAGACACTGTACTCTCCGCAACAGAATAATAGAAGATACGCAGCTTCTTGCTGCAAACACTGAAGGATCTCATCTTCCTCAAGATGTATGCTCTGATATAATAGCGAACACGGAACGTTTTATTCTTTTATTTATCCTGTTTGTCAGGTAGTCATTGCTTCAGGTGAATGTTGATGCATCTGCCTGTGTCTTTTGACAGTAAATCAGGCTAATTCTACTTTTTCATACATTGATATTATGCAACCAGGCCCCATTGTTAAATACTCCACATCTTACGCTTCACCCAGTGAGTAAAATGCCATGAGGGAGTTTGATTAATGGTAAGTGAACTGCAAATTTGTCTCCATCCTCTTCTAATGTTCTTCCTTTAAAACAGCAACTAAAGACGCAACTGTGAACAAGTAAGATTGCATATGTAGGTTGTGCGTTTAGAACTTTAAGGAGGTCAAGTTAATTTGTGTTGCTGCATATCCTTTTAGAGTTGCACATCCATCCTCCACAGAGGTTCTCCTTCTGACAGGCTGAATGCTCCACTGACCTACATATAAAAACATTTATGGAGCAATTCATAGCGCCAGCAATCCAGTTTTTATTCTTTTCGTGTGCCATACATGAATGAATAATGCACCGTCAAAGCTGACAAGCTGCTGAAAGGATATACAAAAGCATGTCTGAGGAAGATATGAAAAATTCAGAAGGCAGTTAGGACGTGCGAAGTAAGTACAACTGTAAATGTCATTGTGATATTTTATAAAATGTTAAGAAAATAAAGACCTCTTGGGAGAAAAAGGCTTGTGGTATTTTAGTGCCAGTTTTGCCGGCCACAATATCAGAGTTTGCTTTGAATGGGTTGCAAGAATATGGTTTAGTCTATTTAGCAACACACACTAAGTAAAATGTGCACTTCTGTATAGCTTCTGTTTAAAGTAAAAAAAAACAAGAATGAAATACACAGGTTAGACTTTAAAGAAAACCACAAAGCAGTGTGGACCAATAAGAACCTGATTAGTACATTTCTCTTACGTATCTGCAGCAACAAAATGGAACAAAGAGTACAAGACCATAAAAAAATCAAACTGTCAAAGAAACGTGCAATATTTTACTAGATTTGTGGGAAAACGTTACCACTGACGTCTCTTATAAACCATAGTGAGTTAAGAAAATAATGCAACAACAGGGAAAAAGAACCAGAAACAAGTGATCAAACGGAAGGCGAAGATGATTGCTCAAACATTTTTAGAAGTAACATAGGAAGGGTGTCCGAGTCCAGAATGCCAGAGTGCTTCCTCGTTCTGAGACTGGAGAGTTTAAAATGGCGTAATTCAGTTTCGCATAGTAAACCGTCAATAATGAAGCAGTTAGTTTATTTATAGCGCAAGCAAAAATGCACAGGCAATCATTAAGGAAAGTCACTTCCAAATTGTGTCATCAATCCGTGCAACTGAAGTGCTGCAGCAGCAGCAGCAGCAGCAGCAGCGGGCTTCAGCAGGCACCGGCAGCCCTTCATCTTCACTCATTCATAATTCACACCGCTATTTATCACATGCTCGCTCCCCGCTGAGCACAGGGACGAGTCCCTGCAGCCACAGACGAGGTGTGACTGCTTGTCAAGCCGTCTGCATAAAGACAACTGGAAGGGCAAGAGCAGAATTAGGGGTCTAACATGGAGAGGTGTGGTGGATCAAGGGGGAGGTTACAGTGTGTCCCCTCAACAGTGAGCTCCATCTGTCAATGTCACTAAAGGCAAAGTGTGTGACTGTTGAGGACTGCTGGCATTTTCTGCACCCTTGATCACAAAAGGGGCGGAAAAAAAAAAAAAACTTAGATGGCATAAGTGACTCATGAAAGCAATTCATCACCAGAGCTTCCACAACAAAACAAATGCTGAACCAGAGGAGAGTTAAATGACAAACCACAAACAACGCACTGAGAAAGCAAGAGAAAAACACTCTTACACTTTTTTCCAAGGCTTTTGATGCTTTCAGAGGCATTTTTGCTCCATTTGAAGATGTACATGCTTGGCTACTTGTTTTAAGACTCAAGAAAAAAAAAGAACAGGCTTTACTTTGCAACAATCTGGAAGTCTGAGATTCAGTCGAATTAAGTCAATTTGGCTTGTTTCCATCATAGCAAACAGTCCTCCTGTCTAAAAAGAGTCAACTGACCCTCACCTCATTCAATGGGTGGTTGCCATGGCAGTTAGCCTTCATATGCCCAGGGTGCACAGATTGAGTGTGTTGCAGGTGTAATGCAGAAAAAGCCTTGTATAGGACAAGTCTTAAGAGGCAACAGTCCATCAGTCCATATTTAACTGCATTCAACCGCTGCTCACCTTGTCTCACCTCTTCGTTCACTGAATTTGTCAGTCAGGAAGCAAAACAACAAACTCTGAGCTCAAACTGCACACATAATAATATAGCATTGGATTGGCAGTTTCCTTTATTTTAGTACTGTTCCGCTTTTCCTAATTTATATCAGATTCCAAAGGGTTTTATTCCAGGAATGCTGCATTTGGTCTATGCCAAACACGACCTCAACTCTTGTGTCCAAAGAATAACATTTTGGTTTAATTTGTCCAAAGAACATTATTCTAGAAGTCCTGATGTTTATCTATGTTCTGTCTGGTATGAATTAGTTTGGTCTTACTGTTTAGTTTTCCTTTTTGTAAGAAAGCAATGACAGCCCAAAACCTATTGAAAGCAATGACTGCTTTTTAATGGCCTGTCTGTATCATCTCACCAGTTCCACAGTGGCTAATGGAGCAGCTAAGATACATAAATGGAGCGCACATTTCTCTCCTGTTTCATCAGGGCAGATGCTACAGCTCATAAATGGATGCCATTAATATTTATGAGACAGAAAAAAATGACTTCATTTATCACATAGGACCAGATTCACCAAATCAAACATTGTTACAAGATGTAAAGTGTACAAACCTTTAAAAAAAACAATTTTGATGAAATATCACTCAGTGCAACAATATTAGCTCAATAGAAACCCCACTGATATAATACAGAAAAGATAGCACACATCTTTTACTGCTCAAGACATTTCCTTACCTGTGAAGAACTTTGAACATGACCAGGTTTAATATCCCAACTGAGCGACTGTGTAACACAGCAGATAATCCTAATGATTTCAGATATGAAACATCAGCTCTTCCACACATCCCAGCCCTTCAGTAACCTTCCCACAATGCCATGGTGTTTGTGAAGCCTGACAATGGTTCATGACGCCCTGCACCCTAGTTCAGATAAATGATACAGAAATTGCTGCCAGCTACAGTTCCATGCTTTGCTGAAGTAAAATGCAGTGCGCTGTGGTGAGATTACATTGCTTTCTGGGTAAAGCTGTAATCTACTATGCAGAACCAAGATGCTGCAGCCGGGAATCGGTTGGATATATCACAATTTAGAGTTTGGCTGGATCTTTCACTCCCCTGACAGATCTGTGGAGTTGCATCGTGCTCCGAGACTCAAGGGAACGCCAACTATGAGTGAATCTACTTAACACTCATTCATTTTAGAAAACGCCATGGCAACTGCAGCCACACCATCCCCACACTGTCTCAGTATCTACTTCTAACCTCCACTTAGTGCAGTTCATCATCAACACCTCTTGCCTGTCTACCGCAGAGATGTGTGTGTGTGTGTGTTAGTTTTAGGAGAGTAGATATAAATGATGCAAAAGGTTTGATTGTCACTGTAGATAAAGGATGGCTGACTGTATATTGGGGTGAAAAAGCCAAACTGTCTAAATTTAGTCAAGGGGAGCAATATGTAGGCAGAGCACAGGCCCAAACACTCTGGCAGATGGTGTCTTGGGAGAAGTGTGATACAGAGGTTTAAATGTATATGGCCTCATTTTACCCCAGAGCTAACAGCCAAGAACATTCACACACCGCTCCTTAGCTCAGGCATCTATTGGACTGAAAGTCTGCCTCCATCAGAATCATCCAGGGGTTAATCTAATCATCATTTATTGGCCGCTGCTCCTTTAAGTACGGCTGGAATTACAATAATGTCACCACTGACTTAGCGAGTCCTTCAAAGGACTTTTATACTAACATTTCAGTGCTACATGCAGAGCTGTGTAAACAGTTTTGTTATTTAGAAATTAAATGGAACCTGACAACATGGAGGCCGTAATATCTCAAAAAGCAACATATTGCCACAATCTAAATTTCAGAACAAATGTGAAGTGAAGTACAGTGTTTGACATCATCAGTTTTAGAAAGATTATGGCCCCATTTCTGTGGCTCTGGGACTCAAACAAACCATATTTTCGGTATTATCAAAGTTTGTTATATCGCCAAACGTCTGACCATCTGATGCGTTTCCTTTGAATTAATTTTGTTAAAACCAAGGAAAGAATCTGTACAAAGTTGATAGGTGTCAAAAAAATTCTTTAAAAACATAAAAATGATAAACTGAAACAATCGAACAACAAATCTTTGTGTACTTTTCTGAATAAAGTACAAAAAAAACAGCATTTGACAGCTAATTTAAACATCTTCCAAGTACATTTGAGAAACTATAGTGCAAAATAAAATGCATTTCAATAGGGAATCTGAAAGTAATTAATCTTACCACACTAGTATCAATCTGATACTGACTTGGTATCAATGTTTTGGATCGATCTGCCCTCCTCTAGTTTATAGAACATCACTTGAAAATCAGCTAAAATATATGATCTGTCCTGCTAAGCAAAGAAAACACATTAGCGGATTCTCCTATTTCAGTACAAAATGACACTGAAATGCTTCGAAATTGATCTGCTCAAAATTTTCTTTAACAAAGCTGAAGTAAAATCAAATGCATTAAAAAAAAAAAAAAAAAACTAAAAGAGCCAGTTTCTTTAACCATACAGCATTTACAATACAAACCATTAGCCGGGGAGAAAAGGGAATTGCTACATAGAGAATAAAACACTTGGCTAAAGCCTAACTGGCCTCATTTGCTGTGATCAAGGTCAAATGCTACAGCCATTACAGTGAGCTTCAGGCATATATTGTACAATTTCCAAAGTGACAGTGCAGCCCAATGGGGCAGCATTCACATGGTTGATGTGTGAAAGTGTCTGCATATGACTCTCCCTGTTTCTTTAATCATAACGAAGGACAAGAGTTGCATCATCTCAACATTTGCAAGTAATATCATGATTTATTAAGGTTTGCACAGACGCTTTAAAACTGTCTTCTGTCATACTACGCGCTCTGCCTAGGATTCTTCTCTTTTATATCCGACATGAAACACTTTCTCTTTCTCCATCTCATTGTTGCATCATTGTAAATAACCACAGTCATGACAGTCTAATTATAGGCAATCAATATCATTTCCAGTGATAAAATTGTTTTGCTGGGCAGACGTTTGCTGTGTTCGAGGGTCAGAATAACACCGGGTTAGTGTGGGGAGATATGTCGAGGCAGAATTACTAACATTAGTCACTTTAGCCACAGAGATTATCCAGTCTTCCGTAATTAGAAATACCCCTCAGGCCAAAAAAAGAAGAGTGTGGTGTGGGAGGAGGTGATACAGCTGTCCAGTAAGCTTTACTGGGCTGAAGGGAAAGACTGCACACTTCGAAACAACTGGTTACTGAAGATCCTGCCTGATAATTATGCAAATGAGCCGTCACAAGTTCCAATGAATCAAAGCCTTTTGAAGATCATCAGAGTGAGGAAGACTTCATGTGGTTTAATTAATTCCTCCCAACTTCAAGCATCAGTCTGGAAGGTTCACAGCATACATACCAAGCAGCATAATTCCCAAAAAGCATAAGAAATATGTCTAAGCCCCTTCAAAACAGCTAAGTATGCACAGATAGTATAGCCCACCCTCGACTAATTTTGCATCTCAACCAAAGAGCTTTGACAGTTTTCAAAAAGACACGGTTCTCTGCAGGGTGAGACCAAGCAGGAAGTTTTCTTTTTTAAGACAGCAGCAGCTGCCATGTGTGGAAAAGGTTGTGGCATGACTTGACAACTGGAAAAAGCTCAGACTATAAAAGTCCACAGAGAGAGAGAGAGAGAAAAAAAAAAAAAAAAAAAAAACACTTTACCATGATTGTCTGAAGCAAGTTGCAGTGGACTCGAATAACTTGATACCTGAGGGATCATTTCAAAATGTCCATTAATTTGTAATGTTTTCATGGAGCAAAGAGTTAAAAAGAAAGGAAAATTTCATATCCAGACACACCATCAGCAAAAAAAAAAAAACTGCCGGAAACAGTTCCTTGAAAGAATTGAAAGAAGAGAACAGTGTTGACTCTTATCTGCAGCAGAATACAGTTAATCTGACATTTCCTCCAGTGGGATGACATTAACCAGGAACCATTACTCTACATTTAGCGCAAAATGGAAAACAGACGGGTAGTTTCCAAAAGAAATTGAATATAGCCAATTTCTCCTGAGAAGGTAAAAAGAAAAACGCAATGCAGCACAATTTTGATCAGAAAAACAAAAACTTATTATAGTTGTTGCATTCAAAAAACAGAAGCCTGTTTATTATGACTCTTGAAAATTTTTTTCAACCTAATTTATGTACAGAATATGTTTAGTTTGCAGGCTTAAGCAATCATTTTCAGAATGAAATAAAAGAGCGGCAATGGAAAACATAAGCCTGTATGTTTCATATTACCTGTTTTAAATAGATTTAGTATGACCTTGAATCATTTTTAAAGGCATCAGATGTCACCATCAGAATGCTTTGGTGCATTAGTGACTGATAAAAACACTATTTTGTAGCGCAAGCTGTGGGTGTCAAGGATCAAAACAGATTCACAGGAAGAGCTGTGAATCTTTGTACACGTTCCTGAAATCAATTAACAACTGCTGACCAATTTTAAATGTTTTTAAACTGCAGGAGAGAAACACTAAAACAGTAAGAACAGACAAACTCTGAACAGAAAGGCCTGCATAAACACCACTATAAATTAGGGATGTTACAAATCTAAAAGGACAATGTCTGATCAGAATCAAATTTGAGATTTAATTAATAAATACAATTAAAAATAATCTACATGATTAAAAATGAAATAGCCATAAACTCCAGCAAAGACACAATGAATGGCTTTATTATTACATGGTTTAGTGTTGAAACCTAACACATTTACAGTTGGCAGCCAAGCCAACATGATGGCATGATTCTCTCTGTTTTGCTGATGTTTTGTTGATGATTGAGCTCCTGCCTTGGAATATTATTTAAAACGGTTCCATCTCGTGTTTACAAAATATACAAGAAAAGCTGTCTCCTGCTTAATAAAATAAATGCTTTTCCTCTCAGGAGCACAGTGAGCCAAGCAGGTCGCATGATATTTACCAACAATGGACCAATATAGTTTTCTCAGTATGCAAAATTTAAAAAGCAACAACAACAACAACAAAAAAACTGCTTTTTAAAAAAAATTTTTTACGTGGTGCACAAAAAACTGACTGTACACCAAAAATGTGTATTTGATAGTGAGATTTGTTTGACACTCCATTTTCAATCACTCATCATTAGATCCCAGGCTGAAATTTGGGATCAGATCAGGACATCCGTCAATAGAATGTTGTACGATACGGAACCATGTGCACCAGAGCTAAAACCACATTTCTATCAGTTGCTCAACCACAGGCCTCCGATCGGAGCCCAGAGAGCAACAGGACACAGCTGTAGCCGTCAACTTACCACGTGGTTAATCTTTTCACAGTGTGCAGAAACAAAACTGTTCCTTTAGTCCGCAGTAACTGGAGCCAGTAACATAACACACCAACTCAAAAACAAGGACATCAAAAATACATTAAGGATCAGCTGCACAGAGATCCATATTTTTGACAAAACAATTTTGGAGGTAGGGGTAAACTACAAGGACCACAGACAGATGGGACACTGAAAAGTTACACGAATGATTTACACTGACTGAGCCAGACAGCACAAAGATTTTTACAGCCCTGGCGAACAACCGCCTCCTGACAGCCAGTTTTCTCATTGGCACAGAAAACCTAGAGGGAGTGAATAAATCTTCAGAGGGAAGCTAAATAAATGATGAAGGCAAAAAAATTAAAGGAGGAGACAGATGACGAGGAGGGGGTGAATATACTACAGGTAACACATTAATCTTTGAGAGGAGAAAAAGGGAGCTCGACCAAGAATGGAAGTGACTAATGCGAGAGTTGGGGAGGAAACACATTCATAAATCACTGCTGCTCTCTAGTAAACAATATCCAATTCACTCAGGCGTGTTCCTTTCCTACGAACTGGAAGGATTTTAAGGGAAATTTATTCCATCTACAACGAGTCAAGTGGTTATTTAGATAAATTGATCATTTATGTAGCCCAAATTATTAATGTGCACAAGTGAATTGCTAATGTGCGTGAATTGCAGGTTCGTTTTAATACCTATGGAAAATCCAGACACCACAGCGAAACAAAAATGATTACGGCCCCTCGTTTAAAAAGAGCAAATGGAGACCCCCTGAAACACCTTTCGTCAGACGCCGTCTCTTCCCTCGCGATTAGCGATAATGGATCAGCAAGCTTTAAAGGAAGAAAGGAGCCATTAAGCCCCCGTTTGGCAACACTAAGGTGATTTGCATAGATGTATAAAACAAAACCCCTGCAGTGAAGCAGCTTGAAGGTGGAATAATGACAAAGGCATATGGATAAGAATGAGACTGCAGAAAAATCTCTATTGGGATGGGGGTATAGCTTCAAAACAATCCTTCAGGGTCAGGGAAAGGTTAAACGAACGGGATGCTCTGAGGACGTTTGAACAGGAACGTAATTGAGCAAGAGGACAAAGAGTGAGCTGCGAGGTTTGGGGAAAAGATGGCGTCTGAATGTGATAAAATCTCAGTCTAAACATTACAGAAAAGGCAGATAAACTCAAACCTTTGACAGAAGATCAGTGCACGTTACAAAGCATGTTTGTAACCCTGCATCAACCTTGAAAAGTACCAGTATGCCCCACGGCTGCTTTAGTAGAGGAAACGTTCATATATTTGCAGTGTTCAAATTTGCAAACAATTAACAGCAACGACTGAGCTAAATATCAGTGACAGCCATGAAGATAAATGAAAAAAAAAAATAAATAAATAAATACTGACCTTTGAGTTGATCAGCCACCACACTCTGTCCAATCCTCTCATTGACCTGTCCATCTTCATGCTGGTATCGGTCATCCAAGAAGTCGAAAGTGGCTTGCGAAAGGTGGACTTTTCCGGCAACACCCAACTGCTCCATCAGATTGGCCAGATTTACATCGTTTGACCAAACATCAAACTTGAAGCGTTTCATTCCCAGGATACCGCACAGCACGGTACCAGTGTGGACACCCACCCTCATGTTCACCATCTCCCTCTTCTCCTGGCAGAACTGCTCAATGGCCTGAATCATCCCAAGGCCCATTTCTACGCAGCAATAGGCATGGTCTGGTCTAGGTTCTGGACAGCCAGCTACGCAATAGTAACAGTCTCCCAGAGTGCTGATCTTCTCACAGCCGGTGAGCTCACAAAGTCTGTCAAAACGTCCAAACAAGTCATTTAGGAGCCCAACAAGGGCATGAGCAGATTTGTTGGCAGACATTTTCGTAAAGCCAACAATATCTGCAAAGAGGATGCTGACGTGGTCCATTCGTTTCATGTTGAAGGGTCTGAATATTATCTGGCCTCTGGGAATTGAGGTTTTCTTGCGTTTGTTGTTCTTTGGGCTGGAAATGGCTGCAGCTGCGCCACTGGTGGAGTAACGTTTACCACAATTATCGCCAATCTCTTCATCACCTTGCTTCATCAGCTCATCCGCCACAAGTCTTGGCATCACTGAGTGGATCATCCTCTCCTTCAGGGCTTTTTCCACCTCCAGATCTTTTCCATGCATAATAGCCTGTCCGACTTTAAGAAAGGTGCTGCGCGAGCGCACTTCAGACATAACGAACAAATGGATGCCAATTGCATGAGCGCAGAGGTGAAGCAGGGCTTTGGCTGGACCCAACCAACTGAACATCTCCAGCTCGGATGAAAAAGCCCAGCTCCAGTTCCCTCCTGCCTGAGTTGGGAGTAAACAGCCCAGGATCTCAAATAAGACGGAGTACAACAACCCAAGCATGAGAGATGCATAAAGTCGAACGTGCAGAACACTGTACAGCAATAGCAGAACCTCAATACAGAGAGAGAAAGTGCCAACAGGAGAAAGGCAGGGGAACTTATTAGAATCCCTAACAAGATTGTCGTTGGACGTGTTGTATGTGGGTCCCATGCCGCTGAAGTCTTCCTGATCTAAATCGGGTGACATGCCATCTGGGTTCCTGAATCCTAATGTCTGAATCTGAGGGGCCAGGGTCAACATGAAGGTTACAAGGATAAGCAGCAGAGACGCTTGGTTGTAGCAGCGGGAATAAAGCCTGGTAAAAGTCATTAGGAAGAGGAGAAGGCAGAAGATGAGAAAGAAAGCAGTAGGGAGGAGAAAAACAACCATGTCGCAGCAGGAAGGATGGGCAGCAAAATACAACCCCCAGAGGAAACTGGCAGCCACCAGATAAAAGAGCACATAGCGGAAGCGCCGCCGGGTCTGAGGGAAACATCGCTCTCGACAGGCCTCCTCCAAGATGGACGAGTCAAACTTTGGGTCCCAGAAGTGACCCGCTGACCTCTCGAATAGCTGGGGCATCCCTTTATGAGCGCGGAAGCTCTTCACCACGGGCCTCCTCACCCCGGACTCCCCGGAGCTGCAGCTCGAAGAGATGCTGTACTTGCAGTGCTTGGTGGCCCCGATGAGGCCTCCCCCGATGGAGCCCAGAGGCCCTCCTCCGTGCCTGTGCTTGACACTGCTGCCAATTCGCACCGAGACGCCTCCGTCTCCGCTCGAGTCACAGCTCACTTCTGTGTTGTGTGGCAGCAGTTTCTGATGCTGGGGAGATGCCATGTCGTCTATTGCTCCATTCGAAATGAAAACAACTACAAGAAGGCACAGATAATCATGACAAATATCTAGGCAGAGAAGTAAGGCAAAGCATGTGGACACAGTAGAAGGAGACGAGTTCAGTGCTCTGGCTGCAGCAAAACCAGAAGACTATTGAAAGTTTTTGAGTGGTTCATTATTGCCCCTCTTGACGTCAATCGCTGCATTCCTCTACATTCCCGTCTGTTTAGACGCACTTGAGACTGCAAGGTTCATTCGCTGCCTGCTCTGTTCCACTCCACGCAGCCCAGAGATTTGCTCCCGTCATTGGAAAATATTACATAAAACTGTAAATCTATCCCAAAAGTAAAGGTTGGGGAGCAGGAAGTGGCTTAGAAAACTATGAAAGCGTAATCGAGAGGGTTTTTTTTTTGTTTGTTTGTTTTTTGTTTTTTAAAGAGCTTTCTTTTAGACAACACAACTTCAAATACCTCGTCCACATTCAGTCTTCAGCACCCCTCTTCTTCAAGTTGGCTAGGTAAAGCAATGCTTCCTGTAAAAGAGCATATTTTGTTTACAGGACGAGGCAAAAGTTCAAGCAAAGTAACTCGTCCGCAGAGTTTCGGGTTCTCATATTACGAGTTGTGATCAAAAAGACGGTCGACTTTCCCCGCACCTGAGGCGACGCGCGCGCAGAGACACACACCGAAAGCTGCTCAACGCATAAAGCCACATGCTTTCCCGCTGCAGGGGCCTAATCCCAAATGTTCTCGCACGCGGAGCCCCGTGTTTTCCTGCCTTCCCGCTCCGGCGTCTCCGGACTCCGTATCCAAACTCACAGGGGGATTCTGCGCGAGCTGCTCTCGCTGAGGTCCACGCAGCGCGTGTGGAGGAAGCGACCAATAGGAATGTTTGGATTCTTTTGCAGAAGCGCGTCCGCGGGCGACTCCTGCCCAAACACGCTGCTTAAGGGCATTCACGAAGCACTTTTTTTTTCACTCCCCCCCCTCACCGCATGTCACCAGCCCGCCGTGACAGAAACAAGAAAAACAATCTCTATATGTCGTCCAAATATCCGGAGCGCAGGGAGTCCACCTGGCAGCTGCGAGGGAGAAAGATAAAACTGGAGCCTTGAGCGGAGTGCAGGACTATTTCCTTTTGTCTGAAGTTTCCCTGTGAAAGCTGGGTCGCCCTTTGCGAACGCAAGAAACAAAAAGCCCACAGAGTGGAGCTAATTAAAAGGTCCCCACCTCCGCTCCCCTTCCACACCTCGGGCCCCACAGGTCAAAAAGCAGAGCCCCGCCTCGATCCAGCCACTTTAATTGAATCAGACAGGAGATGGTGCTTTCAATGATCCCACTTTACCCCGAGACTAAAACGATATCAGAGCCTCTCTTTGAATCCCTCATTCCGACGAGAATGTCTCCTCTCGGGGTTATCTGGCCATGTTTGACACGATGGAGCAGCTGAAACGACTGTGCGGTGGGATCAGAGCGGCAGCAGCCGCCACCATCTTCAGAGCGCTGACAGCCGCGACCACGGAGAGACGGGGCGCGCGCGCGCGCGCGCGTGTGTGAGAAAGAGAGCGAGAGAGGAAGAGAGAGGGAGAGAGAGAGAGAGAGAGAGAAATTTACCTCAGGGTGGAACAACAACCACTTCCGCCTTTTCCTTTAGCAATAAAACGGTCATCCTTGCACATAATTTCCCAACTTTCTCCCGACAACCTTTGAATCCTCAAAGGATTGTACAGGGATCCCTTTTGCATTTTATGTGAATGACCAACAATCAAATTGGTGTAGTGATGCATGGTGCACATTTATTTACAAATCTATTAAAATTTTTTTTTTTTTTAAAGTCATAACAAACATGGCAGGTTCAGGTTCAAACCTCCTGAACTCTGTGTTGCAATAACAAGACGCGCGTCTTTGTCTTTATCTTTGTTTGTCTCTCTAAACTTTGCAATTGTGAATCATTGGTTACCTGACAGATAACTGAGCGACATGCAGCAACTTGCTCCTCACAGTCAGCACTGACAGCAGCACGGAAAGCAACTTCAGTCTATCTTTTCAATCTAACAATAGCAATTAATTTTTTTTATGAAATGCCATTCCTTTATTTCAGTCTGTTTCACTTTTCAAGCTGTTATCAATCGGTAGAAATTAGTGACACCTGTTACTAATCTAACTGCCTTAACATCAATTTCCTTCCCTGAACTAACAAAGAAGCTATTTAATAACTTTGCAACGCCATCATCATGTACATTATTTAGGTTTATTTTGAAACAGCCTGACATCCGGTTTGCTGTTTGCTGTGGTTGGCGTCCACACGCAGAGGAGCTGAGTGCTGGGAGGGAGGGCCAGACTAAATGCATGTACCTGAGGGAAAAACAAAAGCATCAGGATGATTTCAATGACAAAGCTTCACAATAAAGATGCATCTGCGGGTGCATGACAGGAAAGGGAAACTGTGTCATTTTCCCTTGTTATATTTATTATATCCATTTGGGTGTAATAAATATAATACCTAAATGGATTTAACAAACCTGATGGTCAAAATTGCCTGGAAAACACAGAGGCATATCAAAGAAATGACAAGAAAGCTAATTAAATAAGTGCATAAGGTGGGACAAAAACAAGACTATTCTACAGTGTGTTCTTTATTCAAATGTTTAAAGATTGTGTGTTTTCTGCTTTCACAGTCTAGTTTATGTACTGGGCTTTAGTTTGAAAATGAACAGAAGTGTGCCACTTACAAAGTGATTTGTCACACATTTCAATCAGCGTGTTATTAACGTTGTTGTCATTTGGGCACTGTGAAAGGACTTCTTATTAACAAGCAGCAAATGTTCACTGCAACTAGGCTGCATGAAATAGGAAAATAAAGCTCTGATTATTTGAAAACACCCAGTACTTGAGGATTAAATGAGTAAAATAAGATTTTTTTTTTTCATCGATGTATATTAGAAGTGCAACTTTATGCTTGTGTCATTTTAATAATTCAGAGTTAGACCCTATCTTCATTCATCCACCTGTGCTGTTCCAGAATTGAGCCTTTCTTGCTTAAAAATCTAAGACATTTGTTTGCATTTACAAGCGTCCCCCTGAGTTAATACTGTGGAAACACCTCTTTGTGCAATATGATGCTTTAAGGACTCCTAGCTTTGCACATATAAACACTGGGGTTTGCATCAGTCTTCAAGACTTTCTGCATCATCTCAGTTGGATTTCGATCTGGACTGGTTTTGATCTCAACCAGCAGTGTCCAACTTTCCTCTAATATGCAGAGGACATTATCGAGGGTTGAAATTAGATGTTAGTCCTAATAAATATTATTCCAGAATGAACTCCGCCTGACTTCGCATCAACTCCAACCAACTTACCTTTTCTCACAGAAAAGAAGAAATGCAGTCCCACAGGATTATGCTGCCATCACAAGATTCTATAGGACTCCTGTAGGAATTGCATGCTGATGTGGTATTTCAGCCATATTTGATTTGGCTGTGTTGATATCCAAGAGTTGCAGAAAACTGGACTGGACTGGATCAAATGCATTAAACCCACATTGTAACACCGTGCAGTATACTTATCCAGCCTCAAAACTCATTCTGATCATCATTGTGACTATTGTGGATCACTCTCAAGTGAGCCACAATAAGATAATTTTTATGAAAGACATTAAAACAGTTACATTAAGCATGTTTTTTTTTTTTTAAAGCCAGCTTCAGAGAAGGACTGGATGCTTTTATATCCTTGATCACGTGTTTGATGTTCTATTTGCAATAGTTGTCCTGATATTTTTGGTGGTTGTTTTACAGTTGGATGTTTATGAGTATGGCAGCTCAGAATGCTCATGCTGAACCACATTCCTCTCCAATTTATGATTGACTAATTTCTAACACAAATTGAGACTTTTTTTCTGAAACACTAAGGGGCAAAGTGTGAGAAAGAAACTCAACAAGTGGGGGGAAAAATCTTTCTGCATTCTAGCTACATAATCACATTTTTCTGAACAAGTCAATCAAATAGTTTTTATTCTTTTCTGTCAAACATCCACAACTTGGGCCAGTGGTAATGTCAGTGTTATACGAAAGGGCGAAACGTCAACTATATTCGACAGGACACACATCCATTCATCGTCTAAAAGGTGAATAAAACTGACACTGAAATAGATCAGAAGCACAACCAGCTTTTGTCTCAAACCGCGCGCAGTTCACAAGGCTGTTTCTCTTGTACTTTTTTTAAACAGCACCCTCTGGCGGCCATGTTCCGCCTCTGCAGTATAAAGACAACATCCAGAGCACTCACCTGTGAACAGCGTTGGGAAAACGGGTTTGTTGGAGCTTGATTTTTGCTGTTCTTTGCATCATGCCTCAAAGTGTGGATGTGTAAAGCAATGAAGGATGTTAGTGAGGTCAATCGGAAGTTCCTGTGTCTCCTCACTCAGCTCCCTTCTGTGCAGAGCTCTTGCAGGACTCAGAACTGTGTTTTTCACAGACTGTGAAGGCTTTTTAATACAGCAAGGATTTTCTCTCCTACCAAGTAAGACAGGTTTGTTTTACTTGTTCTTCACATAAATTAAGTCTGTTGGTAACGGAAAATAATATTCTTGAATCTCAGACGATTGTTACTACCTAGTGGATTTGTACTGTAACACGATAGTTTTGCGATGTTCTTTGGGATAACAAGGTCAGAATCTATCTCGTTTCCACAGAGGTCAGGGCGAAATTCATAAATTTTCAGTTTTGCATTTCCCTGCTTCGTGCTATTTTACAAGCAATTCAATCCACAAATTGTAACATTATAGAAAATCTACATTTAGAGTTTAGCAGAAAACTGCAGAAGAAATGAACAGATTTTTACCTTTGTAGAACTTTTAAATGAGTCATAGGAGTTAGGCTGTCCAGTGTACATGTGCTATGTGGATCTCTAGAAAGCTTGTATCAAATGTTTTGTGGAGATCATGGGGAGTTTGGGTCGGTACAGAAGCCGATAAGGACTATCACAGTCCTTGTATCACCAAAGCAAAAGTTGTATTTTGTATTCTCCTGTTTCCATTACATACTGAACTTAACCAATGCGGCTCATGGTCACCAGTCCTGCATCAGGCATTTGTATACTATGGTACTCATGGTGCAATAAGTACCATATCATGCACTTATTGCACATGATATGGATCTGCTTAGATTTTCAGTGTGCATTGGCCTGGTCAGCAGCAAAGTGTGAGGTAGCCAAAAAGAGTGTCAGCTCCTTTAAATCTGAGACCTGAAAAAGGGGTTGATTGCTTGCTTTGGTTTGTAGCTCACTCCTTGCCTTGAATAGAGTGATTTAAGTGTCACTGTGTCTCTTTTGTGAGTGATAGAGACACTGTGTCTGACCTTCGCTCAGGTCAGACACAGGGGGAGATAGAAAGACAGACTGGACCCTTGTTTGCAGTAATGTGTCCACTGTTCCAATCTGAAGTGTGGAAGAAATGGGTCAGCTAAAAAAGACTCTAGATTTCGATTTTACTTTCAACTCTTTCTTATGTTCATGAGTTATAGATGATGGTTGAGAGTCCAAAGTTGATCCAGTCGTGTGGTGGAAGCCAAGTCACTGCTCCTTTAAATTGAAAGTAGTCAGATGTAGTCTTTGGACCATATTATTTGGGTGTTTCTTTGAGCATGTCTCATTGGTCTTGGATGTTTTCTTTGGGAGAAGACTTAGGGGAAGATCAAAAACTTACTGGAGGCACTACATGTCCTTTCTGGACTGAGATCACCTTAAGATCCCACAAGAACAAACTGGGAAATGTTAGAAGAAGTAACTAAGGTTCCCCTCCTGAACCTGCTGCCCACATGAAATGGTCTTGGATCAGCGAAGGACAATGGATAGATAAATTTGCAGAGAAAACAGGAGAGTAAATGTAAAAAAGACAGCTGCAACTCAAGCACATCTTCTTCAGCTTCTATTGTGATGAATCAGCAACAAAAATGAGAAGCAAAATACGCCTAAAAAAAACCGTTTAAAATTCTACCAAAACCTGGCAGGTTAAAGATTCAAAACAATCAGAAATAATAAATAAAATATTTAAGAAGAGTAGCAGACTGAATGTACTCTCTCTGCTCCAAAGACTCATCAAAAACCAAGAGTGATGGGAGAAAAAAGGCCTTGTTTGATGCGTGGTCGGTTTGATGTTGCATGAGGGTTTTTTCTTTATGGCAGAAGAAAAGCACACATATTGGTAGATAAAAATGGAAAGTCTAACATGCAAAGATAATCATTTGATCAGATAGACATAAAATGCTTTTGCATAGCACCCACAAGAAAGGCTACTTCAAAAACAACCTCTGAAGAATTTGGAATTGCAATGCAATTCATATATTTTTACAATACATTTATCTGTTTCCACTTTTTGTTTTATTCACATAGAATGGAACTGGTATCATTTTTTTTTTATGTCAACTCACTTGTTGATAGCCATTTTCTTGCATTAGTATCCTCCCAACCCATTGATGTGAGATAGTCCAGAAATATTGTGCCATAAGAGAGAGAAGGGTGTATGTTTTAATATACTTTGATATCAGAGAGATGTTCTCATTTCTCTCATTTGTCCTTAAGCTGCCGTATCGAACGATGGCTTCCTTCTCCCACTATCACATCAGCTTATTCTCCGGAGGACAACCCCCCCCCACCCCAAACATTAATCCTCACCATATCTCCTCAACAATACAAATGTCCAGACAAAAGCAGGGCTGGCTCCCACCAGAGCCCCCTTTCTCTTCACCTCCTCTGTCACCATTCTTCCTCCTGACAAGTTATTTTATGTTCCTCAATTCTTTCTGTAGCGATTCTTTGGCTTCTCACCACAACCGGTGACCTCACAGGACGACAGGGCGGGCTGCTTGCCAGAGTTAATGCTGCTCAGGAGAGCGGGCAGCTCGTTGGTGATTGCCTTCTCAATCTTATCCAAAAGACAGCCTCCAATGTAGGAACATTGAGATGCCAGGGACTTGAAGCTTGCAATTGGATTAATGCCAAAGAAGTCACGGTAAGCATCCCGGTTTGGAAGGTCAAACTTGCTGACGTTGGTCTTGGCTAGAATTGATTTGAAAATGTAAAACTTGTCCGGCTCATCTACAATCTCCTGGAAGACCAGTTCTGGGTCACTGAAAAAGCTCATCTTCTCTTTGAAGGTCTGAACGTAACGGTCCACAAGCAGGGCATGGATGCGCACACGGATGGCGTGTTGGCGGATGAAGGCGATCTTGTTCTCCATCCGGTTCTCAATCACCTGGTTAAGATCTTCCAGGAGGGAGATTTCCTCTCTCTTGAAGAGTTCCCGACTGGTGTCTGGGGCATAATCATATGGCCAGAAGGAGCTGACGTAGACACGAGGCGGTTCAGTCACATTAATAAGTGGAGCCAAACTCCAGAAGAGTGCTCCATAAACTCTCATTAAGTCCTGCGTGGCCAGATTGTCCGCCTTGTTTAGGATGATGCGGATCTGTGACTCCCGACCTTTCAACTGCCGGAACAACATCTCAAGCTCAAGACCAACATCCAGTTTGGTTGGGTCAAACACAACAAAGATGAGATCGGCACGGTCAATGAACCACTGGCAGACATCATTGAAAGGATAACCTGGGTGGAAGAAAAGAAATCGCATTACGATTTATGTTGCACTGTGCAGTGCTTTACAAAAGCATAGACATGTTCAAAATAATCCCAAGTCCCATCAGCTTTGATCAGAATGTCCACAGCTTGATGCTGCCACCACTATGTTTGCCCCTGTGTTGGACCAGTTCAGGATGATGCGCACCATTAGGGTGTATGAAAAGCTGCAAAAGCAAAATGCTGTCCTTCTCTATTTGCAGCATAGGTTCTAGAGTTTTACAGCTTGTTATTGTTGCTTATTCTGGGCAGAACATTTTTCTTGTATGGTGCCAGAATTATGTAGTGGGTTTGCTAGAGTGCATAGGAAGACTTCTGGGAGCTCTGCATTGTAGCTCGTTTGTGATGTTTGAAAAAGCGCTTGTTTTTGTAATCTTTAGTAAAATATAAATTTTTCACACAAAATCCCGATGAACAACATGAAAGTCTGTGGTATATTGAGACAAATGCTAAAATGTTTAAGAGATGCTTTCTTTTTGTTTTCATTCTGACATGGATATACAAAGTGAACTGTCTCTATTACCTCTTTCCTGCTGCTTTCGGTTCTCTATGATTCCCGGCGTGTCCACAAAAGTCACACGTTCCAGCAGCTTGTGAGGCATCTCGATGCCGATTAGCTTTTCCAGGAAGTTCTGGCCAAACTTTTCAAGGGGAGAGAATGAGCGAGAGCTATCTGCTGCCATGACGATACCCTCCACAGAGCGGATTTTCTCCCCGTGCATTATAACAGTAAACTCAGAGGTAGTGGGCTCAGCTCCTGCAGAGCAAAAATATTAAGAAAGAGAAGAAGTTAGCAAGAAAGGTGCAGCAAATGGCCAACATATTTTCTTCCAGGCAATAAAAATGACAAACGTTCACCAATGAAAGCATCAACAACATTCAGCAAATGTAGTTAAACACCCATTTGGTGAGAGTCAATACTACTCTTCTAATCTTCCTGTAGATGTTCTTGTTCCATTTTCTCCAGAAAATGACCCACTAATATGATTTATTGGCAATACATAGCTGCATGGTATACCTGTGTAAAGCTGATATGGGCTGTCGTGCAAGCCCAGGAGGTAATTGATCATTGAGGACTTTCCTACACTCCAGGGTCCAAGGAACAGCACCATGGGCTTGGAAGTAATCTCTCCATCTGTTAGGTGGGAAATGAAAATTTCAGTGAGGTTGCAAAAACCGTCAAGCAGAAAATTCCACTTTTATTCAAAATGTGAACTGTTTCCGAACTAAAGGAAATGCCTCTATGCGCACAACGTTCTAATCAATCAGCCAAAAAAATATTTTAAATGATGCTTCTTAAACAGTTGTGATGCCATATTAAAAGATCAAAAAGAAAATGTAATGATTTTGTAACGCATCATTTTGCATATGATGATAGCAACAACAACCAACTTTAGGATGAATATTATCCAAAGACACCATCTGGTTCATAGAAAACAGGTCAGAGTAACAACAGAGCAGGTTTTCATAGCATCTACCATTTACAGTGCCTTGCAAAGGTACTCTTACCATTTAAACTTTTCCAAAGTTTGACATACTACAACCACAAGCTTCAATGTATTGGAATCATATGTGCTAGAGAAGCACAAAGTGGTGAATAATTGTGACATGGGATTAAAACCATGCACTTTCCAATCTGCAGGATAATCGTTTGCTCCATTTACGACGGCAAGTTTTTTTTTCTGCAGGTTTTGAAAGTTTTTCCCATTTGTCTTTTTTTATGAAACCATGAACATCCACGATCTGAATTATTCCATTGTAGCTCTGGATGTAGGTATAGGATCACTGTCCTGCTGGAATGCAAACAAAAAACAGTTTCAGGTTTCATTCCAGTTTTCCACTGTATTTAAATGCATCTGTCTCCTCATCAACTTTGACTAGCTACATCGTCCTTGTAGAAGAAACTCAACCCCACAACTAGATGCTGCCAAAAACATATTTCAGTGTTCAGCGTGATTGCACTGTTGGTTTTCTAAAATAAAGTTTAACATGGACACCAAAAGGCTTCTGAAGACAATTGACTGGACTGGGTTGTACTTGGGAGTATCAGAGTAGATACAGCAGCTAAATACAGAAGCTGGCAGCACTTCAATAATTTTTTTTATGTGAAAAAATCTTTAAAAACCATGGAAATTTTTCTTTCAGTTCAAAAATATATGTTATTTTGTTTTGGTCTTTGTGTTAGAATCCCAATAAAATACATTGCGGAGACTGGATGTGACATTAAAAATGTGAGCAAGCTGAAGGCATTTGAGTACTTTTGCAAGGTACCATAGTAAGTATTGCATTCTGTCTGTATTGATGCATCACACTGCATACCAAGTTTTTCAGGAAAAAGGGGTTTATACATTATTAAAGAGCACAGGAGGACCTCTGTCAGCTTCAGTCATGCACATGGAGGCTGCAAAGTTAAAATTCGGCCAAGAAATACAAAAATGTGCCAAAAACACACACTGAAGCTACAGCTGACAGATGTTAGCAGCAAGAAAATATTTTTTAGAAATGCAGCCACAACATAAAAAAAGAGGATAAGAAATTCTGAAACAGATTCTACACTGTAAGTTGTGTCTCCAGGCAATTTGCCATTTGTTATGTGGAAATGGTTAAAGGGTGGTGACGAGGTAACATGGTCTGTAATGATGCTTTGTAAAATGAGCCTTTTGAAGAAAGTAATGTAATGCAGGTATTTCTGGAGCTAAATCAGGAGCAAAATGTATTTAATTCTATCTGAACGCAGACCACCCAGATCCCGCTCTTCAAAGCTGAAGCCGAAACTGCACATCCCCTCCATGCTTTAAACTCTTCCTGCACAAATCAAAGCTTCTCTCCCAGGCCCCAAAATGAAAGAGCAAAGCAGCTGTGGAAAAATGTTTATTATTTACTTAATGTCCTCCCCATTTTAATTTGCACAGCTTCCAAAAACAGCAGCGTTCTGTGGACAGAAACTTCAAATGAAATATTGTTTTGATGACAATCCAATGCAGGACATCTTGTTTTATACAAAAGAAGCATGTTTGAAATATTTACAGTGTCATGAAAAAGCATTGTCCCCGACAGATTTATTTTGTTTTTGCTTTTTTTGTCACATTGAAATTCTTCATCTCATAAAAAAAAATTGCTGCCAGACATAGATAACCTGGATAAATGCAACCCATTTTTATTTAGTGATTTAAAATAAGCAATTACCAAACAGATCATTTGTTATTCTTTTGGCAGTAACAATTGCTATTAAGCATAGAAAAATATTATTCCAAAATTAACAAAAAAGTTTCTGTAAATTAAATAAATATTTTGGAAATATTTATTTTCTAAATATACTTCATAAGTATATTCATAAGTATATTGTACTTCATAACCATTTGTTGAAGGATCAGACAACAGCTGTCTGTGTGTAGGTTAACCAGTCAGAAGTTCTTGTTTATATATATATATATATAGTATATACTTGAAAGATACACTTGGCTTTTGGCCCCTGCTAACCAAAATCCATCCAAATGCCTTCAGTCAGGCAGAACCCCAAACTCCACCAGTGGATGCTGCACCTTCTCAAAGTGTATCTCCAAATGACGCAGAGTGGTCTGGCCAGGGCAATATAGTTGACAGTTCGTCTGTACATGTCTCTCCTCCACAAAACCCTTCAGCTCTAAATCAAGCAGGCCAGCCTTCCTACACGGACTGGATGCCTTTTTCTGACATCTTTAATGAGAACCTGTTCTTTGGCCAAATGGGTTTCCAGCCAGAAAATTCTGCCAACTGTGACACGTGTTGGGTTCCGACGCACTTTCCCCAGATGGGCCTACCAACCACCCCTACCTCCTCCTCGGCCCAGTCGTAAAAGCCTGATCAAGATGTCCAAGAACGGCTATCGTCGTGCGATCCAACGATGCTTACTGGTCAGATGTTGGAAAGAAGCAGATGAAGGATGCTGAGAACTTCGATCCCTCACCAGGTTCCAGAACCATCAGATGGTTCTGCTTCCAGAAATTTGAAGTGTTTCATTTGATGCTTGCAACCCAAAGAATCTTAGGGGTTAGCATCTGTGGGTGTTGCAAGAGGGATGGCAAAAAGAAATGTCAGCAAATTATTGAGACCGAAAGTTCAAGGGGATCTTCCGAATGACCAGTGATCCTATAAAGGAAGCCAAATGAGCTACACAATAGCATGGTCAGCACAAAAGATGGCTCTCAATATTTGCGAGTACAAAAGGGTACAGATCGGACTTAGTCAGAAACTCCATATTAATGAGGTAAACCGTCTGTCAGGAATTTTGCCATGAATGTCGCTTGTTTATAATATCTTGCTGTCAGTTCACTTTCACATATATAACAAAAGTATTTTTGGTTAAGCCGTTTTAATTTGGGAATTGTCACATGTCCAAAATTTTACTGCTAACTTTGTCTAAAAGTTAGCTACTTCTAGCCACAATGTTTTATTTCATCAGAATGAGAAGCTGATTTACGTCCCCCCCAATGACAGACTTGTTCCCAAGCTCTTGCTTACGCCTATTCAGACAATATTAAAGTTGTTTAAATGTTGTAGAATAATGAACATTCAACCTGAATGATGCAATTTAAAAATATCTGTCATATATTGAGGAAATTATTGTAGACTTGAATCCTGTGTGCTCTTTGTTTCAGCAGTGGATTTCACCTAAATTGAGGCGAAATGTGTTTCTGCTTCAGATCTTGTCTACTTCATTTTGTCAGGCTCTGTTCAAGTAATTTATTGATCCTTCAGCACAGGCAGTAAACAAGCCTTGGTGTGACTAAAAAAACTAAACTGTGACTAATCACAATTTATTATAAGGTAATTTGATCTGTACTATTTTAAAAAAAACAACAGAAAAGTGGTTTACATTTCTAAATGGGGCAAATGTTTTCACAACACTGTAGCTCAACAGACAGGAAATTTGTGAAGGGTGAAAGGAAGGGGCTTAGCTCTTCAGGCAGTGCCATGCACAGGTAAGCCCTGCCCACACCCACCTGTGGCCGAGTCGCCCAGGGTTCGTCCGGGGTATGCTGTTAGATGAGGGGAGATGGGGATGAGGGGAGGACAGAGAAGTGAAGGTAAGAGGAAGTGAAGGAGAGCTCAGTCAGGGAGTAAGGTTTCTACAAGCAGTGGGGAGGGGAAGAGTGTCGATGTACATGAATGAGTTGGAGATCATGGCTGGAATTTACGCTGGCATATTTGACCTACAAGTCGTCAAACATGTCTGTCAACAAATGCATGGTGTGCTCATGTGGTCAGGCAATGACGGGAATTTACCGTCCCTCACAAAAAGGACATTCTTCGACCCTGATAGAAACTAAATCTCTGCATGCAAACCAAGCCTAGAAAGCCACATGAGGGTGAAAGTTATTGTATTTCATTCTAAAAAGATTTTTGTTCTCCTCCCAACTCAAAGCAGGGCATAAATGTGAAGAAAAAGGATTACTATTATTTTTTTACAAGTAAAAATTTGAAAAGTGTGGTGTGCATTTTCATTCCTGAGTCAACAGCTTTTAGAGTGTTTTCACACCTGAGATATTTAAACCTCCATTTAAAACAAACTCTGATTAGCTACCCTTCTTTGTGCGGTTTGTTTGTTTACCAGGGTATAAACCAAGACCACCACCTATCTGAGGTCAATCCAGCACAGTTGCCAGGTCATATTGACCATTAAAGTCAAATTGAGTCAAATCTCTTCGCATCGTCTCGTTTATGTTGCACTGTGTCAATGCGGAAGAGTACGCAAACAGCTTTTCATTTCCATAGAACATAAAGCCCTGTGCAACTTTCAAGATGTTTTCTCAAAATTCATTCGGTGTACTAAGTTCTAAGATCTTTTTTTTTTTTTAATCAGAAATGATACCCAAAGAAATACCAAGACAAGGACTAAAACTCCATGTTTTTGACTAGCTCAGAAATGTTCAGAATGATACACATTGCCAGTTTTCAACCACAAGATACCTAGTTACCATAGAAACCTCGGTGGTTATCTCACCTGACCAGAGCATCTTCTTTTCTGTGTCCCATGAATGGCTTCTGGCAACCTTTAAACTCGACTTGTTGAGGCTTTCATTACGCCACTCTTCTACAGTATGTTTGCTATTTGTTCACACCACACTTTTCAGCAATTTAATTGTAGAAAACATTCCACATCGCATCAAAGCTTCCTTCACCTTCACTCCAACTGTGTGTTGGTTCATCTGATAAATTCCCTGTGAAACGGATTGAAGTTTGTGGTTGTGACAACTTAATGTGGGAAAGGTCTATCTGTACTTTCGCAAGGCACTGGAATAGAAAAGAAACCTTCTAAACCTCATTGGACAGTGTCAAAAAAAGTGCGCATAAAAAAAGATTTATCAGTAGAATCCACGCAACAGATAAAGCGAAGACAAACTGAACACTCGGTTTGAGTGATACCTGAAATCTCGTGCTGCCTCAGCTCGTTGTACTTGTAGGCCTGCTCCATTGGTTTGATGGACGAATGGTAGATCTTCCGCAACTTCTGTATAGCCGCTGGAAAACCAGATAAGAGAGCAGAACATAGTGGACCAGTGTCAGAGAAAGGGTTTACAAAATGATTATTTACATAGGAACAAAATGTTGGCACAGTTTTTTTGTTTAATAATCTGGAGATTTTCACTCAATGAGATGTAACTTTTATTTTTGGAATTACAGCAACAAACATGAACATGCATATTTATTATAGAAGTAAAATCAATGTTTTTTCCTATAATGTAGTTTCTAAGACTGTCTAAAAGCACCTTTGTTAAACTATTCAGTCCTCTGATCAGCGCAAGATGATGAAAACAAACAAACTCGGTGTTCCTCACCGGCATAGTCTGCTGCTTTTTCCTCAGCTGCAAGCCGCAGCGTCTCATCAATATGAGATCTGTCTCTTAGGACAGAATCAAATTCTTCCACCTCTGAAAGAAAAGTGAAAAAAAAACAACAACAAAACATGAGTGAGAGTCACCTGAATTTTATGATGCTCATTCAAAGCATCCAGCAGAACATTAGAACAATGGGTTTAAGTGAGGCAGACTTTGTTGACATGAAGAGTTTGTAATCTGAGGTTTTAGATCGCCCAAAGCCTCTTGCTAAGCTAAGCACCATTTGTAAAATACTATTATTACAATTGAACGTAGAAACCTTTGGAGCAGCGACGCCTGAATGCTTCATATTCAGTCAGTTTGTCTGTGGGATTTAATGACCAAAAAAAGACCTGAATGTGAATTCTTGACCATAACTGGCTACTGGCTGTTTGTGTGAGGGAGAACGAGGCAGAGGATCTGACAGGGACATACTTGCTCACTTGTCATGTCCTCTTCTGAACCTATCGGGTTACTTAGATCACAGCTGTTAGTACAATCAGCTCTTAATTTAGAAAGCAAATGCTGAAATTAAGCACACAAAGACATGGCACCGCCGGAGGCTTTAATGATGACCATCAGCGATAAGCCTTGGGACTTCCCCGGTTTCACAAAGAGGTGAGCCAACGTGAGTGTTCCCTGCAGTCACACGCATTCAACACTGATCCGCAGTCCTCTCCGGATTATTTTATTTTACAAACGAGGCACAGACTGATAAGTTCTGTTCAAGTGCATAAACATCAGAAAGAGTTGTATGTGGGACGTGTCACATTAAAATAGTCTGAAGGTTTCACGTTTTCCTTTTCAAATGAAGCCGCACAGTTTGACTTTAAAATGAATCTAAAAGTTTTTACAGAATAAACAATTAAAACTGAAATCAAAAGATGTCAGTTTAGAGTAACTGGAAAGTATTCAGAGCACTTCACTTTGTCCACGTCTCGTTACATCAGAGCCTTATTACACATTGCATTAAATTTATATCTTTGTTCAAAATTCTACAACTAAATATCAGATGATGACAAAAAGGGAGCAGTTTTGAGTGTTATTGTTTTTTTTTTTTGTACATTTATCAAATATAGTAAAAACTAAGGCAATACAGTTACACAAGTATTCACAGCTTTTGATCTGAAGTTCAATTTTCAGCTGTTTCCAATGATCATCCTTGATATGTTTCTACAGCTAAAATAGAGTTAAAAGTCAATTGATTGGGTTTGATTAGGAAAGGCACACACCTGTCTAATTAAGGTACCACAGTTGACAATGCAGGTCAGAGGTCAAACACCCGGCATGAAGTCGACAAACTTGTATGTTGACCGCTGAGGCAGGATTATCTTTAGCCACAAATTTGGGAAAGATTACACATTTCTGCTGGTTTGAAAGTCCCAATGGTCTCAGTCCATCATTCATAAAATTGGAGAAGTTTGGAACCATCAAGTACAAAGTCTATGGTCTGAAGAGACAAAGATTGAGCTCTATGATATGAATGTTTGGAGGAACTGAAAATCTCTGGAGAGATCTGTCAGTGGCTGCACAAACGCCTCCCATCCAACCTGATGGAACGTGGCTGTGAAGAAAAAGAGGCAAAACTGCCGCAAAATAAGTATGTTAAGCCTGTGGCAGCAAAAAGACTTGAGGCAGTAATTGCTGCCAAAGTTGGATCAACAATCTATAAAGCAAAGGTTGGGAATTCTTATGAAAATTAGATTTCTTGGTTTTCTTGCACAAATCTCTCAACAGAAAAGAGATTAATTTAACATAATGTATACACAGTAAATACTTCCTAAGTGTATTGTAAACTCACCAGGACTTCATTTTTCTTCAGTCAGTAAATTTTTGTTTTACAATCAAAAACTTCACCTTGACTCCTCGTCTCCTTGTCTCCTGGAAACTAAAGTGCCCAGTTTTTGTCCATCTTGAATGTAAGCATTGTAATAATTTATTTTTGTAAGGATATGTGTAGACAATGTTTAAAGACTAGCTCTGCACCAGAAAATATACTTATTTACATTACCTCTGCTAATTCTGATGAGTGTTCAAATAGCTAAATAATCTAAATACTACCAGTTATGTCAAAATTTGTTGCTTACTATAACATCTTCCAGTTTCTCTGCAGCCTTCTCAGACAAATATAAGAACATTCGAACAAAAAAGACCTTATATTCAAATCTATGAAAATTTGCTGTAAATGGGAAGTTTTACAACCTGTTATAACCTCAAGTGCACCGTATTATAAAGTCAAGAATTTCTGCATGGGAGGATCAGAAAGCATGAAAACGTTTATACTTGTGCTCAAAGAGCAGCTCTCTTATCTCAGCAGGGGGCTGGCAAGGAACGGTGGTGCCCAGGCAATTTCTGTAATTCTCATCATAAACTCTTTGTTGTACATTTCAGACACCAGGAGGGGGAAAAGTAAGATTTATTTTCTGTAGATAAAAAGTGCAGACTGCTGAATTCTGGCCACTGGAATAAAACTTAGATCTTTCCTTGTTCAGTTTTGTCAAAATAGACTGTCTCTTTTTTTTTAAATCATAAGTGAGTTCTCCTTTTACAAGATTTTTTCAAGGGTAGTCAGTAAAGGGGGGCAGATAAGAAAAGTTTATGCACCATTGATCATTTTTTGTTTTGCTAAATAATTCGATTCAACAAATGAACAAATGAAATATTATGCCTTAATTCTGATTTCTAATTAATTCACTCTGAAAGAGAAAAGTTTTAACAGTTTTATTCTGGAATATGTTTTTCCATGACAACCAGACACAACCTCAGAAGAAAGAATACAACGCCTTACTCCAGGTCTGACCGACTTGCTGCCCTTGTAATGCTCATGACAAAAGTTTCTATGCATCTGCACTTCCCTCTCTGTGAGTTCCCCACTATCTATAAAATAGTAAAACAAGTTGTAAAAACTGATCATGACATATGTGTTAAACTGTTTTTAAAGTGAATCTAATTGATCTCACTGAACGTTCTGGCTGGCAGCCTTAAAAGTACTCAATGAATGCTTAGCAATCAATTATCAACAATGATGATTAAACTAATTAAACCTCAGAAGCTTCTTTTTTGCTATAAGGCAGCAGGGACATACACTTGGTTGAATAACGTAATGGTGCTGATTCCTATGCTGTCAGCCAGCTAAAATTAAATCTGTGCAATGTTGCTGCCAAACCTGTGCACGACAAAGAGAAACCAAAAGGTCAAAAGGTCATCAGCGACACACATAAAGGCGTTCACATCTATATTTTGCAAACTATTTTTTGCGAGCGTATTTCATCATATTTAAAATAGATTGAAAGAGTTGCCCTCCCGAAAGGGGTCAGGAGAACGCACAAATTAAAATGTTCATAATGTGTTCACAGATTCCTTCAAAAGTATTCATTGCCTTTCGACTTGTATCTGCCTCGTCCTCGACCGTAACCGAAGCTTCTGCAACGTCCCTCCTCACTCAGAGCTTCACGTCTTTTAACACCAGCTCCTAGAGCGTGCCAAGCTGCTGTGAACTTGTTAGCACCTTCCTCAAGAAGTCAATACCTGATTGAGGCTTCCCGAAAGCCACAGAAGAAATGTTGTGCAGCAGGACGGGGAGAGTCTTGGTATGGCAGTACAGAATTAACCCCGGAGGCGCCAGAGGATCTGAGCCCCCCTGGACATCTGCTTTCTGTTCTCGTTGAGCTCGTTGCCACTCAACGCTCGCTCAGTTTGGAGAAACATTCTGGTGGCATCGGCACATTCTGCAGGAATGCCGCCGATTTAAGCCTACCATTACCGCTCTGTGACACGGAGTGTTAGATCAACTATAGACTTCTCAATAGGGGACCGTTTAGTCAGGATGTTTTAAAAATGAACAGCAGCAGAGCTCAGTTTTTAGGACTAAGCATTTTAAACATGAATAAGATAAATCATACTTGTGATAGTAATTGAATCATTCCGTTTAGTATTCATTAAAATTTTTAAAATGTCATCTTTATAACTGCAAACCTTGCTGAATTTAATTGATATTGTATGTTAAATACCAACACAAAGCAATGTGTAGTTGTAAAGTGAAATGCTTAGAAATATTACATGGTTTTTATTATTGTTTCAGAAAATATAAACACAAAAATGATCCTTTGCCATGGTATTCATCTTTACACTGAAGCCCCTAATTAAAATAAATAAAAAGCAGTTTACTCAAGGTATCAGTACACTCCACTCTTTTTGGTCAGTGTATTTCTATAGGCTGAAATGTTCCTTGTAGCATAATATCTCAAACCAATGTATTTTATCTCTGACTATGTTTAAGGTTGTTGTTGTTGAAGCTCTGACCAAGTGTCAAGTCTTCATCAGCCTTTACTTATTAAAGCTATTCTTCCAGAACTGCCCTTTATTGAACTCCATCCATCTTCACATCAGCTTCGCTGACATTGCCAGAAAAAAAAAGCATCTGTGCAGCATGATGCGGCAGCCACAATCATTCGCAGCAGAGATGATGTGTAAAAAGTGTAAAAAAAACCTTCAGTTTCTTGGAATACCTTTCCAAGAAACTAAAATAATGCCACGTTTCACAAGGTGTAGATGAAAGGACAGGTAAGGTGCTAAATTAAAAAATGTGTATATTTGAATCTGCTATGAGTATTTACACAGTATCAACATGGACAAATGTTTCTATCTATCTGAAGACCCAGGATTATGTTTCACTCACCGCAGAGTGGAAGCAAATTTAATGAAACTGAACACGACAAGAGCCGAAAGCACAGGTTAAAGGATTTAACTTGAGCACTGAGGGATTCAGACGTTTATTAAAGGTCAAGACATTGCACCGGAAACCTCAGTGGAATTGCATTGATCTTATTTTCATTTTAGCAATCTCCAGTATGGATAAGGTATGTTTTGTTTCATTTGGAAAGACAACTTGTAACAGTGGAAATGCACAAAGATTTTTTCCGTCGGACAGTATCAGATGTGAAGCTACTTAGCCGAGTTTGTGCTTGCTGTAGTGAGGAGACGTCACAAATGGGAACAGGTGGCACGGCTTGGGCAGCCAGTGCTCCCCCATAGTCAGAAATAGACTCACAATGGGTCAAAAGATGGACAGAGAAGGAGGAGGCAGAATGACTGCTGCCTATTTTAGGGTTTACACTGTCAGTATGGAGACGCAGAGACATCAATATCCCACAAACCTGACAGTGTAATCAGCAAAACAGAACAGACTAGGGAGATTTCCAGCTGCTTGTTGTACTTATTTGAAGCAAATTAAAGTGAATTTTTAAGGTAGGTTTATATTAAGATTTTGTGAGCAGTAGATAAGTTACATGCAGTTACATGATAAGTCTCAATATAACTGTCCGCAATTAGTTTAATCTGGAGTAGTTGGACCTGAAGACTAACAGACCGAACTGGACAAGTGGTCCCAATCAATGATCTTCCTTATGAAACATACAGAAAAAAAAGAGCATTTTAAGCTTTTCTGGTTTATCTCATAGTAAGATTTATTAAGTAAAAAAAAAAAAAAAAAAAGAAAGAATTTCCTCAAAGCATTGTGACAATTACTGGATTGGAGTTTATAAAGATGTTACAAGATCATGTTAGTCTTGGCCCCTCTTGTGTATTTTCTTCCACTACGAATGCAAGTATTTTGCTCTCTATATAAAAAAATATTGACGTTAGGGGTTGCAGAAAGAAAGCGCGTGAGCTCACAGGGTAAATCACTTCATGCTGGGGAGTTTCTGCAACATGTTTCACTGTTGGAAAAGCACCCAGGTACATCTGATGTCCTTGGAACTTCGGCGCTACTGTAAGAAGTGTTGTAAGGTCATGTAGTGCATCTGTTCTTGTCCTCCTTCTACTACAGCTAGGGGTGTCCCAGACATGCCACATGCAATTAGAGGGACTCACATATCACTTGGAGACTGCTTTAACTTTCAGTGTCTTTCCTGGATAGATAGTGTTACCTCCAGCTATAAACACACCACTTAGGAGCTATAAATGCCAGTAAATGTCAGTAATAATAAGACATGTGCAATAAATGTTTAACACGAAATGCTTCTCAATTTTTCTCAAAAGAATTTGAATTGTTGTGTCTTGCAAGTAGCTTCAGCTTCCTGATTTTGGTCCACCTGGCAAAAATTATGGATCCAACTGTTTCACTGATTTTATTATATTGTCACCATTTAACTGATACGCTCTATGTTTGACATCAGACACACAATGCAACTTAATTTAGTTTCCTGTGCCATCAAATTCATCCTGCGATGTAACCATTTTCTTGCTTTTTCATTTAGAAATGTGTAACCTACTTTAAAAGTGAATATTGATCTAAAGTGGATGAAATATGATAAAAAGATAAAATGAGATGAAGACAAACTTGGAACTTGACCACATGCACACAAAAACCTGCTGGGTTAGTACCTTAGACCAGATTCTTGGTATACATTGTTAGGACAGATGTGTTGATCAAAGATTTAATCAAATATTGGATCAAAAACAGAGACCCAGTGTGTTCACTCAGAGAAGAAACCAGAAAAGGCATTATTGTCCTTTACAGGTGGATAACAATTGCTTTATAGTTCAAGACTTGACTGAAACTCTTCCACAGCATGAAACAAGAAATAAAACAAGACTGTGTAACAATACTGATATCAGTTCACATAGAGAGCATGTTTATCCCTTTAAGATGAGCCTTTTCGCTGAAAAGTGCTTAGTGAAAGCTACAGCTACAGCTACAGCTAGCTTGGTTCAGTCTTGAATTCAATATAAACAGGCAATATTTATTTTAGAGGTTTATACCCAATATGACTTTTAAAATCTAAATTCAGGTGTTTTTCAATCACTTTCTTACCAGATATTATCATGCTTTAGTGTTTGATTCTTTATCCAAAAAGTTTGAACACAGAATAAGACAAAAATAATAACAAACAATAATTTCTCTCCAAGTATTACTTGTTGTGTAATCCAAATTCCAGGTAATTTTTGTAATTTTTAAAACCACTCCTAGGTAACCTACATAATAATAATAATAATAATAATAATAATAATAATAATAATGATAATAATAATAATATTTTAGAGTGCTGCACTTTGCCCACTGTTAAGTAAGGTGGAGGTAACATCATGGTGTGGGTATTGTTCCACTACATGAGGTTCACAATGTGTCAGCAGACAAAAAGCAAAGAAATAAAAAAAATCTTCCCACCACTACATGCTTTCAATAAAAAGATGATGGTGTTTGTCCTGCATCGACAGGATCTTTGTTCATCAGTATGTTTTTAGATTACAATATACAGATACAATATACATGTACATCACTGGCTATTTTTGTTGAGAAATGTTTGTGTGCTGAGAATAAAAAAGATGGTAAATTTGTCCCTGGCTGATGATTCTCTGTTTATATTGTAAAGAGGTGAATTCAGATTCTGAGGAACCAAAAACACACCTGTGGGGGTCTGTAGAGACAGGCTCCCACAGTTTAACCCCTCCTGCATGGAGAATGCATGTCCCTAAAAGGCCAGTTGCTGGGAATAAATTGCGATTGTGACAGTGCAGAGTGACAGCAGCTGCACAGCATATCTAAAGCGGACCATCATGCAAAGGGGAGGGAGGGAGGGAAGAACTGTGGCGGACAGTGTTGGGTTTCAGGAGGTCTTCCAATCTTAGGCACCTGACAAGCCTGGAATATAGAAGCCTGGTTACAGACTGTGGAGGGAGAAGCGGCACCCCAAGGACGGGCAGGGGTGACAGACAAGGGTAACAATAACTCCACCAGCGGAGACCGAGAGGCAGGGCCACAGGTTTAGAAAGTGAGCCAAGGCATCAGAGCTGCTGAACAAGAAATGATCTTCACTTTGTCCCCCGTTATCTAGCTTAGGACAATATTCATAATGGAAAAAATGCACCGAACAAACACAGACTCTTCAATGCATAACCTAATTTTTAAGAATGAAGTGAGGAGAATGATTCAGGGTCTATTAAAGGTCCCCACACGGCCACTCCACTCTCCTTAGTTAGACTAAGACTTTCCATCAGCTGGTGCCATGCCTTTGGACAGCTGACATGCAGTCATGCCACAGCACAGTCTGAATACTTCTCATTGTCCCTCCTTCAAAAACGTAAATCAGACTTTCACTTTAGACAATTAATTAAACTATAACTTAGAGGTGAATTAACGTGACCCAACTGGGGCAGCATTTCTGTGGTTTTCATTCCATCTCAGATTCAGTTCAGCTTCTCATTTTACTTTCTGTAAACTTTGATTACAACAGCCGCTAAACTTACAGATGTTCATCAAATTCATCCACCAAAAGGCAGTAGGGAATAATTTTATGATATACCATAAATGCACCATCAGATTCAAAACAGGACCTTTATCTACGAAAGCGTCCGATTCTTACCTGCTGTGGCCTGCAAAAGCAGCAGGGTGAGGAGACAGCAAATCGAGACAGTACCCTTCATGATGGCTGCCAGGAGAACTCTGATAGCTTCACAGACTATATATACCAAGGCAGGAAGGTTAAAGTGCATGCAGAAGGAAGAGGTGGGGCAAAGAGACTGCACCACTCCTAGCATGACTGGTGAAGGGGCTGATACCCATGTGTTTCAGAAGCACCGTGGAGACTCTTTATGTACAAGAAACTGGCTTTGTGTTTTCACTTTCATGCAACACTCAGGCTTAGCCAGAGTCACAACAGGTTTGTTTCCTCACATGCATCTTCATATTTGGTAAAGAAATGTCAAAAACCTTCAAAAATAAATACATATTTTATTGCACAAGTATATTTTCAGATTGAAATAAATTTTAAGTATTTCTTAAGTGGAAAAATAAAATCCAAATTAAATGATCCAGAAATAAATTAAGGCATTTATACATTAGTTTATATCCCGCTTTTCAAATAAACCAGAGTTACTCTGAACTTCTAATTGGTAATTGGTTAAATTATAATTTAACTCTTGAAAATATATTGACACCCTACATGTCAGATAGGTGTGTGATGGTTTTCTTAAGTGTAGGAAGGAAAATAAAAATTAGCCATACACAAAAACCTAGTCCTCAACACACCTGTTCCACTGCTACTGGTTCGTCAACAGGACCTTTGCTGCATGCAATGCCCGGTTGACCAGGACTCCCTCGCAGAACAGACATTGTATATCATTTTAAATGCACTTAGAAGCTGATTAAAACAGAATACATACACTTTTCCTTAATCAAGTGACTAAAATGGCTTTAACACCATCATCCACAAACTTAAATATCACAGATTGGGCTCCTGGCTGTGTTAATGTAGATTCTAAAACATCCATACTACACTTACTCTGCTGGCATCTTAGTGGAAGTAATCACCATCAGCAGAGTGAAAGCTGAGAAGAGTCCGCCTGAGTCAGCCTCGACTCCCTCACACAGCCCGGCGCTGGGCGGATTACCGTTTTATCATCCTCACACAGACACAAAGTGGCGAACATAATCTCACCATTCCTCGGGAATCAACATCTTAACTGTAAATTAATCCTCAAATATGGCAGGAAGTTTCTCTCTTTGACCACGTCCATCCCAAATGACTCGTGTCCGAGCAGCACAGCATGATCGTTTTAAACTTTCTCATGTCTGGAGGAGGGTTCTTAAAGGCAAGACGGCGTTTTATGGATTCTAGACAACATGAGCTTTTCACTTAAATACACATGACAAATACTGGCATTAATTATGCAGACTTTAACTTAATAGTAGCCCATAAGCCACTGTCAAGACGTTAAGAGACATCAGACACAAAGAGTTGATCCTTCCAAATGTGTGGTCCCTACTGAGTAATAAGGCCACTATTTTCAGACATCCACACAGAACAGTCAACCAGTTATTGATGTGTACAAATAATTAAATGTAAAAATGATTAAATGAGGTTTAAACTCTTGAAATTAGGTTGTATTATTTACTTCAACGATTTTTTTTCAGAAAGTGTAGATTCACTACAGAGCTCTTGAATGTGTTTGTTTAGACAATTATAGTTTACACCGAAGCAAAAACCAAAACAGTTTTTCATACATTACTAAATTACAAAAGAGCAACAAAAAGCTGATTTATTCTCACACTTTTCATTTTATTTTTAAGTATAGAAATGTAATTTTATGACCCATGATTATGAGAGGGCAACATCCACAACAAGGGCAGGTTCCAAAAGGTCACTCATTACCAGTCACTTAATAGAGTGAATGGAAAGTTGAGTGGAAGGAAAAACAAGTCAAACCAAAAAAAGATCTTCCAGGTTTCTAATAGCTGATCATCGCAATGATCAGACAATAATGCTTAAAATCTGCCTCTGTGTATAATTAATTTACATGAGTTTCACTTTCCGAAAGAAAATATTTTTCTTTCTTCCATCTTATTTTACACTTTTAAGCAATAATGCTGGAATAACACAGACAAGCATATCAAAATAAAACAAATATATTTTGAGACATTTGTCAAAGCATTTTTGACAAATCAAATGGTTTATTTGCGATAAAGACTTCAACTCTTTTAGAGACCGTTTTTATGAAGATTTAGAATAATAACTTGCGACAACTTTGGGGAACAAGGAGCTTTGATTGGCTCATTGCGTGTCAGGAAATGACAAAAGATGCCACCCACTGACCGTGGAGTGCATGGTCGCCGTCACAGAGAAAGTGGTCGCTCTTAATTTAGCTGCTGTAAAGAGAAGGAGGGGCTGGAGGGGGTTCGTCCGCAGCCCATCGACCAATCGGCTACAAACACTTGGGCTTTTCGGCCCGAACGACCGCCAACGAAAACTGGCAGCGAGACAGACAGAGCTATTCATGTCGTTGCCGGTGCTGTAATAACGAAAGAAAACACACATGAGCCAAATGTTTAAAAAACAAAGTACAAACTTTATTATTCTGTCTTTACAAAGGCACAAGCCTCTTTATCCCCGAAACATAAAAAAAAACAAACGTAATAGCTTCTTGATGACCATATGCACTGAGCTGCAAAATAAAAGAAGATAAAATACATAAAATGACAGGATAAAAGATGCAAGAAGATGTGAAAGGTAAACTGGTAAATGTAGGAGGACTGACATGGAGGGTTGGGGGATACACAGCTGTGCGGTTTTTTAACTCATAACCTCAAGAGCTTCAGCTGAGGAGATCCTCCTTTACACATACAAAAGAGGCAAACTCCAGTATATTACAGTAAGTGCTTCGTAATCTTCACCCTATTTAGTGATCCTTAGTCCCTCCCCCACTAATTCGACAATCTGATATGCCCATATAATAACTTTGTAACACAAAACACAGAATAAAGACAGACGCAATGGAGAGCAACCAGTTCTGGGATTCAGCAGGAAAACTTTCCAAAGCAGACACTGGGAGGATAAAAAAAAAAAAAAATCCTAAGTTCTCCAGCGACCCTCCCCTTCTTCCTATAACAATAACTGACACACCTGACATCAACAGGTTTAAAGGGGAATTCCCAAATGTCGTCAATCGTGACGTTGGGGTTTAATGTGCAGTCTGTCCAGCAGTTCAAAGCTCAAACAGTCGACTCTAAATGCTGAGATGAGCCGAAAGTCCTAACTGTGATTAGATTTTTCTGCAGGATCTCAGGAAACCTTCGATACAGTCTTATGGAATGTCTTTATTATGGAGGTTTCTCTCCCCCCCACATATTTCGCAACAAGGGCTCTCGAACTTTCAAATATAGACATACAGTGCTTTGCAAAAGTGTTTACAACCCTTGAATTGTTTCACACCACAGTCATTTAGTTCGGACTATGTGATCATAAATTCCAACACAAAGAAGCACACAACTGTTGGGAAAGGAAAAACATGTTTTGTTTTGTTTTTTACTTTGCAAGTGCTTTGTAAACCACTTGTGTGCAAATTTGGACTTCCAAAAAGAAACTACAAGAAGTCAGCAATTGCATAAAAACAAGTCATAAATGTAGAAGAAGGTGCTTGAGTCAAATGAGATGAGAACTGGCCTACACGCAAATCAATAAGTGGCAGAAAACACACACTATATGTGACCCCCAACACAAAGTTTCCCTGGTTTAAACAAGGTAGTGGCAGCATCATGTGGTGGTTCTTGTCAGAACTGATGGGAGATAGAATCAGTCAAATCATGTCCAGAGGAAAAACTGTGAGAGGCTGAAAATACATAGCTCCAATGAAATGGTTTGATCAAAACACATGCGTGTTAGATCAGCCAAGTCAAAATCTGTGGCAAACTCACACTCTCGCATCCCAGGCAACAAACCATCATCGCTCCGAAGCATGGTAGCAGCAGGATTATGCTGTGGGAATGTTTTTTTTTTTTTTAAATAAATAGAGCAAAACATATGAAAGAAGCATATATATGCTTTAGTATAAATGTTTTCTTCCAGTTCACCATTATGCACTACCTTGTGTTGACTTTTTTTGATAAAAAATCAAAAGAATTATACTAATGTGAAACAATGGAGGAAAGTTCAAAGGTTTTGAATACTTTTGCAAGGCACTGTATAAACCAAACACAATTTTTGCATTAATTTACCTTTAGTATAGTTTGTAAACTACCAACATGTTTAATTTCCGGGGCAAACATAATAAAAGAAACCCAAAAATAACAATATAACTGGGAATATATATTCATATATTTCATGACATCTGCCCGGTGTTTACAAGCCTGATCAAAGAGGTGAAAATCAGTTGCCCCCAAATGAAAGGCGTCCAGATTATTCTCTGAAGCTGTGTGAAGGAATGGCCTCCCTGCAGCCGACAATAAGGGCTCATAGTAAGGCAAGCTGTAACCTCTCTTTTCTATTAGTTGCCCAGTCATTACATTTAAAAACTTAAACAGAAAACTTACGAAAAAGACAGATAATTAGGAAATGCATAGAGCATTTGTAGTAAATTCAGTCGTCACCATGAATGGCACACTAACGAGCTCTCTGGGCATTCTTCCTCAAATTTCACCATAATCCTCCTACGTCCCAAAAGGCGGAACAAACAACAGAACAGGCTCTCTAGGCCGAGCGAAGAAGTGATTGTATGCGTCCTTTTCGTATAAATGAGTCGTGCATTTCAAGGCTAAGGTTGGTGGCGTTTCAGACTGCCAGAGTCCCGGGCACCACGAAGTCCCGCTGCCTTAAAACACTCAGACACACACACTCCTCAAAAGTACTCATCATGGCCCAACAGATTAGCTTATACGTCAGGCCAGGGGCTTTTATACTCAGAAGTAGAGGATGCAAACAGTAAAACAAAAAACAGGCAAGATGTGGGATTACTGGGATCCCAGCCCAGCAAAAACAAACACAAAAAAAAAAGAATCAACAAAACTAAAGTTGTGAACCAGTAAGTGTACTCTCTTATTGTATGAGCACCAGTCAGCCATATAAACAGCCTTTAGTTTTTTTTTTTTGTTTTGTTTTTTTTACTTTCAAGTGGAGCATTTAAGAGAGAAACATGAATAATTTGACTTAATAAAATAACAAAGAACTTTTAGGACAGTCTTGCAAACTCACAGTGTCTTTGCAAACAGCCCGGATGGTTCTCGAGCGGAGCTGTTCGAAAGGGCGTCCATCTTCATAATAATCACGCTCAGTTGGCCGCCGCCGACGTCACACCCGTGGGCCTCTGTCCCGCTTCTTTGATCAGTCACACGACTTCAGGACAGCGCTGGGAGGACAGTCCTGGCGGCTGATGGAGATGTTTAACAGGCGTTTGAAAGTCCAGTTTCCAGTTTGACCGAGAGTTCATAAAATCAATTAGTAGCTTTAATAATAGTCCCATAGAGTCATGAAGAGACAAGAGTTTGTTGGTGTAAAAAGAGCAGAGGTTGGAGTTAAGAAAAAAAAAAAAAAAAAAAAAAAAAGAACAAAACTACGGGTGTGAATGTGTAATTGTAAACCTTCTCAGGTGCCTATTTTTGTAAAAATCTGATGTAGAGAAGAAAATGGGGAAAAGTACGTCAAAATGAGTGCTATAATCCGACTACCAGCTCGGTTTACGTCCACAGAACAAGAGTGCTGTGAGTTTGTAGTCTCCCATAGCCCTGGTCTGCTTTGGGGCCCTTGTGTGTGAGTGTGTGCATGTATGAAGGTGTAGGGTACACGAGCCTTCGGGCAGGCGAGCTCAAGGCAGCGAGCAGTCGTCGGGTCCGTCGCTGTTAGAGGCCGTGTCCGAGCCCGCAGCGTCGGAGAGGATGCGCCCCGAGCTGACGATGACCGCCCTCCTCTGCTCCTCCTCAAAACCTTTCCCCTGGGTGCCCTCAATGTGCTGGATTGCCTGGAGGCAAACAGGGAATAATAGAGGAGGCATGTCAGAGACGAAGGCGCCCTCTAGTGGTCAAATGTGGCGGAGAAAAGAAAAGAAGAAAAAAAACAGCAGGAGTCATGTGAAGGAAAGATAATTTGAGTTTTGAGTGCAGTTTACTTGAACAATGGTGTCCAGGTTCTGCCGAGATGTGGACACGGAATTAATAACCGATGTTGGGCCCATGGTTACCACGGTAACGTGATGGGGCTGGGGAGTTTGTGCGGGCGCAGGAACGATGACTGTGGCATGGTGTGTGGGTGCAGGCGGGGTAGCAGGAGCGAACACCTGAAAGAACGATATTTACACATCAGTCTAATGATCCCAAACAACATAATATACAAAAAATATTCCTGAGGTGCCGAACAAACAATCTACAGACTATGAGATGCATTTTTGTGTTTATCCCCCTTGTCACTGCGGCCCTGAAATAAGATCCAGGCAATCAACTGCCTTCAAAAGTCACCCAGCAAGTAAAACCTGTGTAATTGAATCCCAGTGTAAATACAGCTGTTCAGTGAATCCCTCAGTGGTTTGTTAGAGAACAAACGAGAAAAGGAAGAACAGAAAACACAACTTATAGGTCAGGAAGATTGTGGAGGAGAGACCAGAGACACCTTCCAGCAGGACAATGACTCTACATATACAGCCAGAGCAACAATGAATTAATGTACATTAATATGTACATTAACGCTCATATGGCCACAATAAAAGTGTTTCATATCAATTCATGTTGATAATCGTTGATATCGTTAGTTAAGACTTGAAAAGATAAGACATCTATTCAATGTGAAAAGTTGAAGGCGCAAAAATCTACTGGATATGAAATACTGAACCAGTCAAAACCGCAACGATTTGGAGCTGCAATTACAGCAAATGATGGCTCCATAAGGGGATAAATAAATACAAATGCACTCCACACTATTCAGAATAATGCACTTCTTTTGTACTTGTCTATGACATCAAATCAGGAGTTGACATTTATTGAACAATTTATTCTGAAACTGTCTTATGACAGGCATTTTGATTTATTGATGTGTTGATCAATTCTAATTAATGATGTTAAATAACAAAACAAAACTGTGACAGTATTAACGGACATGTTATTTTTTCTATTTTAGTGAAATAAATTGATGTTAAAATTTATTTAACATCAATAAATATCAGTGAAATAGTGATATAAATCACACTTGTTTCAGTAACCTGCAGTCTGAAGAAGACTATGTGATGTTATGAATGCTATGTCATGCATTCACAGTAATGTAAAAAGTTTTTTAAATCATAATTTTTATCGTCATCACAATTGCACCACAAAATATTGCATATATATCCTAAGTCCACATTGCCCACCCCTATATCAAATTCCCAAAAAAATATATGAAACTTCATGATTGTTTACATGACAACATGTGAGAAAGTTTAAGGGGTGAAAATGTATTTTCCAAAGCTCTGCATATGTGACAGTCAAAAGTCTTTTATCACAACAAAGATGCTGACATATATTGAAGACAAACTCAATTTCAAATATTTTGTGATGATAAAGTAAATCACCTTATCAAAGCTAAATTTAGTCATTAAGAAAAAGCTGAATTCTTTATAAAACGTTGGTGTTGAACCTGAGGGCTGTGTGCTGGAGTGAGGTCCCTCTCGAGTTGCTTCTGCAGACGAACAAGACTCTGCGTCTGGACTTGTTGTTCCTGGACCTGCTGGGCGATCGCCTTCAGCTTCTCTGGGTACAGCTGAGCGTCCAGGGAGCGCATCTGCCAGGCAGGACGCATGGGGAGAAAGGTGCGTCAGTCACGCACTTAAAACAGCTGTGTGCTCATTCCCACCCGACTGTCACCTGATCCTCCAGCATCATCCTGACTGTGCGCTCCTTTTCCAGCTGCTGCCTCAGCTCAATCATCTCTCTCCTCAGATCTTCAGTCTTCTCCTCCTCCAGGATGTCTGGAGAGCCGATCCCTTCATCTTTCTCCTCCGCCCGTCTCCTCTTCGGTGACGAACCACTTAACTCCTGGGAAAAACAAACAAACAAAGATTGAGCTATCTGGTTCAGATGAGTGCTAAAAGCAAAGAAACATACGGGAGTATTTATGCAACTTGCTGTACCTGTACCTGAATGATCCGCTTCAGCTGACTGTTTTGCTGCAATAGCCGCGTCTTCTCCTGCTCCAAAGTGAAGATGTACTCTGCCGTCTGTTGCAAGATTGCAGCCTGAAGAACATCAAAGTGAAGTTGTAACAGCGAGTTCAAACCCATACAGCAACAGCGACTTCAAAAGTATTAATGTTCCTTTTTCACGTTGCCATTTTCAAGTTTTGCCACAAATGAGATTTGTGGCCAAGACTTAAATCTCAGTTAGGTTTATATCTTAGCCATTACATCATATCTCCAGTTGTGGGCTTGTCCTGTTGGAAGGCAAACTTTTCCTTAGCGTCAAGTCCCACTTGTCATTGGTCAACACAAAGATTCCCACAACATAATACTCCCAACACCATGTTGGGGTATTCAGGCTGATCTTTAGAGCAAAGTTTTTCGCTAGCGTCTTGTATGTAAAGTCAGAAGTTGAATTTACTCCACTAGATTGCATTTAATGGTGACAGAGAAAAGGGAACTAAATAAAAAAGCACAAGAGAGATTTTTGTTAGAAAAAAAATAGTTATATTTGTTTCTATGCAAAAAAATTGTTCTAGAACCAAGAATCATTTTCTTTCTATTTTAAAATTGAGACCTCCATGTGTTGGTCGAGCACTTAAAATCCAAAATGTGAAAAAGTTGAAGCAGAATAAATATTTTTTAAAAGCACGTTGGATCAAGCTCATCACCTAATCCAATTCAAGCCTGCAGTTTGTGACCCACCTTGCTGAGCTTCTCCCCATCGCTGTGTGGGATGAGTGTTTTAAGTGACTGGAATCCAGCATTGATGCTCTGCATACGCCGACGTTCGTTGCTGTTGGCAATCTCCCTGCGAATTCGCCTCTCTTGGTCCCGGGCTGTTTCTGGGGTCAGAGGAATGTTGGCCAGACTGAGGGGGAAACAAAACAGGGAGGGAAGCAAATCCGTTAGTTGATAATAAATCTGGAGCACAGAGGAAGCCTTCAGCTGGGAGTCAGGATCCGCTTAACTTCAGCAGAAACATTAGATGCATACGGCAACTACACGTTTATTATGAAGCACATATTAGTTGCAGTTTTATTCATTTTGTTACCTGATTTTTTCTGAAAATGGCATGACTAGTGTAAAAAACCATTTCCATTTAATTAATTAATTACTTAAACAGAAAGTAAACCGATATTTGGCTCTACAAGCAGCACACAAGCAGTGTTTGCCTCTAACCACTACAATTTTAATATGTTTATACTTTAAAACAGTCAAAATGAGCCTTCATCCCAGCCAGGTGCTGGGATTTAATTTAGGGGAAATTCTAAGAGCGCTTCCTGCAACATCCTCTGCTTCCACCTCTGTATCTCCTGCCAGGCTCTTATCTGTACTGACTCAGCTGCCTCAGTGCAAACACTGGGAACTGTTGTGCAGACACAGATGAGAAAAAAAAAAAAAAGTGCATGCGCGTTCTGAGTGTTAAGTGTGGAGATACACACAGACACAAAGCATCACTGCAGCACTGCCAATATAACTGGGCTTTGCCTTCTCTAACAGTAGATTACCACCAAGCTGTATTAAAGTGTTTTTTTTTTTAAGGGGAGCAAGACAAAATAAGCAAATAAGGCCGTAATGACTGATTTGTTAATGTAATAAATAATAGACTGTAAACAGATGAGCGGCAGATTTAGACATTGAAAATCTTTCACCAGTCCAGAGATATAATATTCTATGACTCCCATTCATTTAACTGTTCAGTTATTCTTTCATTTGCAGAGCCAGGGTCATCTTAACCTGGTGGCACAGTCAGTCTATCTTGCATTGCACATCTAATACTGCATCAATCAGGCCTTTTCTGATAAATATCAATTTTACATCTAAAATAAAATAAAAAAAAAAACCTGCAGTCATGGATGATAATATCTCCTTAGCCTTTACCATATTTTTTAAACTTAAAAAATATATATATATATGCAAAACGTACATTCTGTACATTGATGCCCAAAACAAATGTGAGTTGGTAGGAATAGGACAAAAATATAAAAATATATTTTTCTTGTCTGTCCTATGGATCAATAATCAGAATCAGTCAAGGGGAAACTAGCTGGTTCAGATCTGGGTGATTGATTGATGCTTCGCCAGAAAACAATGCAGAAAAGGACAAGCACAAATAAACAACAGACTCATTTGTATTTAATTATATTGTGGTTTAAAGATATTCAAACAATAAATCTTTATCAGCTGGTCATCACATGGTGCTTTAGAGAAACTGGTGTTCAGATACCAGCTTCAAAGTCTCAATGGATTCCCGTAAATTCATAAATGTACATTTTCTCCCCAACTGTCTTGGGAAAAACTGAAAGGTTTCGGACAATATTTTGCATTCTTACAACAATGATAAACAATTGAAAATTCACAACAAAATGCTAAGACAAAAAAAAAAAGCTCCAATTCCGACATTGAAAAATAGACCACATACATGACAATCTCAATAATAAACTTAAATAGGCTTATGATACTAATATATGTTTACTTTTATATCAGAATAACAACATTTATTATACTATCCTATTTACTGTATCTTTGCTAACCAAACAGCAGCTGACTGATGATTTGGGACAAACAGCAATAAGACTACATTTCCCAGAATACCCTTGCGCCAGCAGCAGTCGCAGCAGCAAGCAGCACAAGATTCCTCCGCCTCCTTCAACTAGCAGGGCTGCGGACGTATCGACGGGCCTTCCGTGACATACACACCCCCTTATTAATAACTCAACTTTTAATATTCCTGCCTCCCCTCGAACACCAAATATCCCGTTATCTGAAATGTATTAAAAATAATATTTGTAACCGCTAAAAGGAGAGCCAGTCGTCACCACAGAGCCCGAGAGCACCTCGGCGCTCGGAGCAGACTTTTTTATGTCCTCCGCCATTACAACAATGCGGCAGGCAGCATGGCAGAGGTGCGGGATGAAAAGACGCAGTGGAGGTGGCTCGATAGCGCCAGCGAGCCGCCCAGAAACCCCAATTATTTTATCGCAACTTAAAATAAAGGCAAATATGACGACAGCTGTTGTATTTTACATCAACAGAAAACGGTTAGAAGAACATACAACGCGAGACTAACACCAGCCCCCCCCCCCCCCATCACTTTTAGCTCAAGCCACAAGCATGGCCGCACTACCCACAATAACTTCGGCTCCCTTTCAGCGAACCAGCTCCTTCCAGTAGTATGTGGAGCGAAAACTGGCCCTTTAAAGGACCGCAGTGATCGGTAGCAAAATATTTCATTTTCGTATGCAAATTACAGCGCCTATATAAGAGATTATTTGAGGATAAATAGATGTGGGATGTGCTCTGGAGCGGAGTAGCAGCGTGGTGTGCACGGAACCACGTGGTTTATGTTTGTTAGACACAAAATACGTGAATTTTTACACTAAATGAGAAAAATACAGAACAGGAGACATTGCACCGGCAGCACGAGGCACCTCGCCGCTCATTCGCAGTGTAACGCCGGTGTTTGGTGTTAATTAGTGCCCGCAGTTCCCCAGTAAGCGGGTCGTGTACACAATAACAGATCACATCAAACATGTTGCCTCAGTGCGTGGACAGTTCCTACAGTTATAATCATGCTGAATGGAGCACATGTGATTTATATACACACCTACAGAGACCACCAATCACTTCTTTCTCCGTTTTCCTGAAATGTTGCAGCGGGGGCACCTTCTGAGCTGAAACCATGAAATACTCCATGCTCGCCTCTTGCCAGTTTGGCCCCCCCTCTCCAAAATAAGAAGGTAGAATAAAATGAAAACAAAACGGCAATCTCCGCTGGATTAAAGGGAAACAGATGCCAAAAAATCCCGTGATCCGAGGCGCGTTAAATCCTCAAAGTAAATCCGAATCCCTCGTCCGTGTATTGTAGTTCTTTTTGAGGCGACCGAGAGTTGTAATGTTACTCGACTTCCAGCTGATGGGGTTCCCTCGTTGTGTGTGGCGCTCTACCTCTCCTTCTCCCTCCCCTTTGCTTTCTCCCTCTGCATGACCGTGTCTCTCTCCGTGCGAGTGTGTGTTGGTGTGTGTGCAGCTGATCGGATTGCTTTCAAGGCGGGAAACAGCTGGTAGGAGTCACACACCGCACCACCAAATGCCTCCTTCCGCAGAGAAGGGGGAACTGCGTGTAAACAAAGGACTATTTAGTGCAGAGAGAAGGCAAAAATAAAAAAATAAAAAGTCCTGGTAGAATAAAAAAATGTAAGAAAATATTGACATATGATTTATGATTAAATACGCTGATTAAATTGCGACAAATACTCAGTCGGTGATTCTAAAAACATTGACGCACAAACAACTAAAATAATGAGTTTAATCAATAAAACCATTGTAAAAATTTACAGAATTTTTTTTTAACGGCTATTACTTTCATTAATATTTCTGAGTAGACACAAGTATAAGCTAAAAAAAAAGGAGTGAAATCCCAACTAATGTATACAGTGTATGTACTTAACAGCAATAGTTAATTTTTAATGATGAGGAATTACTCATTTGACTTTTCTTATGGCTAAAAAAAACCCACAAACAGAAACAAAAAGATTCTGATTTGGACGTGAGATGTTTGTGAAATAGTAATAAACGTTTTAAACCAATCCTTACAATGTGACATAAACATTTTAACTGAAAGGAAAAGATAAACAGCAGCCTCAGGGAATATGGAAGCATTTAACTGCCACTGACAGGACATAAATATGGCCAGAATCTCAGTAAGACAAGAAAATTTCATATTATAACTAGATATAAACAAGATTTAAAACCTGTTGAAACGTGAAACTTTCTTGCAACTTGTTGCTCTGAGTTACTGTGATGACATTTTTGGTTTAAGCCAGAAACTATTTTGGTTGTAGTAAAACTCATAATTACCAGATTTGCATCCAGTTAAAATTCTAATTTTTCATTACAGACTCAAAACTTCGTGACGATTTACAACCTTTTTGTTTAAATGACATGGTTTTAATGACATATAAAACTTGTTATAATCGTATTTGTGTCTTGTTTAAATGAGAATGTATCTCATTTTAGTGAGCTTTATAAGGGGAACATTTTAATCAAAATGTGTAGGCAGAATTTGTCTCTTCATTAATGAAGTAATTTGTACAAAATGATCCTCAAAGCAGACCTCAAACAAGTGCATCTACTGTACAATACGTCAACCTACTTTTCCGTAGGCTAACACTTATGTTCTAAAAATCTTTTTGGTAATGTCATATTCTAATTTTGCGAGAAACTGAGTAATTAGTGTTTACTTTCTACAGGCCACACTAATCATCTAAATTAACACTTTAAGAACGACCAGTGTAGTAAATCGAGGACATGAAATATTACATTTTTAATTAAATTATTGAAATAAAATAACTTTTTAACGACCTTCTAATGTGTTGGGTTGCACATAACTATGAATAAATATAGTAATTTTAACTTTTTTTTTTTTTACTGTCCATGCTGAAGTGCAACAGTAGTAGTGAGATAGTAATAACATCTTTTTGTTATATTTTGACAAACAAATAAGCAATGTTTTCAGGTTTGTACTTCTTTTTTTTTTTTCTTTTTTTTTAAATCAATTGAAAAATAATATTTGCCCACCGCTGAATGGTGGCACTCACGGTGCTCCATACCACCTGCGCCCTGGCGATTAGGTAAATAAATAGCGGGAGAAGCCTCTTCAGGGGCGGACACTCCAACAGCTGCGATAAGAGAACAACAGCGATCAGCTGACCAGCTGGCAGCGCTGCACAGCAACAGCGCACCCACCAGAAGGGAGGGCGTTCAGGGACACACTGCTGCTGCTAATGCTGCTGCTGTCTGACACACACCGCACCGGCTGTAGGTAGGAGGGTAAAATACCACAACGATTTAACAGCCTCATCAGATGCAAGGCCGCGCGAGCCACTTTCAAGTGCTGCAAGGATTTGCATGAGAGCACCGCACCGAACGATCGTTCGTCTAAACACAACAAAAAGGGAGTGCGGGAAAACTGAGATACAAAAACACAGCAGGTTTTAAAGCTTGAGGAAATCCAAAATAATTTCCCCCAATTTTTTGGATTAGCACAATTTGCTTGAAATAGATTGAGGCTGCTTATTGCGATCCAAACCTATAAAAACTCAAATTCGACAGACATAGAAATCGATTACTTATTACTAGTTATGATGTCAAGTGCAGGTGTGGACTCTACACTCAAAGGGCTGTCTGTGGGCTTTTTAACGACATATGATTTTGTGGCTGGAATGTTGAAAATATGGCAGACCAGCACAGCTCGACTCTTGTCTTGAAATTTTTCTGGAGTGAGATTTTTATTGAAAACTGATATTTGGCACAAGACAAAATATTTGCTTTTGGAATCAATTGGATGGTAAATAGACGACAACCATTGAGAGACTATAATCAGAAGTGGATTTGGATGTACCCATTAATTAAATTCATCTAGCTACAGAAAACATTTTGAGACAAAAGACCCCTATTCCATTTTTGTTGCAGAGAATAACATTTTGTACACTAGAACGTTTCAAATGTCATAAAAAAAAATTTAAAAAAATGTTGCGCAAAAGGTGTAGCTGCCAAGTGCTGAAATTTTATTTATTTAGCAGGAGGGTCAAACTCAAGATGACAACTGGGATTTCCTAACATGTTTTACTTTTCAGCAAAATAAACCATCTTTCTTTGTGAAGAGGGTGAAAGTGTGAGGCCTGAAGGTTCCTGCATGGAGATCTTGACAGTTACATAAGTAGAACATTTATAAACCTTCCATCCAGATCTAGTTTGTCAAATATCTGCTTTAGAAAATATAAAAAAAAAAAAAAAAAAAAAGACATAAGTTTTATTTTGTAATGAATAAAGTCATTTCGATGAAACCGTAAAAAGAAACACTAGAATTAGCTCCAACAAATAGCCATTAAATGTTATCTGAGGTTTCTCGACGCCCTCTAGTGGTAGCTGGTGAGAACTTGCTGGAGGCCAAAAACGGGCAGCTTAGGACACTGATTTCTTATACAAAGTCCAACAGCTGTAGACTGACCGTATCATACTGAGAAAATATCACACTTACAGTTTTATATGCGTCTCCTGTTACCTGGGGTGGGAAAAAAAAGGTGTTACACGTGTTACGGACACATTCAAGGTGTCCTTTTATGTGGACGTCTCCATGAAAAAGAAGTCACAGCGAGCAAAGTTGAAAAAGACCCACATCCATCTCCAAGTCCTCGTCATACAACTGAGCCCTTTTGATGTTGTCAGTGTAGTAAATCAACAAGATTGAGTGGAAATTAAATGAAGTAGCTCTTTAATTAAATAACCAGTGATAAATGGCTGGAGCAATACACTCTAGATAGTGATTTATTTTCCAATAATTTTATGAAATAATTTAAAGATTTATAAATGTCTATAGGATTAAGTCATTGACAGGTCCACAAGCCATCAAATTTGCAAGGAAAAATATTTTTCGTCTATGACTGCATTCACAGTTTTGGTCTAAGTTGCAAACTTAAATATTTTGGAATTAATTGCAAAAAAGAATCTTCGCATTGGGTTCTGCGAAGGCATCAGATGTTTGTTAAAGAGCTTTTTGACCAAACAGTGTAATGAAGACCAAGGAACACATCAGACAGATCAATATAACCAATAGTAAAAAGGAAGGTATGGCAAAACCCAGCAAGATATATCTGTCCTCTGACAGGCCAGGCAGGGACTGAATTAATCAAAGAAGCAACATGGAGGTCCTTGGAGAAGCTCCACAGCTCCAGTTGGAATAATACGTTGCCAGCTATTATTCATGCAATCCTCCAATTCTGCATTCATGGATGGACGGCAAGAAGAATTCAATTGTTGAAAGAAACCTATAAGAAATCCCACTTAAAGTTTACCACATGTTGGGGATGGAGCAAACATGTGGAATCGGTTGTTCTGGACAGATGAGACCACAATTGAATGCTGTGACTTATACATGCAAAGATCTCTGTGTGGCAGAAAACTGACCTCACCACAAACACAACGAACCACGTGGGAGCACGGTGCTGTGGGGATCTTTTCCTTCAGCTGGCACTGGCAAGCTGGTCAGACGTGTTGGAAAGAATCATAGAGCTAAATGCTGGAAGAAAACCTGCTACAGACTGCAAGACTCAGTATTAGGTAACAGGTTCACCTGCCAGCAGGATAATCACCGAAACATACAGACGGCGCTACAGTGGTGGGGTTTGCTTTGATTTAAGCAGTATTGTAGTTTAGTTAAAGGTGTTTAGCCAGGTGCACATTTCTTGAAGCCAAAGCATGAGATAAATGTAAGAACGACTCTTCATCTGCTTCGTATCTTCTGGTCCTGTTCCTCATTATCTGGCCTTACTGTTTTTCCAAGAGTTTCAGAAAATAGAAACAAATCCCATGAGAACTATCAGAGACTCAAATTATCCAACTTGAAAGTTGGACTTGTTAACTTTCACCCACTGCACTGGTCCATTGAGCAATCTTAATTAAGTGGCGAGATTCGGTCCCTCCTTCTCATTTCCACTGGATCAGGGATATTATGTCTTTAATGCATCTGCAGAAGATCTGTTTCACTATTTGTTTCTTTATCTGTTGTGATTATTAGTTCATTTAGTGTAAAAAATAAATATTTTTAAAAGACTTTGTCATTTTGTCACATTTTAGATGTTTTTTTTTCCTCCCATTTTCTTGTTATTTCCATTGTTGTAGAATTGAATTGAAAAAAAAAAAAAAAAAAACAGTTAAAAGATTGGAGCTAAATAGAAAACCCTTAGAGAACCTTGCAGTGAAGGCTGCAAAGGACTTGAATGTGGTGCAGGTTCACATTCAATTTAATTGGAAAATACAGGAGGACGTTAAAAACTGACGTTTCCAGACTCTCTCCATCCAATCCGATTTAACTTTAGCCTTTCCAGTCTGGCTTATAAGAACTGATACATTTCTAATTACATAATTATCCATTTCTCATGTTTTTACTTCATGCAGAACTCCTTTTCCAATCAGACAGTGTGGTAACTTACTTCTCTGAACTTTTTTTTTTTGTTGTCTTATGTAATGCAGATTTACATTGCACAGGTAATGCAGAGGAGGTGAGCAGGCTCAGTGTGTACACACCGACTAACATTGAAAAATGCGGCGTTTGCTCTTTGGCGAGCTGAGGCTGGCCGTGCGGACAGACAGACAGACAGACAGACCGACGTTTTGAGTGGGGAGGGGAGGGCTTGGAGGAAAGCCGGGGACTGCCCATGATGGATGGGCGGAGCAGTAAGCATGCGCTGAGGTGGCAGGCTCTGGGCTGGTCCTGACGGGCTGGCTGGCTGCTGGGCTCCGGGCGGATGTCTGTGTGCGTCAGACGACGGTGGGGGAGAACTACCATCAACACGCAGCGTCTCCGAAGGAAAACACGCAAAAACGGGACGCAAAAAAAAAAAGAAAAAAAAAAAAAAAAGAAAAGAAAAAAAAAAGAAAGAAAGAAAGAAAGAAAAAAGGGGGGAGGGAAAAAAGAAAGAAAACCAACCGGGCTAACGTTGGCATCTGGAAAAGCACCGACGAGAGAAGGGAGACGGTCCTCCCACATCCAGCCCCACACCCCGCCGCCAACCCGCCCCGGCTTTTTCCTCTCGACCACTTCGTGCCATCCCTCTGGTCCGACCACCCCAAAGGAAACCCCCACCCCCCCGTTAGACCAGCGTTGCCATTGAGCGATGCGCTTTGAATCTGGGAAGAAATCCTCTCTGCGCTTTTTGATGCGTAGCACAACCGGTGCTCTTCATTTCCAGGCTATGGATTCGGGTGTTTACACTTTTCTGATGCGTTTCCAGCTGTAATATAACATGCAAAACATCAGCCTGTCATTCCAGAGCTTGGCTGGAATCTGAACAACCGGCTGTCACATACGCCGGGGTGAGCTCTTATGTGATTTTTGTTTTTTTTCTCAAGCTTGAAAAACAACTCCGACAATGGTCTTAGAACAGACCGCCTCATTAAACACTTAGTAATAATCTCTGAAGACCTGTCAGCTGGATATTTCGATCCCACCGGGGGGGGAAAAAGCGGCAGAAGTGACGAGGAGTTTGATCCTGTAAGGACTTCGGGAAGTTCTTGCTCCGGAGGGAAGACGTGGATCGGACCGGAGACATCTCGGCCACATCCACGGCATTTTCGCTGCAAAGGTAAGCCGGGAGCGACCCTTTCCTGCGTGTCACTTGTGCATGTTGCGTTCACTGTCCAGGCTGAGAAAAAGCGCTGGTTTAAACAGGGCAGTGACCTATTTTCCAGCACCCAAGTCCTTCCGCCGGGAGTGCTCCGCACTGTCACTTCCAAGGCCGGTGGTTGCGTCTCAGCCAGGGATATGTGTCACTGCCCTTTTCAACACTGGACCAACCTTTTTCCAGATGTAAACATCCTTGCCCTCCACCGGGACCCACGGGAGACGTTTTAAGAGCGGTGTCACAAATCCCGCCCTACATAGCCCCTGGTGGAGCTCATCACTTACAGCCTGGCCAGATGTTGGGCGAGATACAGGTTTCTGCTGAGCTCTCTGATGCCTGTCGCAGCATCTGATAAAGGGCTCAATATCTGCAGATTCCTGGCTGTGATTTAAGCTTGTGATATATTGGTAAACAAAGTGTTGCGGTCCAGGGATGTTGTCTGACATGCAGCTTTATTTTCCATATTTCTTCTCAATTCTCAAACTTTTGTTTCAAGTCATTTGGAGCCTGTAATGGGTTTTCTAACAGGATTGTCCTGTATTTAGCTTCAGTCAACCTCCTATAACTCTGGCCAATTTCTTTAACCCAGAATGCAAAAAACCCCCGCATCCCCCACAGCATGATGCCGCCACTACCAGCTGAAATCTAGGCTGCTTTTGGAAATAGATAGGGGGAACTGCATTTAAGAAAAATAACCTTGTTTCTTGCTAAAATATAGAATAGATACTTTATTTATTTATGTTTTTCCATAAACTATATTATTAGCTACAGTTAACAAACCTAATTTGTCTTTCCATTTTAAAGAAGGAGCTCAGCTCCGTGATGTTCTTCCCGGATTAAAGCTTTGACTCACAAAGCAAATCAAACACACTTTTTTGCTACGCTACAAAAAGCAAAACACCAAAAAGTAAAAATACTCTTTGCCGAGACATCATGTTGTACATTTTTATTGACCTTTTTTGGCCTAATCACCATTGAATTTTTACTAACGGTTATCATATCATGAGGTTCTCTACTGGCCCAATCCTTCTAATTGTATGGCTGAGCCCAAATGAGGACCTCTTTATCATGGCTGTTCAGCTCTGCTCCAAGCTAGATGAGGCAGTACAGGAGGCAAGGATGGGCACAGAAAGAGAAGCATAAATAAAGACCTATTTTCATCCAATTAAGCAATTTTTCTGTCCCTACGCCTGATTGTGCAGCACACAGGGACTTAGTTTACGATGGACCTTCTCCCCATTGGCCGCCTCTCATGGGCCTATTGTTCCTGGAGCTGCCAGGGGAGAGAGCCGAGCGCTGCCAAGGCAGACCTAACAAGGCAAGGGCCGAAGGGGAATCAGGTCTGATCATTAAAAAGGTCACAGTGCACATCAGAGGCACATAGGAGGGGTCAGATGAAGAATGATTGTCATATTTCCAAGGTGTGTGTTGGGTATTTTTCATGCAGAGACGTGTAGGCTCATGAGGTATCGCTGTACTGGGTCAATCCTATAAAACAAGGAGCTGT